>JAPFRF010000004.1:35272500-35872500 GCA_029282475.1 Phrynocephalus forsythii
GCAGTCCAGGAAAATCTGGGGACCCACAGGTTGAGAACCACTGCTGTAACATTTTGCACATATGCCTTGACATGCATTGAGGTGGAAGGAAGCAAAGGCGAGTGACTATTGAGTACTGAAATCTTCCTCATCTGGATGGTTTAGATCAGTGGTTCTCAACCTGTGGGTCCCCAGGTGTTCCTGGACTGCAACTCCCAGAAGCCTCCATCACTCACTGTGCTGGGAGGGATTTCTGGGAGTTGCAGTCCAGGAACATCTGGGGACCATCAGGGTGAGAACCACTTGTTTAAATCATGCCCTGTATAATTAATTAAGCATAACTGGATTTGTTTTTGTTAAGCCATTAGCTGACCATCAACCGCCCCCCCCCCCGAGGTGGTGTTGAACACACAAGTGACACTTGTTCTGATGTCACTTCTCGGGTTGTGCTTTTTCTTCCGTTTAGAATAATTAGACTTCTACACTCCATTTTATATGGTGGAACATTCTTTTAAAGGCTGTCAATTAAAAACAAAAATGACATTTGCCTATGCACAGACTATTTTAACCTCCAATATATAGATATTCAGCTTTATCATTCTGAAAAGATCCCAGCATGAATGCTGCAGGTGACATTGAACCTCTGTGCAATTAGGTTCTTTGGGTCTGTACTGCTGCTTCCCATAACAAAGGGTCATTTTAATCATTGTGTAAGTTGTGGTGCATTAATCTGTATAGTACTTTGATAAAGAACGTTTATTAATTCAGAAACATTTGGGTCAGGATAGGACTTTTCCCATTTTTTAAAGATACAATTGAGATCACACTGTAGAATTAATGGTGGAAGAAATAAGATATGCATTGACTGGAAAATGAAAATTGTTTCTGATAGAGAGAGTCGTAGCCCTTGATATATCTTTCAGAATTACCTCCAGCAGTAACCACTGAGAGGGTGAAAAATAGCATTAATTGGGTTCTATTTTTCACTCTGACTCGGCAATGTCTGTGCTCTTTGTTTTGCTTATTTGCCCAAGAATAGCTTGCTTGAAGGTAATACTGTGTGATGGATTGCCTATAAAAACATGAGTTGTCTCATCAGTGCTGGGATATCCCAACACTACAGCTAATTGGAAAACCCAAGGCTCAGTGGGAATTCTGTATACATTGCCACTTGCAGATGTACAAACAACCATGGATCTTGGGTTTAATGTTTCATTCAGGGGTTTCTCTCAAGAAGCTTTACAACCCTTTCTCTCCTTGGATCTTGGAGGACCACACGCCCTCTAACCATCAGCATCTCCTGATATATTTTTGCATCAAAACTATGTGGTGTGCGCCTTGAGGCATCTGGGGAGATGTGTCCCCTGATACATCACATTTGATTTGTAAAAAAAAATATTGAGGGACCCTCTTCCTTCCAATCCATTCATTTCCATGGGCAAAGTTTGTTTCAATACTTGTACATCAGGCACAGATCAATTGTGAGATGAATGACACTTAAACTCCAAGGTTCCCAATATCGCAAGGACCCCAGAAGTTACTTTAATCCACATTGAAAAATAAACAATCAAACATTTAGATTACCATGTTTCAGTACTGTTTTCAGGCCAGTTACTTCTTACTGACTTCTGCTAAAGATTTACTGAGGAATACTGAGGAAACTCAATACAAATACAATACAGTTGCCTCAACTTTAGTTGCCACTTCAAATAGGGAAGGAGTCCTTCACTCCCAGTTTTCTTTCAAGATTATATTATTATTATTTCTTATAGTACAACATGCACAACATGAACATTCAACCAAGATGAATGTGTATATGTACGCTTACACACATGCTTACATTACTTAGTAGGGTAGTAGCAAATTTCTACATAAGCTGTGTTACCATGAATGAACTGGTAAAGTACTGGGGTAAAAATTTGAAATGTGTAAAAAGCAAGTGGAGAATAAAAAGTCCAGAATTTGGTTATGGCAGTTCAGCTGTTACCTGATAGGTTCTCAGAGTGCCAGTATGAATGTGTACTGTATATTATATTCTGAGACGCCCCTGTAAGGAGTCTTTGAGTCAGATGCAATAAATAGTGCATGTTAGGACAGACTATGTTGTACAGATTTTATGTTATACAAACCGTATGTTATTTGAGGGTCCACTGTTTATGAAAATTGCCTCTCTTTAGGCTTGTCAGGCTACTATGAAGAAGGGAGAATTGCAACTCTAGTTGTAGGGAAGCAGAATCTTTGGAAAGATCCCGAGGGAGGGCAGCCTAACCACGTCCCTAGAGCAGAACTGAGAATTTAGGAAATAAAGATAGACCAGCAAATCCTAGAGACTGAGAGCTAAGAAAGTGATTCAGCTGGAATTGATCATTGGGAGATTAGAGATGTCATCTCAAAAGACATTTGTCAGTGCCTCCTCTGGACACTTCTAGGGACAAGAGAAAGGAAGCTTCAGACAGAAATGGAAAGAGCATGTAGACCTTCTCCAGAATAAATAATATGGCCACCTCATGCTTTTTATGGAGGTGATAAGCCAAGGGACAGTACATCCATCTTTTTCTTGCTCCTTTCTGATTTGCCCATAACCTGTAGGCCTGGCTAATCCTAAGGCCCCATTCTACTATATAGTAGCCAAATATGAAAGGGCAGCAGAATGGCTAAGAGATCCACTTGTCTTTCCTGTGGCAAACGTCTAGGACACAGTTTATGTAAGAAAGGGCTGAACAAACTGGGTCGATTGCTCTCCAGACTTTTGGGAGACATTTGGGTAGAACCGAAGCAGATTGTTCAAGATACATTGCCTTTTTGCAGGATGTTTACACCCAGGGCGTTTGTGTGTAATTGTGCTGCCAAAATTCTGTCATACCCCATTGAATTGAAACGCTTGGAGTTACTTTCCAGTCATTTCCAGTGTCTTGGAGACTTGCTTGATCATCTTTCCAGCAAAGCCTTGTTTTCCCTTCTCTGTTCCTACACCACCTACCTCTACAAACAAGATTTCAGTTTACCCCCATCATGCTGGATAAAACCAGGGGCAGCAGTGGTTATGGAGGAAGGAAGAGGTCTGGACAGACAAGTTTTGCAGAAATGTTGTTCAAACCTAGTCATATAGTAGCACTATTGCAAACTAAAGGAAAAGTTGAGAAAGCAGTGAATAACCATTCAGCCAGCTTTTGTATACCGTCACATCATGATTTAAGCCTTTTCAGCCTTATCTGCTCCATGCCATGCAGTGTCATCATGTGTAATGATTGGAGATGAATGTACACAGAAATAGGATGTGGCGGGGTGGGATTGTTCTGGAGTTCTGGGTCATGAGGAGTACTGGAGAAATTTCTCATGCTCTGCTTATTCAGACAAAAGCAAAACAAGAAAGCAAAAGTGTCGTGGCACCTCAGAAGTCTGTCAAATTTCAGTGTAAGTTTTTGTGGATCATGTTCACTTCCTCAGACGCTGTTGTGAGAATATGTGACAGGCATATTTATGCACAGCCGCATGACCAGGTGAAGATACAAATAATAGGCAAAGTGACAATGGTTCATTAGAACAGAAATAGGGCTATCAAGCTGTAAATTAGGTTCGTCATTTACTGTAATTACTTCAATAACATCAAGTTACATAAAGGATAGGCACAGGAAATGAGTCTACAGGGTGACAGTACAGCTGACCCGTGTGGTAAACTGTGAGAATGTTCCAGGTTATAATCAGGAGTATCATAACCTAGAACATATGGTAATAGGTTAAAATTCCTTGGTCAATTCCTTGATCAATATTTAATCATTTTTGACTTACTGGTATAGTTTATCTCAGCTGTATCCCAGAACAGTCACTTTCCGGTCATTCATATAGTATTCTGGTAAACTGAAATTTCCTGAAACAAATCTATATGTGTTGCTATTCCTAGTATCAGATGTATGTGGATTAATTCTCTTGCATAGAGATTGTCCGGTGTGTCTAAAGTAAAGTCCAAAGAATGTTATTGATCATGTTAGCAGATGAACAAGTGAACAAGCCTCAGATGTCCTGTCTAACACTGTGGTGACCTACTATAGTCCTACCAAAGATGTGGAAACAGAGTTGGCATCTGAGTTTCCAGCCAGTCTAAACCATTGCCCCTACGTTTGTGTTGCATCAACTGTTGTGTGCTGATAGTTGTTCGGAATTGGGGGTTGTCTGAAAACATATTCAGGCAGCTTGTCACTGGTGATACATGTGATGGTCTCAGTTGTGAGCTGCAGGTGCAAAGTAAAGGGATTCAGTCATGATTTCTTCTGGGCCCTTTTCTTAGTATGTTTCGGGGTATCTTATCATGACATATTGATTTGTTTTTTTTTTTAACTATATAGGGTGAGTATTGTAGTCTGCTGTTTTGAAAGTTTTGCTCGGGCTCCCCTTCGAGAATTGCCTCTGTATTTTGTTTATTTATTCAAAATATTTTGGCCCACCTTTTTAAGGACAAAGGCTTACATCATTAAAATACAAGCTTTATAGCTAAATGCAATGAGTATTCATATATGATAAAGAATCATATAGATACCACTCTGAGAGCTGGTAGACAAAAGCAATACTAAAAAACACATTCAATGCAATAAGGCATAACAATCCATTTAAAATTTACATTCAGGCAGTCAGTCAACATTTCCTGGCTTCCTGTGAATATAAGACCTGGCCCCATCTTGCCACACACTTTAAAAACAGTATTTTCTCTCTGTTATTCTATGTAGAAAATTCTGCAGAGTGAGGAGGGAATTTCTGGTACATTGATGACATACTTTATGTGCACTGCCCAAAGTAGCGGTTCACTATATGGGCGGCATACAAGTCCAATAAATAAATAAATAAATAAATACTGTCTGTTGAACACTTTTTCTAAGAGTGTAACATGCTTTTAAGCTTGAGGAAATAAATATCTTATCGATCATTTACTTCCCCTGTTTAATTTCCCACACACACAAATACATATCTGGTGTTGTGTGTTTCGTAGTAACACTCGGGGCTAGATCACAGTGTAAAATGTGCCGAATCGCAATCTCCATGTGAAATCCCATCAGGAGGAAATGTTACTGAACTTGGCAAATCTTTTCCCCGTTTTATTTTAAAGTTTGATTTTAAATTGATAGCCATCTCAAAATGCTTTTAGATACCAAAACCACCACACAGAGGAGAACGTTATGAGCTAGATTTGAAAGGTATTTGGGAACAGACTTTATGAGTCCATAGCGTTCAAATTAACCTTGATGGGTGTGGGGGAACACCTCAAGGGATATGTGTGATGTTAATGATATATGACAACAGCATCATCTATGTCTAAAATATAGATGAAGAGAGGAGTGCACTTCAGGTCTATTCATTCATGTGAACTAGATGAGGTATATATGAGATTTCCACCTTCTTTCACTTTACAGCCAAAGGAGGCATTACTCTAAAGCTGTTCCTTTTCAAATGGGCAACTGTACTGTGTTTTCCCATTCTGTTCAAGGGGAAATCTGGATTGTGACATAAGTATACTTAATGCTCTTCTCAGACGTGGTCCTTATCTGGATCTGCTCTTTCCTCCCAATCCTTACGTGTCATCTGTTGCTATCTGCCAGTTATCACTGTAGAACATTTGTATCAGATGCCTGCATGAAGATTTTCCAAGCCTGTGCCAAACACTGTGCATTCATACTCATTGTAAAAAAAAAAAATGGTTACCAACTCACTGATATGAATGAGGTACAGGAGCCTTGGAAAGGTGAAGGTTTCCACATCTCTCCTGAACCCTTGCCCTTCCTGGCTTATAAAAGCTACCAGAAAGGACTGCTCAAATGGGTGGGAGAAACGGTGAATGCTTCCTTGCAACAGGGTAGAATCCCGGCATGCTTAAAGGATGCAATAGTAAGACCATTGTTTAAAATATCCTCCTTGGATACCAAAATACTGAGTAATGAATGACTGGTCAGTTGCTAAAATCCCTTGTGGATGACGTCCTACACCATGAACTGGACAGGAGGAGTGTGTCCCTGTTGGTTCTTCTGGCATTTCCTGTTGCATCATATGATCAAAGGGGAAAATGCAAATCAGCCTGACTCAAACCCACAATATTTCCCACATTATTTTCCTGCGTAGCCAGGCTCTAAATCATAAATATTTTATTCCAAATGAGAAGAAATCTTTGGGATAAACCAAAATATTATGGTGGAAGATATATTCCCAAAAGTGAAGAAATACTGAGTATGTGGTACCTCGATTTATGAATTTAATACGTTCTCTGGGATGTTTCATATTGCAAAAGTTTGTAAACCAAAACCAGCACGGGGGGCACAATGCATCCTAGGGAAATTTGCTTCAAAATTCATAAACTAAGGTATTGCAGAAAAAAATTGTAAAGCAAGGAGTTACTTACAATGGATTTTTGTTAGTAAACCGAAAATTACGTTAACATAGGTGTTCGTAAACCCAAGGCCTGCCTGTATACAAAGTGGGGTGGCTATGGACTTTATCTGAGGTACACGTTGAATGGGAGAAGGATGCAACGAGACCCTGTTTTGAATCCAGAATCATGGCAAGTGGATGTTGAGAAGGGTTGCACAGCTGAGACTTTCAAGCAACCCCAGGCCATTGTACATCTAACAAGCCTATTCAGGCCATTGTCCAACTTATGAGCCTATTCAGGCCAGAGTGATGTGAAATCAAGGTGAACTATAAATTGGAGGACTCACCACTAACTTTCCTCAGACTGATGAAGCTGCTTGGATGAGAAATCCACTACCTTTATTAACTTGAGTGGGAATTAAGGTACAATAGGGGGCATTAGTGGCCTAGTCTTTGAGTGACGAGAGTGTTTGAGCTGTAATTAAAATTTGGTTTCCTTTTAGGGGGCATAACTCCAACCATAGCTTTTTGATTTAAACCAATGTTTTGGTATTCCCTCCTCTCCCCTTGGGTTGTAAATCTGTCTGCCTTTTGAAATGCACGAAGAGAATAGATATTATTCTCAAGCAAAGAGCATCTGTATTTACCAAACAATTTAGGGTAAAGGGAAATAAATATAAAGAAACAAAGCAAACAAGCTGGAGCACAGGTAATAGCAGACAAATAGGAACAGAGAAAGGCATCTTCTCCCAAGTAGTTTCTTGTTCACTCTGTAAGGAAGGACACCCACTCACAAAGAAGAGGGAGTGGTTATTTAAGCAAGTCTCTTAAAAGGGTATGTCCTTCATACTATAAGGCAGTGGTGGTGAACCTTCAGCACGCCAGTTGTTTTGGGCCATAACTCCCACAGTCCTTTGTCATGGTCCAAAACATCTGGATTGCTGAAGGTTTACCGCCACTGCTATAAGGTGTTCCTTATACAAATTCTCCCCATAGCGACATGCTTGCTCATAGTTCTCCTCCAGAAGATCAGAAGCATTCCATGAAAAACTAACCCTATATTCAGAAGTGAGATTTAAAAAAAAAAAAAAAAAACACACAATTTTCATCCCATAACAGCCAGTATGTCTCATCTACTCGGATCAATTGCACAAGTGGAACCTTTGGGTTTCCCAAAGGTGGTAGAATTGAAAGGTATAATTTCAGCACCAGGAAATAATAACTATAATGAAATGGTTGCCAAAAAAACGGAATAGTCTGAGCCAATCATTTATCTAGGGCAGATAACATGGGAACCCGTCATCATCCCTGACTGTGTGATAGCTGGAGCCACTGTAGAATAATTCTCACCACCATTGTTCATCTCCTTCCTTCTGCCTCCATGACTTTTAGTGAAGGGACAGATGCTTCTGCATTATATTTGTTCTATTTGTGTGAAGGAAACTCATCCACCGTTGTGTGCCTGTCAGGTCACAGAAGTTGATGCGTGAACTTCTCCCAAAGAGTCTGGTTTGTTTGTGTATTTGTGTGTTTGTGTGTTTGTTTGTTTGTTTGTTTGTTTGTTTGTTTTCTATGCCACCCATCTTGCAAAATGGCTACTTTGGGCAGTTTACAACACTGAATTTTATAGACCTCCAGGGAAAAATCAGAAGCCTGTGTTCTTCATAGCAGACATTTATCTCAAAAGCGTTAATCCCCGTGTGAACCAGAAGAATATGTTGTGCCTTGTACAACTTTTCATTTTTCTGAATACCTGTTTAACACCCAATTGCTCCATGCAGGACAGATTAGTTGAACATCCAAGCAAGACTCTACTTTTCCTCTTTTTAAACAATGGGTGTATACAAGCAGATATAAATGCGCTATACTCTTGTGTTTTGAATATCAAAAAACTTAACTATAAAAAACTACGATGTTATAGGCATATTTATATGAAATTTAATGAACTAAATGAAAAATTTAAGGGACTATTTTAACAAAACTTATGAAGGCTCTAACAAAATTTGACGTGGTGCTTAAGAACTAAATAGGACTGTAGCTAATGTGTTATAAAATATTTAAGAATAAAAATTTTACAAAGACATATTCTCTAAGTTGTAAAAGCTTAACTCTCAATTTAAGTTACATCAATAAAAATATCTTAAACCTATGTAATTAAAAAACTAAATAGAATATTACATAAGCAGTTATACAATTACATCAGTATATGTTGTTGTTGTTCAGTCGTTCAGTCGTGTCCGACTCTTCGTGACCCCATGGACCAGAGCTCGCCAGGCCTTCCTATCCTCCACTGCCTCCCGGAGTTTTGTCAAATTCATTTTGGTTGCATCGATGACACTGTCCAACCATCTCATTCTCTGTCCTCCTCTTTTCCTTTTGCCTTCGATTTTTCCCAGCATCAGGGACTTTTCCAGGGAGTCCTCTCTTCTCATGAGGTGGCCAAAGTACTGGAGCCTCAGCTTCAAAATCTGTCCTTCCAGTGAACATTCGGGGTTGATTTCTTTCAGAATGGATAGGTTTGATCTCTTTGCAGTCCAGGGACTCTCAAGACTCTCCTCCAGCACCACAGCTCAAAAGCATCAATTCTGCGGCGATCAGCCTTCTTTATAGTCCAGCTCTCACTTCCATACATCACTACTGGAAAACCATAGCTTTAACCATCCTGACCTTAGTTGGCAAACTGATGTCTCTGCTCTTTAGGATGCTATCTAGGTTTGCCATTGCTTTCCTCCCAAGAAGCAGGCGTCTTTTTATTTCATTGCTGCAGTCGCCATCTGAAGTGATCAAGGAGCCCAAGAAAATAAACTCTGTCATTGCCTCCATTTCTTCCCCTTCTATTTGCCAGGAGGTGATGGGACCAGTGGCCATGATCTTAGTTTTTTTGATGTTGAGCTTCAGCCCATTTTTTCCACTCTCCTCTTTCACCCTCATTAAGAGGTTCTTTAATTCTTCCTCACTCTCTGCTATTAGAGTAGTATCATCTGCGTATCTGAGGTTGTTGATATTTCGTCCGGCAATCTTAATTCCGGCTTGTGATTCATCCAGACCGGCCTTTCTCATGATGTACTCTGCATATAAGTTAAATAGGCAAGGTGACAGTATACAGCCTTGTCGTACTCCTTTCCCAATTCTAAACCAGTCAGTTGTTCCATATCCAGTTCTGACGGTTGCTGCTTGTCCCACATATAGATTTCTTAGGAGACAGATAAGGTGGTCAGGCACTCCCATTCCTTTAAGGACTTGCCATAGTTTGTTGTGGTCTACACAGTCGAAGGCTTTGGCATAGTCAATGAAGCAGAAGTAGATGTTTTTCTGGAACTCTCTGGCTTTCTCCATAATCCAGCGCATGTTGGCGATTTGATCTCTAGTTCCTCTGCCCCTTCGAAATCCAGCTTGTAGTTCTGAAGTTCTCTTTCCACATACTGCTGAAGCCTGCCTTGTAGAATTTTGAGCATAACCTTGCTAGCATGTGAAATGAGTGCAATTGTGCGATAGTTGGAGCATTCTTTGGCATTTCCTTTCTTTGGGATTGGGATGTAGACCGATCTTTTCCAGTCCTCTGGCCACTGTTGGGTTTTCCAAATTTGCTGGCATATCTTATGCAGCACCTTTACAGCATCCTCTTTTAAGATTTTAAAGAGTTCAATTGGAATGCCGTCACCTCCACTGGCCTTGTTGTTTGCAATGCTTTCTAAGGCCCACTTGACTTCACTTTCCAGGATGTCTGGCTCCAAGTCAGCAATTACGCTATCTTGGTTATCAGGGACATCCAGATCTTTCCGATATAATTCTTCTGTATATTCCTGCCATCTCTTCTTGATCTGTCTTCTGCTTCAGTTAGGTCCCTACCATTTTTGTCCTTTATCATATCCATCTTTGCACGAAATACCCCTTTAATATCTCCAATTTTCTTGAACAGATCTCTGGTTTTTCCTTTTCTGTTGTTTTCCTCTATTTCTTTGCACTGTTCATTCAAGAAGGCCGCCCTGTCTCTCCTTGCTATTCTTTGGAAGTCTGCATTCAATTTTCTGTATCTTTCACTTTCTCCCTTGCATTTTGCATCCCTTCTCTCCTCCGCTATTTGTAGGGCCTCGTTGGACAACCACTTTGCTTTCTTGCATTTTCTTTTCTTTGGAATATTTTTCATTGCAGCCTCCTGTACAATGTTACAAGCCTCCATCCATAATTCTTCAGGTGTTCTGTCCACCAAATCTAGTTCCTTGAATCTATTCTTCACTTCCACTGTGTATTCATATGGGATTTGACTTAGGTTATACCTAACTGGCCCAGTGATCTTCCCTACTTTCTTCAGTTTAAGTTTGAATTTTGAAATAAGCTGATGATCTGAGCCACAGTCAGCACCAGGTCTTGTTTTTGCTGACTGTATAGAGCTCCTCCATCTTTGGCTGCAGAGAACATAGTCAATCTGAATTGTCCATCTGGTGATGTCCATGTGTAGAGTCGCCTTTTGTGTTGTTGGAAAAGAGTGTTTGCAATGACCAGCTTGTTCTCTTGACAAAACTCAATTAGCCTTTGCCCTGCTTCATTTGGAACTCCAAGGCCAAACTTGCCAGTTATTCCTTTTATCACTTGACTCCCTAAGCATTCCAATCCCCTATGATGAGAAGAACATCTTTCTTTGGTGTCAGTTCTATAAGTTCTTGTAAGTCTTCGTAAAATTGGTCAATCTCAGACTCTTCAGCACCGGTAGTTGGAGCATAAAATTACTGTGATGTTCAAAGGGCTGCCTACCGAGATCATTCTATCATTTTTTAGGTTGTATCCCAGCACTGCTTTTCTCACTCTATTGTTGACTATGAAGGCTACTCCATTTCTTTGGGATTCTTGCCCACAGTAGTAGATATGATAGTCATCTGAACTGAATTCACCCATTCCTGTCCATTTAAGTTCACTGATACCCAGGATGTCAATGTTTATTCTTTCCATCTCACGTTTGACCACATCCAGCTTACCCTGGTTCATAGATCTCACATTCCAGGTTCCTATGCAGTATATTTCTTTGCAGCATTGGACTTTCCTTTCTCTTCCAGGCACGTCTGCAGCTGAGCGTCCTTTCGGCTTTGGCCCAGCCACTTCATTAGCTCTGGAGCTACTTGTACTTCTCCTCCGCTCTTCCTCAGTAGCATGTTGGACACCTTCCGACCTGAGGGGCTCATCTTCCAGCGTCATATCTTTTAGCCTTTTGTTTCTGACCATGGGATGTTCTTGGCAGGGATACCGGGGTGGCTTGCCAGTTCCTACCCCAGGAAGTCTTATTACAGGCCTCATTGTCAGCAGTGTAATTAGCCTTACAATGATGAAAGCACAGTTCAGCCTGTTTTATTTTGTAGCCTCACTGATCAACTGGGACACAAAAGTAGAAATGTGCCCCATTTATAAGATATTCCAGACTGAGGCATACATCAGTATATAGGAATGAATGAATGAAAGCTTTATTATGGTCAATGACCAGTATCCACACTGCATGTACACAAATAATACTAATTCAAACAAGGCAAGGAGAAACAGGGGAGGGAGGATACTGTAAAAACTGAGACATACTTAACTGTAGCTGCTTGAGCATTTGTTAATAGTGTATAGGAAAAATCGAACACACACACACACACACACACAGAGAGAGAGAGAGAGAGAGAGAGAGAGAGAGAGACCACATACACACACACAACTCTGGGGTGACCTTTCTCCTCTAGCAGTAATCTCCTGGCAATCTTTGCTCCTTGGTCCTTGCTATCTTAAATGGTTATTATTTATACCTTTATTTGTCATTTCTTTACTATTACAGTAAACTCCCACCTATCGTGGGGGTTAGGGATCCGATCTGACTTGTGCTAATTGAAAATCCGCAATATGCAGATGCTGGGTCGGGTCGAGACTGTGGGGGCTCTCTGGGGGCTGTTGTAATTACTCCAGGCCTGGCGCTGCTCTGAACGGGCCTGCAAGGGGCTTCCCAGACCCTCAGAGCCCCCAAATGTGCTTTCTAGTGATCCAGAGGTCACTTCTGGTTTACCAAAAGTCACTTCCGGTTTGTGGGGAAGCCCTTTTGGGGCCTCTGATGGGCCTGGGAAGACCCTTCCTCCTTACCCCAAGGGGCCTTTTTTCATATACTGCAGACCCACAATATACTGGGACCACAATATATGAACCGCGAAAGGGCGGGGGACAACTGTAACAACCCTTTCTGGCAATTTTGGTGGTCTCCTAATCTCATTAGGAGAGTCCGTTGCTGTTGTACATACAGGTGTACCTCAGTTGACGAACGCCTCCATTTATGTAATTTTCAGTTCATGAAATGAAATCCAAAGCCATAACCACCTCCATTTACTATTTTTTCACAATACCACCTGTGCTCTGTAACTGCAAGCCCATGGAACACCAGGACCTTATCATAACAAGATTCTTGATCACCCCAACAGTGTCACTCTAAAATCCAGATATGCTAGACCACTATGAACTGAAAATATTATAATTGACAAAATAATGCACTGCAGGACTTATAAACATATTTTCAACAGCCAAGGTGCTTTTGTACCTTTTTGGAAAGCAGCTGATGGTTTTTGAAATGACAGTTGTCCAAACCACAATTTTAAAAGCACTTTCATTTTCCAGGCTGCCCTTCTACTCCCCATTTAATTATTTTAACACTCGCTACACACCAATATTTTTACAACCTTACATGCCCTTAAGACAATATGGTAAACTTCAGCTTAGTTTATTACTTCTTGGAAAGTACCCAGGCCATATGTAGTAGCAAGCAGTCTGTTAGTCTGCATGCTTACTGATCACACAAGATCATTTAAATTTAAAAAAATGGCAAATAAAATTCTATCTTCAGCACCTAGGGAATTATGACCATTCCTCTTACTCATACTTGCTGCTTTCAAAGGACTCAGGATAGACTTTTGGAATTTTGTATGATATGAGAAGCAGGTGGGAAAAACAGGAAGCAGAAGAAGCCCTTTAGTGAATTCACAGGTAGGCACATTTGCATTTCTTTAATTCCTAGAAAAATAACAAGAACAGCAACAGTGGAAGAAACGTTACCCACTTCATTCAAAAAATATTTGGTGTATGTGAAATTGCTGATCACAGAAAAATGAATAATAAAAATAAGGTAACATAAGGAAATAGTTTAGATTTTGAAAGTTGTAGTGTAAGACATCAGTTTCTGTTTCTGCTAGCTGTATCATATTTCAGGCAGAGAGAACTGGATTCAAATCCTAGCAGATGCCAAAATATAACAACGTGGCCCAAATCCTATTGGAATTTTATGTTGCCAGATAGCAAACCTTAAGAGGCAAATTGCCTCGAATTAAGAAATCATTATATCTGATGAGTCAACACATAATAGCTAATGTATGTGATGGTTTCTAATGACGGTTATGCATGCACTGGTAACATCCCGTATTGATTACTGCAATGCGCTCTACGTGGGGCTGCCTTTGAAGACGGTCCGGCGATTGCAATTGGTTCAGAATCATGTGGCGCGGCTGGTAAGCAGTGGGGCCGCCAGAGATCACATCACGCCGATTCTACGTAACCTGCATTGGTTACCAGTTGCTGCTCGAGCCCAATTCAAAGTGCTTGTCTTGACATATAAAGCCCTAAATGGCTTAGGACCTAGATACCTGAAGGACTGCCTCCTTCCATATGAACCTACCCGGCAATTAAGATCAAGCTAGGGGGCCCTCTTGAAAGAGCCATCCCTCAAGGAGGTGAGAGGGATGCCTTGTAGACATAGGGCCTTCTCGGCAGCTGCCCCCAAATTATGGAATGCCCTCCCAAGTGAGACCCGCCGGGCGCCGACATTGATGACATTTCGGCGCCAGGTAAAAACCTTCCTGTTCCAGAAGTTTTTTAATTGATACAACATAGACTGTGGGTCCTTTGATGGCAATTTTAATGTGATGATTTTAGTATAAGGTTTTGTTGTTGTTTTAATTATTTATTGATATTTGATGTTTTAACTGTTTTAATTCCTTATTGTAAGCCGACCAGAGACCTTTGGGTAGTGGGCGCCATATAAGTTGTAAAAATAAATAAATAAATAAATAAATAAATAAATAGAGACAATTTACCTCTGAAAGCGATGAAGTTTGTGTTTTCCTCACAGGCATAATGGGTAGGAGGGTGTCCATTATATTAAAGTCTTGAAATGTTAGCCTTGTGGGATCCCTAGCAAATATTTTAGTGAGCCATACATTGTTAATCAGTGGTTTATCACTTTTTTATTTATACGTATGAGACTGATGTGCTCTATGCTCTACAGTAGGTTGCCTACTTCTGCTACTGTTTTGTTTTATTTTTTAAAATGCATAGGCAGTAAGGGCTATATCCTGTGGTGAATTTTCCACCTGAGCAGGATTAGAATCCAGTCTGCCTTTCTTCTGCAGCCTTCTGCCAGATCCACTGAAAATCTACCCTGGAGAAATATTTTAGCAGCTGAAGTGGGCTGCAGAATTTGGGGTTTGGGGTTGGGAATCCCAGGGCTTTCTTGAATATTGGCCTGGAGTTTTGCTTAATTTTTTAAAAAGTCTCAGAGAGAGAGAGACCACAAAAAAGATGGAGCACAAACAGAGCTCCCCTTACTCTTCCTCTGCGTATTCCATCGAGTCTTTCCGGACTGCCTCCATTGTTTCTGTTTCCCATTGTCTTATTTCACCTTTTCCCACCCATTGATCCCTACCACAAACCTGCCTCCTGCTTCCTCCCTTCTTTCCCAAACCCCTTCCCTCTACCTCCTCTGTTCCAGCCTCAACCCGTCTTACCTTGTTCCACCCAACCTGCATTTCATTCTCTCCCCCCCAACACAAAATACACTTGTCCAGTGGCACATGTTATTTAGAATTGGATTTGTGGGAATGAACTGGAGATACTTACATTTGGAATCAAATCAGGCCAAGAATTGGAAAGGCTGTTTGGAGTGTCCTAGGCTTGTATCTGGGCTAGCATATTAGTAAGTTTGGAAACTCCTTTCTGGAATCCAGACTGTGTATACATTTGTGTCAGTTGTGGAGGGCTTGTGTGTATGTTTTTTAAAGCCCTGCCAGCTACTCTTTTAGAGATATATATATATATATATATATATATATATATATATATATATATATATATATATATATTTGTTTTAGGGTGGATTCGTAGTAGAAATTTTCATCTTCGGGTAGCGTGGTCTCAGTTGAAGTCCTTCTATAAATACTGCATGTTGGTTTGCTTGCTTTCTTGCTGATTGCAGGTTCTTTGTTCCTTTGTTCTTTTGTGATCTGCTTTGGCTGAGGCGATCGTTAAGGGATTAACTGCTGATGGCTGTTTAGTCTGTTTACATGCTGGTGGGTTAGATGGCTGGTGGGTTCTGGCAGTATCTTTTCAGGTCCTGTGTCTTGTGAATTCATTTTTCTGGCTACGTTCTGTGGTTCAATGTTTTTGGGGTGTGTGAGTGTGGTCCATGTGGTGACTGGAAAGCGTAGATCTCATTGTTTTGAGAAGTCCTAAATGCACAATCACACCACCATAAATACTAGCAAAAACCCTGGGACAAAGGTGTGGTTTGCTTGCTCTGCCCTTGACAAAATGCAAAATTCTCCACAAACACAATATCAAGACAGCCTTTTGCACCGTAGCCAACATCTTTTTGTGATCTGTCTGTCCAGCCACATACATCGGACAAACAAACAGGAGAATAAGGCACGCATCGCAGAACACAAGAACGTTCAAAAAAGAAGAAAAATCTTCCTCTCTCTTTAAAAACTGTCTGAAATTGGAAAGAACCAAACTCATCTTAGATGGCTGTTTAGAGACATCCTGTGCCTGACATCTGGGTGAGGTGCTGGATCCAAAAGGACACAAGATGCCACCACCTTCCATCCACACCAAACACAAACCCAGACCCTTCCCACAGATGAAACGAAACCACCATCCAATAACAAAAGCCATCTTTGTCACCACATGGACCACACTACCCCAAAAAAAACATTGGGAGACCACAGACACTTGCCAGACCAAAATGATCACAAGACACAGGACCCCACTCCACCAAAGCCCAGGATACTGCCAGAACCCACCAGCCATCCTGGGCTTTGGTGGCAGATCACAAAAGAACAAAGGAACAAAGGGTCCTGTAGAAGGTCCTGTGTCCTGTGTGAGACCTCGAATCCAGAACAACCAGATTTCCGGGAAGAAACCGAATCCACCTAACATGCATATATATATATATATATATATATAAACACAATTCCAAATTAATTATAATTGAAGAGAAACTAATGATATGGAAGGGTCTAAGGTGAGGTGCAATTTAATTTAAGGATTTATTTTGTTTTAGTTCATTTGGTTGAGAAATTAATTGACTGACATTGCCGTCTGTGAAATTTAAATGAACCTTAGTAATTATTCTTTTCTGTATAGAGATATTATTAATACCTTAACATGTTTTGCATATTATTAATTTTTGGTCCTGTGGATGTAGTCCTCATATTTTTAAAGCAATGAACCATCTCTTAAGCAGCTCACAATTCTGTTGGACCAGGGTATCTATTCAGAAACTCATCTGTACTTCTGATCTGATTGGGGGGTGTACTATTTGTTTGGAACTAGTTATACTGTAAGTAGTAATGAGATTTACAGCACACTCCTAGCCATGTTTACTCAGAAGTAAACCCCCTGCGTTTTATGGTACTTACTTTCAGATAAGGTATTAAATATATGATTCCACCTTCATTGTAACTGGTAGCTGTGACTGAATGAGAATAAAGTCTATTATTCTCGCTATATTCTACTATAAATTCATTTTTAAATGGACGAGTCTGCCAATACGTTGCATTAATTTTGTTTACAGTTATCTTTTCTTCTCTCTTCCTCTTCTTTTCTGCCCTAAAGCTGCTTAAGGAGATAGCACGGAAACGCAGAAGCATCCGTTTGGGGAGAGAAGCAGACTTAAAGCCATATATCGCAGCACACTTTGAAGTTCTTCCTACCGAGTTCACCCTGGGGGATAAGAAACTGTATGGTGGTTTTGAAAACAAGCAGCTCCAAAATGGCCAGGAATATGTTGTATTTGTTTTAGCTGTTATGGAACACTCAGAATCCGTAAGTGGACTAGAGATTCTTAAGTTGTAGATTTGTTCCTGAAATGTACTTCTCTGTACTCTATGCAATGTCTCTTTATATGCTGGACTTTTTGTCCCCTTCTAGACACATGATGGGCAAATGATTCACTGCAAAAACCTCTTTCTGAGTTTGAATGGTTTCTCTGAGTTAGAACTCTCTCAATGGCGGTTACTTCACGTCCCGTTCGTCCCTCCTTGCTGTCCTGCTTGGGACCGGTACAAAAAAAAACTTACTTCACGTCCATAGCGTGACAGCAAAAAGTGGTCACGACCATGCCCCCTGAACCGGGAACAGAGCATGACAAGCCGTACTTGCCCCTGGGCTGGGAAATTCTTTTGTTTCGGTTCGTGTTCTGGGACAAGGTCCCGTGAGGTTACAACTTTTCTTTTCTTTGCCCGCAACATCCCCGCTTGGGTCATGCCCTCTATTCCTTTTCCTTTTCTGCTATTGGTGGTCTGTCTTGTTTTATTTGGTTTTACTGTAAGCCGCCCAGAGTTCCATCCTGGAAGATGGGCGGGATATAAGTTTAACAAATAAATAAAATAAAAATAAATAAATAATAAATAACTGTCATGCAACGAAGGCAATCTTCCGCTCGTGAATTTGTGTCTGTCCATTTCTCTCCTATTTTTGAGTGCTGTGGCTCAACATTTTGAATAGATGAAGCACAGGGGGTGTGGTGCGCCCTTTATTTTATTTTTTCAAAAAAGCAGATCTTGTCTCGAAACAAGGCCATGAAGTAACACTTGTCACGAGACAAGTTATCACGCCCATGAGTAAACAGAAACAGGGACTGAACAGGGTCAAAACCACATGACCGCGAACAGCGTTGTCACGGTACAAACGTAATCACGGAAGAAGGTAGGACGTGAAGTAACCGCCTATATGTTAAAGGTCCACACAGATATGGATAATTCTAGTGTATGGTAGGGCCATGAAAGTGTATGCACCTTGGCTTTTGCTTCTGGGTTTTGTATGGCTTCTCATGTTGACATATGGCCATGATGTTCATGGGTTGATTCCAATGTGTGTGTATTACAAATGTGCAGTCCTGTGCAAACACACGTAATTATAAGACATATGGATTCTTTATATATTTATATTTCACCTTTTTTCTCCAGTGAGCTCAAGGTAGCAGAGATAGTTGTCTGTCCTCATCTTCATTAGTATAAGAATTCTGTCAAGTTGGTCAGACTGAGTGAGTGCCCAGGGACACCCATGGAGTTTCATATCTATATGCAGATTTGAACCCAGAACTCCCAGGTCCAGTATTTTGGCCATTGTACCACTTTGGCTGTCTGTGGAATTACAGAAAAGGATTGTGCATCTGTTTTCTGTTGTATTGTGACATTGCCTTTTATATACCAGATTCACAAGTGTCTGATTGATTATCCTTCTGGACATCAACAATTGACATCATCTTCCCAATCAACCTTGTTTTTATCCTGTCCCAATTTATATGCTTGGCTTTTTGAAATCTCAGATTAGCATTCCTGAAGCATGAACTTTATAGTGCTATCTTATCATGCCTTTAACAGAAGGTTCTTTTTTTCCTTGAGAGATTTTCTTTAGCGTTGCTCACTGCTAAGTTTTTTTTTTTGGGGGGGGGGGAGAAGCTAATCAAGGACATGCACAGCTAGCTGCTTTAATTATAGTAATTTCCTGGCGACTTTATCAGTGAAATGTAGCAGAGTTGGAAAATAATGTACAAAAATTAGAATTCCTGAAGTGATGTAAATAATGAGCTGTGCTTTTACTGTTATGTAATTCATCTTTCCTATGTCCCTTCTGTGGTTGAGTTATTTTGCAACATATAGTGTAATTTTTTAAAAAATTAAGCAGACATAGAAAGAGGATTGTGGGAAAGTCTACCAGCTGACCTTAACGTTTTAAAATGCAAGTTGCTTGGTATCTTCCTAATTAGCTCTAAAACTTTGTGTGCGGGAGGGATTGCATGGCAGCCTATTGAGTTTAATTAATTCTATTCAAATGTGTATTTCCTGATGGCTCTTTCTACCCGAGAGAGTTTTGCCTAGTTATCTGCAAAGAGGAGGTTTTGTTTATTCTACGTTTACACTTGCTTGCAGTTGCATCCAATAAACTTTGTGGCACATGTCCCTTTTTTCTACTTGCATCTTGAAACTGCTGAAAATACAATAACAAAAATAAAAGGATGTTGGAAGGTGCAGGGGGGGAGCATGATGCCTCCAGCTCAAATTCACAGGAAGACAGAACATTTTTATTTCACTATTTGCTGCTAAGTAAGATTCTTATTTCCCTCTAGACCATGTATGCAACCAGCCCATATTCTGAAACAGTTGTGTCAGTGGATCTTAATCCCCAACCCATCACAGAGGAGGAGGAAGGCTTGATTTGGGTCGTAGGACCAGTTCTTGCCGTTGTGTTTATCATCTGCATTGTTATAGCCATACTGCTTTATAAAAGGTAACTTTACAAAATAGTTCACAAAATCAGGACTGGCTTTAATGCCTTTTTACCGTGTCACTGTGTTCTCTTTTGATATTCTTCTCTTCGTCTTCATCATTCCTCAAGTTGGGCTTGAGACACCCAAAAATGTTACGTGGTCAACTTTCCTAATCAAAAGGGATCCTTATCAAAATTAGGATTCTCCAAGGCCTGAAAAAAACTTCTTTTGCGTTGGCATAAAAAGGCTGAAGAAACATAATCAGCAGTAATTTTCCAATGCTGAATTCACTCCCATTGGCAATATAAGTGGATGCTGAAGCCAGGCAGCAGTGATGTGTTGGGAAGCAAAAGTATGGGTACTGCCTCACTGTGTTGAAGTGCGGCAGAGGATGTACCATCAGCATTGCCGAAGTATAATTCACCTGTCTCTCAGATTAGCATTCACCTGCTGAATTCAGGGAGGCATTCTATCTAGGGATGGGCATTTTGTTTTGGAACCAGTAGGTTACGAAACAAACCATGCGAGCCCAGGTGGTCCTTGGAACCGGCTGATACACGCACATCCAATTTCTTTACCTTTCTCGCACAGGGCTAAAATCCAATGAGGGAAGCATGCTGCGATATCATCAGTGCTAGATCTGTGATGCTGGCCAATCAGGAGCTGTGCAGGGACAGGCATCATCCCGCCTCCCTCTCTGATTGGCCAGCAGCACGAAGCAGGAAAGATGATATCTCAGCGTGCTTCCTCATTGCTTCCTACTTTCATGAGTGCAAATGTCTGTCTTTGTAGTACTGCCGAGACAGAACTTAGAAAACACATTCTTGGGCTACCCCTCTCACTTTGTTTGGCTAGTCGTTTTGCTATGGTTCCCCCCCAAAAAAAAATATATTTACCAAGTATTACTCCAGAAGGTAACTCCCAGTTAAAAACTGACTTGCTTGCTGTATGCATGAATGTTGCATAGTGGTGTACAAGCTCCCTTTGCCTGTTACTTGTATAAGGAATATCATTTATGACAGCTGTTGTTAAATGTGTTTCTTTTCATCTTTCTAAATTGGCTCCTATATTATGGAACTAAGTTGTCTCATTTTAAAGAAAATGTTAGAACTGGTTGAAGCAAAAGCACTCCAGCTTGAAACTAGAGGAAATAATGTATTCCTAGTAGTGTGTGGGGAGGGGGGGGACCACAGGAAGAAAGCATTTTGTATTTTTCAAGAGGTAAAAAGAGGAGCGGAATTCAGATGTAGATAGCACTAAAGATTTTTGATTGTGCTCATAAGAATTATTGTTCATGAGAACAATAAAACTTTGCAGCGACCCATATTAAAATGAAAAATAGAAATAAGGAGAAACAGATATAGATGCTGTATTATTTTAGACTAGGGAAACATTTAAGCTACCTGACTTCAGTGGCACTTTTTTTTTATCCTTCCTAACTTCCATATAGGCAACATTTTGTCCAATTTATTACTTTCTCTTAAAAGTGATGAGAGGTTGCTTTAGGACTCCCTGAATAATTGAAGGGGGTATGCTTGGTTTTATTGCCGTCTCTCATGTGTTTAGCATTTGTGTTTCAGTAAGAATGTATTTTAGCTATCACCGTCTCTGAAGAGTCCGGCCATCTTTTCTTCCAAGCTGAACAAAATGTATAGATTCAGTAGATCACACCTCCTGAGATGCAGGAGGTCCTGACATTTACAGTAGTTTTAGCTGGTTTGAAGAGAAAAAAGGACTTTGGCGCCATCGCCATCCTTAAACAAAGCTAATTCCAACATTGCTTTGGTTTCTTAAGCCATTGTTTCTTTCTACTTTGAATAAGATAGGCCTACTAATTGTACCTTTTTTCTTACTCTGTTTGTAACTGACCAACTAACATTTAACCGTTTTGCTTCCTTCCCTGCTGCATAATAATGGAGTAGTAAACCCGACAGGTGAGAACAATCTCTCTCTCTCTCTTCCCCCCTTCAGGAAAAGGGAGATGAGAAACAAATATAGGCAAGAACAATTGGATTGGCAAACATTGTTTCTGAAAATCTCATCCAATCGAACTTGGCCAGTTGTAGAAGAAGTAAAGGTGTATGTAAACATACTCCGAAATGGAATGTTTGGAGACTAGGGGTGGATGGCTGACAATGAAACCAGCTTTCAGTCTTTAACATTTGTGTCCTCTGATATTTTTAGAGTGAGCATGTCAACTCTTTACAAAAAAATCTTGGATGTCTCTTGAACTGGCACAAGTCAGAAAAGGCAGGCTGCATAGGAACTGGCCAATTAATATCATGAACTATCCTTTTGTCTTGTTGAGTTCCATATCCATTTGGGAGATACGGCTGAACTGAATTCTTCCCTCTCCACAAATTATTATGGGAAACACCCAGTTTTGTAAGGACATTACACATCTCACTGAAATCTGTCAGAGTTTAGTGTTTAATTTTCAACGTGCCTCCTTATCTTTTAACTCTCCTACTTCTTCCAAGCAAATCCATTTTTTTTAGTAAAGACTGCAGGTGTTAACTGCATGATCTCCCATTTATAGCTTTGTGTTCCAAGCAGAACGTTTTTATGTATATGTACAGGATATTCTATTTAAAATTTTATATTTTTTTCATTGATTGGCAGATTTTGGTATCCTAGCCGAGCTTCAAAAATCCAGACTTGTAGGCAGAAAAAAATTGGACTATATATAATATTTGTGTAGACTGATAAATAACTTCAATCAATCTTTTTAATGAGTGTGTTTACTTTTTCCATGTAGGAAAAGGGCAGAGACGGACTCTAGAAAAAGCAGCATACCCAATAACAAGGAGATTCCTTCCCACCATCCCACAGACCCAGTCGAGCTACGGCGCCTTAATTTTCAAACTCCAGGTAAGATGCAAAACGCTCAAATTTTAGTTCTTTGTATTGCATAGTACCTACTGCATGTCTAACTCTTTTTCTTTATTATATATGAGTTGCAGAATACCAAATGACTGAATCAGTTTCCTACCTCAATAACTAATTGACTAGAAACCCTATAATTAAGGACACAATCATGGAGCTGAGAGAGGTTTTAATATTATTCACAAACTAGCTGCTCTCTGCAGCTATGTCTACTTTTTAATCCCAGCTGGACTAGTCACAATGGATGAATGGGACTCAGGTCCATACTTATATAAGTCCCATGGATTCAGTGGGTCTACTCTAATTGAGACTTAAAACTGAATTCTGTCCTATATGTTTTGCAATTTCTACATCATTCCAATTGCTTTCATATTGGGTATTGGCATTCAGTTAACTGCATTTCTCCGTAGATAGGTGGGGGGTTTTGTTTTGTTTTTAAAATGCATGACAAAAAATATGAAGAAAAAATACCTCTAAGTATAATTCACCTCTAACTATTCAAACAAGTCTTCCTGCAATAAACACATGAGTGAAGTTGGGTCCATGTACATTGGCTCTTACTCTTAGATTTTCACAGTTTCACAGAAGGTGGATGTGTATAAATTCATTCATTTGTTATTCATTGGTTCATCCAACTTCCACAGTGCCCCATTAAGTCAAATACTCTCAGGGTGATTCATATTACATCAAGTCATCATTTATAGTAAACCAAAAATACAGTATGCAATAAATATAATAAAAACTTATCACTAGCTAAATAAACATACATTTGAGGTCAATGGTTAGAAGCTAATAAAAGGCAACTTCAAATACTTTATTATCTTAATAATTGAGAAACCTCTGTGGGAAGCTTATTCCAGAGGGAAGGGGTGGTGACCAAGAAAACACAGTTCCGGGTGTGAGCTATTTTGGTCTCCTAAGGTATCACAGTTTGAAACATCAAGGACAGGAAGGAGCAGGTTAGATGGGTAGCTGTTTTGTGGAAGAAAAATCCCAACAAGTCTCAAGGTCCTAACTAACAAGGGAGCCCATGAAGATGTACCAAGACCAAGGATATGTTCTCAGATCTGCTGGTACCTGGCATTACCTACTAAAGTTTTCATCCTGACTTTAAGGATGGTCCTGTGTTACAGTAGTCTACAAAAGAGTGGTGTTGATCACATAAAGTCTTATTGAGGTGTAAAGCTAAGTCAAATAGTAGTTTAACAATGATTTGTGGAACTAGCAAGGGTGTGGCTAATATATTTTCCAACAAACCTTTTTTTAAATTGCTAGAATATGATTTATTGAATTTCGCCAAGACAGGCAATAATAATTGATTATGACATTCTAGTATGTTTATCTCCCTCCCTCATAATATAGCCAAGACTATTAACATTCTTTATGAGCCCAATACAATGCACAGGACACCATTCATATCACAGATTTATAACAAAATACACTTAGCTCATAATCATCAAAACAAAGAAATCAGAAGTAAAGATACTTCCTGATACTGTACTTTCTTCTTTGTTCCTGCTGACTTGGGCTGTTTAAGATGAGATAACAGAACAGCTGGGCCTGCCAGGCTGGTGGTTAAAACATGACATCACCCCAGTCCTGGTCCGCCTTCAATGCTTGCAGCCCGGATTAGATTCAAGGTCTTGGTTTTAGTTTATAAAACCCTCCATGGCTTGGGACCGGACTACCTGACCAGCAATCTTCCATTATTTTGCCAAAAGACATGCGGGTTGCCACCCACGAGAGGCCCGGAAGCGTTTTCGGAACCGGGCCTTCTCAGTGGCAGCCCCATCCTTTGGAATTCAATCCCCAGCGAAGTGCGCTCTGCAAAAGGCCTTAGACCTACTTATTCCGGGAGGCCTTTCATTTTTAGTTTAACGGTATCCTTTTTTTTTCAAATCGCTATTAACCGTCATTGATCAATTTATCTAATTTTGATGGTTAATTTGGTAAGACTCGTTTCCCCTGCAGGCTGGGATGCAGGAGGATTTTATATTATTATCATTATTATGTTTGTTTTATTGTGTCATGTTGATTTGAATTTACTATATTTGTTGTATTGATTGTTTGGTTGTCATTGATAGCCCTTGTTAGCCGCTTAGAGTTCTACCCGTAGAAGATAAGCGGGATATAAATATAACAATAAATATAACAATAAAGCTGCCTGATTGTTAAAACAGACACAAGTAGCCCCTTCGATGCTTCCGACCCGTTAAAGACTCTGTAGCAAACCAGCAATCTTCATTATTTTGCCAAAAGACATAAGTTTTATTTGCCTGGAAGCATTATGTGCACAGTTTTGTTCAATTTGTGCAAAAATAACCTTGTTCTCATTCTGTTCCCTTGTCAAAAACAAAAATACTGCGTTCAATAACCTCGACAGGCAACCATATCTCTACCTAGAGAGAGTTTCCCAGCCAGGGCACCATTGACAAGAATGCCCCGCTTAATAGAGTAGCTAAATCCATCAAGGGCACAACAAGCTGAGTCTGTTTCCTTGTTCTTAAAGTCCAGAATGGTTGAGAGTGAGGAAGGTAACTTTCTTGAGTTAGGTGAGCTGAAGCCATTTAGGGCTTTGAGGACCAGAACTGAATTGATCGCTATGACTCAATGGCAGCCAGTGTAAGGATTCCAAAGCTGTGGTAACATATTCTTATCTTGCTGCCTCAGTCTGCACTTGGGCCTCAGCTTTCAATGCCATCTGCATGTCTGAGCCGTCCTCAAGGGAAGTCCCACTTTAGAATAGACCAAACAGAAGAGTGGACTTCTGTTGTCAGGATACTCTAATGCAGGAACAGCTATGACGTACTCAAACAAGCATAGTACTCCATTGCGTTCTCCCCAGCTTCAAACAACTTGAAGCATTCTTCAGAGAAGTGCACCTTCTTCTCTGCTGCAGCTTTGGCAAAGACAAAGGTGCTCTGACTCCGTGCATAGATGGTAGGAGTGTGTGTGAGTGGGGAGGTCTGCATGTGTAATGTAGGTGTGCATGTATTGCCTGTCTATCCATCTGTGTGCCGTCCCCCAGACGCTTAGCACGTTTGAAGTGGGGCCCAGTTTCATCTGTTCACATTGTATCGTTGTTTGCATCTAGCCAGAGGCTTTCTTTGTTTAACGGGGACCCCTGGAACCCGAGAAGAGACCCTAAAGGGACCGGTGCCCATGTCCCCTCTGATTTTCATCCTTGCTGCATGGGACTCTGTCCCCTGCGCATGTGCGCGACTCTCCCAGCCCCACGGGTTCCATCGCCACCAGAACAAAAATGGTCACTGCAAGTGCGCAGGGGAGGAATAGCCCCGTGCAGAGGAGGGCAAAGGCGTGTGCCTTAGAAGGAACCGTTTTCGTGGTCACACACACGCACAAAAGATTGAGAATGGCTGGCTTTGATGAAAACATTTCCATGCACTCAATCTCAGCACTAAAGGAATCACTGTGTTTGTAGGTAAAAGGTAAAAATGAATGGACAATTGGATGAATTTCCATCGCTCCCAAGTTCCAGATGCCTCCGTCTTTAGGGAAATTAAGAGAATCCTTGAAATTGACCCCTTGATTTGCTGAGATTTATATAAAGGTGTTTTTTTTTTTAAATAAGACATTGACAGCCTTGAAAATGAGGTCTAATATTTGCCCTCATGAGCCGGAGAGTATAAACCGAAATGACTCTTGACTATTTAAGGGTAATCCAAATGTAACCACTTTGTTTTGAGTTTAAGGCAGAAACAAGAAACTGTGAATAAATACTTCTTATCAAGGATAAGCCATAGTGAGCTGGAGATTAATTCCCAAGGAAAGTATATGAAACAGCTAATATGAACATACAGTAGTATGCATGAAAAGAAAAAGATGTACCTGTTATAGGTGGAAACTGTCCCATACTGAGCAAGTGATTATTTGGTTTTTCACTGAAACTAGTTAAATGGTTGACATTATTACTTTAAATGGAACATGACATTTAAAATCACAATAAGCAGTAACCTGAGTTGTTCTTCAAGACAGCTTAAATCTCCACCCATCCACACTAGATTAAAAAGAAACCCTATTATTCTCAATCTGCCTTTTCCCAACCGGTATTTTGAGAATTTGCTAAGCAGGGCATAGTCTTAGCTTGAGCACTTCTGAAGCCAGTTGTGCAGTGCCTCTGTTAAAGGCACAAATAGAGCCACATACCATGGAAGGACAGGGATTGCATCTGCAAACTATTTGAGCTGATTGCTCTGTTATGATGAAGTCTCTCCCTGGAATAGAAATCAGATTTTTATCTGTCACCATTTAAAATAAGAAATCCAAAACAGTATGTGATTTCACCCCACCCCCACAAAAAGTTAGTTCCACTTTTGTTTAGTAATTGTCTTGGCCAGCTTTCAGAAATGTGACTCTTAAGGGTATGTTGAGAGGGCAGTAAAAGATCACCTTGACTTGCACCAGAAAGGAAGGGTCACTTTGCTAGGTGGAATCTTTAATGCAACCCTTTAAAGCCATCCTCTGTCCACATGCAATCCAGTTCCAACTGCTCCATCTCAGCACCACCAGAGAGAGAGAGAGAGAGAGAGAGAGAGAGAGAGAGCAGTCCTGTTGCTGGGCTGAAAAGGTCTGGATTGGGCATGGATCATGATCAGCCTGGTTCACAATTTCCTGATGCCACCTGGTTGCTGGGAAATAGATCAAACCAGACTGTGCTCCAAAAAGTGAGCTACATCACCGTCTGCTTGAAAGACCGTATGTCTGCAAGGTATAGTACATGGTTACAAACCATGATGGAGATGTGTCATCTCCAGGCTTAAAACCGGGGTCCTTCAAGGGCCAGATGCAGGGGAGTGGTATCAGGAGACACAGATATCTAGTCTCGTGCGTTCCCAGGCACATCTGATGGGACCACTGGAAGCTGAACTAGATGGGCCTTTGGCCTGATCCAGCATGGCTCTTCTTATGTCCTTATGTTCTTATCCGTGTCAGGGATCCATGGTTAATTATAACTTTCTAATGTTTCCGTCCTATTTCATACTTTGAAATGTTCACCAGGAGGGATCTGTGAAAATTATAAAATGTGAAGAGGAGACACACTCAATACTCAACAAAAATGTGACCATGTGATCAGATATGTGTATGTGGGGGTTGTTGGGGGCGGTTATGACTCAATAGCTAAACGAGTGTCAGTATTGGATTAATCTGCAATACATGTTTCATCCATCTTTTTCTACTTTTTAAACCGCCCAGAGTAGCCTTTGGGCTAGATGGCTGCAGTATATCAATCAATCAGTCAATCAATCAATCAATTAAATAAATAAATAAATAAATCAATAAATAAATAAATAAATAAAATGGGATTAAGTTGGCCAGTTTTCTCACCATTGTGATTTGGCACTGCTGCACAAGCTCCTTTATATACATTACATAATAGTCACCTTATCAGTGACACACATACAAACACCATGGTTTAATGTATATGGAACCGAATGTCCCAGTGGTCTTGTGATAGCTTTCCAGTGTACAGTGGTACCTTGTATAAAGGAATTAATTCGTTGCAAATGAAATTATGTTAAGCAAATTTTCCTTTATACAAATTCCCATAGGAATGCATTGAAAATGGAGTAATCCCATTTTTATGTTGTATGGATTTTCCCCATAGGTGATTACGTTAAGCAAATTTCCCCTGATAAGAATAAATTTAATCTAAAAATTGGTTTTGGTGGTTTTCTTTGTAAGTTGCCAATGCACCATTATAAATTGTCAATGCACCATTGGTGGTTCATCAAAATTGCCACGCTGAGTTAGTTATATAGCAAAAGGTTTATTAAAGACAGATAGAGATACAGCACAGGACATAGGCAGTACAGAAAATGGGTTAGCTTAAGGATCCTAGGATCCAAGGCACAGCACAGGCCAGAGGGCCTTGCTGTCCTGGACCCAGGAGTGATGGCTTTCAACGGTTTTTATACTCTTTTTGCGTGGTGTATTGACGTATTTAGTACGCATCATGTTCTTGGTCTATGGCCATTTGGCTACAAACACTAGAATGACTTAACCCTATTTTGTTTGATTTCAAGTTGGTTCCTTATTACTGGCTAACTGCCATATGTTATTCTTAGCTAACTGACTCTTTTGGTGCCATGAGATAATGTCAGCAATCCCAGATGATGGGCCATCTTGTTTCCTGTACTCTGGTGCCTTGCGTACTGTAAGAGATTGGCGCCCACGGGTGTGAGATATTGTGCCAAGTCCCAGCTGGCAAGCTTTGCTGTTATGCTGTTTTGCTGGGTCAATTTGACCTTGTACCCTGTGAGCTCATTTGGGTCTACTTATAATATATTTTGATTTTGAGACGTGCTCACTCGTTTCTATCACCCCTATCTCCGGAATTGTTTATGTTGTACAGATTTTATGTTATACAAGCTGTTTGTTATACAAGGGTCCACTGTACCTGAATCTTAAGGATGGTTGCCATGAAATCTGAAATATATGTGAATGTTTCTGTTGCTCTTGGCTCCACATAATTGTACGTTTCTGTGTCATTTAATTGCTTTTCCTCCATCCTCTTTCAATATGGGAGGCAAATGAACAATCAATAGCATGCATTCTTTTGTGTCCCTAATATATAAGGAGCTTTTCCCCTAACTATTTTGTATGCATGTATGTTGATACAGAATATTCCTTAGACACAAAGAAGCATGCAGTTAACAAACATGGCTGCATCCATAAAATAACCATTTCTTTATTTTGTTTATCTTCCATATCTACAAACCTGGTCTTTTGTTTGTAGACAGTAAACCAATGATAGCATAAATACACCAGGGAACATATTTGCATTTAATATCTACCCCCCCCAAAAAAGGACCAAATTTTGTATTAACAGTAGAGTACTTATTCCAGAAATAGTGAAGGAGTAAGTCTTTATTCTGGGGTGGGAAGGAAGTGCTTATTGCTTAGGAGACTTTTTAAAAACCCTATGCAGTTATAATTATTGTTTTTCATGAAGTTGCAGTGATTATTTTTTGAAAGGCGTTCAGTTTGTATTAGCCGCAGCATTAAGAATGCAACACTGCAATGATCTCCAGATGGTTAATTCTGGAAGTTGTCGGGTTTTATATCCCGTTTGCTACAAAAAAGATTTTATGCCACCTTCTGAAGAGCTTCGAGTGTTTGACTGCAGAAGGATGCTGATAAATAAAAATGCTGAAACAGTTAGGCTTGTAAGCCTTGTTTCTTCATACACACGCCAGTACAAACAAAAACCCAAAGAGAAAAGGATCTTGATTGCTGCAACCCTTTGCATATTTTCCTGTCAAATGGCCCCATTTGAGGCAGTGTAGCTTATATTTCAGTAAACACACATAGGTACAGTACATGTTCATGGAATCAGCATCATAGAATAACTATGGAAGGGGCCTATATGTATATCTGATGTCCCTTTTTAACATGCAATAATACTGTACTTGAATGCTGCTGTATTGAAATCCCATTCTGTAGTAAGCTAGTACAGACAGTTTGTTGCATAGTTCAATAAATGGATATGTTAAGGTATTCTGAACTTTCTACCTATTCATACAATGCTGAATGTCCCAAAATTCGTGCATGCAAAGCGATACATTTGTCATTGTGAAAACTGACTGAATATGATGGTCTTCTACTGTTACTAATTTATTTCCCGTTTCCAACTGGCTTTACTTTTTACAGCTTTGAGCAGTAATTCAGTCCCCTACGCCTCCCTGATTGGCTCTGTGTCTTCCCTCTCTAGCCAAACTACCACTCAGTCCTTATATGATAATAACTCTCTCCCACGATTCGCTCGAAAAGGTCTAAACATCTTTGTCTCTATTATTTTCTCTGTTCAATCACTGTTTTAGATGTTCCATCATTCAGCCTCCATTTCTGAAGAGACCTGACATATTGTTGTATATATATTTTTTCTGTTTTCTTCTTTTATACTTTTCACTGGGGTGCTCAATCTAGATTGGGATCAAATCCATTGGGTGGCCGCCCTGTAAACAGATTAAGTATTGCCATGATACAATAGGAGTTATCAACACTGTTTCAAAGAAAAACGATGGTAGTGTTCTCTTCGGAGAAGGCGCTTCCTACAGTTTGTGGAAGCTTTTTCCCATTCATTTGATATTGCAGTATAAGTATGTAGTTGATATGAACCAAAAAAAAAAAAAAACTATTGTGTATGTGATTAGTTTGGCTACACAATGATATGCGGTATTTTCTATGCCACAAATAACATTTGAATGATATGCTGCTGGTCCTTCCTGTGGACTTCATTAAGCTAGGTAAAACTGTAGCAGAATCATTATCATGGGTTAGGTGTATTGTCACTTCCTGGTCGTGCCAGGTGAAGTTTTGCTGCAAAAATTGGACACTAGCTGTGTTAGAGCATACCCTTCAAATTAATGATGGTGAAACAGTGGAACATGTGGCTTTCAGATTGAGCCCCCCGTGTCTCCCTTCTCCAGTTATCATGGTTTTCTTCTATAATTTCAATACACCATGGGGTTTGCTAGTTTAAAATATCCTAGCCAACTGTGTCTGTCCCTGCAACAATCTATTTCATTCTATACATGTTTAAGTAACAGAGAACGTTTTCCATGGGTGGCAAGACATCCATACTGATTGGTTGGAAATAAATCAATAAATTAATTAATTAATCCACCAGGTGTGGATTTGCTAAAATCTGGCAGACCATGCTAGTTGACCCCACATTTCCTCTTTCACCCTCTGTCTCCCCTTCCCCCTTACTGTATCCTTCCCCCAGTCTCTTCCCCATTTGTTCCCTATGCCTTGTCTGCATTCACTATTTTTTCATTGGTAGACAAAGATGTTTACACCTGAAGTAGATTGTAGGTAATATCTGGGGGTTGATAAGGGATGGGGTTGAGATCTTTTCTCTCTGAGGTTCCAGGCTAAGCCAGATGTTTGCATTCAGCAGTTCCAAGTGTGTACAACCCCTGTCTCTACAATCTGCTCCTAGTGAAAACATTTTTGAAGCTCAAAATGTCTGATGTCTAATCTTGTCTTTATTGACTGTCGTTTGTAAGCAGCAGCGCATGTTAGTCTGGCAATCCATAACCGCATGTGACTGTCCTAGGCTTTAGATTATGTATTTTTTTCTTTTGTTTGTTAAAGTCATTAGATTTTTCTCTGTCTTATTTAGTCGACTCATGTTATCCAGTCCTCCAGCCCATGAGACACAATCATCATGTTTTAGGCATCAAGCGATTCCTTTTTGTTTTGCTTTAGTTTGTTTTGTAAATAACTCCCCTTCCCTTTTCCTTGTTTCCTTATTTATTTTTAAACTTTCTTTTTGCAGGATCACTTGTCTCTGGTTACCCTGGTAACCTTCATTCTCCAAGTTAGTTTCTCTCATATGTCACTTTACTTTTCTGTCAGGACTCTATCCCTGTAGGCTTCTCTGAATGGCTTCCCCTTGCCCCTAGTTCACCTTCTGCTCACCTAAGTCGCAATACCTTTTCCATTTCATACAGTGGAAGAAAGAGGGTTTGATATGACATTAAGATTCATTACTCAAAGCCAAGTTCAACCTCAAGTCTAACTGTCTCATTTATTCCCACCTAGCTAACCTCATTAAATCTTGGCATAATAACTTTTTTTCTTTCTTTTTTAACACCAGGAATATTAGCTTTGGGAATATGCTTGGTGAATTTTATTTTTATTTTTATTTTTATTTTTATTTTTAGTGACTTGGCTTCAAAGTTCATCTCTCCAGAGCATGTTTTGCTTTGAGTGACTTAAATTATCTGCCTGCTTCTGTCACCTTACTACATCTTTAATATTTACACATTTATAGCCATTCTGACTGCTGTATTTTTCTAAGGCTGGGTTTCAGCTCTCCTGCTTTTATTATTTCTCAATGTTGCTGTCATTTCTCTCTTCTTCAACAGGTATGGCTAGCCACCCCCCAATACCTATTTTGGAACTGGCGGATCATATTGAAAGGCTGAAGGCTAATGACAATTTGAAATTTTCCCAAGAATATGAGGTAATTTTTTTTTGCCTGCAGGTTCATTTGCTGACCATTTCCAATGGTGCGATTACATTAACAAGCCAATTCTAGTGTAATTAGTAGATGATATATGACTTAAGCTGCAGATTCATTATTGTCCTTTTAATTCCTATTTATATATTGTGGATTTCCTGTGCTTTTTATGTGAACCGCCCAGAGTTCTGTCTGGGAAATATAAAAATAAATAAATAAATACATGAAATAACCTTCTGTTAAATAAATCACATCTGATTTATATCCAAGTAAACAAGGTTCGAATCACAGGTGCCACGCAGCGGAGCGAGCTTCCGCTGATAACCCCAGCTCCTGAAAAACTTGCAATTCGAAAGCATGTAAATGCAAATAGATAAGTAGGTACCACCGTAAAAAGTGGGAAGGTAAAACATTGGTTCCTTGCAGCCATGCCGGCCACATGGGCACGGACTTGCACAACACTGGCTGTTTGGCTTGAATATGGAGAGGAGCATTTCCCCTTAGAGTCAGACACGACTAGCACAAATATGCAGAGGGAACCTTTACATTTTACCTAAACAAGGCAGCAATCCTAAACACTCTTATTTGAAAGTAAGCCCCATTGAACATAGTGGGATTACCACTGAATAAATATGTAGAGGGTTGCTTAATAAGTCAGATTTGGAGTCAAATCTTCCTTATTCACAGTATTCTAAAATTTCTTGTAAATTTCAAATGCATTTTAGAATGGCTTGTTGCAAAACTGAAATTCTCTTTCGATAAGTTTTAGACAAATGACTAAATGGGCTTAATATTCCATTTCACAGGACAGTGAATATAAACATGGCCCTAAGGCAGGTTTTCTGTAAAAACATTTCTGTCTGTACATGCGCTTACCTCATTTTCACAAAAGAGAAGGAAACAGAGTAACCAGGGGAAAATGTTGGAAGAGGTAGCCGTGTTAGTCTGTGCAACAATTCCAGGCAAAAACAAAACAAAACAAAAGACAAAAAGTGGCACCTTAAAGACTATTATATTTTAATGTAAGCTTTCATGGACACGTCCTCTTCTTCGGATATACAGCAGCAGAAATAAAGGGGGAAATGGGGAGAGAATAGCATCAAATTCAGTGAAGGGATGGAAGGGAAGGGAAGCAGTGACACAATGAGAAGTTTACAACATTTCCCACTATGTGATAATACTTGGAATTTACAGAATTTGTAATGTTTACTTTTGGGGTTATAACTTCTAGGATTTTCCAACCTGCATGGCTGTAGTCAAATATTTTGCTGCTATGTGCCCGTGTGCAGTTAGTAGACATCAAAAAGCATGAGCATTCAATGGCAAATATATCTGATAAGAGGCAGTGTTCAGATTGTTTAAACATCTAGTGAGGACAGGAAATAAGAAATCATGCAACATTTGTTCCTGTTAGCACTATGTTTGACTGTATGTGTGAGGTAGAAACTTCAATTTAATTTAATGCAGCTGGAATTTATGCCAAACATTGATTTGGATAGAAATACAGAGAAAAATATGAACACTTCTATGCCCTTGTTTTATTTAATCATCTTTGGGGCTTTTAAAAAAAATAGTGTTTATAAAACTAATGGAAATCCGTGCTGTTTTCATTACCTTGCGTCAGAATTATTCTAGAAAACACATTGGCCCACTGAGTAAATTTCTTATAGATTAAGTATTTTGTTAAATACTGTATAGCTGTAGACTGTAACAGCCTCAACTGACTACATTAAACCCCCCCCCACCTATCGCGGGGGTTAGGGGCCCAACCCAACCTGCGATAATTGAAAATCCGTGATATGCAGATGCAGGTCGGGTCGGGCCTACAGGGGTGGGGCTCTAGCTGGGGGGCCCTTGTACTTACCCCCAGCCTGGCATTGCCCTGAACAGGCCTGCAAGGGCTTTCCTGGGCCTGTCGGAGGCCCCAAAAGGGCTTCCATGCGAACCAGAAGTGATTTCTGGTAAACTAGAAATGACCTCTGGATCGCCAACAAGCATTTCTGAGGCCTCCGACAGGCCTAGAAAGGCCCTCAGAGGCCTCCAAAATGCTTTTCAGCGTTGCCAGAGGAGACATCCTGGATCTGCTTCCCTGAAAATATTATCAGGGCATTGAAAACTAACTTTTCTGAGCATTGAATATAATGACACATTACAATCTGACTTATTGATTTAAAATTATCTAAGCTGACAAAACTGCTTACTATAAAGTACAGGTACTTTTGCAGTTTATTGATACATATTTATACTGTCACTTTAAAAAAAACGGTTACAAAGATTAAAGAATAGTAACTGATATTAAATGTTGCAGGTGACACTGATATTAACATTCTGTAGAGACCTTTAAGTATATTAGTTCTATTCATATTCCTTCAATTGTAAAGAGTTGCTTGCTTATTTGAAGGGGAAGCAGAGTTTGTTAGTACCCTTAATAAATTTTACTGTTACAGGCCGCTTCTGTATGACCTTTATACAAATAGGAGTTATAGTCAAATCCTATAGAGAATAAATATCCAGCATATTTTAGGCAGAAGAAGTTTAAATTGCGGTTGAACATTTACCGGTACAGTGCAGAACGTGGATTGCATGTCATTTAATGAGACAGCATCAGAGAAGGCCTTAAGCCCTATCTGAAAAACAATCTCATTACTGTCAAAGAAGAAAATGCAATCTCTAGCTTCACTAAAATATATTGACTTGAAGGTCATTTTAGGGTTTAAAGTTCTACATAATACAATCCAGGAGTGATTTTTCTGCCAATAGTGTGTAATTATTTAGAGAGCTCTCAGTCACAAAGATCATGCTATGTAATCTGTACAAGTATTCCATTTTCCTTCTGTTTGGTCACTTGCACAAATGTCACATGAGAAACCCCATTCCTTTTGTACACTACAATCCTAAACATGCCACAATAGCCTGTTTCAAGGGATTACTCAGAAGAGGAAAGTATCAGTAGAATCTTAGATAACAAACAGTGCAAAATGTTGTTGGTTTACAGTACCCATGAGTCCTTTCTATTGCACAGGGCAGCCACATCAATAGGAGCTGGAATCCTGAAAACATCAAGAGGGTCACAGCCTGAGATTCCTCTGAATAATAATCTGCCCCGCTCTCCTGTACTGAGCCAGGCAAGGATCAGACAAGTGCACCGCCCGCCCACCCTCATCTGGTTCAGAATAGGACAGGCAAGGTCGGGGCCATCCATTCTGAGTCAGGCAAGGGTCAGGTGGGTGACACCACCCACCTGACCCTCCCCTAGCTGAGAACAGGAGGACTCATTTTTCCCCAGCTGTCAAAATCAGCTGTATGGCAGTAGGGATGGGGGCAACACTTCATTCCTGCCTTCCAGTCTGACTTCAGCCAAATGGCTGCAGTGAGACCGGGCAGCAGGAATAAAGCCTCTGGTCGCTACTCACCACCGCCACACAGCTTTTGTTGACAGCTCATTGAGGGGGTTTCCCAGCAAAGCAGCCTGTCCCAACCCTGCTTTGCTCGGTCGGGACAGGCTTCCCATAGGAATGAATTGAAAGCCTATTGTAATTTGTTCCCTTTGGAACGGATTAATCGGTTTTCAGTGCATTCCTGTGGGAAACCATGTATTGAACGACAAAAATTTTGAATTACGAAAGATTCACTGGGATGGATTAATTTCATAATCCAAGGCATCACTGTACTTGTTTGATCTGATGATGTGCTTGATTTTGTGACCCTGTTGTTCAAACACTGTGGGAGCTTCCACAGCTTGATTTCCAGGTTTGCAAATACATAATGCCCAGCATTATGTTTTTATGTCCAACCTTTAATCTAGTTTTGTACTTCTTATTTCTGCTTTGTTTTTGCATTAATTCTGCTGGGGGGTGAGTGGGGAGAAATGAACTTTTCAAGAACCACTTAATCCACTAGAATAGATACTGGACCTGCTTCAAGGCACAGTGCAAACTGTTCTACAAATCCAAGAGTGCCACTATGTTCTTTGCACAGCTGTTATCCTCGCTACATGTCAGAGGTCTTTGAATAGAATCCTGTTATGAAAAAAATTGTGTGTAATGATAATCATAGCAATGTTTCTCTCTTGGCTGGGGTGCCTCTTGAGTGACTGGACGCCTACTTGTTGCAAAATAGCAATGTAGCAGAGACTCCAGAAAAAAGGCAAAACTGCATAGTTTCCCCTCAACAGGATTCTGATCTTTGGGACTAAGGAGAAATTCAAAGGAAATTTGTATTGTGGTAGAAAAATCAAAGTCTCTTTGCTAAACAGAGGTCTTTGAAGTGTGACTACCAGTTTTTGGCAAGTTTGACGTCCATTTCGTTTCCCTCAGAACAAGTTACAGTTTGCACAACTTCCTGGAACGCGAAGGTGTAAATGCTTTTGTCGATTTCTGTTGTAGTTCTCAATATGATCTTGGCCAATGCATGTTTGTCTGTTTGTTTAAATTAAGTTGTAAGCTAAGGGAGGGTAGAAATCAAAGAAACACTTGGCTCATAGAAACAAAGAACAAAATCAAATCATTTGTTTTGGCTCCCTCAACTTATTCATATACAGTGAGCACCTCAAGAGTAACCCAAGGCTTTATTATAGTTACAGGGCTTGAAGGGCCCAGTGACTGTGACTATTAAGAAACCCGTCAGTACTGTCTACACTTCATCTACAGATGGCTTAAGAAAGGTGTTTTCTCAGATGCGTATTCTCAAGAAGTATGTGTGTTTACGATATATGACATTGTGGTGATAATGAGAGGTGGTTGATTGGTTGCTTACACAGATTTGTACCTTGCTGTTCATCCAGAAGACTTGAGAGAAAGCATGTTGATAGAGGATTCAGGGCTTAACACTTCCAAACAAAGTCTTTTAAAAATAATGTTTTATCTTTATATCAATGACTGTCTTTTCTGTTTCATTCAAAGAATGATGGCTGCAGGCAAACGTTGGCCCTCTCTGTTCTGCAGGTTTTGCATTTCTCTTCTGGTCCCAGAAGTATTTAGGGACAGCGAAAATACCTGCTTTGGCCAACTTTTTAATTATAAACCTTTTTGCATTTGGAGACATGTTTTGAAATCTTGCATTAATACGGTGATATGCAGTGAGACTGCATACTCTGTTGGCAAATACAGAATGCCACATAAAACTGTGAGCAGATTTTCCCAGCACCTTCTAACATGAAAAGTGCAGCATTATACCAAATACCCACTTAGATCTTAATTGCTGTTACAACATTGTATTCTGAGGCTTTTAGTCTCATGATTTTAGTCATCAGGTTTTTGACAGTTAACAGTCTGGGTGCTTTTTAAGATATTTGATACAGGTAGAAAATATTGTGAAAGTGTAGGCTTTTGTTTTGAGGTTGAGTGTCTGCCATGTAGCACACCTTAATAACAAACACTAAGAAAAGCATTTTAATATCACCTCCACTCACTGTCAGTTTGCCGGCATGACAAGCTATGCAAATGAGGCTGATCTGTAATAAAAGGGCAGATCCCCGGGGATCTTCTTGGGTTATTCTTTCCCCTGTTCTTGGTTTTTTCTTTCCTCTATCTTGATTTTGTCTGTGATTGTGCTTTGGTGCTAAAGTAGCTCCAGATACACATGCAGTGGAGAAATAGACCCAGGCTCATACATTCACAGTTCTTTGAAAGATGAACAAGGGGATATAGGCACAGTACAGTAAGATGCAATTTGTGCATCTAACCATACAGAGAGAGGATGAAGCAAGATTCCCTGCCTATCACAGTTCCCATATGCCTGTTCCTCCTCTGCAAAAAAGGCATGGGTGTACAAACCAACCCAGTGAGGTCGATGTTTGAGGAAGAAGGGGTACATTAGCCTAGCCTGCCAAATCTGCTCTACGTCACGTTAATGTTCTTCTCATCAAGCTTTGCCCTGTGCATGAAAGACAGGCCTTTACACTGACATTTAATATTGATGAAGATGAAGTCATGTTCTGGCACCTCAGTTAGATTTGAGATTTTTGCCAGCGTCAGTGAATCGTCAGCGCTGCGATGGAAGACATAATTCACTCACGTAAATGAAATCTTGAAATTTCATGTTTAAGCAACATCCAACAAGAGATATGGCGAGCTGTCGAGGATAAAAAGTGTGGCGTCTTTAATTTCATCATGACAGCATCAAATCAAGTCCTGGAGGGGGGCAAATTAGTACAGAATATCTCCCCGTCACTCAAAGTTCTGATCCAGCCTTGCGCTATAAAAGGAGACTGGTGTTAAAAATAAAATTGGCTTAGATCTGAAGATGGTGGATTTTCCCAAGGTCTTTCTGCCTCCTTCGCGCTGCAGCTGCTCCTGTCCCTGAAAAGCTGATTCTCTGGAACACCACTCTCTGGAACCACATCCAATATATTAGGTTGAGAAGGAAGCTTCTGCTGTAGGCAAATCAGTAAGACACCATCCTTTGCCTGCCCCCCCTTTCCCAGTCAAACATACAACAGTTTAATCCAAGCAACTTTTTCTCTCATCATCTGGCAGAGTTGAAAGGGCGGGGTTGGGGGAGGAGAGATGTGGATTGGAAAGAAAACAGAGAGTTTGTATTATTGCACAAGATACACTTCAGTGATTAAGAAACAGTTAGTGTAAACAGTGAGTGATGTAGTCTCCTGTCTCTTTTTAAATTATGATAGGGAATATTTGAAGACTTTGCCAATTCACTTTCATCTCTAAGGGATTTGGTGGGCAGGGATGAGGATGCAAAATGAGAAGGTTGTGGTTTGGGGCCCTAACCCTACTTACAAAAGCTTCCCCTTAAGTATAACAAGGTCGAGGCTTTTAGACATACCATTTCCATTGGTCTGAGGATTGTTGGAGGGGAGGTAGGTGGCATTCGTTGTTATTTCACAATACCAGGGGTTCTCCCTTGATGTCCCCCAGTCCTGTATTCCTCGTGAAATGAAGGTTGGGCCCATACCATGACTTTTGTTTGTCACTGTATCTTCCCCACCCTCCCCTCTTGGTTGTTTTTTCTGGGTGAATATTTCTAAGAACTCCTATTTTGTTTGCTCCCATCTTCTGCATCTCCATATCTCTTTTACCATTTGACTTCTAGCTTCTAACTGTTCCACCATTACCCCATACTGTGTCAAATCAGTATATCTGCATTTTTTTCATTAACTTCGCTTTCCCTCCATTAACGTACATTTCTGAAACTTGCAGTTGCTGCATGTCTGCATGTTTATAATTATCTGCCGAATCTTCTGCTGCAGTAGTACCGCTCCTTCCATTGGGTGCTGCTCCTTGCAGTACTTATTCCTCCTCACTTTTGGTGCTCTTAATTTCCTATCATGGGCCAGTCGTAAAGTAACCTTTCTACACCGCTGACACAAATCAGGAGCAGTTACTAGCCAGAGGCAAGTCAAGAGGCAGCAAAAGGGAACAACACGATGTTTGGGCCACCACCCTCATTGCCTCATTGGCCCAGTAAGTAGAGGACAGCAAAAAAAGTTCCCTCTGCTGCGTCGTGCAGTAACTATACAGGAAGAGGAGTGTTGGGGAAGGTGCAGAATGGTAGAGAAGGTCAGAAAGAGTAGAGGCCAGAAAAAGACAGGATAGGCAGCACAAGGAAAGGATCACCAGGCCAGGTCCAAGAGTGAAGAAGGGGCTTGGTGAACACTCACAGATAGAGAAAACAAAGCCATTTTAGAATGGGTCATGAATCATGATTGCCAAACTCATGCCATTGTGTGCCTTTCCTGTTAAAACGAGAGAAAGAGGGTGTGTGGTGTTGTTTTATATCAGGAGCCCCTATCATTTAGACAAATGGTATCAGGGTGTGGAAGGAAAGCCAAGTGGGGGGAAAGCGGAGAAGATGGGGCCACAGAGGCCGAACCAAGATGGAGAGAGAATAGTGAACTGGGAGTAAGGGGGTAGCATGGATTTCTGAAATGCCTCCCGGTCTAGTTCAGTTGTATTTGGATGGAGGTCACAAAACCAGGACCTTTAATGGCCAAGAATTAGAAAAGGGGGCCAAACAGTGCAGCGATCTGGAAGAGCCCTCTGTCTCGTCCAAGCTCATCCATCTCGGATTTCAAGGATGATGGAACTTCTCTGGAAGACTTAAGGGGCCTTACACCAAGGAATACAGTCATAAACAATGTGCCCCCATTGCAATCAGTTACTTCCGTTGTGAAACTTTTGATATGGAAAAGCAGAATGAGAATTTATCTCTGCCAGATATGCAAGCGTGATGAAGACCACAGCCCTTTCTAATAAGATATCCTTTGCTCTTTATTGCATAGTCCCTAATGCAGTGGGAAAATGTAATTCCGCTGGCAACTTTCCATGATGATATATTAGTGTTCGTGCATTTAGCGTTCATGTTTTGCTAATGCACTATGTAAATCTCCTACGATTGGCAAGTTCCCTGAATAATAAAATAGCATATTATTATAGATTCACTGGAAAGATGAAATTCACATGGTAGAAACTGACATAGGTTTTAAAAGGGTCAATTTATTCATTTTCATGAGTAGTTAATGAATCTCTAGCTCCATATCATCTCTCTGCTTTGACATCTGCCAGCATGCACCTTTTATTGTTCTTTCTATAGTGCGGTTCTTATTTTTCTCTTCTGTCTTGCCAATATTCAGATGTTTTTTTACGTTTATCCTGGCCTTGCTTGCTTCAGAGAGTTGTTTTAAGCACAAATTCAACTGTGTCATATGCTGTAATGATACCACTTAAGACTAGAAGCAGAAGCTTGTCTACTTGATTGTTCTCTCTCTTGTAAAATGTTATCTGAATTGTTAAGTCTAGTTCCTAAAAAACAAACCTCCCCCCCCCAAATTTGTCCCAATGTGTAATGAGAATGGGGTCTTTTTATCTACAGTGAAAAAAGAGATCTCTCACTTGCTGTCCAGTTATACAGTCCTAACCTGATTCTACCATACAGTTTTCATAAACATTGTGATGTATTTACAGTGAATATTTGGCCATACAAAGAATATTTTAATAAAATACTTTTTAGTCCAAGGTATTCCTGAAAATTAGAAGTGTGTATATATTATGGTTGTTGTGAGTTGTTCGGGCTGTTTGGCCGTGTTCTGGAAGTTTTTCTTCCTGACGTTTCGCCAGACTCTATGGCTGGCATCTTTGGAGGGCAAGGAGCTCAGGGAACTAGGAGTTCTGTCTGTGCTCTGGGTTATAAAGTGAGTGAGACTCACAGGTGATGCTTAAGCTGTACAAATTGTGAGGGGGGATGGGGAATCAAAGCTTGAAACGTTGAAACATCTAAGGAGTCTGAACCTTGCCTTACAGCTTTTCAGTATACTATACTGAATACTATAATAATTGGGAAGTAGAATTAGAGTTGTGATCTAATACTAAATATAACAGTATATTATCCAGGAATTCACTTCCTCTTGCCAAGGTCTTTCTAGAGTCCCCACCACACCCCGCTACATTTCATTCAACAAGGAACTCCTTTTTGAGTTAACGAAAAGCTCCTGGAATGCTTTGTATGGCTTCCTATTGAGCACAGCAGCATGATAAGAATCATAGAGTGGGAAGAGACCTCAAGGGCCATCCAGTCCAACCCCCTGCCATGCAGGAACCCCATCACAATATTTCTGACAGATGGCCATCCAGCCTCTGCTTTAAAAAAACCTCCAAAGAAGGAGACACCACCACCCTCCGTGGCAGCATATTCCACTGCCAAAGAGCTCTAACTGTCATGAAGTTCTTCCTAATGTTCAAATGGAAACTCTTTTCCTGTGTGGACCATTTATATTTGTGTATATAGTCCTGAAGTTTCTCTTCTGGGTGACATCACAATGTGCCAATAAAAATCTTTGAGTTAGCTCGCTAGACACAGGACAGTGTGACATTATCTCATTCAGAGCTCTTGGATTGCGGAAGAGACATATTTACGATTCTACCCCACAAATAAATAAACTTCTATGGTTCAATAATGCTACTGAAGCACACTTCTTTGAAACATGCATGCAAAATATTCCTTCTGTTGTAAGAAAGGTTCAGTTTGATGTTAAAGTTAGCCCCATTACCATGCTATTGTTTTTTGCTAGTGGGAGTCTTCTGCCATCTGTTAGGTTCCCTGTGGAGAGAACCCAGGAAAATCAAGGCATTAACAGCCATGAGAGCAGAGCCAACAGGCTTGTCCCCATGATCCTCCATTGTACGTTCCAAAACAAAAGGTGTACATTGAACCTCTGTCTGTCTCCAGGAGAGAGAGAAAAAATCAGAAGGGAATTTGACCTGCAAAGTCCTGTAGATTTACAAGCTTATACACCGTCATCTGCGATGTAGTTGCCGCCGCTTGAACATAAGGACCTGAGCTGGACAGCTGAAGCCACTTAATCGTCTGGGATAATGTCATGGAGTTAGGAGGCTAAAAGGAGAATGAGCAAGGATAGACAGATAGACAGCTACTCTTCCCCACCTCGGAAGGGGTTAAGCTCAACAGAACAAGACATTTTCTATCCGCTTTCTTCAGATAGCTTATATTCTCCATAGTGTCTAGGTTAGTACTAATCTGTTTTTTGAGAGCTTACAGAGTCATTAGCTACAAAGTAATAGCTCTGCTGACCTTACAGAGACTCTGATGCATGTGGTGGGGGGGACACTCCCTAAGCAGGTGCTTCCCTGTTCTTTGTAGTGCTGGGGACCCCTCCTTGCTCTGGCATGTGGAGCTGTTCCTAATCCAGATAAGAATAGGGAAGCTCTTGAAAGAATATGCTATATATACAATAGAGTCCTGCGGAGCTGTGAATCACATCCACTATAGTTTATCTCTCTGGTATTGTGCCAGTAGGCAACCACCGTTATTAAGATGCAGCTGTACTTTACCTAATCTGTGACATAAATCCAGTAGATTTTAAATCTGGCCAGGCTGCCATATAACAGAGAGAAGAGGCAAGTACTTTAGAATGACTGCAGAACCAACATTTATGTACCTTGAGAAGGTGATATTTGCCTAACAGGCACTACGTTGATTAGAAACAAGGACATAAGAGCTGTAAGACTAGTCCTCAGAAGTAGATTGCTGCATCTTTTTAAAGTGGAGAACTCAGAAATCTTGGAAATAATAAACAAAACAATTGATGTACTGCCAGGTTTGAATGTAGCAGACTTTTTATGATTTAAAAAAATCATTTGAATAGCAGCAAATAAAGCTCTTGAAAAGAGGGGGACTTTGTAATTAATTTTTTTTTTTTTCCCCAAGATCACTAAAGCTGAAGAGGGCAGGTTTTTGATTTTCTATTCCTCATCATGTTCGTAGTTAAAACATTAATTTTAACATAATGTTCTCTTCCTCATGTTCTTCACACATAAGTGGTTCATGAGAAACGCTGTCACAGTATTGGATTATTCTGCACAAAAGCGCCATGTTCTCAGTCTGTTATTGCTACCAGTGATCATTCCTCCAAACATCACCCACCTAATAATGGAATTTTTTGCCTGGATATCCCCGTGTTTAATGGTGAAATATATGTGGTACTTTCCTTCTCTTCTTGAGGGGATCCTCTTGTGTTTGTAGACAAATTATCAGCTTTATTATATTGGTAAGATCCAATAGAGAAGCGACAGCTAATTCGGGGTTGTTGATTGCCGTGCATATAATGACAAAAGAGCTTTGATACTGATGAGGACAGTGCCAGTGTGATCCTGTTGGATTTATTGGTTTGTGGTAGGCAGGCTTTGAAAAGTAGCCTGAGATATTATTCACTGCTGGGTGAAATCTTTTGCTCTCAGCAACTGGCAAATAAAGTCCCCCAGCCCTCTTCACTGCCCAGTTAGATTAGAAAACCAATGATATAAGAGATGATTGGAAGCACCTAGAAAACACTGGTTTTCTATCCTTTTCCAGAATGTGACTGTGTGGAGGGCATTATGTTCCCTACTTCAGCTGCATAGTAGATTTAGAAGGTATAGGTACCAATATTCAGAATATTGATGGTGGCTTCTTTCTTAATTTGGTAACATTTTCTTCTTCTTCTTCGTTCCTGAATCTTTATGTACTGTAATTCAAGTATTTCTGCTTCACCTGTATGCTCTCTCCCGATTCACTATTTTCCCGCTATCAGAATCGTGCCATAGGTACCTAATAGATATCAGACTGTTAACTTGACAATCTGGCCAGACTGAGTTTAAAGTGTAGTTCTGTAGGGCCTGGGTACTAGATATAATTAATAGAGCTACAAAACAGTTCTTTTTTCAGTTCTTGAGGAATCACTGTATTCTTGCAAGTGGTAGTCCCAGTTCATGAACAGTGAAAAAGATACTCTATTTCCTTGTGCCCAAAATTCTGTTTAGTTGCAACTGAAGAGTCTATAGACACATGACATAAATATCCCCTGCTTGGCACAGCACATGGTAACCCACAACATTTAATGGGTGTTGCTATTCTATTAACATGAATCTTAGCTACAGCTAGGATCAAGTCCTAATATATATCTAGAAATGATAATATATAAGACAAAAGAGCTCTAAGAGCAAAACTCTACAGCAGGCCTGCACAATGTGGCGACCGCGGGTGACCGGTAGCCTGCGGGGCTGTTAGAAATAGCCCACCAGGTCCCCGCCAGCCTCCTGATCCACTGCCAGTGGCAGCGTATTCGGGGGGGGGGGTTCGCCCGCCCAGACGTTAGGCCCAGATCTGTTCCCTACCTTACCTTCCGCCGCTGCGCCCCACCACCTCGCTCGGCTCCTCCGTAGGAGTCTCTGCCTCCCTAATGCAGAGCACCAGTGAAGCAAAGAGCCATGGCCGGGGCCAGCGTTGCTTCCTTAAGCTGCTGGCTGGGTGGCACGTGCGTGTGCACGCTTCTGTAAGTAGACCGCAGGGACTTTGTGCAGTTTAAAGTAGACCATGGGGATGTTTGACAGTTTAAAGTAGACCATGGGCTGTTCAAAGTTGGACAGCCCTGCTCTATACTCTATATACACCACTGAAGTGAAGATGTGTGTAAAATTAGGTTGATGGTCTTCTTGTTCTCTGTAATAAAAAATGTGTGGTCAATTTTCATTTTAAAATATCACAGCACCTGGCTTTTTAAAAAGTGAAGCATAAATGTCTTTTCATTAGAGATTTTAGGGCCTGACTTCAAATCCAAAGCACAATATATGCCTGGCAGAACTAGGCTTGCTCTTTCCCGTATATATGAAATGAAATTGTTCTGTTGTTGGCCCTTGCCTATTGTAAAACCTGAGGTTTGTTTTGTAGCAATATGGTTAAATTAGCTTAGGCTCTCCGTGATTCCCTGCTTTATTTTTCTTATGTCTCTCCTTAACACACATATACAACTCCATATTTCTTGAACAAATAAAGCATCTCCCTACATTGATTTTTGTCTTGTTTTGTATAAGAACAAATAGAGATCTATGCAAGGCCAGTGACTAAATGTGATTGTCAATAGGTGTCAGTGTGAGAAATGCAGTAGAATGAGGTCCCATTGTGGAGTGCTTTATGCTACATAATACATAAAATCCTTTATCAAACATAATAAAAATGTCCTTCAGCTTATAACAACTGTTCTTTCTCTTCCTTTTCCTTTAAAAAAGTCAATCGACCCAGGTCAGCAATTCACATGGGAACACTCTAACCTGGAAGTAAATAAACCAAAGAATAGATACGCAAATGTTATTGCTTATGATCATTCTAGAGTTCTTCTATCAGCAATAGAAGGTAAGACATTTTGAACATGAAACCAAGTAAACTTTATTGCCCTGTAACTTAAACAGACGTTCATTGCAGCTGCCATAAGATAAGATCCAAACAAAATTCAAAGCTTTGAAATATATGCAATAAGAATCTCTTTTACAGTTTTCATTTTTGAGTGATGACTCATGCTGATTTCATTTCTGTATATGTCATGTTAAAAACGTAGTATGCCTGATATATTTATATTGTTACAATTGTTTTAAAAAGTGCTCTAAATACTAGAGTTAAGAGTTAGCTCTTGTTCAAGCTGACAAGAAGAGCTGAGGGAAGTTGTCCCTGTGTCTATGAGAGAGGGACAATCTGGAGGGAGGGACCGTTTTTCCTGCTGGTGATATTATGCAAATCAAGGGAAAAATCACTGTTTTGGTTTCTGATTTGTATGACAACCTATAGAGTTTTGCAAAAGTACTATGTAACAGAATAAACACAGCAAATAATTCCAGCAAGTTTGACTTGCATCAAAAGTAGCATATATATTTACCTGCATAGCCATGGTCTGGATGGCAGATGCAGGGGTTTTTTTTTCAGATACCGGTGTATTAGAAAATCTGAAAGACTTATTTGTGGGGCAGAATTGTAAGATGTAATCTGCTTGCATTTGTTTCACCTGCAGTGCTCATTTGGAGACACTGGCTGCATTGTAGTAGCAGTGAACAAGTACCATGTCACTTGTGTATTGGGGTTTTGTCTCTCCTAAAAGCAGGGAGGTGGGGGAGAATGAAAGTGGCAGGTGTGCCATCCTTGACATAAATGTTTGGGGCTTGTACTTGCAGAACCTTTTCATGGCACTTGTTTGGGTCATTAGCCAACTGCGCTGTTCTAATTGCTTTTTCATTTGCGCAGAATAATGAGGCAGACCTTAACGACACAACTGAGTACAATTTGCCCTGGATGTTATTCAGAATACTATCCAAATATATAGAAAGCCAGGCTTGAAAGGGTCCTGGGGTCCACCGTAGGCAAATATCTCAAGAAATTATTTGCCAGAGAAAGGGAAGCCAATAGTGAGAGTTGTGGGTCATTTGTTCTGCTCTGGTATGAATGGTGCCTCAACAGTAAGCTACAAAACAGGTGTGTCCGGGGGGGGGGGGGGTAGGACCACATGCCTTGGGCTTGTTCCCTGTATCTGTCCCTTCCTCTTGCATTGAATGGGAAGGTTGGAAGAGGGCTTCTACACTCATTCAGCTGAGCATCTGTATCAGGATCTTGTGATTATGGGCACAAGGGGGGGTGGAGAAACAAGCAATACCACTCTTATCGTTCACCATATCAAGGAAGGCCCAGAATCAGTCTTTGACCAACTAAAACATTTATTATGAACTATTGACAGCATCTCACAGTTGTCTTAACTGTGTTAGCTGTTAGGGAATTAGCTATGGTCTCTTGTCAGGCTTAGAGGGGTATCTTCACACACACTTACACCTACACCTACACCTACACCTACACACACGCGCGCACAATATTTGTAAAATGGTTAAAGCTTGTAAACTTTTAACCTTTCTTCTCAGGGGTTTCTTGTTAGTTGCCGTAAGCATTTGAATTGCATCTGGTAATGCAACAGGCCATAGTGGGTCAGGGTTAATTCTTCTTCACCTCATATGCTATCCTTCCTCTGCTCTCGCCCTTGCCTCTCTATCAAGTGAAACAAGTTCCAAGGGAGAGCTACCTCTTGAGGCTGGGAACCAGGAAGACACAGCAGGATGCGACCCTTCCCTTCTCCACCTGTGGTGGCTCTGCCTAGTCTTCAGCCTCACGGTCTTCCTGCTCCTTCGCACCAGCTGCCTCCTTCTACAGTGGTACCTCGACTTACAAATTTAATCCATTCCGAATGCATGCTCTTAAGTCGAACTACTCTTAAGTCGGGGCACCTATCTTAAAAATTGGAAAAAATAAGTTAAAAAAATAAAAAATGGAAAAAAATATTTGTAAGTCGAGCAGACCATATCTAAAATTTGTAAGGCAGCAGTTAAAATGCCAACAGTTTTCCACTCTTAAGGCAAATTGCTCTTTTAAGTCGAGCTGCTCTTAAGCCGGGGTGCCACTGCTTCCCTTTTTATTTTCCTCCTGATGGGAGACTCCTAGCAGCCTTTTTCCCCATCTCCATTTTCCTGCCATTTTTTAATCCATCCAATTTTTCTGTTCTGCTGTAATGCCCCAGCCAGTGGTAACTGCCAAAGACCCATGGAGGGCGGGTAGGTCATGGAAATAGATCATTTCAGAGCACTCAAGCCTACCCGCTCACTGAAGACCTTTGTTCATTTTCAGCCAAACATATGAAGTAGCCTCTCCAATAATCCCAGGAAGGCCAGGGATACAGAGACTGAGGGGAACACATCTATTGGAGAAGAATTCACACACACAAAAGCCTCTGGCAGGACAGCTGTGACATGAAATCTGTGGGACTCGTTTTTGTATTTCCAACTACCTTTTAAAACACCATGTTCTAATTAAGCATGATGTCTTTCCTAATCTCCAAGACTTCATGGTCAGCTTCTAAAGAAAGAGCAAACATTCCGGATATGAAGATATATAGGCTGCTTAGCATTATATTTAGTTGACAGCTGTGTTTGTTTCTGCATTACATTAGGAACTGGTGTTTTGAGGGTGTTAAAAACTTTGAATGAATTTGGCCAAATAGTTTGGGTCCAAAGTAGTCCCACCAGAGCTGCAGAATCATTATCCACAGTTTCCGTTATCTGCAATTGCAGCTACAGCAAGCCAACTTGCAGTGGTCGTGTGTACTTGCCGCCTACTCTTGCCCTTTCCCCCTCTCAATTTCAACCATTCTCTTCAAAGAATTACTTTCTATCTGCGGTTTCAGGTATTCGCAGGTGATCCTGGAATGAATCGCCCACAGGTACAGAGAGCCTATTGTATTTGATAATATTTCCTATAGGCCAACAAAACAAAACCGTTTGCTTGTTTTAACTGGTGTTAACAATTACAGTTTCTGTTTTTCATAGTTTTCTGCTAAGTAAACCATTAGAGGGATGCAGAAAATACTATATGCCGTTAGGAAATTCGTTTTGGTTCTGCCCCCGTGTCAGAAGCAAGCACAAATGGGTGACATGATATCTGCACCAGGAAGACTTGCATTCGAGTCTCTATTCAACTATAAGATTTTCCAGTTTACTTTGGATAATCTACCAGCACCACCACTGTGCTGTAACTTCTCACTCTATTGTAGCAAGATTGCTAGAAGAAAATAGCTGATTCAGTAAATGCTCCCCTTGCTTTTTTTTTTTAAGAAGAAAGAGAGAATCATAGAATCATAGAGTTAGAAGAGACCTCAAGGGCCATCCAGTTCAACACCCTGCCATGCAGGAACCCCATTAAAGTACTCTAAACAGATGACCATCCAGCCTCTGCTTAAAAACCTCCAAAGAAGGAGACTCCACCACCCTCCGTGGCAGCAGATTCCACTGCCGAACAGCTCTAACCGTCATGACGTTCTTCCTAATGTTCAAATGGAATACAGATGAGAGAAATATGGGTCTGTTGGAGATAGAGTGGCCCAGTTCTTGTTTCTTGTTTATTATTTAAAGCTTTATTTTTCCTTAGCATGTTTTTCAGGGAAAAGAGAGAGAAAGAGAAAGAGAGAGTGTGTATTTCTGTCATGGTGGCTTTCAACTATCCTGATTTGCTTACCAACATGTATCTTGTTGCAAGCTAACCTTATCTCAACAAGCATGTTACTTTCATCTAGCTTAGCACTCCCGACCACACAGTAAAGAGACAACAACATGGTTTCCCACAGAGAGGAGTAGTACATCTTTATTCTTTTTGCTCATTCATCTATTTTCTGAAGGTAATTGTTGACAAGTGTTATGGAGCTTAATCCTATTGCTTCCGACTCTCTTTTAAGATATTCTTTAATTGCATATTTCTTAGGAAAGCGTTCCCGAAACAAAGGTTTATGGTTTAATTTGCCTTAAATAGGGAGATTGCACAGTACTTAGCCTTTGTCAAGACTTGAAACAATTTCACGATGCAATTTCAGTCTGCAAATAGAGTGTGAAGTCTAATTAAAGCTATTTAAGATGACAACTTTTCCCCCAGTGAACCAAAGGAAGAATGCTGAGGTCTGCATTACCAGACCCACTGTGTAGCTCTTTCATTTACTTTTGTACGCACAAACATTCCATTAGCTTTAGTTTCTTTTTATCACTATTCTTGAAAAACATATAGTGGTAAATCAGCATCATATAACGAGAATGTTTCTTACATCAGCAATTCCTTATATAAGATGAGCTAAGGATGTATTTTGTTGAATTATTTTTCATGCTGCACTTTGGGTATGTATGTGAGTGTGAATCTGCGACTGTAAGTGGAAACCAAAAGTGGAAGGAAGGGAGATAAGATATGCCAATAGACACCACAGGGAATAGTTATGCTTCCATAAGACTCCAGGCAGGAAACCAATCGCAGCAGAGCAGCAGTAGCAAAGGAGAATATTTCATTTTGTGTGTTTGTGTGTGAGATAGAGGTAGCTTTAATACCTGGATGACCATTTCCAACCTTCCCAACTGATTCGGCAATACACTTTCTAAATATGAAAGTGTTTGTATGTATATTGCGCTTGTACAGAGTCTAGGCCAATTATCTGGATTTCCTTCATGTTCATTTCCATAGTTACTTGAACCATTAACAGTTCCAGCTCCGTTCCCAAACTGCCTGATATCAGATTAGACTTCAGATGGCAAGGAACTGCACAACGTATGCTATACAGTAATACCTCGTAAGATGTTTTTTAATTCGTTCTAAGTATCAATTTGTCTTACAAAAAAAAGTCTTACTAGGCACGGTTTCCCATAGGAATGCATTGAAAACCAATTAATCCGTTCCAGAGAGAAAGGATTAATAGGTTATCAATGCATTCCTATGGGAAATTGAAGGGGCAGCCAACAGCACCCCGGGGAACCCCACCATGGCACTTACCTTGTGGGCGGTTGGGCTCTCCAGGCCGTGCAGCTGCCTCCTCTTCCGCTGCCACTGCCATCAATCTTGAGCTTGGGGGGCGGGGGGCGAGTCTCTGCTGCCTCTGCCGCCGCCGCTGGAAAGCTTGTGGGGGTGGGTGGGCGGGCGGGCGAGCCTCCATTGCCGCCGCCACCACCAGAGAGCTTGGGGGAGGTGGATCTTTTTAAACTTTTTGAGCAATCCGGGCAAATGGCAGTGGTGGATCTGACCTGCCACCGCTGCTTGTCAGGACTGCTCAAAGACTTTTTTTAAAAATCGTGCCTTCCCCACTCGGGCCAGAGCACTCAGGGCGGGACATTTTAAAATGATCTTTGCCAGCCTAGGAGGCTTGGAAGGCAAGCAGCTGTGCTACCACTGCTTCCCTTCCAAGCCACACAGGCTGGGCAGGGATCAGTAATACTTTGTAAGATGAATGTAAAGGGAAGGAATGTTGTCTTACGATTTTTCCTATCCCCGGAAATTACATTTGTCCTACGATTTTTTCATCGTAAGGAGCCTTCGTCTTACGAGGTATTACCGTATCGGTATTCATTCCCAGACTCTTAAGGAAAGTAGTACAGTGATCCCCCGCCGATCGCGGGGGTTAGGAACCCAACCTGACCCACGATAATTGAAAATCCGCGATATGCGGATGCAGGTCGGGTCAGGCCTGGGGCGCCTAGCTGGGGGCTCTTGTACTTACCCCCAGCCTGGCGCTTCCCCGAACGGGCCTGTGAGTGCCTTTCTGGGTCTTTTGGAGGCCCCAAAAGGGCCTCCCTGTGAACTGGAAGTCATTTCTGAGGCCACCGACAGGCCCTCCCCCCTTACCCCAGGGGTCTTTTTTCATATACTGTGGTCCCGCGATATAGTGGGACCGCAGTAAATGAACCGCGAATGAGTGGGGGACCACTGTACAGTCCATGCTGCAGCAGCTGAGTATGAAATGTACTTGTGACTGTCAGGAACAAAGGCCTAAGATTATTTTGCTTTCATTCTGTATTGTACCAAAAGGAGGTAAGGTTTGAATGTTTTGCAGCAATTACTAGTGTAGTAGGTGCTTATTCTTTAAATCACTTTGTAGGTAGATCTGGGACATGTTTGTTGGCAAATTGTGCACATAAGATCCTGAACTGAACTCAAAAGCTCCGTTTCGTTGACACGGTAAACAAAATGCAACTAACTAGATTGTTATTACTGTTAACTTGAGATCAACCATGGCTCCGTTTTCCCTTTTTTGATCTACATTTCTGCAATAAATAAACAAAGGCATGGCTCAGCAAATGACTGACCCGTGTGAATGTTATACACACATTTGAGGAATGACTGCTGTGCTTATGAGAAAGCTATCAAGTTAATCAGTGCTTTCAGAATATCATTTAATGGCTTGAACCATGGGAGTGTTGTGCTGACAAAGGTCACGTAGTTAAGCCCAGGGTTTCTTCCCATCCCTACCATGGAGTGGGAGCTCTGGTGAGAGAAACAACGCTGCTAAATTGCATGACATTTCTGTCTGGTTTTAATTAGTCGTAATTCCACTCTTCTTTTTGCTGCCTTTTGCCATGTTTAGATTTATTTAGCATTACACTATTATGTTGTAAAACAAATTGACAAGGGACCTGCCTGGAGGGTGTGGCCTCAGGGTTTTTTCTTCTTTTTTTTCCAAACTGAAGGATAAGCCTTCTTTTAGAGTATATAAAGGGTTTTTTTTTTTTTACCCCGCCTTTCTCCTTGGAAAAGAACCCAAAGTGGCTTACAGTAATGAGGGATAATATAGAGTCCAGTACAATTAAGACATGTTCAAGTATTTGAGAACAAGGAATTGAGGGACAGCTTACAGAATTAATAGACAACATTACATTAAAGCTACAAGGTTATAAGTAGTTATCATAACAAAGTCTATGTAAACCCATAGATTCATATAAAATACACATTGTAGTCCATCATTCAGAGAAAGCTTGCCTGAAGAGAAAGGTCTTTGCCTGTTTCTGGAAGGATAACAGAGATGAAGCAGTCCTGGCTTCTAGTGGGAGGGAGTTCCAGAGTCTGGGCGCCACAGCCGAGGAGGCCCTTTCATGGGTTCCCACGAGACGTACCTGTGAGGGTGGCGGGATGGAGAGAAGAGCCTCTCCTGATGAACTTAACACCCGAGCTGGTTCATACTGTGAGATTCAATCTTTGTGTATTTCTGAAGTTCTAGAATGCTTTTCTGCATTCTCTTAGCTGCAGCTATCTTTACGAAACTGAAGATCATCATGTAATAAGAGGAGATAGGGAGCAGTTTAATATTCAGACATGTGGTAGGCAGTATTTCATGTCAGTAGTGTTTGTTTCAAAGACTGTTGCAGTAAATCTAGATTTAAAAAAATACCTGGCAGCCTGTTAAACCATCCCTTCTTATAACTAGAAGACAACTTTTCCGAAAGCTCCCTTGGGCACTCTATAGAGAAAACAGTGGGAGTGAGCATTTTTTCTTTTTCTTTTGATTTAGTTATTATTTGTTTTGTTTTCAGGCTTTTATATTTGAAATAGCATGTGCACAGCAGAACACTATCAGGATTTCTAAATCTATTTCAAATTTATGCAGGAAAATGTTTTTTAATATATGACCAGTCCACATCGTTCATTTATAATACCCACTAGGTATGGATTTCTATGGCTGGCCTCATTCTCCCTCTCCTCTTTGAATTAGCAGTGTTTTATCATCTTTGATAAATGGTGGATGCATGGCATTGTGCCCAGCTGGTGTTATTTTCTGAATCATTAACTCACATTTCCACATTCAGAAAACTCATGAAAAGCTTCTCGTCTGCCCAGAAAGTTTGTGAACCCCCCGTGCTCTCTTCTTTATAGTAAGCTATTCCTTAGAAAAAAACTTAGCGTACAGTTTGCAAACTGGCCCCCTGAAGAAGAACAGAGACAGTTCCTCCAATGAGTAGGTAATATATTGTATGTCTATCTATCTATCTATCTATCTATCTATCTATCTATCTATCTATCTATCTATCTATCTATCTATCTATCTATCTATCTATCTATCTAATGTGAGACAGTGGACAGAGTGATGGACTACGATTCAGAAGACCATGTTTCAAATTCCTGCCATGGATACTTGGTGGGGGCAGGTGAGGTTTGAACAGTGAAGCCACTCCTTAAATATCTCACTTGCCTTGAAAGTTCCAAGTTGATACCACAAAACAATACAACAAGAAACTTAAATATCATCAGCAGTGAGCCTAGGTTTAGGCCTTTGGTGGCAGTCAAGAGAACATATTTATTTATTTAAAGAATATTTCTAAGCCACTTCTTGTTAAGGATAATTTCTAGAAGTGAACTGTGTAGAATATTTATTTATTTATTTTAGAGTACTTTTACCCGTCCTTTCCCCTTGGAAAAAGACTTACAGTAATGAGAGACAATATGGAATATAGTAAAATGAAATTATAAAAACAATTGTATACAGTATTTCAGTAACTATCAGGCACAGGATTCAAATGGTGGGGAAAGCCTGAATGAAAAGATTGCTCATTAAAATACATTTTTAAAAATCTCACAGGTATTATACCTGCAGCAATGAGGAGAGGATGGAGCTGACAGATATCCTTAGGAAATAATTGAAATGCCTTTGTGCACAGTTGGCAATGAATTTATTTTTAATCTCAGAAGATTTTGCACCCTTTTTATTATTAAGATTTTGCACTATCTTTTTGTTGTTATCTCCCTTGCTGACTTTTTATTAATTAAATGTTCAGAAATAAAACTTCTTATCTTATATGTCTGTGAAGATTCTCATCCATCCAAGTGTGTTTATCTGGAAGTTGAGTCATGGCAACTGGACTTCTTTTCTTGAGATACTGAAACGTTTCACTGCTCATTCAAACAGCTTCTTCAGTCTGAGGAAAGCTAGTTGCAAGTCCTCCAGTTTATAGCTCACTTTTACCTCGTGTCACCCTGGTCTGAAATAGGCTCATAAGATGAATCATGGCCTGAATAGGCTTGTTAGCTGAACAATAATCTCATTAGGTGGACAATGCCCCACCTTTACAACCTTCCCGACACCCATAAAGTATGAGTTGTTAGCCATGACCTTTGACCTTCATCTCCTGTCCATTGCTAAATTCCCACCCCACCCCTGTGCTCCCTTCTCCTCCTCCGTCCCAAACCTTTCATGTTCCTCAGCTTCCTCTGGTCTAGCCAGTACCTTGAATCTCATCCATCCATCCTGAGGTTTTCACAGAGTTGTGCATTACCAGGGCTTTCCGGGACAACGTCTTTCTCCACTTTTGGGTCATCAACCTCCATCGACTTGGGGGTCTGCACCCTCACTGCTGGCAGTCCCACTGGCATCTTCCAAAGACACAAAGAGAGGGGTAGATCAATCCTAGGGTTCCCCAATATTTAAACGTGCCAGGACAGGCCCAACCCTGGAGCCTTCCGCTTCCCCTTCACAGAATGAAACCAACTGAAGAAAGAAGGCAGTATTTCTTGTTTTCTGCAAACAAAATGTTGGTTCATGCAGTACTCTTTTCATATGCACAGGAAATCACAGGTCTCATTGAATATATGTTAGTACAGTGGTCCCTTGTATAACAAACGGTTTATATAACATAAAATCTGTACAAGAGATAGAGAAAATTTGCTTAACAGAATCGTCTATGGGGCAAATTCGTACAACATAAAATGGCCGCGATTAGAGATTACTCTTTTCAATGCATTCCTATGGGAAATTTGTATAAAGGAAAATTTGCTTAACATGATTTCATTTGGAATGAAGTAATTCCTTTATACAAGGTACCACTGTACAGAAGGACCTCCATACTGACGGTTTCACTTATCTGCTTTCTGAAAATATTATACGTAGCAGAGTATCTAGTGGCCTGTTCTTGTAATGCATGCATGAATGGATAACGTGATTTGCTGTATAAACTATGACATAGTTTTATTTTATTTGTTTGTTTATATGCTGCTGCATCTGGTCGGTTTACAAAATTTACACATTAACAATACAATATATAATATACAGACAGAGTAATAATAAAAATAATAAAACCTCAACTATTAACAAGTAATGACATATTAAAATAAAAATAACATAAAGGTAAGACAGGAAGTAAGGTGAAAACAGAGGCAGAGTTAGGTTATCAAAGAACTTGATCAGCAGGAGTTGTAGTCAGTAATTGCGGAAAGCCGATCTAAAAGCACTCAGGTTTTTAATGGCTAAGTGGCTGCCAGGCAGATCTCTGAGGGCAGCTGGTTCCATACATGTGGTGCCACCACCGAAAAGGCTCAATTCCTACCAGATGTTTTTTGGGCCTCCTTTGGGGTCGCCATTTTCAGATGCCCTGCTTGGGTAGAATGAGTGTTATAGGTGGTTCTCTGTGGTTGAAGCCATTCTGACTCTTATTCATTCATTTATGGTAATGCATGTTAAAATATTTTTCTGGGTCCTCCCCCTTTACTATACGACATATTTAGCATTCACTATTATCCTCAGATATGGGGATCCTGCTGTGTTGACTAAATTAATGTGTGAACCATACAAACAATGATATAGTTGGGAGCAGTTCTCCTGATCCAGCCCCATAATTACTTGTATTACGTTCTTTGGAATTGCTGAGATTGTGACTGTAGTTGTTGATATTTAGAGGTCAGAATACATTCTGTCAGAATTTCTTCTCACTGGGTCGGTGTGGAGAGCCAATGTTCATTCCTCAGTATGCTTTGTTTTGTCCAAAGTCACATTGCCCTTCTGGCAAATGAAGTCGCAATTTTAAGCACAATTTCCTGAGAGGAAGTTCTAGAAAATATTGTGAGACATACTTTTGAGTGCTCATTCCGAGAAATAAATATTTCACCCATACAGCGCATTGTGAGGAACAGTTGGTATTTGACCTGGGTGAGTGTGGTGGCTCTGAACACTTTCAGGTATGCTAGAAAAATGGGTCACTGGTGATGAGAAACGGTCCCGAGACCTTGATAAATCCAGGTACAGTTTTCAAATTTTATCCTTAAGTACTCAGGACCTTATAGCATCTTATTATTCCCTGCTTCTACTTCTGAAAATGAGAGAGGGGGGAAGTAAATGTGTATCTGTGACCTGGAGCAAATAATCATTACTTTCCCTCTAGCATTAAAAGCTGTCCAAATTCCAGCTGCAGTTTGCCGCTTCTTATAGAGATTTTTTTAAAAGTCTTTATGGTTGTTCAGGGTCACCAAGGATGAAACTGCAGGTCACTGCAAACTTTATAAATAATCCATACAATTTAAAAATCCTTTCCAAAGTGTATTGAAATTTAAATAGGGTCGCTCTGGGTCAGTAGTCTCCTTCAAAGATAATTGAGTGGTAGAATGAAGAATTAGGCACATGGGAAAATAATATTTTTTTAGCAAAAGGAAAGTTCTCCTAATGAGATTATTCTATTATCATTTCAGGTTTCCCATTTACCATACTTTGAGAGGCTAATTTATTGAGCCAGCAGATGGCTTGGAAAAGGACAGCAACACGGGCCATACTGGTGTAGGGCACTATTGAACAAATTAAGAACTGCCCTGCCCTTCTGGTTTATGGTTGAGCTGTCATCTTCTGGGTTAGTTTTTTACTTGCTCAGGGAAAATATTTTGTCTTCCCTCCAGCTACATTCCCCTTGCTTCCTCCTAGGAATATTTAATGGCCCCAAGCTTCAGTTGATGACTAGGAACCGACTCATTATGGGTTTCCTGTCCCATCTAAACACTCAGAAAGTATAGGCTATATATTCTCTTCTATAGTTTCTTGTTTGGAAAGAATAACAGAATCATAGAACCATGGAGTTGGAAAGGGCCTATAAGGCCATCCAGTCCAACTCCCTGCTCTGTGGAGGAATCCAAATCAAAATATATCTGACAGAGGGTTGCCTAATTTTCTCTTAAATGCCTCCAGTCTGGGAGCGCTTACCACCTCCTGAGGCCGATGGTCCCATTGCTGTACTGCTCTAACAATTAAGATCTTTTCTTTTCTTTTCTTTTTATATCTATTCGGCCTAAATCTGGGTTCCTTTAACTGAAGCCCATTATTATGGGTCCTGCATTCTGAATGGACTGAGAACAGATTGTTCCCCTCCTCTGTATGAGTGTCTTTCAAGTACTTGAAGAGTGCTATTATATCTCCCCTCGGTCTTCTTTTCTCTAGGTTAAACATGCCCAGATCCTTCAATCTGTCCTCACAGGGATTGGGATCCAGTCCCTTGATCATCTTTGTTGCCATCCTCTGAGCTTCTTCTAGTTTGTTGGCATCCTTCTTAAAAGTGTGGCATCCAAAACTGGACACAGTAGTCAAGATGAGGCCTGACCAACGCTGAATAGAGAGGGACTAGTACCTGACGAGACCTGGAAACTATGCCTCTATTAATGCAGCCCAAAATAGCATTGGACTTTTTAAAGCTACATTACACAGTTGTCTCATATTCAGCTTGTGATCTACAATTCAAATATCCTTCTTGCTTGTAGTGTTACTGAGCCAAATATCCCCCATCTTGTAACTGCATTTTGTTGGTTTTTTTGGCCACTAGGTGCAGAAAGCTGCACTTATTCCTGGCATTCTATTGATTTAGGCCCAGTCATCAAGCCTATCAAGATTGTTTTGAATTTTGTTTCTGTTTTCCAGCGTACTGGCTGTTCTATCCAATGTTGTCTCACCCTCAGATTTGATTAGTATTCCCTGCACTTCCTCATCTGAGACTTTTAATAAAAATATTAAAAGAGTACAGTGCCCAGGACAAAGCCTTGGGGTACTGTACTTGTTACTTCCTTCTGGTTTGAGAAGAAGCCTTTTGTAAGCACTCTCTGAGTATGATATTGTGTATCCACCTAACAGGTGTTCCATCCAGCCCACATCTAGTGAGTTTGCTAATCAGAATATCATAGGATGCTTTTTTCAAAGTCTTTGCTGAAGTCAAGATATATTATGTTTACAGCATTCCCACTATCTATCCTGGAAGTTACCTGATCAAAAAAACGAGATTACATTAGTCTGGCTGGATTTGTTCTTAACAAATCCTTGTTGGCTTCTAGTTGCTGTATATTACCACATGGTTTTCAAGGTGCTTGCAGAGTGTCCATTTTGCATTCTGCGCCATAATTTTCCCTGAGATTGCTGTCAGGCTGACTGGTCTGTAGTTCCCTAGTACCTCCTTTTTGAAGATTAGGACGTTAGCCCTCCTCCAGTCATCCACAAAGTAATAGACAATGGTTCAGCCAGTTCTTTCAGTATCCTTGGATGCAGTTCTTCTGGTCCTGAGGACTTGAACTCACTCAAAGTACTAAGATACTCATTGATTACTTGTTTATCCATCTCAGTCTGCAATCCTTCCCCTTCCCTTTGTGCTTAATATTTGCCTGGAGGGTCATTTACTGTATTTTGGGGAAAGGATGGGCTGAAGTTGGAAATGAGCACTTCCTTTTCTTTATCTTCTGTTAGATGCTAAGAAGAAAACAAGCATTTTCAAGGTTTGTAGTACATGTATAACATCCTAGGTTCCGCCATGGTATCACCAGGTAAGGCTAGGACAGTGTCATCTAAAACTCTGGACATTTGTTACCAATTACCATCAAAAGTCATGGGCTGGTGGATGGGCTTATTGATATGTGTGTCCATTTCCAATTTTCCCAAGTTCCTATATATTGAAATGTATACTAATTTTGCTTCTTGTTTTGAAAATCAAGGTAAAGCAATGTGATCTCTCAAAGATATGCCCTTTTTGTTTCCTAGGCATACCAGGCAGTGATTATATCAATGCTAACTACATAGATGGTTATAGAAAGCAGAATGCTTATATAGCAACCCAAGGAGCTCTTCCTGAAACGTTTGGAGATTTCTGGAGAATGATGTGGGAACAAAGGGGTGCAACTGTTGTCATGATGACCAAATTGGAGGAAAGGTCCAGGGTAAGATTTGTTTGTATTTACATGTTCAATGGGCTTTTTTTTAATTACCCATGACAGTTGTTTCTAATTGTGTTCTGCTGCCACAATTTTCTTGCTGCTGCTACTAATAATATAAATAAATGGTCCACTTGAATTTGTGTCAGAACTATCATCTGCCCATAGCAAAGAACTGGTGGGATCATAAGCCTGAAAAAGTGATTGAAAATGAGCATACAAAAGTACTTTGGTACTTCCGAATACAGACAGACAGGGTTTTGGAGCATAATACCCTGGATATTGTGATTGTGGAGAAGAAAAAAGTGTGGATCATTGATGTTGCTATACCAGGTTATAGTAGAGTCACCAAGAAACAACTTTAAAAAATTACCCAATATCAGGATCTGAAAATTGAACTTCAGAGATTCTGGCATAAACTGGTACAGGTGGTCCCAGTGGTAATCAGCACGCTGGGTGTGGTGCCTAAAGAACTAAGAAAGTATTTAGAAGAAACTGCAGTTGACAACGTCAACATCAGTCAGCTGCAGAAAGCCGCCTTACTGGGATCTGCTCACATTATTTGCTGATACATCACATAGTCCTAAATGCTTGGGAAGCGTTCGACTAGTGATTTGTAATACAAAATCCAGTGTAGTTATCTTGTCTGCTCTGTAATAATAATAATAATAATAATAATAATAATAATAATAATAATAATAATAATAATAATAATAATAATAATAATAATAATAATAATAATAATAATAGAACTTCAGAGACTCTGGCATAAACCGGTACAGGTTGTCCCAGCGGTAATCGTTATGCTGGGTGTGGTGCCTAAAGAGCTAAGCAGGTATTTAGAAGAAATAATAATAATTGATGGTGGTGGTGGTGGTGGTGGTGATGATGATGTGCAGTCAAGTCAATTTTGACTTATGGTGACACTTTTCAAGGTATCCTAGGAACAAAGTACTCAGGCGAGGCTTACCGTTGGCTTCTTCTGAGGATTATGCAGCTTGCCCAAGGCCACACAGGTTGGCTGTTTTGTCGTGCTTGGTGGGAAATTAAACTCCAAACCCCTGGCTCTGCAGCCAGATACCTCACTCACTGCTACAAGAAAGACAAACTATCTTAAATGACTTCTTTGTTCATTCCAGCTCTTTCATTTGAACGACACTGCAGTAAAATATGTTAAAGCTACAAAAATTACTTCCCTTGTCTGTTGTTAATGCATAGTCTCTTCTCTCCCTTCCCTGCACTGCTGTGTTCAATCCTTCAAGCACAAGCCACTGAACGTCTTCCAAAAAAATCCTATTAATTTCATTGAGTTTCTGTAGGGCTAGAGAGAGAGGGAGAATGTCATTATGCACATGAAAAAGTCTTTCACTACGAGGTATTGATCTTGCTAGACAATGCAGTGGCGCTGAGCTTTTAACTGCTTGCTTGGATTTATTTCACTCTTTTTTTGCTTTAGCGTCCTTGGACATATTTTATATTTGTGTAATCCATGGGATGATAGCATTTCCTGTTCTTGTAATAAATTACAAAATCCACTGTCACTGCACATGTGATACTACGATCATGTGTCTGACAGCCCATATCGGTCTTTTTTTATATCATGCCGGCTTATTACCTAGCTCAGGAAGGCATGCTGACATGTCATATGAAATGATAGTGAATGTTGGTGGACGGTTTAACACACTCACTTGATATCTGCAGTTAAATTAAATGCCATTATCAGAGTCACCTGCATTAAACAAACACATACAAAAGTACTAATCTATTGTTGTCTTTTTTTTTTGCTTCCTTTCGTAAAAGAATTTAGGGAAATATATTTTAATCATTATTGAATCGCCTACTGGTTGCTTCCGTAGTCAACCTGCGTTAGTATTGTTACTTTGAGTTATATATTGGTAATGGTGACTGCAGTACAGGAGGAATTGTTGTCAGCCTGCACTTTTTTTAATCTTGGCATAGCAAGTCTTTTGGTGCAGAAAGTTGCTTTGAGGCAAGCAAATGAAATTCTGCCTCTTTTCTCATTATCTGCTTGTACTATAAAGTCAGCGCCTAAGTGAAATCAGTGCTACCACCCCTGGTAAGATGAACAAACAAACCTTTGCAGAATACTTTGTCACTTAAAATTTTCCCAATTTATCATAACGCTGCAGGCCACTGCGAGACCATTCATGACCCGTTTTCTTTATCTTCTTATTAATTGCTTTTTTTTTTTTTGCATTTTCTAGTTTGCAGAACTGTCTGCTTGATTGTTCTCTCAAAGGCATCAGCCCAAATAATAATGCTCTTAGCGCCCGGGTTTACTCAGGTGGCCGCATATGCTGTGAGACTTGGGGTCCAGATAGCTTATATGAAAAAGTTTGGAATTTATGTGTCTTGTGTTAAGTGGGATTTTGGTGGCTAATAGAAGGGAGAAATTTAATTTGGCCTGCTTGATAAATGATAGCCTGTATATTTAAACTATAGTGGATTCCCTGGGAATAGCGTCCAGCTGTAAAACTAAATGTTGTAGCTAAATATGTTAGGGCTGCACAATTTGTAACCCAGCCAGTTGAAGGCACCCTACCATGTGTGGTGGTGGCCCTGTAGAGTCTCAGCAAATCTCTGGGTGTATTTTCTTTTCCTTTAAGATTTGGACTGCAGAACTAAGATACAGTATCTTCAAGCTGTAATCAATGGCTGAAGGGCTTTCCTTTACCTGGTGCAACATATATTGTGCAGCTGTTTTAGTAAATGAATGGTGGCCTCCAGCTTCTAGCTATATATAAGCATCTCATTAACTGTCCCAAAAGGGGGAAACACATTCCATGCATTCCAAATGAATGCCTGCAAAGACTCAAGAAGTGCCTTGCTTGGCTGCAATGGCTTCTCCTTGCCTAGCTCCAAGACAAAGAACCTAACTTTAGGATGACAGAATGAGAAAGGAACTGGTGTCAGGGACTCTTTTACACCCTCACTATTGTCATCAATATATTCCAGCCCCACCTGTGTGATTCCTTCTGTACTTTACTATTTATTCATATATTAAATAATATTTATTTACTATTTATTTAAACAAATAGTATTTATTTATAATATTAAAATAGCAAAGACAATATTTAAAAACAATAATAAATACACTATTAAAACAATACTAAAAACAGCACTAGCAGCAAAATGTAAAAGGCCCCCAGCCGATAAAGATGAGTATTAAAATTTCAAAAATAAAGAATTCATAAAAGAGTGGAGGCTCAAGAGGCTTGCCGAAATAAAAAAGTTTTGAGGCCTCGCTTAAATGTTTCCAGGGAGGAGGCAGTTCTTAGTTCAAAGGGGAGGTTATTCCCTAATACCGGTGCCACTACTGAGAAGGCCCTGTTTCTTGCTTTGACCCCCACACCTCCCTTATATATATACATCTCCAAAACTGAACACTTCAACAGTCGAATAATCATGGAAGCCATTGAAATAGAGAAACACCCAAACAACATGAATAAACGTGATGACACCTCCCGCTTGCCTGACATCTGGAAACTAGCCCTGGTCAACAGACGAGCCTCTGTCACAAAGACTGACACCAGGTCCAAAAGGACACAAGATGCCACCACCTTCCATCCACACCAAACACAAACCCAGACCCTTCCCACAGATGAAACGAAACCACCATCCAATAACAAAACCACGACTGCACCATCTACTGCGGCACCCCACTCCAGTCACCACATGGAGCACACTCACACACCCCAAAAAAACATTGGGAGACCACAGACACGTAGCCAGACCAAAATGAATTCACAAGACACAGGACCCCACTCCACCAAAGCCCAGGATACTGCCAGAACCTACCAGCCATCTAACCCACCAGCATGTAAACAGCCATCTAAACAGCCATCAGCAGTTAATCCCTTAACGATCGCCTCAGCCACACAGCAGATCACAAAAGAACAAAGGAACAAAGGAACCTGCAATCAGCAACAGAGCAAGCAAACCACACACCCCCAGCAGTATTTATAGAAGGACTTCAACTGAGACCACACTTTGCTTCAAGAAGAAAGAAGCCAGAACACCAGCCTGAAGATGACGAGTGAGACCTCGTCGAAACGTCGCCAAAACAACCAGATTTCTACACGGGAAGAAACCCGAATCCACCCTAACAGTGGGGTCCTGTGTCTTGTGAATGGTTGTTGGCTTCTATTTCCATAGTGAATTGTATTTTGGGGTGTAGGCTGTTGAGATGTGTGAGGAAGTTGTTCAGTTTATCTTTCCCGTGTGGCCAGATAACAAAGGTGTCGTCAACATATCTGAGCCAGAGTTTGGGTTTATGTTCGGACTTCTGTAACGCGTTGGTTTCAAAGTGTTCCATATATAGGTTTGCGATGACCGGTGAGAGGGGTGATCCCATGGGTGCTCCTTCTATCTGTTTGTATCTTTGTCCATTGTGGATGAAGTATGTGTTGGTTAGGCAGTGGTTGGTCAGATCTAGGATGTGTTTGGGGGGGTTGTATTTGTTGTGGATAGCTGTCAAGGCTTCTTGAATGGGCACTTGTGTGAAGAGCGAAACAACATCGTTAATCCCTTAACGATCGCCTCAGCCACACAGCAGATCACAAAAGAACAAAGGAACAAAGGAACCTGCAATCAGCAACAAAGCAAGCAAACCACACCCCCAGCAGTATTTATAGAAGGACTTCAACTGAGACCACGCTTTGCTTCAAGAAAGAAGCCAGAACACCAGCCTGAAGATGGGAGTGAGACCTGCAAACGTCGCAAAACAACCAGATTTCTACACGGGAAGAAACCCGAATCCACCCTAACATGCATACCTATACCCGTGAAAATCTACGAAAACATATATATATATATATATATATATATATATATATATATATATATATATATATATATATATATATATATATATATATATTCCTGCCAAGAAAACTCCATGGATATGGGGTCACGAAGAGTTGGTCACGACTGTAACAATGCAACACACACACACACACACACACACACACACACACACACACATGGTTTTTTGTTTGTCGTTGAGAGGTCTGTTTCGGTTCGTTTCCGTTTGTCGGGAATTTTTTGAAAAATTTTGTTACCGTTTTTCATTTCTACCCGCTTTTTGTGCAGTTTTTAAAGCATTTCCGTGTGCAGGCATCCCCCAATGCCCCAGACCAGAGGGAAAACACTAAAAAAAATGGATGCTGCCAGAGACACAGTATAGACTAGGTATGCAGGGAGGCTGCAAAGGCAGCGGCAGGCGTTGCCCAGGGTGCAAGGCAGCCGCAGAGTGACTGCACTGCGGGGCAGGGGAGGGTACTCACCGAGAGGTACGCAGCACGCATGCACACAGGGAGGCTGCAGGACTGAAGCTAGAGTCACAGAGATAGCAATCCCACCCTAACTCCCACCAGAGACTGCAAGGAGGACGGGGGCTGCCAGAGCTTTTTATGCCCTCTGTGGCTGCCAGATGTGCCCGCCCAGTCTGTAACCTGGGCATGCTATTGGTTGAACATGATCCCACATCACATGGCTTGCCTCCATTTTGTGGCTGGTGGCGACATCCATTTTAAAGGGAAAAGAAAAATACATCGTGATGGGAGACGACCAAATCAAATGTTTTAAGGACCCCAACCCCCCTGGTAGGTATTATCAGACAATATAAATAATTATCGCTGCGTTTTTACGGATGTCCAGGGCATTTTTTAACATTTAAAACAGCTCATTTCGTTGCGCGTCACCATTAACAGAAACGAAACATAACGACCACAATTTTCGTGGTTCTGTTCGTTTCGTTTCATTTTATCACAATTTTCGTTTGTCGTTTTGTTACGTAGTGGAAACGACAAACGGTAACGGAAACGAAAAAATGTTCGTTCCGTGCCCATCTCTTATATATATCAGTAATCAGACAGATCAATAGAAATTTAGGGAAGTAGTTCAAACTTTCGTGGTTAATCAGGCAGCTCTGACTTTTTGTTGTTTGCAGTTGTTTCATGCTCCTTCTTTCCTTAGTAGATATGATGCTCTGAACTCCCTTGAATGAGGAGGAGGAGGAGGAGGAGGAGGAGGAGGAACTTATAAAAGTGTGCATATATCTGTGTGCATTGGTGCATGCAATCAGAAATACTGTATATTGTGACCTCAGCACAGAGCACAGAAGTGTTACTTTTTGGACAACTCCCAGAATCCCCCCCCACTCCCCCAATCCAATTCTATATCTGAGTGCGGGTTTAGTGAATAAGCCTCTTTACATTGATTGATTAGGCATGCAGAACGGAGGGCAGGGTTATCCAATATGGTCCAGGAGATAAGTTCAGCTTGCTGGGCCTCAGACTCGGCAGGATTTAGAACAAGGAAGCTGCTCGTATGTTTCCCCCACACTTTGAAGTTGTTAATGCTACCAACCGGCAATACAGTTCAAATGAGATGGGAAATAAAGCACTGTGGAAAATGCAGCCATCATTCTGGTAGGGTTGATATTTGCTGGTGTCTTTATTCAATCCTGCTTGGAAGCAAAAGCGAGCAAGTACAAGAGAGGGAAGCTTTCTTCCCCCATATTGGCAGACTGGATAATTATATTATCTTAGAGGCAAAAGTATTTTGCTGGGCGGGGGTGGGGGGAATTCATCTCCTTTCCGTCTTCCACCACATTCTTGTTTACTTGGTTTCCCATTGCTCAATCCTGCAGCTTTGCTTCAGCGTTTCTAACCTGTGCTGCATAGATAAAGGGATTTTTTTTAATGGGGGGGCGGGGAGCAGAGAGGCATCAGCAGAAAGAAATTTAGTTGGTTCATTAGCATGTGTTAGATGTCTGACTAACCCCAGCTTTGAGAACTTACATATTCAACAGCTGAGAACATTGAATGAAGATGTTACAGCGAATTAGTTATTCATTTGTTGGCCTATAGGGAAGCTTCAGGGCAAAAGGAGTGCTTTCATTTATAACCCTTCACATTTTATTGTTTTCACTTTAAATGTCATCCTCCAAATCTCACCTGACCTAATCAAGACCTCAGAGAGAAAATCAATCCATTAATTCTCTATCACACACATAATTTATATCAAAAAGGATTATACACTCTGCAGTGCATGGAGGAATATTGATAACATATTTATTACATGCATGAGCTTCATTTCTGTGAAATGAAAGGAAAAATATTAAGAGGTGGAAACTAGAGATTAGGACAAGCAGCTGACAGTTGCAGGCCAGGAATACATAATGCGATTTAAAGTATTAATATTCCTCTACTGACAATTCGTGGTAGAATTCTTTTCTACAAAATTTCCATGCATAGTGTTATATAATTATTTGGTTTATGTCTTTCAACTTGCATACTTTTTTATGGTCTCGGAATGTTGCCATGTTGGATTATTTAACCAAGCAAAATTGTAAATTGTCAGTCTAGGCAACCAGCTAAAAGGTAGAAAGGGGTTGTCCCTAAAAAGAGATGTTGTTCTGGAGATTTGTTGTTTGTTTTCTTATGTTGTATACTGAGCATCACATTTTGAGAACGAAATGTTGTGGCTTGGTAACTAGTATGTTACTGGTTGTAGCTTTTGGTAAGAGAGCCACCACTGAGTAGAGGGGTCATCTTTGGCACAAGGCTAATTTATATAATTTTCCATCCCAATCATTGACAGATTTTGTCCTTAGATCAATAAAACTGTATTTAAAGATAAATACAAAGAAACACACTTTTGAACGTAAATCCATGGCTTATTTGGTTATTGTGTATGCACTTCTGCAGTCAGTGTACCCAAGAAGTCAGGACTTTATATCCTATCGGTTACACAGAGGAGTGGAAAACTAGATTAGTTCCCCACCCTACTCACTTCCCCCCCCGGAAACAACATTTCCTAGGGTTCTAGCTTCTTTTTTCTGGCTATACATGTGTAGTCCTGGCTGGTACGCACAGGGTCTTTTCAGTAAAAGAAAAGAAAAGAAAAAGCTATGATGTGCTTGAGTAACATGTCCAGCAAATTCACCTGTAGCACAGACTTGTCTTTAGCTCCTAGATGGATTAGAAATAAACTAAACTACAATCTGTACACTGTTGTCCTATATCTCGTAATATGAAACAGCAAAAAAAGACAAGGTTGAATCCAAGATCAGCAGCAAGCTTTTGTTGGCCTTTGGCATCCAGGGATCTCCAGGGCTTCTTCCTACTTCTGCAAATCATAGCTTTTTCAGAAAGTCTGAATATGATTCCTTCAAACTATGGTCACTTATACCAGACACGACTTGCCATGTAGCACCACCTGTTTGTGGGGGGGGGGAGTATAAAACCCATCTTTTGCTATGGAAACAGCTCACCATTCTTTGGATCTTGATCATGATATTGAAATTCGCCTCAGCGCTGCACACGTACCATTCTTAAGAGACACGAGATGAAGTCTCTGTCTCAGGACAGCTGTATCACTGGATCAGTTAACCTGGCTCATTGATACTTGGGGAAATTAGCAGGAGTTGAAGACTCTGATGGCTCTTAAAGATATGTCACATGACACACCGGAGAAGTGAAAAATAAGTAAATTTGATTTTTTTTAAAAAAAAAAACTACATATTGCACAGGACCCAACACTATAGGTCCTCTGATAGGCCTGGAAGGAACCAATTTCCCGCCCCCCGCCCCCAAAATACCTTAAAATTCTGTTCTGGAAAAGCTTCTCCTGTGGTACAGAGAGCTGCCGAGCGGAACGAAAAGGAAGAAAACCCTTCATACGAGTGGACATCCAGTAGTTTTACACAGAATTTATTATGACATTGAACCAAATAAGCAAGCTATTTAAATAACTTCCTTCCATTGTTTGTTCTCATATTATACTGTATTCCACATCCCACTTATTAAGTGTCAGGAAGAAACTGCAGGATTGTTTTTTCTACTACTGAAGCATGATAAAATACAGCTTCGAGATGATCTTGTCATTGCACCCAAAGGGCTGCAAGTTGGAAATGTATCACAAGTCATTCGCTCATTAATTCACAAACTGTATTTAGATACCTCCCAAATTATTATCTTTTCCCCCCCTTCTACTGGTATTTCCCCCCTCCCCCCAAATTGGGGAATGGATACCTTTCCTCCCTTATAGCTTTGGCTAGACTCAAAAAATGCTTTGATCAACTAGAATTCTATTAAAAGCATGATGTTCAGTAATGTACACTGCATTGTAACAGGCCGATCAAGTACATTGTGTTCTTGTTTTAATTCTAAATCAAGTCCATGTGTGGAAGCAACTTTCTATCTCATCTCAAATCAGTGAAGCAGACTGATCAGCTTATGTTGTGCTTGAGCGACCTCCCACAGGGCAACAGAATTCTTGCTTTCTAACTGAAGTGGCACCCAGGATAGTGCAATTGTTTTAAACTTTATACCCTCCTTCTTTCTACTGCTGTTATACTGCATAATGTTGTAGGTTAATTTTCTACTCTGTGTATCGCTATTACGTACAATCTAGCAGCTTAAGTAATAAGCATGCACTCAGAAGACTGTCAATCCGAAATTTCAAAAGAAGTGCCATGCAAAATGCCAGATACGTGCAGAGGAAGAAATCCAGGAGACTCTGAATGTGGACATAAGAGAGACTGAAGCTCAGCCAAGCACTGAACCCACATTCTACAAAAAGAAGACAAGAAGTGTAGTTTTAGTAGGAGACTCCCTACAGAGTATAACAGCACCTAAAATATGCAGGGAAGATCCATGGGTCTGCCTGGTATGTTATCTCCCTGGAGGGTTGATTAGGGACTTGACGAAAGGATTGCCATTGCAACATCCACAGATGCATATCTGTTTCTTCTCATCCAGGTGGCAAAATATAACACAGCCAAGAGGAAAGTCACATTATCTTCCCACCCATCCTACTACTACTCAAAGGAGGAATAGGGGTGGGAAGGAGGAAAATGTGCCAGAACAACTGACTAAGAAGGTGGTGCTGATGTGAGGGATTTAGATGTTGGGACCACGGGCTCCATTTCCTGCCAAAGTGTACTGCTGGCAAAGTAATGAGTTGCACATCCCAAGGACTGGAGTGAATGTGTTTCGCCATAACATGAAGAATTTCATTAGAAGAGGCTTTAAACTCTATTGAGGCAGGGAGGGAAACACGGGCTCTGGGGTGAAGATAGTTGGGGTTTTATGTGCAACAAGAGGAGCAGCTCCAAATGGGCTTTGATAATAATCTTCATAGAAATTGTTCATGGGAAGCAGGCCACAAATCACACAAACTCTAGTGTCTATATATGAATACCAGGAGTATGCGAAATAAACAAAGAACTAGAAATCTTAGTCCAGGAGGGTTACTATGACTAGAGAGGGATAACTGAAACTTGGTGGGGTGACTCCAGTTTTGAAGGGTATAAATTGTTCAAAGAGAACAGGAAAGACTAAAAAGGAAGGCAGAGGTATACTATATGCCGAAAAAGCATATTACAACACAGAAATAGAGGGATGACCTTGGATGTCCCATTGAGAGCATCTGGATTAAAATAATTAGTGGGGGGAAGGTGAAAACAAAGGGAATGTGTTAGTTGGAGTCTACTACAGACTGCTCAATCAAGGAAATGAGGGTGAAACCTTTGAAAAATACATTGCAAGAATTAAAAAAACTGCAGTAGTCATCAGAGATTTTTTTCAGTTATTTTCATATTTGTTGGGAGGCAAATTCTGCCAAATATGGTCCTTTCAAAAGATTCCTGGTTTGTGTGGCTGATAATTTTCTCCATCAAAAAGTAGAGGAAAAAAAAAAATTAGCTATCCTGGACTTGATCCTAACTAATAGAGACAACTTGATGGAAGAAGTAATAGTAAGAAGAATTCGGGGGGGGGGGGAGCGCTACCAGATTCTACTGGAGTTCTTGAGTTTAGGAAATCCAGTTTCAGTAAACTCATAACAGTGATTCCGGTTCTTAATTCCCTGTTATTAATTTGAATATGTCTTAAATATTCTGGGTTGCATATTATCCTTCATTATTGTAAGCCAACTTGGGTCCTTTTCCAAGGAGAAAGGTGGGGTAAAAATATTCAAAATAAAAATAAATAAATGATATACAAGGTCCCATAGCTGGAGATCCCAACAGGAAAAGGAGTTCCAGATGGATGGTGATTTCTTATAAAGGAATTTCAAAAGCCACAACTACAAACAATTCCAACAAGAAAAAAATAGATGGAAGACAGCCAGAATTTTTTTCTTTTTTTCTTCACAAAAAAGCTCTGAGAGGGACAGCGCCTAGAAGGCAAAGGCTGAGAATGAAGTGTGGTTAACAAGAGACGCTAAAAGCAACAAAAAGGCATTACTCAGGTGTGTCCATATCAGAAGAGAGAAAATGAATAATAGCTCAGCTACTTAATGGATATGGAAAATGGTAATAGATGCCAAAGACTAGTAGTCAATTCCTACTTTACTTTGGACTTTTCCCAACAGACAGTATGATTCTCCAGGCAAATGCAGTATGAAGTACAAATGGAGGGGACAGGGTTGCAGCTTGGGACTCATAAACAAAAGATCAAGGAATAAATACCTTATTACTTTGAATAAGTTCAGGTCTTCAGGACCACAGCTGCCCTGGCAACCTATGTCAAGATTCTTAAGGGGCTGCAGAAAGCAGAGGGCCATGGGAGGCCAGGGGGAAATGATGCCAGTAGACTGAGGCTGCTGCTATGCCTTCAGGAGCTTCATTGGTCTCAGACCCTGCTTATTCTCTTCAATTACAAGGCTTAGCAGGGAGGGAAGCAGCCTGCGCCACACAACCCATCCCCACCTTGGGTTCCTGCACTCCAGCTGAGAGGCTGAGGTTGGGGAAGGAACCAGGTGGGGAGATCCCCAAGGCATAATGGGGGTGGGGAGTGGGCTGGGCTGATATACGAAATGAATACATGCCTGCCATTTTGGTGAATGGTGGGGAGTACCAGTTATGGAAATGGGAATGGGCTACCAAGGGGGTATACAAATGGGAAAAGGTTGGGTTACTAAAGCTATAGAAGTTGCATGTTCTGAAAAGCTTCAGCAAAGCTTTTGACAAAGTGCCTCATGATATGCTGATTAACAAGCTAACTAGATGTAGCCTGGATAGGACAACTGTTAGGTGGGTACACCGTTGGTTATAGAATTGAACTCAGAGGGTGATTATTAATGGTTCCTTCTCAAACAGGGAGGAGGTAACAAATAGGATATCCAGGGGCTTTTTACCAGGCCCAGTGTTCTTCAACATTTTTATTAATGGCCTGCATCAGGGGGTTCAGGTAGTGCTAATCAAATTTGCAGATGACATAAAATTATATAGAATAGGTAATACCCTGAAAGAAATAGAATTCAGAATGATTTAGATAGGTTTGAGCACCAACCTGAAAAATAACAGAATGAAAATTATCAGAGGTAAGGAGGTGGGATATTTGCTTCAGTAATACTGTGAATGAGAAGGATCTTGATAATGTTTTAGTTCACAAACGGGGGTTAGGAGCCGACCCGACCCACGATAATGGAAAATCCACAATATGCAGATGCTGTGTCAGGTGAGGACTGGGGGGCCTATCTGGAGCCTCCTAAACTTTCATGAGGCCTGGGGCTGCCCAAAACGGGCCTCCGACGGGCTTCCCGGGCCTGTCAGAGGCCCCAGAAGTGGTTTCCGGTTTTCTGGAAGTCACTTCTACTTCACCGGAAGCCACTTCTGGGACTTTTGACAGCTCTTTATTCAGTACTGGTTAGGCCTCATCTTGAGTACTGTGTTCATTTCCAGACCTCACACTTTAAGAAGGGTGTTGACAAAACAGAGCAAGTTCAGAGGAGGAGGAGGAGGAGGGGGCCTGGAAGCCAAGCCTTGTGAAGAAGTACTGAAAGAACTGGGCTTTCTTAACCTTGGGAAAAAGAAGATTGAGGGGAGATCTGGTAGCACTTTTCAAATACTTGAAAGGCTGTCATACACAAGAACGGCAGGAGCTGTTCTTGATTATTCTAGTATTACTTGAACTCATGTAATAATGTGTTCAAGTTACAGAAAGCCAGATCTCAGTGGAATATGAGGAAAACCTTTCTAACTTGCTTAAGCGATATTACAATGGAGCCTATTACCTCACGAGGTGGCGAGCGCTCCCGCGCTGGAGGCGTTGAAAAGCAAATTTGACCACCATCTGTCATAATCTGCTTTGATTTGGGTTCCTGCCTTGAGCAGGGAGTTTGCTGGAATTTTAAAATGGAGTTTATAATTTGATAGTGAAGCAGTTTTAGAAGGATGGGAGGAGTGGTAAAATCACCCAGGCTGCTAAAGGGTTGCCTCTTCAGTACTGAAGAAGAGCAGGCAAATAAAGTGTTACTACATTCTCTTGGGAGAGGGGAATATGCATGTCACTGTGTGGGACTAGATCTTTCTAGCAGAAAATTGCCTCTCTCAACTTCAGTGTCACGAATTGTGTTCATTGTTTTTTTTTTGGGGGGGGGAGGGGTTCTCACATATGGAAATGTGCCTTCTTCAGCACCATTGATGCAAGGAAAGACTTTCTTTTGGCATCTGTGGCTTGCCGGAGTGTGAAGGTTCATGAATATTCTTTGGTAATAGATGGAGATTTTTAAACTCCTCAGGTCTGAAGTGGTGTCATCCTTCATTCTGATTAGAACGAAAGTCATTCAGTGTTCACTGACCTTACGGCTTTCATTTCAGCAAGTGGTCACGTTTCAGTCCAAAGGGGTGGAGTCTGCTGGTGGATTGGTGTAAGACAGTGACATTTGTGTATTTGACAGCATAACCAAGTCCTCTATTAGGTCTCATGTACCAAAAGGAAATTGTGAAACTGTTCTGTGGATGATGTGTTTTGAAACCTGATCTAATATCATCTTTGACCTCAACTTTATGGCTGAATTTTTTAAATAATACACTCTCTGCTAAACTATCCATGTGATTGATAGTGCTTATAGGTATATTTTGAAATGGGATCCTAGCTTTTGCCTTCTGGATTTTCTCACAAAATTTTATTGCCAAATGAGGACTGAAACAATCCTCACCCAAAAGGTACTACCAAAACATGTTGTCCTCTCATTGGAGAAACATCTAAAACTCTTTCAACTTAGAAGCACTTGTCTATATCTTAGCCACCTACCCTTTTCCATAAAAGAGGGCACCAGTTTGAATAAACTTGTACAGTATATAATTGTTAGTATGTACAGATGCAAAAAAATGCCTATACTGCAGCTAAAACTGTGCTACAGCCTGGGGTTCAATCCCAGGTAGCCGGCTAATAGTTGACTCAGCCTTTCATCCTTCCGAGGCCAGTAACATGAGTACCCAGCTTGCTGGGGGGTGGGGCAATGTGTAGCCTGCATACTGTAATTAAACTGTAAACCGCCCAGGGACGGTATGTAAGCAGCACACTTTGCTTTTTGCTTTGCTTTTTCAAGGTTCTTAGTCTTCTTACATACAGATGTGTATCTCTCGACCTTTGAATCACAGACCCAAATCCTTTTGCATAGTTATGGCAAAGGTTCTTAGAATGGTAGAATAGTGAAGTTGGAAGGGGCTTCCTACTCAATACAGGAATACAAATCCAAGGGTATCTGCCATACAGTTGTCCAAATATCTCCTGAGTGTCTCCAATGGTAGAACACGTGACACCTCTTGAGGCAATTGGTTCCACTTTTGTGCTTCTCCAACAGTTATAGAGTGCTTCCTAATATTCATCTGAAAGCTGGGGTCTCATAACTTGAACCTATTGTGTGTCAAGCACTGTAGAATGTTCAAGAACGGATCCTGCCCCTCCTTTGTACAACAGCCTTTCAGATATTTGAAAAATGCTATCACATTGCCCCTCCATCTTACTTTCTCCAGGCTAAACGTGCCCAGTTCTTTCAGCCTTTCCTACAGTGTAACTTTTGTAGATAAATTGCTTTACGTTCAGAAACCACCATAGGCATTATCTGTTTGACTTAGTATGCAATATGCAGTGTCTGTGTTGATTTCCTAACTTGGGGCAGTTTTCCTCTGAAATTTATGCTATTTGCAATATTATGCAAGATAATTTTTCCACAGACTTAATAGAGCTGGAAGTGAACACCAAGTGTCTTTCTGTTCTAGCCCTGCCAATGCAGCAACCCACCTTTGAATTAGGCTTACACTGGACGACCTTTCAAGACCGAGGCACCTTCCAAAACAGCACTGTCCCTTGTACGAGGGGGGCCACATTCCAGGCAATAGGACAAATCAAGTAGTGGTCCCTTTTATCCTTAAAATAAACAAAGGCAAGAACACAGGGTTCTGTGGACCCTAGTCCACGTCTTGAAATGCTAGAGTATATAGCCTTGGTTTGCAGGCATTCATGCATAGTGAGAAGGCGGGTGTCTGATGCACAAACTGAAGCAAAGTTGTGGTCTTAACAGTGGCCATTAATGATTATTAACACTTTGTGAGTGAAAAGTACAGAACTTTATACTGGCTATTGAGGTCAGTGGAGAGCTTAAGTACATTCAATCATAGATTAAACAAAACTCTCTGGCGACCCTTTCAAAATTTAGTTTCACTAGGTTTAATAGACCATTCCTGCTCAGTTAGGAGCTTTCCCTTCTGCACTATCCTAGTCAAGCCCTTAGTCCGAGCTTGGGAAAGATACCTTTTTGGACTACCGCTCCCAGTGGCCATGCTATCAAGGGAGTTGTAGTCTTAAAAATGCTCCAAGCCCTGTCTCTCAGTACTTTATTTTGCTGCAGTTTTAAACACAGGTTTCCTCAAATGAACATACCTCACTTTCTCCTGGATATTCAGACTAATTTCACCATGCCGGAATTTCAACGTGTCTCTTATTTCCCATCCATCCTTTGCAAAAAATACCATTTTGTTCTGTTATGTGCTGTCAGGTTGATTTTGGACTGTCAGTTGCAATGGCTCTAGGGATTTCAACTGTTTCCTGGCATATTTGGCAGCAATTGCCACCCTACAGTGAGTTTCCCTGATGGAACGGGGAGCCCGGGTTTTGGCACAGCTGCAGGCGCTCTGTCCAAAAGAACTGCACGCAGGCCTGCCCCGGGTGCCCTGCTCTGGCCTGCCCCATTTGATGGCTCCTCCTGCTCCCCACTTTTGCCACAGTCCGCTACTCGAGCGAGGACAACTTCAATCATTGCCCAGTTTACATTTAGCTGCATTGATTCTAAAAGACGATATCCCTGTTTGAATATTGTATAAATAAAAAAATAAAAAAAAAAGCCAAAACCGAAAAGTTTTTTACAGGTCACGTTGGGTAGCCAAGCAGAGGAACAAAAAGATTGGGCTGATCCAGGTGAACCCTTACTGGACACTGCAGAGTTGGCAACATACTGTGTGGAACATTTGCAGCTTTAAAAGGACTTTTGAGTTAAGAATGTGCTGTGAATGTGTTTAGGCTGGAAAGGAAATAATGTTATTTGTCAGAATCTCTCAAGGTCAGGAGGACAATTGTGAAGTATCCCAGGGGCCTAGGTTTAATAGACCATTCCTGCTCAGTTAGGAGCTTTCCCTTCTGCACTATCCTAGTCAAGCCCTTAGTCCGAGCTTGGGAAAGATACCTTTTTGGACTACCGCTCCCAGTGGCCATGCTATCATGGGAGTTGTAGTCTTAAAAAATGATTTCTCCAAGCTCTGCTCCCACTGCTGTCTTTATTTTGCTGACTGGTGCTAAACACAGGTTTCCTCAAATGAACTATACTCTCCACTTTCTCCTGGATATTCTGACTAATTTCCACCACACCGGAATGTCTCCTGTCTCTTAATTGCCATCATCATCACCGTCTTTGCATTAATTTACATTTTGTTCTGTTATGTGCTGTCAGGTTGATTTTGGCTCATGGCAATCCTAGTAGGGTTTCTGAGGTAAGTGAGATATTTAAGGGCTGCAATTGCCACCCTACAGTGAGTTTCCCTGATGGAACAGCGAATCCGGGTTTTCTAAGTTTTACTCAGGCGCTCTGTCCAAAAGAACTGCACAGGCTCCTGATTTCCTTTTTCTTCTTCTTCTTCTTAGTGCCTGCCCCATTTGATGGTGTGGTCCACTAGTCTTCCACTTTTTGCACAGTCATGGGCTTCGTCCGGGTGAACCCAGGACAACTTCATAGCATTTCCCAGTTTACATTTAGCTGCATTGATTCTAAAAGACCTTTGGGTAGTGGGCGGCATAAAATTGTATAAATAAATAAAATAAAACAAATTATTCATATGAAAATGTTTTTTTACAGGTCAAATGTGATCAGTATTGGCCAAGCAGAGGAACAGAAACATATGGGCTGATCCAGGTGACCTTGCTGGACACTGTAGAGTTGGCAACATACTGTGTCAGAACATTTGCACTTTACAAGGTACTTTTGAGTTAAGAATGTGCTGTGAATGTGTTTAGGCTGGAAAGGGAACAATGTTATTTGTCAGAATCTCTCAAGGTCAGGAGGACAATTGTGAAGTATCCCAGGGGCCATTTTTTATATATTTAGCCAATTCTCTACCACACCATCTAGTGCAGTGCCCTAATTGCTCAGAGGTTCTCAGAGTGTTTTTAAGGGGGAGGGGGTCATTTTTCCATGTTTAAGACTATATTTCTTTCCTAAAATTGTTAGACTAAGCATTGAGCATCATCTTATACACAGAAGTAAGCCGAGGAGAAAAACCTATGGAGGCAAAATTGTAATTTTGGGTTGGAAAAGTGGGGTCCTCTTATACATGGAGTCCCCTTATAGATGGAAAAATATGGGCTAAGAGTTTCCTTGAATGAAAGAAATAAGGGTGTCACATACCAGTGTTCTATCTTATTCTAAAGAGAAGCTATGGTATCTGCATTGCTCTGTCACTGGAAATTTCTTGACATTAAAGTTTAATAGATATAATGGTGTCTTTTACAGTGTGTTTGTTTGTTTGTTTGTTTGTTTGTTTTTGTTCTTTCTGCCATGGTTCAAATAAGCAGTTTATTTTCATTGTGTCTTTCTTTTCAAGTGGATTACTTTCCCCCTAGCTAAATACTCCCTACTTCTTGCAATTTTCCAAAAAAGTTCTATCTGCAGTTATCCCATATTGTTTAGGTATTGCAGAAATGAAAAGTATAGCACATTTTGTGCAACTGTCCAGCTGCATCACTGAATATTTCTTTGATGTAACAAATCAAGCACAGATAAGTATGCGCTATGACTCCCGCTGTAGATGACCCACCGCCTTGGACTGTTTTCTGGCATGGGTCTCATGGTTGATATGGAATAAATAACCACCATGTCATTCTAAATAAATAAATAAATAAATAAATAAATAAATGAGTTTCTTACGTGGCAGAATGGATCAAGTGAAAAAAGAGAAGTAAGGCAATTCCAGTTCACTGCCTGGCCTGACCACGGAGTTCCAGAACACCCTACACCATTCCTAGCTTTCTTACGACGAGTCAAAACGTGTAATCCTCCCGATGCTGGACCAATGGTTGTTCACTGCAGGTAAGAGCAGATTTGGTTGTGAAGGCATTCCACATGGACGTTTGCTTGTATTTTTCCATAGACAAAGTGTGTGACTTTCCCTGTACTGTTATCTAAAGTATGTGTTACATATCAATTTTCTTCCATTGACTAACATATGCTTTCCCCAGCTTTTCAAATATATTCATTTTCTGTTGTTTGGATTGTTGTAATGTCTGCATGGGGGAGGGTTAACCATTTTTTTCACTCCAGAATACATAAAAAGCCTTGCCGAATGCAGATTTCCAAGGCAAGATGGTCTCCATTCCATTTTCAGTTTCAAGAGGTGAAAAATAGGTATTTCCACATGCACAATGAAGTTCGTTTTCATCACTATCAATGGAATGTAGGGTTCAAGGTTACAGAATGTCTCTATGTGCAACATCTTGTCTTTTTGCAGACAAAAAGAGTGAGGAAAAATATGCTGCAAAACAGGATCTAGAGCAGTGATGGCGAACCTTTTAGAGATCGAGTGCCCAAACTGTGATTCGAAACCCACTAATTTTTCACAAAGTGCCAGTAAAGCAATTTAACCTGAATACAGGTGGCTGTGAAGGGACGACGTCGGGTGTCCACAGAAAGGGCTCCAAGTGCCACCTTTGGCACCTGTGCCATAGGGTTCGCCAACACTGATCTAGAGCATTGAAGGCTCGCCTACAAGTAAGAAGGAAAGTGCCACTAAATTGAGATACAGATAATAGATCAGTACTCAAACACTGCAGTCACAAGAGAAATCATAAAAAGAATCTAGAAAGAAAAAACAAGACTATTGAAAGGAGAAATAGTCTCAGGACAACAGAATGAGAGCCTTCTGAGCCTGACTACATAGCCAAATGAATTGCATGGAATATGGGTTTGGAGAGGGATGGTTTACAATTTTTTTCTTGTTTATTTATTTATTTATTCAACTTTCTATCACATGACACAGCGGGAAGTGTGAAACAACCTTGAGTTCCACAGCCTCAATCCATAGTTTTAGGCCCCTACCAGAGACCTTTCTACTTTTAACAAATTGAATCCTTTTTGCTTTGGTTCAAACCATGTGATCACTTCGAAGCGCTGAAGGGAAAAACCAGCCAGGACACACACACAGCAGTGTTCACCTTTCTCTGCAAAGCTTCTTTCCCAGGACACTCATACTTTCTTTTTTACAATAGCTTTTCCTAGGCAGAGATCCTGTGAATTAATTAATTAATTAATTTACAGCTCCAGGAGCTCTACCACAGGCAAGATAAGATGAGGAAATGAGTGATTGAGAAAGGAATCCCTCACTCATTTCTTCTTAAGGTAGTTTTTTTAAAAAAAAAAAAAAAACTTGGCTACTGTGTTAACATCATCAGGAGAGGCCTTCCTCTTAGCCCCACCACCTTCACAGGTGTTCTTTGTGGGGTCATGGGAGGAAGCCTTTCTGATGCTGTTCCCAAACACAGGAACTCTCTCCCACAGGAAGCTAGACTGGCCCCATCTTGCCTTCTGCAAGCAGGTGAAGACCTTGCTCTTCAGGCAAGCTGCCGAGTGGTGTTTTGAAAATAAATGGCTGTGCCTTGTAGCATTAAATGTGTTTTGGTGTTGTTTATGTTTTTTGTTTTGTATTCGTTGGTCCTTTTAGTATTGCATCCTCACACTTACTAACTTAAATACAGTATCTCAATGGTCCTAAGCCATCTTGGATCCCTTTAAAGGACAAAGGTAGGTTAAAAACAAACAAAGAAACGAAATTAGAAGGATATTTTTAACCATCCTCCTATGAGGCTACATATCCAAGATAACCAAATGGTCCAATGCAACTCTAGAGAATGTGGGTTAATTTTCATTTTCTTCAAGTGTCGTCTCATCCTATGTCTTCTCATAAGTGAGCCAAATGTTGCAACAACTGGGGTAGGGTAGGGGAGCTAGAATATATTGACTCCAATGTAATTTTATTTTTCTCAGAAGTCCTGTACATCAGTGGTTCCCAACCTTCCTAATGCTGTGACCCTTTAATGCATTTCCTCATGTTGTGGTGACCCCTTGCCCTTCTTGGAAGAGGCCACAAGCCCCCTTTGGCAGGCAGGCCAGTGCCGCAGGTGCCATAGAGAACTTGTCTCTATACAGGCACCCTCAGCCAATCGCATGCCATTGACATCCCCTCCAACCTATCAAGCTGTAATTCACTCTTCCCCCTTCCTCCCTCTCCTCCCCCAGAACCAAATTGTTTGTGCCATTTTCTTGACTGGCGGCCACCCCTGTGAAATGGCCATTCCACCACCACCCCAAAAGGGCCCTGACCCCCAGGTTGGGAACCACTGCTATACATGTTTGCTTAAAAGTAACACTTATCCATAAAGACTTCTTGCTAAGTCAACATTCATTGGATTCTGCCACTTGATCCTTTTTAAAAAAAAAACCTTATTTCTTGACCCTTTCTTAAATCCCTGAATACCCTTCTTGCACCTACCTACCTCTCCCTCTCTCTCTCTCTCTCTCTCTCTCTCTCTCTCTCTCTCTTCTCTCCCCCCCCCCCCCCCAAATTTTTGATCCAATACTGTACAGGAAACTCAAGTTGGCTTACAATAGATGTAAAAATGCAAACATAAAAGCAATTATTCAAAAGCATAAGCTGAAATTTAAAAAAAAAAAAACACCACCACCCTTTGAAAAGGATAGGAAGTTCTCCCCTTAAAATCCCTTTCCGAACAGCAATTTACATATTAAACCCAGAGTGAAAAGGAAGGCCTTTGCTTGCTAGCGGAAAGACAGAAGGAGGCCAACCTTTCCACAGGCTGGGAGCAGCCACCAAAAAGCCTCTGTCTTTCTCCTCTCCACACAAAGCATTACCAGCAAAACCAAATCTAAAATAAGCTTGTTTTGTGGAGTCTGCTCATCTCAATTTTCAGAAATGAGCAAATGTTGATGTCAGAGATTATGAAAAATGTTACCGTAAAACTTTTCCCAAGTAAAACTTTCTGTGTATAAAACTGAGAGATGGAACTGAAGGAATTATTGAGAAAACTGTGAATGTAATTTGCATGACTGCCAAAAAAAGCTTTTAACAAAATATAGCTAAAATTAAAGACAAAAATAAACAGTTACATTAAGCAACAGTGATAAAGTACCAAAAGAAATGTTTTCCCTCACTAGTGAGGGAAAATAGATTTCTGCTTAGAGCATGTGGTTGGCCCTTCTAATCTGCGCCTTTGAAATTTCCTTTAGAGTGTGCACTCCAATAATATATTATGGCCCCAATCCAAACTGTTAGGCATGCTCAAGTCTTTCCTTAATCAATCGAATGAGTTAGTTGTGGTTATTTTTTTCCCATTGATTGAGACATAAATCCCCCTTTTTCCATGTTTGTGATTTATCCAATTTACCTTGCCACACCACGGATGAACGGCTGCCCAGTGTCCATCAATTAACTCACAGGTTTCTGCATGCAAACAAAATTAAAAACAATGGCTTTAATTGCCAGACCCAGCACTTGTCACATTTAAACCATTGTATTCCTTCCTGCTTGCAGCATTTCATCCCTACATCTCTCTACTTCTTAAATATGCTGGGCCTATTAGGTACCTTGTATAAAGGAATTAAGTGGTACCTTGTATAAAGGAATTAATTAGTTCCAAATGAAATTATGTTAAGCAAATTTTCCTTTATACAAATTCCCATAGGAATGCATTGAAAATGGAGTGATCCCATTTTTATGTTGTACGGATTCTCCCCATTGGCGATTATGTTAAGCAAATTTCCCCTATCTCTGGCATTTTTTTATGTTGTACAACTTTTATGTTATACAAGCTGTTTGTTATACAAGGGTCCACTGTGTGTGTGTGTGTGTGTGTGTGTGTGTGTGTGTGTGTGTGTGTGTGTGTGTGTGTGTGTGTGTGTGTGTGTGTATGCTCTAGTTCAATATTTTGAAAGCGATCTAAACTGTTAGTTTCCTGGGCAGATTTGGCCAGAGACATTGAGTTGTTTGTGGCACTGAACAAGTTATCTGCTTTTCCCCTTCTAGGTAAAAAGCCTTCTAGACTCAGAAGTGAATGTTGTTCAAGACAGGCCCTGTGACAGCATTCTACACTGCTTATGAAAGGCCAAAGGCTAGTTTAAATACTTCAGGCTGAGTGACGTGCAATTCAGTTTTCCAGTACATCGCTGGCACCTCTCATCATACGTTGCCTGAAACTGCCACCTCACTCGGCCTAATGCTAGGGAGAGACCTGTCATGGGATCAGGGAGCGGTTGCTTAGCAATTGCTTATTTGTGAGATGCTGTAGAACACAAAGTACACATTTGGTGGCTCAGCAATAATGGTAGCAACATCTTCCCTTGCAGCTGGCACTCAATCAGCGCAATGGCCAGTGATCCCATTCGCCAAATAGCAGAGAGGTGGTCCTGATGAATAACTTACAAAGTCCTCATTTAGATACACATTTCTTCCTCTGTGTGCTAATCTACTTTATTGCAGAACAATTGAGCAACACCACAGCCCAATTTCTGCCCCTACATTGATGTGCTGTAATTTGCAAAATTAAATATCTTTTTATTGAGTGCATGCTGCTTGAAATGCAGGCTTAAATTCTATGAATCTGCAAATGAGTATAACGTGGTCTGTTGATAGAAGGAGAAGCACAGGGTTGCATTTGAAGTTGGATGAATGTTAGGAAACTGTTCCTAATCGGATGACAGCAAAACAGCACCAGAGGGCAACTGACAGCTTGTTTTTTCTTTGTTTTCAGAACTTCACAACAACCTTAGCAATTGCTGCAGTAATACTGCACACAAGCTTTGTGAAAAAGATGCAGCTTGTATTGGCTTGTATTTCTGTACCTGAACACTACAGGGAAATCCCTGAGGAGACATTCCATTTAATGAAGTATTTATATCCATTGCTGATGTACATAAAATGAGCAATAGAAAGAAGGGGAGTGGACAGGTTTGAAAAATATGGATTGCAGGTTTCAGGAATAGCTCTCTCCCAGTGCACAGGAACAACTTATTAGCATATTGAAGATAAATCATTACAGAATGTCAGGATAGCTTTTCGGTAAATAGAGGAAGCATCCATATTTCATAAAATTATCATTTTTATTATATAAAAATATTGCAGAAGTGTGTCACATCCTAATTCTGGAGACATTTACTAACATTAGTTTTTGCAAGGGGGTTTCGTTCAACTACAACTGTGAATATGCTTTGTCTTACAAAAATTTACAGATGCTGAAATAAAATTAGGGTCTAATCACATGTGTGCCACCTTTGGAGCTTTGTGGTGCAGTGGTTCAATTGCTGTACTACAACCAAAACTCTGCTCATGACCCGGGGTTCAATCCCAGGTAGCAGGCTCAAGGTTCATTCAGCCTTCCATCCTTCCAATGGAAGAATACTTTGCGTTTTTGGCACTTGATAAATACATCCATTCTTCTTCTACATGACAACAATGTGGAGCTGACAAGCCCTCCCGCTTGACCTAGCATTCTTGACATTCAGAGGTCCCCGTATAAGCTTGAGTCACCTTTTTCGTGTGACCTGTTTCCTCCCACTGCCCCACCGGAACACAGATAAATTGAATGGAACAAGCAAGAAACATGTTATGGTGTGTTCTGCCCTATTCACAATGAGAGACTAGCATGAACCAGAGACCTGTGCCCATACATCACAAGATGTGGACATTACATAGAGCAGGCATGTCCAAACTTCAGCCCTCCAGATGTTTTGGACCACCACTCTCACAGCCCTTTGCCATTGGCAATCTAAGCTTAGAATTCTGGTAGTTGTAGTCCAAAACATCAGGAGGCCGAAGTTTGGACATGCCTGACATAGAGTTTATGAGTGAGCAACCTCCTAATTTTAAGATACTATTTTTTTATTTATTTTTTTCCCATTTTTGACTCTGAAATAGTGCCTGAAATCTTGCTGCCAAAAGTTACATCATGTAAGGCTGATATTGTCATGGTATTTTTTAACAAAAGAAAACATTTCCAGTTTCTCTTCTGAATCTTCTGCATAATCTCTTTCAGCATCAGAAGGCCATTAGGGGTGGTGTGTGTGGAGTATTTAGTTACCAAAAATAGCCACCCTTGGTAAAGTTATCCTAGTGGAAGCTATTTTCAATTACTTAAGACTCCCCCAGCTGCAGAACCTTGGGATGGGGGGAGAAGAAAAAACTGCTTCATCTGATGACATCATCAGCCCTGTACAGCATGATTTCAACTCTTTGAGTACTGTATCAGCATAAATTTTGCTCTTCATATTCCATTTTCTGAAATGAACCTAATTTCATTAGCAATCCATTTGCTCCATTTGAGTCTAATTTTAGTTCTTCATGGGATATCTGTTACTTCAGCCTGAATCTTTGATTCACTCACACAGCTTTTTCTATCACTTTGTGCCAATATCACTATTTTTGAAAGGAGTTATTCCTAGACTGCATTCTTCCATTCTGATAACTGTTTCTGTTCTAATAAAAGTACTTGAATGATGCTGCTGTATCTCAGATTAATCTCACCAAAACCAAACTGCTGGTCATTATCTCTGTTCTTCATTTTTATGGGGTCATAACCCACTCTACTTTTGAAGATCATTATCTAGGTTTTTTTCTGTTTTAACATTCTCATAATTGTGCCAGTGTACTTAGTTTGAACACTATCCTGCAGTGTTAACCATAACTAAGGAAAGCACACAATCAGAGACTATATCAGAACACTTCTGGGGAGAGTTATTACTGTTAGACTGAAAACAAACATTTAGTGAATTTTAGTCTGGCTATACCACAACCATACACCCATACACCAGACTGGAATGGCTGTGTGTATATTACATTAATGTTTGCAAGCTACTCAGTAGAAATTGGATTTGCTAAATTGCTATTCAGAAGATTCTTCAGGTTTTCTTGTTGATGAGACTGAACAGCCTTAACTTAATTTAGAAAGCCAAATTGTTTTTTGTTTTGTTTTTTTCTTCACTAAGGACATTGTAAGCACTTTTTAAGAGTAAATCAACTTCTTGGAGCTAAATAAAAAAGCAGACGGTGCAGAACGTTGGTGTTTGATACTTACTGGGATGGAGTATGGAACCAGTTCTAGTGTGATGTATAGAAATGAAAGCTTTATTCCTAATAAGAATGAGCAGAATGGCATACTGAGCAAGGGTAGAAAAGTGCTGTGAACCCCAGCATATCTAGTATGATTTCATCATGTGTCCATATTAATTGTTCGTAACGGTGACTTTCTAAGCTTTGCTTTCATTGCATTCTGTCTTGGAAATGTTTAGATTTAATAGCAAGCAGGATCAGGGTAGGTCACTAGCTGCTGTTCCTCACAATTACAGAAAAGCGAGCAAAAGAGTTTGTGCTTTTATTAATTAACATCAGAGGTGGATAAAGTTTTGCTAGTAATCCACATGCACAGGATCATTATGCTGTCCACCTTTTTCTGTTCTAGAAGCTATTAATGAACAAACACTCCGTGACAGAAACCAGATTCTGTTTTCCTCCTATCTTTGCATTCTAAAATATGGATTCTGAAAGCATTATCAACCAGCTTTCAAAGGCACAGAACACCTGCTAGAACAGGCTGGAGAATATCAATCCTCCAGATCTCGTAGGTCTGTAATTTACCTCATCCTTCACCATTGGGTATGCTGGTTAGGGGTGATGAGAGCTGAAATCAAACAGTCTCTTTGGGCTCGTATGTTATCCATCCTTGAAAAAAGAAAATACAGCAATCAGTCTCCTTGAGCAGTACCTGAATTCCCAACATTCGCTGCTGAAGAACTTTGCTAAGTATCTACACTCAGGCTAGGCGAGAAGGGAAACATGCCTTGTTGCCTTTTGAATTGGCAACATGTTGCCTAGAAAAAATGGTTTGAACAGAAGGAGAGGTGGTTGTGAGTAAGGGGTACCAAATGCAACATAGGTTTCCTGTGACCAGGTGCTCCTTAAGATCTGCTGAGAAAGTAACACATCAGGTGCCCTTCTCACCTTTCTCACAAGGTGCACTCAACCTGCTGTGCCCACCACTCTCCTGTGATACTCATGCTGGGGCTGAGAAGAATATGTTGCTATTGGGCCAGTACTTTCTCATTCATTGGAATGAGCTGCAAGAATATACCTATATGAGACTCTTGGCTGCTGTTGCTCTCTCTCTCTCTTTCTCTGTCTGTCTCTATCTCTTTCTCTGTGTGTAGGAGAGACTCCAGTTTGGGTGGCAACACCATAATTTGTAAGTGGAGTACAAGGTCATAATGGGAAGGACTTGTGTGCATTTTTTGGAATCCCTCTGTAACCTTTGGTATCTTGATCTTTTACACCAACGGTGGCGAACCTTTGGCATTCAAGATGTTTTGGACCACAGCTCCCACAGTCCTTTGACATTGGCAGTATAAGCTTGGAATTTTGGGACTTGTGATCCAAAAATCTGTCTGGAAGTTGAGTCATGGCAATTGGACGTCTTTTTCTTGAGAGGTAGAAACGTTTCATTGCTCATCCAAACAGCTTCATCAATCTGAAGAAAGCTAGTTGTGAGTCCTCCATCTTAAAGTCTGCTTTGACCTCTTATCACCCTGATCTGAAATAGGCTCATAAGATGAACAATGGCCTGAATAGGCTTGTTAGGTAGATAACAGTATCCATAGTCTAAAGGTGAACCATGGCCTAAGTTGCTGAAATCCATAAAGTACGGGTTGTTAGCTATGGCCTTGGTGGTGAAGGCTTGGGAATTGTTGAAAGCACAGCCTGATAAGTAGCAGATAGACTGTGCCTGGGCCCCCCACCTCTTTTGAGAGAGGGGTTTTCAATGCCCACATGAATGGCTTCCCTGACCCCTCTCGCAAACCACCTTTCTTCTCTGTCTAATATGTGTACATCCTATTTCAGACCAGAGTGACAAGAGGTCAAAGCAGACTATAAGATGGAGGACTCGCAACTAGCTTTCTTCAGAAAAGTTTTTCTTCAGAAGCCCCGTGGCACAGTAGTTAAATGCCTGTAGCGCAGCTAAAATTGTGCTCACGACCTGGGGTTCAGTCCCAGGTAGCAGGCTCATGGTTGACTCAGCTTTCCATCCTTCCAAGGTCGGTAAAATGAGTACCCAGCTTGCGAGGGTGGGGGGCGGCAACATATAGCCTGCATACTGTAATTAAACTTTAAACTGCCCAGAGACTACTTGAAGTGGTATGGGGCAGTATATAAGCAGAACGCTTTGCTTTGCTTCAAACTAATGAAGCTGTTTGGATGAGCAGCAAAATGTTTCTCTCTCTCAAGAAAAAGAAGTCCAGTTGCCATGACTCCTCTTCCAGATAAACTCACCTGGATGACTGAGAATCTTCACAGAGATACTCCAAAACATCTGGAGTGCTGAAGGTTCACCACTACTGCTCTACATGCTTCATTTTTATAGAGAAGAAACAGAAGAGGTATAGGTGTCCGTTCTTCAAAAGACCAGTCTCCCCATGTAAACAGTTTGCTGCTGAATCTTTTTCTGCTGGATTGATGATAGTCTAGTAGGCTGAATTGATCACATATTACAAACCAGTCCTGTGGGCATTTCTTGGCTTAAATAGAAATGCCACCCCTTAACTTACCATCAGTGTAAGTTAACAGCAATCCTAATTTCCAGATATTTATTGTGTCCTCTGAGTCCTGTAATTTCCTTTGACCTGCCTTATGGTTTAGTATATTATTTGATCAGCATCCTCAGTGAATCATTTTATCCACATATATTTAGTTTTTTTTTTTCCTGCCTGTGTTTATATATGCTCTATAAGGGAAAGGAAGCCTGACTGCTCACAGCTGAGCCTGGTAAAAGAGCAATTAGTTTCTATCAGAGCCAACAGCTGCCTGTAATGAATTCTGAATTAAAATTACTAGGGAAGAAAAGAAGCTAGCCATCTGCAGGAAATGTGGAAATATTTTTATAACCTTAATAGCTGAGATCTGGACAAGGGTATCTGTGAGATTTCCCAGCTGTACCTACAGTGAATTCTCAAATAGCCACAGACACAGAGCACACCAGAATGCATTGCATCAATTTTGGCTGCTTAACCTCTTTGGCTGTACTTGAACCAGCCGAATTTTGATCTAAAGTAATCAGCATGAAAGCCTTCCTTTGTCAGAAAGCATTTTTCTGTGTCCTCCAAAAAGAGAACGTAGCTGTTAAAATAGATCCATTATCTTTGCATGGAGGCTTTCCAATCCGTGTTCCATTACTGAGATATTTTTACCTAAAACTTGAGTAATCATCATTAATTTGATATGGCTTTTTCCCCCTCCCAAATTGTTCCTTCCAACTGAATATTGAGTTATGATACTGGTTTACTTGTGGCATTTGGTTATATTACCACTACACATGTTGTAATTCAGTGTCTGGTCTTTGTCAGTGCTGTTCCTAAAGTATGTAAAATTAAGAATGTGGTTGTTTTGGCAACATACATTACACTTTGTTTTGCCAGAATAAATCGGTGGGTGGACGGACGGACGGACGGACGGATGGACGGACGGATGGATGGATGGATGGATGGAATTTATGAACTAAGTAGCAAAGCAGTGTGCTTTATTTCTGTATGTCCACAGGTTTGGTCTCTAGCATCTCCAGTTAAAGGAGGCCAATATATAATTAGGTTAAACTACAGTAGGGCCCCAGTATCCACTGGGGGATTAGTTCCAGGCCTTCCTGTGGATAAGAGAGAATGGCAAAAAAAAATCCCCAAAACTGCTATTTTGTGACAGTTCCTTGCTTTACGACTGCTGTTTTTCAACAGTAGCTTGTTTTACAGCTGCTTGGCGATAGTCGCTTGCTTTGTGGCTGCTGAATTATTTAATTTTTTCCTTTGCCAACTGGGTAACTGAATCAGTAGATAATGAATCAGTGGATACGGGGGTCCTACTGTATAGCTGCCACAGTAATAGGAAGGAAGGAAGGAAGGAAGGAAGGAAGTTGACTAATGACAAATTAAGACTGATTTTTCTAACTTGGAATAAGGGAAGTTCTAATGTTCATATCCATTTGTATTTTTATAGTAAAACATAATGTTTATGAACTTTACGTGAAACAGACAAAAGTTATTCATTCATTACATGTTTATGCTATCCTTTCTCCAGGGAATGCAGGGCAGCATACGTACTCTTGCTGCAGCATCCTCACCACAACAACTCTGGCCAACATGCTAGCCACACAAATGTGACTGACTCAGGATTTGCCCAGGGAGTCTTAGATTAAACTAGGTAACACACTTTCAGTTAGAAATTGCACTCTTTTCAATGTTTAAAAATATATTTCACCTCAGGATGTGTTGTGCCGTACCTCCACATCTGTCATTTTATCATGCTTTGGGAAGATAAACATGGGTTTGATTTCAAGCCTGCTTGTCTAGGCTTGCATCTCTGAGGATATCATGTTGTGGGAGAACAAGCCATCATAGGAAATACATGTTTGTCTTAGTACCTTGATACCAAGTTAGACTGCAAGCAAGCACCATCCGTGCATTTCCTGTTGCTTCTGAACTCCCTGCCGAATGTGTAGTTCTTCTGTTTCTACAGCTTGTGGAAGAGAGAATTCTGTAATGCATTGCAGCGGTGGAATGCCCTGTTGTATTTAATGGTGTGATCTCCAGCTTGTGTAATTGCCAATTAGAGATCACAGAGCCAGCAGGGAGCTCTCTGGGCATGGAGTTCTTATGCAGCTCAGTTATGGAGAAAATTCTCCCCCAGGATAGTTCGTTCAGAACAATCAGGTGAAGAGGAATGGTATTGACTCTCCAGCCAGCAACATCTGATTTGTATCTTCTGCTTGGATTCATCCTCTCTTCTCATAAATGTCAGAAGGTTCCCCTCTTCCCAGCTGCTCAATAGTACTCTTCCCTGGAAGAGCCTCCCAGTAGTTCAAAACAGCAGATATTTCATTGCCGTACAATAGCTGGGAAGGAAGCTACGAATATATCGTCACCCCTACACAAATGGTCTTTCAGAAAGTTTCATGGTTCCTGACGGGGGTAGTTATACCAAGTTTCTATTAACCACCTGGCCCACAGCTTTTTCAGTCACCCAAAGAGTCAACTGTATTTTAATTAATGAATTAATTATGTAAATGTTTGTAGAGCATAAACGTGCTGTGCCAAACAATCCAAAACCTTCATTTGTTTCTTCACCTCCCACAACTTTCCTAGATGTCATGAAAGAGCTTGGTCTTTGTGTTACGGGCACATACCAAATGCATCAATTCCTCAAGTCATCTACCCATTGTATAAACCAGTAGTATTACCAGCATTAGCAGCCTCAGAATATATGAGAATATTTCTGGATCCAGTAGTTTCTGACAGTGAATCGTTGTAATATTCCATTTCTCCTTGGGGCTCATAAATCTTAGCAGACCCTTGTTGCGTTATCTTTCATGCCCTTGATAACAGAAATCTTTTGAACTCCTGCATTGACAAACCACTTGGACAACAGATACTGAGTCAATAAATATGCACTAGGTCAATGTGTGGAGCCAGGTATTTATTAAGAGTGGCCCTGTGACAGCCTTGGAAGCGAAGAAACTATGAGCTGCTCCAGGGATTTAGAGAGCATTCAGTATAAACACTGAAATCATCCCAATACCATTGGTTTTGGGGGAGAATAGCGCTACCTTTGCGAGGACCTCTACCAGTTCAGACAAAGAGGAAGTTGCTAAGTGGGACCGGTGCCATAATAACAGCTCTGATGAGCCATCACCAGATAAGAGAGAATGTGTACACATCCAAATCTTGGCAATTTCTGGGCACAGTATCTCAGCAATGAACCCATGAAGGGTAACTACAACTTGTCATCTCTTCCTAGTGGATCTTACCCTTCTGAGCTCCAAGGCCCGGCAAGTACAGTTGGGTTAAATTGCCACCCCTTCTTATGTTAGAGTAAACCTTGTGAGCATTACACATATTAGAGCAGTGTTGGTGGATCTATGGCACAGGTACCAAAGGTGGCACTCGGAGCCCTTTCTGTGGGCATGCGACATCGCCTCCTCACAGCCACAGCACTTTCCCCTCCGCTCGGAGCATGCCACTGAGCTCCGTGCAGAGAGCTGGGCGAAGGGGAGGCAGCGGTTTATGGGCTCCTTCATAGTCTTAGTTTATTCTCAAGCCACGCGGCTCTGGGCCTCCTAAAAGCGGTGTGGCTGGAGAGTAAACTGGGGCTATGAAGGAACCCACAAACCACTCCCCCTGGCTTTCCCAACAGTATAGCGCAGGGCAGAGAAGTGGGTGTGGTGCTACTCTTCAGGAAAACAAGGATCAAAGATCAGGTGTTTGAATTGTGGCCGTGGGGAATTCAAAAGCCTGCTCTTCAATCCTCACTTTCCCAGAGGGTAGCACCCTTTGCGAAAGCAAGGATCCAAGAGAGGTTTTTTAATTTCCTGCGGCCACAGCAAGGGTGCTGTGCTGAAATTCAAAAGCCTGCTCTTCAGTCCTCACTTTCCCGAAGGGTAGCACCTGAAGCATTTGTAACCCGGGGTGCCACTGTATTCAGGTTAAATTGCCTTATTGGCACTTTGCGAAAAATAAGTGGATTTTGAATTGCAGTTTGGGCACTCGGTCTCCAAAAGGTTTGCCATCACTGTATTGGGGAACGTCCAGGTTTATCACATTATCACCTTACAATGTCCTACTTTGTATCCTCATAGCATTGATAAGACTGCTAACATCTTATTGCAAAGTGAACAGAGTGAAAAGAAATTGCTGTGGGTGCCATTCCTACCATTAAAAGAAACAGGGAATTTGGCAAGTAAATTGGGTTGCATTGTGCAGCATCTCAGTCTTCTTCCCGGAAACTGGGAGAATCAATTTTCTAGTCTTGCAACCCAAAGAATATATAAAGCTGTCAAAACAAATGCAGCCATTTGGTTTGAAAGATGATTATCCAGTCTGATTGCTACACACGCATGCAATTTAAATGACGTTATAAAGTATTACTCATTTATGAAAGCACTATTGAGGTATGTAGCTTTCTAGTGTAATATTTACCACTTTTAAAATTTTATAATATGCCAATTAGCTACGTAATTATATATATATATATATATATATTTGTTTTCGTAGATTTTCACGGGTATAGGTATGCATGTTAGGGTGGATTCGGGTTTCTTCCCGTGTAGAAATCTGGTTGTTTTGGCGACGTTTCGACGAGGTCTCACTCATCATCTTCAGGCTGGTGTTCTGGCTTCTTTCTTCTTGAAGCAAAGTGTGATCTCAGTTGAAGTCCTTCTATAAATACTGCTGGGGGGTGTGGTTTGCTTGCTCTGTTGCTGACTGTAGGTTCCTTTGTTCTTTTGTGATCTGCTGTGTGGCTGAGGCGATCGTTAAGGGATTAACTGCTGATGGCTGTTTAGATGGCTGTTTACATGCTGGTGGGTTAGGTGGCTGGTGGGTTCTGGCAGTATCCTGGGCTTTGGTGGAGTGGGGTCCTGTGTCTTGTGAATTCATTTTGGTCTGGCTACGTGTCTGTGGTCTCCCAATGTTTTTTTGGGGTGTGTGAGTGTGCTCCATGTGGTGACTGGAGTGGGGTGCCGCAGTAGATGGTGCAGTCGTGGTTTTGTTATTGGATGGTGGTTTCGTTTCATCTGTGGGAAGGGTCTGGGTTTGTGTTTGGTGTGGATGGAAGGTGGTGGCATCTTGTGTCCTTTTGGACCTGGTGTCAGTCTTTGTGACAGAGGCTCGTCTGTTGACCAGGGCTAGTTTCCAGATGTCAGGCAAGCGGGAGGTGTCATCACGTTTATTCATGTTGTTTGGGTGTTTCTCTATTTCAATGGCTTCCATGATTATTCGACTGTTGAAGTGTTCAGTTTTGGAGATGAGTTTGGTTCTTTCAAAGTCAATTTCATGACCTGTTGTTTTTATGTGCTGGAAGAGAGAGGAAGATTTTTCTTCTTTTTGACTGCGTTCTTGTGTTCTGCGATGCGTGCGCTTATTCTCCTGTTTGTTTGTCCGATGTATGTGGCTGGACAGACTTTGCATGGTATTTCGTAGACTCCTTGGTTTTCTAGCTCAATCTTGTCTTTGGGGTTTCTTAAGATGTTGGCTATTTTTTGGTCGGTGCAAAAGGCTGTCTTGATATTGTGTTTGTGGAGAATTTTGCTGATTTTGTCTGTGGTGCCTTTGATGTAAGGGAGGAGGGCGGTGCCGTTGTTCTCTTCTGTTTCTTGGTTCTTGGGGGTGTTTCCTTTTGGATTAGTTTGGTGATGGTGTTTTTTTGGAATCCGTTCGCAATTAAAACATTCGAGAGAGTGTGTAATTCAGTTTTTAGGTGGTCTTTGTCAGCGAGGCGTTTGGTTCTGGAGATGAGGGTTTTTGCTACGGAGTTGATCTGTGCAGGGTGGTGGTGTGATTGTGCATTTAAGTAGCGGTTTGTATGTGTTTTTTTCTGGTAGATGGTATGTCCTAAGGAGCCGTCGGGTTTTTTGTAGATTAGGACGTCCAGGAAGGGAAGTTGGTTGTTGGCTTCTATTTCCATAGTGAATTGTATTTTGGGGTGTAGGCTGTTGAGATGTGTGAGGAAGTTGTTCAGTTTATCTTTCCCGTGTGGCCAGATAACAAAGGTGTCGTCAACATATCTGAGCCAGAGTTTGGGTTTATGTTCGGACTTCTGTAACGCGTTGGTTTCAAAGTGTTCCATATATAGGTTTGCGATGACCGGTGAGAGGGGTGATCCCATGGGTGCTCCTTCTATCTGTTTGTATCTTTGTCCATTGTGGATGAAGTATGTGTTGGTTAGGCAGTGGTTGGTCAGATCTAGGATGTGTTTGGGGGTTGTATTTGTTGTGGATAGCTGTCAAGGCTTCTTGAATGGGCACTTGTGTGAAGAGCGAAACAACATCGAAGCTCACGAGTAGGTCATTGGGTTGTAGGTCTTGTTTCTTTATAATTTCTATGAAGTGGAACGAGTTTTGTACGTATGAAGTGATGGATTCTGCATAGGGCTGGAGTTGTTTGGCAAGAAATTTGGCGAGGTTTTGTAGAGGTGAGCCTATGGAGCTGACTATGGGTCTGAGAGGTGTTCCTTCTTTGTGAATCTTGGGGAGGCCGTAGAGCTTGGGGCATCTGGATGATTTCTCTCTGGGGATGATGCTTGGCTTGATTTCTTCACTTAAGGGAGAGGCTTTTATTTTGGCTTTGGTGGTTTTTTCCAGGTAGGTGGTGGGGTCTGTGTTCAAAGGTATGTAAGCAGGGTCTTGTAGTAGGTTGGATAATTTGGCTTGGTAGTCGGATGTGTTCATCACCACTGTGGCATTGCCTTTGTCTGCTGGGAGAATGATTATGTTGTTGTCTTTCCTCAGGTTGGAGAGGGCTTTTTGTTCTTCTTTGTGTAAATTGCTTCTGGGTGGTTTGCTGGAGCAGAGGACATTGGTGACTTCGAGTCTGATTTTGTTGGCTTCATCTGGGTTGATTTTGGTTAGGCTGGCTTCCACTCCGCATATGATGTTTTCGGTGGGGATGTGTCTGGGGGCGATTGCAAAGTTGAATCCTTTGGAAAGGACTTTGGTCTCTGCGATGGTGAGTGTCCTGTCTGATATGTTGTGACAAGATTGAGCTAGAAAACCAAGGAGTCTACGAAATACCATGCAAAGTCTGTCCAGCCACATACATCGGACAAACAAACAGGAGAATAAGCGCACGCATCGCAGAACACAAGAACGCAGTCAAAAAAGAAGAAAAATCTTCCTCTCTCTTCCAGCACATAAAAAACAACAGGTCATGAAATTGACTTTGAAAGAACCAAACTCATCTCCAAAACTGAACACTTCAACAGTCGAATAATCATGGAAGCCATTGAAATAGAGAAACACCCAAACAACATGAATAAACATGATGACACCTCCCGCTTGCCTGACATCTGGAAACTAGCCCTGGTCAACAGACGAGCCTCTGTCACAAAGACTGACACCAGGTCCAAAAGGACACAAGATGCCACCACCTTCCATCCACACCAAACACAAACCCAGACCCTTCCCACAGATGAAACGAAACCACCATCCAATAACAAAACCACGACTGCACCATCTACTGCGGCACCCCACTCCAGTCACCACATGGAGCACACTCACACACCCCAAAAAAACATTGGGAGACCACAGACACGTAGCCAGACCAAAATGAATTCACAAGACACAGGACCCCACTCCACCAAAGCCCAGGATACTGCCAGAACCTACCAGCCATCTAACCCACCAGCATCTAAACAGCCATCTAAACAGCCACCAGCAGTTAATCCCTTAACGATCGCCTCAGCCACACAGCAGATCACAAAAGAACAAAGGAACAAAGGAACCTACAATCAGCAACAGAGCAAGCAAACCACACACCCCCAGCAGTATTTATAGAAGGACTTCAACTGAGACCACACTTTGCTTCAAGAAGAAAGAAGCCAGAACACCAGCCTGAAGATGACGAGTGAGACCTCGTCGAAACGTCGCCAGAACAACCAGATTTCTACACGGGAAGAAACCCGAATCCACCCTAACTTGCATACCTATACCCGTGAAAATCTACGAAAACAAATATCCGACCTCTACGGGAGGAAACCTTCCAGCTGACCAGAACCTACGAGAAACTAGAAGTCCGAAGAGCCACCATCTTATGTGACATTGCATTCCTACGCAACTGCCGAGACAAAAATGTGATCCCCACAAGCTTCCAACTGAAATTCCACTCAAAAACCCCATCCAGCGAAAGGATCCTGAAAAGAACAGAACTAGCCCTAATCAGAAGCGAACTACACAGGAAAAGATACCTACTAGATCAAACCAACAGAGACCTACTCACTCTCCACCTCAAACTCAGCAACAAAATCCACCCAACACTCTGGAACAAATCCAAGCAACTGGCCGCCTGGAGAGCTGAAACAGAGACCTCCCACAAGACAGACACACACACCAACAAACTCCACAAACTGGAAAAACGCCAGAAGCCCAACCCCCACACAACAGCCCATGAAACAAACAGTTCACAACATATCAGACAGGACACTCACCATCGCAGAGACCAAAGTCCTTTCCAAAGGATTCAACTTTGCAATCGCCCCCAGACACATCCCCACCGAAAACATCATATGCGGAGTGGAAGCCAGCCTAACCAAAATCAACCCAGATGAAGCCAACAAAATCAGACTCGAAGTCACCAATGTCCTCTGCTCCAGCAAACCACCCAGAAGCAATTTACACAAAGAAGAACAAAAAGCCCTCTCCAACCTGAGGAAAGACAACAACATAATCATTCTCCCAGCAGACAAAGGCAATGCCACAGTGGTGATGAACACATCCGACTACCAAGCCAAATTATCCAACCTACTACAAGACCCTGCTTACATACCTTTGAACACAGACCCCACCACCTACCTGGAAAAAACCACCAAAGCCAAAATAAAAGCCTCTCCCTTAAGTGAAGAAATCAAGCCAAGCATCATCCCCAGAGAGAAATCATCCAGATGCCCCAAGCTCTACGGCCTCCCCAAGATTCACAAAGAAGGAACACCTCTCAGACCCATAGTCAGCTCCATAGGCTCACCTCTACAAAACCTCGCCAAATTTCTTGCCAAACAACTCCAGCCCTATGCAGAATCCATCACTTCATACGTACAAAACTCGTTCCACTTCATAGAAATTATAAAGAAACAAGACCTACAACCCAATGACCTACTCGTGAGCTTCGATGTTGTTTCGCTCTTCACACAAGTGCCCATTCAAGAAGCCTTGACAGCTATCCACAACAAATACAACCCCCCCAAACACATCCTAGATCTGACCAACCACTGCCTAACCAACACATACTTCATCCACAATGGACAAAGATACAAACAGATAGAAGGAGCACCCATGGGATCACCCCTCTCACCGGTCATCGCAAACCTATATATGGAACACTTTGAAACCAACGCGTTACAGAAGTCCGAACATAAACCCAAACTCTGGCTCAGATATGTTGACGACACCTTTGTTATCTGGCCACACGGGAAAGATAAACTGAACAACTTCCTCACACATCTCAACAGCCTACACCCCAAAATACAATTCACTATGGAAGTAGAAGCCAACAACCAACTTCCCTTCCTGGACGTCCTAATCTACAAAAAACCCGACGGCTCCTTAGGACATACCATCTACCAGAAAAAAAAACACATACAAACCGCTACTTAAATGCACAATCACACCACCACCCTGCACAGATCAACTCCGTAGCAAAAACCCTCATCTCCAGAACCAAACGCCCGCTGACAAAGACCACCTAAAAACTGAATTACACACTCTCTCGAATGTTTTAATTGCGAACGGATTCCAAAAAAACACCATCACCAAACTAATCCAAAAGGAAACACCCCCCAAGAACCAAGAAACAGAAGAGAACAACGGCACCGCCCTCCTCCCTTACATCAAAGGCACCACAGACAAAATCAGCAAAATTCTCCACAAACACAATATCAAGACAGCCTTTTGCACCGACCAAAAAATAGCCAACATCTTAAGAAACCCCAAAGACAAGATTGAGCTAGAAAACCAAGGAGTCTACGAAATACCATGCAAAGTCTGTCCAGCCACATACATCGGACAAACAAACAGGAGAATAAGCGCACGCATCGCAGAACACAAGAACGCAGTCAAAAAAGAAGAAAAATCTTCCTCTCTCTTCCAGCACATAAAAACAACAGGTCATGAAATTGACTTTGAAAGAACCAAACTCATCTCCAAAACTGAACACTTCAACAGTCGAATAATCATGGAAGCCATTGAAATAGAGAAACACCCAAACAACATGAATAAACGTGATGACACCTCCCGCTTGCCTGACATCTGGAAACTAGCCCTGGTCAACAGACTAGCCTCTGTCACAAAGACTGACACCAGGTCCAAAAGGACACAAGATGCCACCACCTTCCATCCACACCAAACACAAACCCAGACCCTTCCCACAGATGAAACAAAACCACCATCCAATAACAAAACCACGACTGCACCATCTACTGCGGCACCCCACTCCAGTCACCACATGGAGCACACTCACACACCCCAAAAAAACATTGGGAGACCACAGACACGTAGCCAGACCAAAATGAATTCACAAGACACAGGACCCCACTCCACCAAAGCCCAGGATACTGCCAGAACCTACCAGCCATCTAACCCACCAGCATGTAAACAGCCATCTAAACAGCCATCAGCAGTTAATCCCTTAACGATCGCCTCAGCCACACAGCAGATCACAAAAGAACAAAGGAACAAAGGAACCTACAATCAGCAACAGAGCAAGCAAACCACACACCCCCAGCAGTATTTATAGAAGGACTTCAACTGAGACCACACTTTGCTTCAAGAAGAAAGAAGCCAGAACACCAGCCTGAAGATGACGAGTGAGACCTCGTCGAAACGTCGCCAAAACAACCAGATTTCTACACGGGAAGAAACCCGAATCCACCCTAACATGCATATATATATATATATATATATATATATATATATATATATATATATATATATATATATATATATATATATATATATATATATATATATATATATATATATATATATATATATATATATATATATATATATATATATATATTGCTTCTTAACTTGAATAATGGCTCGCTTTCTGCTTCCTTCTTAACCCTCCAAATAGCTTCTAATGCTAATCGCTTAGATAAGATTGTGCCTCTTTTTTGCTTAGTAGTTCCTTTGTTGATTAGAACTGAAGTTTTGGATCTCTGAAATGTATTATGTTTTTCCCCCATGTAGCTACAATTCAGTTTGGTGATCTTGCGCTATACATTCATTGTATGGTAGAGGTCATTATTCTTCCCATTTATTCCTCTTGGGAGTTGACATGGAGATGGAAGACCTCATGTTTATATCTATTCTTTTTGTGTCAGTGAGAAACCAAGATGCTTCTGCTCTTGTGACCACGCTGCTCATTGAAGTCAATGGCTGAGTTCAAGTCTAGCAATTTGGCAGCTGGGGGTGCTAATTCTCAACAGGATAATGATCTAATGATAGCTGGGGAAAGATGCATTTCTGAACCATAGCTCTCAGACTCACCATCCAGCTACATCCTCTCTCTGAACACCATTTCACCGTTATTGTGATAAATAAATTGAGCCCTGGTCTGTGTGCCCCTTGGAACCACAGAGATAGAAAGAAGTAATAAGTATGATCTAAGGCAACTCTACATTAATGTATTGTGGACATCATTTCAAACTACCCATTGGAAACCTAGTAACCGTAAATGGCAATGATTAGACCTGCTGTATATGCCACTTCTTGTATTAGACACAATTAGTTCCTACTGATGTGTCTGGTATAAAATTACAGTGAAAGCATTATCCTGCTTTATTACAGATACTGTGAGGATGAAAGAGATAAGTATAGCTAAAGCACACAGCATTCTGCAATAGAGAACTGTGTCATTCCTATTGATAAGAACAAAACATCTATTGTAGTGTTATGCAACTTAATCTGTAGTACAGAACTGCTCATTATTATGGAGGAATGTACCATTCCCTTTACTTATTGACCATTTTGGATTTTCTTCCTTGTCGTCTCTAAAGTAACACTTAATATCTTCATAATCTCATCTCCCTTCCTCGAGTCAATCTCTTTGGGTCTTTTTTCAGTTGTAACAGAAAAAAATGTGTACAGTTTTTTTTCCTTCTTATGGCTTGCAGTTTTATCCTCTTGCTTGCTTCAGAATTCTTACTTTTTAATCAGTATAATGAAGTTATTTATGTTATTGTATCCTTTGTGAATTATAGGAAAAATACTGAGAGGCAAAATGTTGTGCTTAAATTCCACAGTAGCAAAATGCTGGCAGATTCTTGAAATAGACATAGAGCACATTGCATTAAGAAATTCTTCTACATTTTCATTTTCAGTTTGAAGAGTAAATAAAGCACTTACAAGGTTCCCTGCTCTTTTAGAATCATTCATTTCCAACTTCAAAACGTTAGAAGTTCGTTTAATCAAATTCAACATGCTAAGGTACTTGTAGGGCTGCATGAATCTGTCAACCTATATTTCATCAAGATTCTTGTTCTTCTAGCATTGTGCTTCTTCTAACTCATGACTCATTCTGACTTGTGAGCCTCTATGAAAATTCATATGCATTTTTCAAAAAGGATGCATCTTGGGGGCCAGTCTTGTACTCATTCTCTGCTATATATGTATAGCTTGCATCTACATATATACCTTTGTTTAGAACATATCATTTTTGGCTTCTGTATCATATTACAAGCTCCGAAATAGGTTCTGAGGCTCAGAAATACTGGCTGAAATACTATTGCTCTTTCACACAGGCAAAAGGCAAATAGTGTCACACTCATTCACTCACAGACAGCAATTAAAGAGTCCCCACTGGGATTCTTGAGCATGCCCCATCAGGTGCCTGCACCCCAAAGAATCACTGCAGTGATTCTTGAATTGCTGTCTCAAAGCAAATGAATGTCATAATGTCTGTCTTCTGCCTATGTAACAAAGCAACAGGATTTAAGCCACTATGTTTAGATTAGTCTTCAGGGCTGAGGGGTGCAAATTGGATGAGTTCACACTGAAATACAATTCCAGCCAATTTGATACCTGCTCCTTGTACCAACAATATCATCCCCAAACATGCATGTTGTATGCTTGGAGAAATCTGCATGTCAGAGACAAATTGGGGATGCACAAAATCTGTCTGTATAATTCCACAAATATTTCTGCCTTCCCACATGCTGACATTGGAAGTCCTGGACAATTTCAGACAGAAATGCAGATCCAAACAATTGTTTCCCATTGTGTGCAAATTATTATCAGCCATTGCCTTAATAGCAAATTATGTTCCTTGGTGGTATCTCTTTAGCAGTATAGCAGAGATCTGGGTCATTTTTGTGCATAGCATAAAATTAAACATGCTTAAAGCTGTTGATTTAATTGATGCAAATGGGAAAGCAATCCATTTGAGTGCTCATCAAGAGAATTTTCCTTAGCTATCAAGCCTCCTGGTGTCCTTGCCACTGGAGAGTTCCTTCTTTTATACCAGTGCTAGGGACCAGTTTCAACCATCCCAGTGCAGTGGCCACTACCCTCTTAACCTGTGTGCTGCAATCGTTATTGATAGTCTGAGGAACACTTGGTGCAGCCAGTTTTCTGTACCTAGGTAGGTCTTTTCAGCACTTGGAAATGAAGAGTGCCTGGAAATTTCTTGAGTGGAAGAAAGGCAGGATATAAATATACTACATAAATAAAATAAATGTTTATGGCCCATATTTCCCCAAGGAGTTTGGGGCAGTTTAAATGTAGGTCACCCTCACTGTAACCATGTGGATTATGCTAAGCTGGAAATGCGTGCTATTTAATTCTAATAGAGGACAATAAAAATAGGAAATGAAAAGCATCCCGCCTAACACTGGGTTTTCATGTGTATACTTTTCCCATTTGTTTTTATGTGTATATTGGAGCCGCATTTAGTTTTCCAAATCCCAGTACTCATGCTGTGCATGTGTGTTTTTGGCAGTCATGTTTAATTAACCATGTAAGCCTATTCATAAGCCCTGTTACCTTTTTATGACTTTTTATCACTGTTGCTCTATGTACTTACACATCATTAATAGCAGTCACAGTATATTCAGAACTGCACCATTCCATCAAATTACCCCGATATATGCCAAAAAATGCCCTAAATTATTTTGGCCCATTTTTAATATCTTTCCTCTTCCAGGTAAATGGTCTGTGAAATCTAGTAATTGCAATGACTTCTCTTGCCAGATCGCTGAAGTATCAGTTAAAGGTCGGCATTATACCAGCAACAAATTAATCAGAGAAGCCCATTTACCAGTTCATCCACACAATGACTTCCGTATGGAATGGCCCCCCAATGTCTCTTAATTTCCCTTCTCTGAATACTGTAGCTGTATCAGATCATGGGACATTAAGCATATTTCCCCTCATAGTCACAGGACTTGACTCAGTTGTGTTTGTAGATATTGACAACCAACATTGGAACTGGATGAATGACAACATTGCGGCAACAACAGTATCCTAGTAGGCATGTTGGTGAATGGTTTGCTCTAGTTAGTTTTTTTTTTCTTTCCCCCGCGTTTACTGTGTTTGGGTTTTGCCTGCCATCTTGTTCCCTTTTCTCTTGTTCAGTGCTTGTTTATTACCTGTTTTTTATTGTAAGCCGCCCAGAGTTCCCTTTTGGAAAGGTGGGTGGGGTATAAGATTAACAAACAAATAAACAAATAAATAAATAAATAATAGTCTTTTGGCTTGTAAACGTTGCCGTTTCTACTGCTAACTGAAATAGAAGTCTCCATCCCCTATCCGTTCTTAAAGTTTGGTGGCGAGTGCACTTGAGTGAACTGAAGGAAAGAAAGTCACCCTAAGAAGTGGCATATGCATTTGGTTTCTTCTTCATGTCCGGTGTCCCATCCTGAGAAATGGCTGACCAGGTTCAAAGATTAATAAGATAAGGGAAGAAAGAGAAGAGAGGGGGGTGGGGAAAGAGTGGCCGGTGGCGGAGGGGGGAGAAACAAAAGTGGAGAAAGGAATCAGGAAGTTACATTCAAAGGGGGAAGAAGGGGGTGCAGGTAACATATACCACCATGTTGTGCATCAACTAACAATTGGAAGTGATAGGAAAGCAGAGATATATCACTTACAAATCATTTTTAAAAATGGTTTGTGGTGCTGTTTATTTTATTTTGTTATTTTTTTGTATTTTTATATTGTATTTTGATACTGATTTATATTTTATTATGTCCTTTTCATTATTATCTTATTTTTGGTATGTTCTGAGGTGTAGTTGGGCAGTTGCTATTTTGGTGATGTGTTGTATACTGCCCAGAGTTCCCTACATGAAAATCGGGCGGTCAATAAGTACAAATAATAAATAAATAAATAAATAAATAAATAAATAAATAATGTAGGGCAGTAGGGATCCAGCTACAGAATGGCAAATGTATCCTACAGAACCGGCAAAAAAATGTACTGATTCAGCAGATGTCCATTTGAATGGGCCAAGCAGTAGATATACTCGGTGACTTTGCATAGAAATATATTTATATCTCAAAAGGAAGAAAAAGAAACAGTCCACATCCTCAGGCCTTATGTCTAGAGGTAGCAGCTTCCCTCCCTTCACACTAAGAAATCTTGGTAAATTGGAACTTGTTGGATTCAGTGTGGTCCTTTTGAAGTCTATAGTGTAGTCATCCTTCCTCGCTGCTTGGCAACAGGGACAAGGCCAAGTTCTGATAAGACATTGATGGCTTATCAGCTGTACTGTTCATGTCATGTTTTTGGTTGAGCGCTGTAAAAATGGGGTCGGGGTGGGGGGGGTCAGGAATGTGCAACAGTCATTGTCACCAGGCTACCAAGCTTGGTTTTTCAAGACCAAATAGAGTTTTCCTACACATTAGGAATTTTAACCCTCCACGCATTTTCAACGCGAATAAAAGGAAAAATAGACCACTTCTTTGGCTACAATTGGCTTTTGATGGTGGTTAAACTACATTTTAATCCCTAATCTCTGATGGAGGCTTGCCATGCATTACTGCATTGCATTGCCTTTCCCCTTCCAGCTAAATGGAAATCTTCAGTTTCCAAAGAGGACAATGGGAGAAGGGAGGTAGCTGTCGATTACTTGGCAGTTCTTTGTTTTAAGAGTTGGGAGAGCAATTCTAGACAACTGCTGCCTAGGGAGTAGTTTGAGATTACAGTTGGACTCCCCAAATTGATGGAAGATCAATTCCAAGACACTCACAGGTGTGGATACCAGGAAAATGTGGATAGCAGCAAAAACTTATTATTTTTGTGGTCTAATAAAGGTATCACCTGTTGTTGCTTTTGCATTTTGGGGGCCACACTGCCTCTTTCGATTTCCCCCTTAATTATGGACTGACAAGGAGACACCGAGACTGTACCAAAAAATTAAGCGAAACCATTTCATTTATACAAACAGACACACACATACTCTTCATTTTAATTGAATTGAATTTCATTATTCATAACTACAATTAATAGCAGTCTTTGATGGCTACCTTGATGGAGCTTAAATGTCAGTGGCTATTGCAGACGTCTTTTGTGGGGGCACAGGATGCCTTTCTTTTCAATAACCATTAGTGAAAGATAAAGCAGGCAACTTGTCTTTTCAGGTTCTGTTTAATTAGAAATTGTATCCTAGCTACGAAATATGCTATTTCCTAGGTTAACAAGCTATACTTTTATTGTGACATTTCAATTAACCATTTTGAAGTAAAAGTCACTCATAATAATGCCACATTTCTGTGGCATGGGTTTTAACCTCAAGGAATCATGTTGCCAAAAGACCAGCAAGCAATGATAAATGGCAAATCCATGGGGATATTATGTCCTATCTTTAGCTGTTTTCTTCTTACATCATAGATAAAAATGCAGGATCTCGTAGGCTATTATCTCTGTGTGACAACTTGCAGTTCCATCTTTATGCAGTTTGGTTACTTTTCTCTCATCGGCTCATTTAAAAAATAGAAAAATATATAAAGTTGCTGTAAAGATCAAACCTAGCCATTTCTGGTTGCTTTACACACTTCCGTTAACTTTCCTCTTAATTCTGTTTGCGAAGTCTTACTGGAATTGTTAGCCGGTGAAAGATTCTGTCATAACCAAGGTGCATGGCGTAGTTTCATTCATCGGACCTAGATCTGCATGTGTACCTTGAAGCCTTATGGTGTAGAACGTCCCTTCTGAACAAGGGTCCCTCATGAGGGACCCTGGGCCAAAAACAGTTCTTCACACAGCATCTTGTAAGATTCATAGTGCAACCTATACAGTCCTGATTCAGCCTCTGTTTCTTTCATGTTGTGTTCATGGCCATGGCCAAAAAAAGAGTTAAGAATGGCTAGTATAGAATATCAGAAGTAGTGTGACTCTAGCTCTCTGCAGGCATTTGCTGGTTTATATTGTGTCTTGGGCTAAACTGGAGATGGGAAGATAGGAGAGGCCCGGAGTTCTTCCACACCGTCATGCAAGATGCACAGAGCTCCGCCTTCCAATTGGAGGCACTGACTTGATGGGACTAGATCCCTAGCCAGGGATCTTGGTCATTGTGTTTTTCCAAACACAGTTGGGTCGGCTCTTGTGTCCAGTACATAAAGGTCTGAAATGCTGCTGGCATGGAGTCAGGGTTCGGTGGGCATGGGCAGACATTACATACACAGCCCATCCCTGCTCCCAAATGCAAGACCGTACAAATGCCCGAGGAGTCTGTCTGCTTTGAAATGCAGTAAGTGGTATGCAGAAAATCACCTGACTACATGGCAAAATAAATAAGCAAACAAACCAATAAACGAATACAAACTCAGAGGCCAGGAAATAGGAGTGTGTTCAATACTGGGCATAATACCACAAGCTTACTTGTGGTCTTCAAGCCAAAGGCAATAAGGCTGCCGGTAGTCTTTCAGTCAAACCAGCAGGCATTAGTAAATCAGTTGTTTGTGGTGTAGGTATGGTAGTGCTGCACAACATGTCATATGCCCATTTGGTAAATAAAATCCGGATAGAGAGATGGATAAAACCATTGGCTTAGGAAGCTTGCAGATCTTTGCTCAGATTCTGATCATGCAAATCATCCCTCTCTTTCTGACATTCAATTCCCACAAAGACCCACCATTTCCTAAGCCTCTTATGGCAGGGTATGATTTATTCCACATCATCTTTCTGAAGCAGGACGTTTGCCTGCCATGCGGAATGTATCAAGGTTGGCATTTCCCTCCCAAATATATGTGTGCATGTCGTTAATCTTTTAAAATTATTATTATTTCAACATTTGCTAAACTGGCCGTGTCATCGAGACACAGGTCTCAAGGCAGTTGCAAATACCAGTACAGCTCTAAAATGAGAACACTGGCTAGGTGGCAACATTTGAGATACAACCAGCTAAAATAGTACAATACATTAAAGTGCCTTGGAAGATAGAAATGGTTTGATCTGGTGGTGAGAGAAACACAGTGTTGCTGTCATCCTTATCTTGTTCAGAAGGATGTTTTAAAATCAAGGCATCATCATCATCAGATTCTTTCATGCGTAGCCCACCTCTGCTATAGATGATGCCCAGAGGAAAGCTTTAGCTGACAGTGCATATTTTCATTATGCACTCATAATGTGTCTTAAATGCAGAGGAGAGCTGCTTGTGACACTGCAGATGTCACTGGATTTCATCTCCCAGCACCTGTCAGTGTTGACTGTGCTGGATAAAACCAGTGGGAGCGGCAAGCTCTTGAGATTTGGAAGGCCCCAAGTTGTCCACATGTGCTTTGATGAGAGAGTCAACATGGAAGTCACAGAGCAGGACTGATCCCATTGCTGCTGAGACACATCAGGGTGGTAGGAAGGTGTGGGGAGACCTGTTCCTCTTGAAGGCTAAAGGGTGTTTAAATGCGAAAGAGCTGCTTCTCCCTGACAAGAGCCTACCCTACACTATCCAAATAAAACCTCTGCATATTGGATCTATAAGACTAGAAGAAGTCTAACGGGTCTTTTCCCAGCTCACCGTTGTCTGGTTGAAAAAATAATGAAGTCCTCGCAATGGGGAAATGATTCCTACATGACTGAAATAGCTTAAGCACTTCAGCTGCAGCCCCGGGTGCATTCCATAAAAATGAGTATGATTAAAGCCTTAAACTGCCATGATGTTTGTTACTATGACACTTTGTCAAGAGTGTCATGACAATATTAAAATATTCCCATCCTTCACCCATTTCTTGTATTCTTTTATTATTATTATTATTCTAGTGCTGGAGTTGGCAGGACCGGCTGCTTCATTGTAATAGATGCCATGCTAGAGAGAATAAAGCATGAAAAGACTGTAGATATTTATGGCCATGTAACTCTAATGAGAGCCCAGAGGAATTACATGGTTCAAACGGAGGACCAATACATCTTTATCCATGATGCGCTGCTTGAAGCAGTGACGTGTGGAAATACCGAAGTGCCAGCCAGAAACCTGTATGCATATATTCAGAAGCTGACACAGATAGAAGCAGGAGAGAATGTCACAGGAATGGAACTGGAATTTAAGGTACGTCATTGAAGGAGTGCTTTCCCATGGTCTGATGGTGGATAGGTTTTACACTTGTGGGGGAGAGACAGATTCGGTTTCAAACTAATTGACAAAAGTCTATGCCTCCTGTAGAAGATCTAAATGGTAGCTGTTCTAATCTAACACACAAAACTGTATCCTAACATGTCTTTCTCCTCTCCTCTACAGCGGCTAGCCAGCTCTAAAGCTCACACTTCAAGATTCATCAGTGCCAATCTTCCATGTAATAAATTTAAAAATCGCCTTGTTAATATTATGCCATATGAATCCACAAGGATATGTTTGCAGCCTATACGAGGGGTAGAAGGCTCTGATTACATCAATGCCAGCTTTATTGATGGATACAGGTATTCTGAAAAGTGTTTCACCCCACAATAAAATTATTACTCTTTACTGATTAATTATGCTCCAGCTGGCAGAATGAGCTAAATTCAATATAAGTGGCAGATGGAATAAATGGGATTATTCCATCACAGTTAAAAGATTGCCTTCAGTGGGTCTGTTAGAGGTGGGAGTAATATTCGATTTAATCTTATGTCTAAGATTTTTTTAAATGATGTTTAGCAGGTTCACTGTTCAGGATCACTTTCAGTCCCATGTGAGCCACTGCATAAAAATATTCCTCCTAATGCCACTGAGGTTTTCTCAGTGCTGTTTTTCAGATTTCTCCCTCTGAGGATGGTAGGATGGGGGGTTGCAGAATAGCAATTTGATTCTCTTTTATCCCAGTATACAATACATGGATGTTTCCCCTTCACTGTTGTCATTCTAGAAGTTTAGCAATGAGCAGATGATCCATGAAAATACCATCTCTAGCAGTTAGCTTCTAGCACCTGGTTATCCAAGGTGCTGGAAGAAAAGTACAGTGTGTGCATTGCAGCTCGGTGTGCTATAGGCAAGTAGGGGCTCTTGTCTAGGCAGCCGCAAAACCATGGCCCAGCCTTCTTCCATTCTGATAGTTGCATTTCGAATGCCAGATCATTCCTACTTTTGCTGATGTTCCTGAACTATTGAAGAAGTTTTTAAAAGAAAGAACTCGAGCTATAAGTCATAAGCTCAATAGACTATATGACAGTCAGCCTTGAAAGCGAAAATGGAGCTGTACCACTAAATGTTTCCTGAGTGCTTTTTTGCGACACACTAAATTGAGCTATTAGAGTTGCATTAAAATTTAAATAAGATAAAGCCATAAATCAAAATATTAACAGAGCAAGTTCTTCCACAAACGTCCAAAAATAAAACAAATATTGTTTGATTAAACAATCTTTAATATGTTTTTAATGTTCTTGCAATCAATAATTTACAGCTGTAAGTTTTTTAGAACGATGTTTCAGCACAATGTTTACATGCAACAAGATAGTCTTTGACGTCCTTTGATTGGTAAATATGTCCTCCTGCATTCAAATTTAGGCAACAGAAAGCCTATATAGCTACACAGGGGCCCTTGGCAGAAACAACGGAAGATTTCTGGAGGATGCTTTGGGAACACAATTCAACCATCGTTGTCATGCTTACTAAGCTCCGAGAAATGGGCCGGGTAAGTATATGGCATGTTTCTGGAATTAGTTTAGCAGAGGGCATGCAACAGGAATTAGCACTTCAGAAAAGTAAAGGTCATTACTTCTCTTGGACCAATTTTTATTGGTGCAGCCAAAAGTCTTCACCAAAACAGAGAGTAATCCCGAGGGCAATATCAAATATGTTGCACAAAAAAATGTATGTATGCTCCTAACATGTATTCATGTGCTAGCTATTTATTTTATTTTATTTATTTATTTATTTATCAATTTATTTGTTTATCAATTTGTTTATCGATTTTAGTGTGTTATTACCCTGCCTTTCTCCTTGGAAAAGGACCCCAGGCGGCTTACAGTAAGGAGGGACAATATACAGTCCAGTACAATTAAGACATATTCAAGTATTTGAGAACAAGGAATTGAGGGACATCTTACACAGCATTAAAAGACAAACATTACATTAAAGCTACAAGGTTATAAGTCAGTGATGGTGGACCTTTTAGAGATTGAGTGCCCAAACTGCGATTCAAAACCAACTAATTTTTTGCAAAGTGCCGATACAGCAGTTTAACCTGAATCCAGGTGGCTGTGAAGGGGCGATATTGGGTGCCCACAGAAAGGGCTCCGAGTGCCACCTTTGGCACCTGTGCCATAGGTTTGCCAACACTGTTATACGTACGTATAAACACAAAGTCTATGTGAACCTATAGATTCATATAATATACACATGGTAGTCCATCATTCAGGGAAAGCTTGCCCGAAGAGAAAGGTCTTTGCCTGTTTTGGAAAGGCAACAGAGATGGGGCAGTCCTGGCATCTAGTGGGAGGGAGTTCCAGAGTCTGGGCGCAGCAATTGAGAAGGCCCTTTCATGGGTTCCCATGAGACGTACTTGTGAGGGTGGCGGGATGGAGAGAAGGGCCTCTCCTGATTACCTTAACACCCGAGCCATTGTACAAAATGATAGTAAGGAGGCACCTGGAGTATTGTGTACAGTTCTGGTCACTGCATCTCAAAAAAGACATAGTGGAACTGGAAAAGGTGCAAAGGAGAGCAACTAAAATGATTACTGAGCTGGGGGACCTCCCTTATGAGGAAAGGCTAAAACATTGGGGGCTCTTTACTCTGGAAAAAAGGCGCCTGAAGGGGGATATGATTGAGAAGTACAGAATTATGCAGGGCATGAGTAAAGTGGATAGAAGGACGCTCTTCTCGCTGTCACAAAATACCAGAACTAGGGGACATCCACTCAAACTTTGGGTTGGGAGAGTGAGAACAGACAAAAGAAAATATTTTTTTACCCTGCCAGAGGATGTGATGGCATCTGGCCTGGATACCTTCAAAAGGGGATTGGACAGATTCCTGGAGGAAAGGTCCATCACAGGTTACAAACCATGATGGAGATGTGTAATCTCCAGACTTAAAACCAGGGCACTTCAAGGGCCAGATGCAGGGGAGTGGTATCAGGAGACAGATATCTAGTCTCGTGTGCTCCCAGACAGATTTGGTGGGGCCACTGTGAGATACAGGAAGCTGGACTAGATGGGCCTTTGGCCTGATCCAGCATGGCTCTTCTTATGTTCTTATGCTCATATTTCCCTCAGAGGAGGAAGAAAATCTAACCTGGCTGAGACTTCCCATAGACTGGATGTTAGAAAGACAATGACATTTTTTAAAGTATTTACTCTCCTTACTTAGAAAAATGGAAGGGACAAGGCAAGCTGTTTAATCAGTCAGTGTACTCCTGAAGATATTGGTTGAGATCTTGGAAGGTTCTGTACAATGTCTGTTATGAGTTCAGGGGCACTGTAGGCACCGTTCTCTGGAACTTTTGATTCACTCCAAAATACAGCTTGCAAAATTGAGGCATTTGTACTGACATTGTCCTGAGCCTGTACAAAATTCAGCCAAATGCTTTGCCGGTTTTCCATTACAGCTGTTTCATGGAATCTTGGACGTGTTCTTTGTTCCATGATCCAACCCATAGTCTTGTTCTGTAATATTAAATGTTTCTTCCGATCTTCATCAGAGCCCCCCTCTGAGTAGCTGTAAGATTATGTGCTAAAGAAGCGGATTCCTCTTGTCATTGCCTTTGATACAACCCTTGCACCAATTGCTTATGAAACTGTAGCCTAATCCAGTCGAAAGAGACTGTGGAAATCATCATCAGCTCAAACGGGTGTGTACGGAAAACAAAAAGATTTTCAGGGGGATTTAGTGGCGTGGCTGTGCTGAAAACCCTATTGCTTGCAGATGCTCTGGGTTGAAGCACTTGGAGGAAGAGTATTTTCCAGATGATTTCCTGAACATTGCTTTGCGTCTCACCAAAGGGCACTCAACACAGATGAACTTTTAAGAGGCAAATCAGAAACTCATCTCAGCTATAGAAACCATGGGAAATGCTTTCCTGGCCAGGCTTAGCAAAACATGACAGATGGAATGCTGACAACGTATCAGCTGAAACACTTTGTAAATTAGAAGATTTAGGCAAAAGGCAGCACTAGGCTTCCCAGAAGCAGAAAACAGCACACTTGAGATGCCAAAATACAGTGAAGGGTAAATCGTTTTTCTTTCTCTGGGAGCTTACAACCAAGGAACACATAAAAATAGCTGTCAGATGATTTAAAAATAAATAAAAGTAGCCCTGTTGGTGCAGGAGAAGGAAACAAAAACAAAATCCACAGTGCAGCAATGCCTTTATTAAGAGCGACAAAGTCAAGGAGCAGGTGGGGTAAAACAAAACAGTCGGCGATTGCACAGGCTTTGTTCATGAGTCAGTGAATAGGATGTTTTCCCAGGACTGTTGCTGGCATACGTAAAACAAAGCCGAGCTATACACAACACCGGCTGCAGTCCAGTAGAAAGATACAATCAGTAGAACGTACATGGATGTTGACTCACTTAATCCCCACTGATCAATGAGCCAGTTCTATTTCTGACTTGCTAATGGACTTCCGCCACAAAAGGAGAGTATGTAATATCAGCCAGTCCAAAAGTCTCTTTATTGGAGTTCAATGCAAGCTGATATCTTACGGGTTGGGCTTTGGGCCATATTAGTAAGTTTGCAGTTCCGTATCTGAGGCCAGAGCTTCTCAGACTCCAGGTCCCAACATCATCTTGGGTAGAGCACACGTTGAAAGGGTTTTATTTTTATTTTCCATGATCCTTTCCCTCCGTTTCACTGTCAGCATATCCTTACGGAACTATATGGCTCCTGTAAGGTACAGGCTCACTTACATGCTTAAATTCTTTTCACGCAAATGCTGTCTATGTTATACTTGACTAGAGAAATAAAAATGATGACTGTGCTGAAGCCTTGGAAATCAATCAGGACCACAGAGGATAGAAAGACCCTTTGCTACAGCAGATTCTGAATCAGAGCAGCTGAAGAAGGAATATGCTGAAATGCTTTGTTCCAATGTTCAATTTTTTAAAGTCACTTCCATAAGTTTACACTCTTAAGTGAAACAGTTTGAGAAAGGGTTTAAATAATTACCTTGTTTTTTTTTTTATAAGATCCAGAACAGACTTGTATAAAATGATATTTTTAAAATTATCTGTCTGTATGGGTGTAAAACTAGAACTACATAGAGAAACAGGTACATATATCCCTGAAATGACTTTTAAAGTGAAAACCAACCAATAAACAGATTCCTTATGGACAACTAATGTGATATTCTTCTGCTCTGCTGTGGTGGAGTGTTAGTTTCCAAGGTGGACTGAATTTACAGGTGGGCCTTTGTCCTTAAATAGGATCCAAGGTGGCTTGCATTAATTAAAAGACAGTATTTAAGTTAGCAACAGAAGTATACAAAACTGGAAGGATAAAGGATAAACACATTCAATGCAATAAGGTACAAGAGTCCTTTTAAAATCCCACCCAGACAGTCACTGAGGCATAGCTTGGCTGAAGAGAGTTGTCTCCCCCTGTTTGTAAGAAGCATAGTTAAAGATGGGGCCACCCTGGCCTCCTGTGGGAGGGGTTTTTTTTCCGAGTCTGGGAGCAGCTACAGAGAAGGCCTTCTCCTCTGTCCCCACCAAAGGCTCCAGTGAAGGTATCAGGATCAAGAAGAAGCCCTCTCCTGAATATCTCATTCATGGAGACCTGTCTGAACCTGTGGGAATCGTCAGGGCAGTAAGAAATCCAGGAAAAAAAACTGGAGACACTTTTGCCTCCAGGTCGGTGCTCCACTGGGCTAGCTTGCTCTCTCAGCTCAAACAAATATATGAATGAGCTGCTTCCATTAAGGAAGCTCAAGATAAAGGATGGGTCAGTGGTACCATAGGACAATAGCTGTTCTTTTTCATGAGCCTTTTCCCTAGGTCACAATGGTGCCAGTTTAGGGGCTAGTTCAAAAGCAGGCAGGTCAAGTGATCTTGGGGAAGGAAATTTGAACTGTGAATGTGGGAAAAGGCAAACTAGAATTCACATCACTATGCAAGTATAAAGGCAGACAAATTATTCCATATTCATTCCATATTTACCTTCTATGGCTAACAAGACTGTTCTATAACTTTTTGCATGGATACGGAAATCTTGCAGTGGAAGAGACTTCAGGCACCAGCTGCGCAACTTAATCTGCCCAACTTAATCTCATGCAGAAAATCTGCAAGAAGTGCGTGGGGTGGTGGACAGTACTTAGCATTTCTGCTCCCTTCCACTGCAGGAAGCTTGCCAGCTTCCTATAGACATCTAGTTCAGCACTGTGGGCAATAGAATGTTGAACCAGATGATCCTTCAGGATGGTTTACTTGATCCAGGTCACTTGACACTTTTATAATAATTCAGGACATGATTTCAGACTGCACCCCTTTTGGAAGGGTTGTTTTCATGATGAAAGGCATCATTAGATAGCACCGGATGCCCTTAGAGGAAGGTGTGGTGGCCTTAGAAGATGGAATAAGATGGACATCTAAATCAAACAGCTAAATAAATTCAATGTGTCCTCTGCAGGAAAAATGTCATCAATACTGGCCTGCAGAACGCTCGGCCAGGTATCAGTACTTTGTGGTGGACCCCATGGCAGAGTACAACATGCCACAGTATATCCTAAGAGAATTCAAGGTCACTGATGCTAGGGTAAGTACCTGTTTCCATTGCCTTCTGTTTCGGTGTTAAACATTTTGGTTCACCTGTTTACTAGAAATCTCTCAGAGTTTTGTGTCCTGATATAGTCAGCAACTATATTCCATCCGAGACCTTCCTGTGAGTTTTCATTGTCTCCCTGCCAACACACACATCAGCATCAATTACCTGTGGATCTGACTTATAGCAACCCTAATAGGGGTTGAGATAAGAGAGATGTTTAAAAGTGTTCTGTTTATATTCCACCCCATAATGCTTACAGCACTCTCTGGGCAGTTTACAATTTAAATTGTCCAGGCTACACATTGCCCCAACACCACCAAGCTAGGAAACGAGATATTTAAGGAGTAGTATTGCTCCCTAAGAGTTTCCATGGTTATGAATTCACATTCAGGTCTCCTGAGTCCTAGATAATCACTCGATCCACTACAGCACACTGGGTAGTGTAATCCCCTGTTTATCGCAGGGGTTAGGGACCTGACCTGACGCGTAATAAAGGAAGATACACAAATGCTGGGTCAGGTCAAGACGGGAGGGTCTATCTGGGTCTACACTTACCTTAGGCCTGGCACTGCCCCAAATGGGCCTCCAACGGGCTTCCTGGGCCTGTAGGATGCCCCAGAAGTGGTTTTGGATCCTGAAGGCACTTCTAGTTTTTCGGAAGTCACTTCCGGTTCACCGGAAACCATTTCTGGGGTCTCCGTTCAAGCTTCCCAGGTGGTGAACCGGGCACAAAGATCCGCCTTGGCAGCGGCAGCAGATACAGCAGCTCCAGTGGCGGGCGGCAAAACTCACCCACTCTCCCTCGATCCCCCTGCCTTCTTGCTTGCCTGCCTGCCTGCCTTGCTAGCTAGCAGCCCTACCTCTCGCCTCTCTTTCTCCTTCCTTTATCTCCCAGCGGTGCCTCTCGCAATAACCGGGATAACCACGGTGCCCTGCTCATTTCAGACCGCTGACTCCGCTCAGTCTTGCCCATTCAGCCGCCAGTGGCTGCCAGGCTCTCACTCGCTCTCTCGCTCTCAGCTACCTGCTCTCTCCCGCCGGCAACAATGAGGCAAGTGAGATCCAGGCAGACGCTGGGGGCTGAAGAGGCAAGACCGAGCAGAGTCGCGGCAGCCTGAAATGGGCAGGGTGCTAGGGCACCCGGTTATCATGAGAGGCACCACTGGGAGGAGAAAGGAGAGGAAAAATAGGTGAGAGGTACAGCTGCTAGCAAGGCAGGCAGACAAGCAAGAAGGCAGGGAGATCAAGGGAGAGCCGGTGAGTTTTGTCACCTGCCACCATGGCTGCTGTTGCTGCTGTTGCTGCCACTGCCAAGAGGGATTTCTGCACCTCCACCAAGGTGCACTGATCTATCGCCTGGCCCATCGCCTGGGAAGCTTGAACAGCTAGGGATACCCCTAACCAAGCTTACTGGGCAGTGAAGCAGCGCACCTTCACACCACCTGGTTCACTGTGCTGCCACCCTACCACCGCTGCCACCACTGTCAACTTCAGAGAAGAGAGTTGCTCTTATCCGCGGATTTTGGTATCTGTGATGTGGCCCGGAACCCATACCCCACAGATACGGGGGTCCTACTGTAGTTTAATATAGACATGAAAGGGCACCGTGGATGAAACAGAGGTCTGTGGAATGTCACAAATCTGAGTCCAGGTATGGAAAGAACCCAGTTATTCTGCTACTGATTATAAAAGGAGTGGGACCAGTGTGCATTGGCCATCCCTGCCAGAGTGCCAGGGATCCCAAAATCAATGGTGTCAGACTCTTGGCACCCAACAACTTTAAAAAATATCAAAACACATAATGTTTCTTAGGAGGAAAACCATTTGTGTTTGAACTTCATATTTGATCAGCCCTATTTGGGTACAAAATCTTTATAATGTTTGGGGTGAAAGTTCCTTTAACCACTCAAAAGGCCACTATTATTATTTGCTGCAACACTAGTAACCCTCCTGTCTCCCAGGACATTTTTAGGACTTTTCATCACTGATAGACTGTTAAATATGTTGTTGTTTTGCAACAGCCCTTTAGGTCGTGTGAGCTTGAAGGTTAATGTGGTGTGATTTAAAGACTGCAGAGCAAATAGCATTCTTAAAGGGAAGCTTGACAAGCTTTCCACATTATAATTTGATTCTTGGCATAGCTTATTCCTCAACACTCTAATCTGTCTGCAGAGAAGAGCCACACAGCCATGACCCTGACTGGCCAATTTTCATTTTTTGCATCTCTTATCTGAACAGCTAAGTTGGGGGGTCGGAGCTGATGGAAGATCAACTACATATAAATATTTTCATAGACTGTGCCGCTAGCCATTTTCAAGCTGTGATTTGTAGCTCTTCACCCTTGATGGCGGGGCAGAACCCCCAATACACACAGTCCGCAATTCTTGGAAACTCTGCAACCATAACGTTGATTAGAGAAACTTGGCAGATTTCTGGTGCTTGCTTACAAGGGACAGAATGACTGCCCCGTTGATAATGCCAGTTCAGCGCCCAAAAGATTCTAGGCTTTTCTGAGCACTAAAGGCTTCCTATTCCAGTTGGTGTTATTAAAGGTGGTTTAAATTAAACTTGTTGTGAAGATATAAGGCAGCCAGAAAGTATCGTCATCAAACTTACCATGTAAGTAAAGGAAACTGGGTTCGTGGTATGTAAAATCTAATAGCCATGGTGCTGATTCTAGCCTGAATTAAATACTTTTAAATTAACTCTTTTCAGTGGGAGTTAGGATGACTACTTAGATCCCCAGTAAACTCAGTAAGACTTAAGCGGTTACTTCACATCCCTTGCGCAACTACTGAAATCTGTTTTGACCACACCCCCGGAATGGGTGCTAAGCGCGACAATCCTGTACCTGGTGCTGGGGTAGGGGTTTCCCTTGTCACTCTTTGTTCCCACTTTCTGTTCCAAGACAAGACACCGTGTAGTAACAACTGTCATGCAACAAAATATTTGTTTCTCTCAGAAAACTGTGTCCAGGTTTGTTTGTTTGTTTAACTTTTCAGAAGCGATATATCGGGGGATTTAAGCCCCCCCAAAAGGAAACAGGAAGCTAGACAAATTCAGTGTTTGTCACCGTACAAGACTGTGAGGTAACACTTGTCACAAGACAAGTTATCACGAGCATTGGAACACTGAAACAGGGACAAAACCACATTTTTGCGACCAATGCTGTCACGGTACAAAACTAGTCACGGAACAAAGAAGGACGTGAAGTAACCACCTTAGTGCTAGGGAAATGTTGCTAGGATTGGAGTTTTAAGCCAAGTTTAAAAGTCCTTTTCTCTTACAAAAATGTGCGCATGATTTGCATGCATCAAATATTTGTTTTTACAGTTCAAATCCTAAATACTGCACAAGCAAAACTGAACAAAACCTGTAAGACTCGCCAGAGGTATATGTCTTTTTTATTTTATTTTTAATATATTATAAAAATTAAAAGACAAACAAACAAATAACAATACTAGTGCATCCCCACTCCTCCAGGACCATCCAGTTCTTCCATGAGTTCTTCTTTTTTACTCCAACGTCTGTTGTTCTAATATTCTTCTTAAAGTCCTCTTCTCCAGAACTGTCTTGAAATATTCGTCAGTCCTTTCCCCTTCCCTTCTACTAATACAAAGTCTATAAATTTTCCCCAAGTGGCATAAAAATGTCTTTTTTCATTTCTCCTCGTTTAACTTTTAAACTACAAGACAATTTATCATTTATGGCTATATCCCAAAGTTCGTTATACCAATCTTCCATCTTGAGATCTAGTTTAGATTTCCAGTTTCTTGCTATAATTAATTTAGCAGCTGTCATAAGATTTGCTATTAGTTCTTTTGTTGCAACATCGTAATCTTTACTAGTTGACAATGATAACACTGCTATCTCTGGATTACAATCAATATCTACTTGAATCATCTAACTTAGCTCTAAAAAATCATTTTCCAAAACTTTTGAACTATTTCACATTCCCACCAGAGATGCATATACAGGTATGTACCTATCTTTTTCTCACATTTCCAGCACATCTTAGAATATTCAGCGTTCATTCTATTCAACCTAATTGGCGTCAGGTACCATCTAGAAACCAATTTAAAATCATTTTCTTTTATCCTGACCGATAATGATCTCAGGATTCTCATGTTCCAGATTTTTCTCCAGTCTTCTTTTTTTATCTCTGCATTAAGGTCTTGTTTCCAGACCTCTCTCAGAGAATCTAACTCCTTCACTTCCAATGAGTCCCCTATTATTTTGTATATTTTACGTACTAGTCCTTTCTTTATATTATCCTGGTCAGATTCAAGCGATAATAAAAACTGTTCAAACTTTGTACATTCTCTACGTTGACTGTTTCTTCTGACCCAGTCCTTTGTCCATTTTTCTAACTGGATATAGTTTAACCATATTAAATCACTAGATTGCAGACTGGTTTTTATATCCTGATTTGTTCTAATTTTGCCCAACCAGTCTTTTAATCTAGCTGTTTTCTTAGCTTTAAATAACTCTAAATAATGCTTCAAATTCGTAGGAAAATTTTCCAAGTCTGTTACTAAACATAATGGGGAACCCTTTGGTGATAAAATGTTTCTATATTTTCTCCATGTAGTCATTAAACCATTCAGGAGGGGATTCTCAATCTCTACCTTATTTTTAAAATCACTAAACAAAAATTTATTTATATCCCCTTTTATGTCCAATGACTCCAGATCCCACCTTATTACCTTCTCTGGTTTGAATAAAATTTCCCCCAAACAACTAATTTGATTAGCTATATTATAATTTCTTAGATTGGGTATACCTAATCCTCCTTCTTTTTGAGATCAATACCACAAACGTTTGTTTATTCTTGATTTTTTCCCGCCATTACAGTACCTATTTATCATGTCTTGGAGAATTTTAAGATCCTTTTCTAAAAACTGAACAGGTAACATTCTAAAGATAAAATTGATTTTAGACAGTATCTTCATTTTTACCAATGCTATTCTACCAAACCAATATAAGTTCAATTTAGTATAACTTTGTACTCTATTTTTCATCTCTTCTTTTAATTTTAAAATATTTTTCTTTAGTCTTGGTAAACTCCTTATAAAGTTCTAATCCTAAATATTTAATACTCTTCACCGCATTTCAGCCCAAAGTTTTCCATTATCTTAAAATCTTCTCTTCCATAATTAAACAATAAACTTTCTGATTTTTGCCAATTTACACATAATCCAGTTATTTCCCCAAATTCTTCTAGATGAATTTTCACTCTTTGAATTTTCTCTATTGAGTCTAAAATTGTCAGTAGGGCATCATCCGCAAATAAACTAATTTTAGTTTTCCCCCTCTTTCCCAATACCTTTAATGGATTCATCATCCCTTATTGCATTTGTCAGAAGTTCTATAACAATACAAAAGAGTATGGAGAAAGAGGACATCCTTGTCTAGTTCCCCAGCCTAGGGTAATTTGTTCAGTCATTCCATCATTAACTATTATTGAGGAAGTACCTTTTGAGTACAATTGATTTTATTACTCCTAAAAATGTTTCCCAAATCCCCATTTTTCTAGCAATATTTTTAATGTAGACCATTGAACACAATCAAAAGCTTTAAAAAGGTCTAAAGATAACATGCCTGCTTTGGTAGTACTTTTTCCCATTTCATAAAGAACATTCAAATTTCTTCTTATAATGTTTGCCATTTGTCTTCCCTTGATAAAACCACATTGATCATCTTTAATATATTTAGCTACAAAATTATTCATTCTTTTAGCCAGAATTGCAGTAAAAATCTTAGCATCCTGATTTAATAGGGATATTGGTCTATATGATCCAATGTCCATTACGTTTTTATTAGGTTTAGGTATTAAAATGGTTAAGGAGTGGGTCCAGGATCTCAGAATTTGTTCTCCTTCCATTATTTTGTTATATAGCTTTTTTAGTTTGGGTACTAATATTGTTTTGAAAAGTTTATAAAATTCAGGTCCCAGACCATCCACTCCAGGAGTTTTATTATTCTTTAGTTTATCTATTACCTCACCTATCTCTTGATCTGTAATGGGTTTCTCCATTTCCAGTATATCTTCCTCTTCCAAAGCCCTCTTCAAATTTTTGGTAATATATTTTTCTATATCTTCCTTGCTCTTGTTTTTTGCTGTATATAGAGATTGATAGAACTCTTGTATAGCTTTTAATTTATCTTTCATTTGTGTACAGACCTTACCTGAAGAATCTTTTATGTTCCCTATCGTATTTTTATCCCTTCTTTTCTGGGCTAGTCTGGCTAAAAGTTTTGAATTTTTCTTACTATATTCAAAGCAAAATTCTTTATAAATACAGTAAATTACTTTGTACTTATTGTAGTTCTAAATCCTCTAATTATTTTTTTTGCTTCAATCTTCCTCACTATCTTCTTATCATTGTTAGAAAAAAAAATTGGGATTCTAAATCTGCTATTAAATTTTCTAGATTTCTTTTGTTAAACTCTTCCATTTTTTTTATTCTAGAGTTTTCTCTTATAATAAAGCCTCTGGCTAGAGCTTTTAAGGTGTCCCATATAATTCCAATTTTTCCTCCAGCCTTTTCATTAATGTCCCAAGTTTCCGATCAATCTTTTTTAACTCTTTCCACCACTTCTGGGTAATGAAAATTTTTGCATCCATTCTCCATTTATTGCTGTATCAATTGACATTATGGCATGATCAGATGTTTTTATAATTTCAATATCAGTATTATTTACTTTAGGTATTAGACTTTGTGAAACAAATACAAAGTCTATCCTAGAATAGCTCTTGTGAACTGGTGAGTAGAAAGTAAATTTTCTTTTGTCTCCTTTAAGTTCTCTCCAGACATCTTTCAATCCTGTATTGTTTATAAATTTTGTTAATGTTGTGTGTCTAACCCTCCAGTCTTCCTTCTTGTAAACTGATTTGTTTTAATTTTATCTAACACCATGTTGAAGTCTCCAGCTATTATTAAATACCCCCTTTTAACAGTTTCAATCTGATCCCAGAGGACATTATAAAAGCAACTTTGATTAGCATTTGGTGCATATACATTTACCAGAGTATATTGCTCTTTACCCATTATAACTTGAAGTATTATATATCTGACTTCTGAATCTTTCACCACATTTTCAACAATGCATTCACAATTCCTTGAAATTAAGATGGCTACCCCCCTTGGTTTAGATGTGCCAAAACGTTTCTCATAAATATCAATATTTGGAAATTTTAATTCATTAACACTATCTTTTATTTGATGAGTTTCTTGCAAGAAAGCAATATCAATTTTATGTCTCTTAATCATTGTTTCAGTTCTCTTCCTCTTCAAAATTGACCCCAGACCCTTCACATTCAATGTTGCCAATTTTATAAACTTTCCCATAACTTAACTTTTTTAAATATTCTGGAATGGTCCCATTGTGCAAAAAAAAAAACTTATCACCTACAATTAATAAGAAAACAACTAAAATAATCCAAACCTCCACCCTAAATTTGTATTCTTTTCTCCCACCCCACTAGCTGCCATACACTTTTGCATGTGCCCTTAAAGGGGTGGGAGGGAAGAAATCCGTCCACGGACAGTGACCGGCCAAGATCCCGCAAGCTCTTTAGTCATCTTAATACTGTGTATCAATTGTTTTCCAGAAAACTATTCTATCCCCCTCCAAACCACCTTCTCTCCCATCCCCCCGAGGGAATTTTTTTTTAAAAAAGGGGGAGGATAAAAGGAAAGAAAAAAGGGGGAAAGAAGGGAAAAGACAGGGAGGGAAAATGGGAGGCATAGGGGGAGAGGGGGGGGAGAGAGAGAAATGCAGTTGATGGGCTTCAGCTGTTGTTCATCATTCTGATGTTGTCGCAGATGTCCCAGGAGCCAAACTAGGAGAAGTTGAATCAGCTTGAATATTCCATGCTTTCAAAAGGTGCTGGCTTTCCTCCAGGGAGTAAATTGTGTGCTGAATGGAACCTTTCCAGACTTTCAGAAAAAGGGGGTGACCCCAAGAATAGCAAAAATTATGTTTCAGTAGTGTTGTTGTTACTGGTTTCATCGATTTTCGCCAGTCAGAGATTTCTTTAGAAAGGTCTTGATAGACTTGCACGATTTTATCTCCCTTCTTCAAAAAATCGGGATTTGTCCTTATAGAAGACATAAGATGTTCTTTGTTTACATAGGAGGCAAATCTGACTATTATTGGTCTTGGACTTTCTCTTGAGTTGCCCAGATAATGAATCCTCTCTATGTCTTCTTCTGCAAGTTGTCGAGGTAAAAATGAGTTAAGCCATGTCAGCACTTCCTGTTTTAATTCTCCCCTCTTTTGGACTTCAAAATTAATCAGTTTTACATTCTGTCTTCGAGAGTAGTCTTCCATATAAGTTAGCTTCTTTTTGGCTGTCAGTAATTCTTGTTTTTGGGAGTTGATTTCACCTTCATTTTTAGTAACACGTTGATCCAGTCTCTTAATCTCTCCTGCCATATTTTCCAATTTCTGACCGTTGCTGTCCACAGCCGCTTGTGTTTGTTTGATCTCACGGGTTAATTCTTGCTTTGTATCATCAACCTTCCATGAGACCTCATCAATCCTCCGCGTCACATCTTTCAAACCCAGGCTCATTGGGCCCGCCAGTTCTGCTTTAATTTGTCGCATTTCCCTCATTAAATCTAGATATGCGGGGGGAGTAGTTTCTACCCCCTTTCCACCAGATGCCATATCTGACTCAGCTTTTTCCACGACTACAGGGTCAAGACGTTGTAATGAGGCACGTTGGAATGAGGTATCGGAAGGTTTTCTGGCCCAGGTTTTTAGAGAAAAAGGCTTTTTCTTTTTGGCAGGCATAAAAGCACGCAAAAAATCACACAGAAGAAGTCTCCCAACGGAGCCTGTAAAATTCAGTCTCTCTCTCCGTGCAAGCTATTCAGACAGCCAAAACCGAAAGTAACTAAGTCTTAGTAAATCAAGCTTATCTAACTCTCGAGGAAAATACATTGCTTTCCCTGTCCACCCAGAGGGTTTAAGGGTACATTACTCACGGCTCCGAAGGCTTTAGAAAGTAAATTTTAAAGCTTTTCTCATCTCGGTACGGAGCTCCGTGGTCAAGCGGCCGACATGTTTCATAGGCGGAAGTTCCCCAGAGGTATATGTCTTTGGAACTGCAGTTGCATGTATTGGAGTGTCAGCTGCTGTGGCATTGGTCACCATTCAATTACAATGTGCCTTGTTGCAGTTGGGGTTGAGTGCAAGAGCTGTGATTTTTTTTCTACTGCCAGCCATCATACAGTGTTAATAGTGTTAACTATTAAAAGTCCCTACAATTTCCCTGAACACTCAGGAACTGCCATAAGAGTATAAAATAGCAGCATTATTCCAGTAACTCTGAGTGTGAGGAATCAATTTTACCATTTTAGAGAACACGATCAGCTTTCGATTCCAGGGCTGGTTAAGAAGGTTATGGGAACTTGATGTCTGGCAGGTTTTGCATCCTTGAAATAGCCACAGTAGGAAAGTAGGATAAATTAGTTTGTCTGCTTGCTTGGTTAGTAAGTTGATTTGTTATGTTTATAGTCCACATTTCACTAAGTAAGCTCGAAGCAATGTATATAGGCTTCCTCTTGCCTGGTTTATTCTCTGAAGTAAATCAGGTTGAGAGACGTTAGCTGACCTGAGGTCACTCAGTGAGTTTCACATTCAGTGCAGACTTGAAGCTGGATCTTCCAAGTCCCATACCAACACTCATTGATACTCTCCACTGGAACTCCAAAACCCCTTATAGTTCCATGCGGTGACACTTGCCTGTTAATGAATTTGAACCTTTGTGTGTGCGTTCAGTAAACAAATGGCTTTACACAGATTGCCTGTCATGTTTTGTGAATCTGAAGTATCAAAAACGTAGCAGTTCCTAAAATAACCAAATCAGTGTGTTGTGTGGATGAAGAATTTGTACAGGAGTCTGCTCTCCCTATAGCTAGAAGCCAGGATGGCCTTGGCTCGATTAAGACTCAAACTCTCTGCTTTCTCCAATGACTAGTTACTTCCTGTGGAGAAATGGAAAGTGTTACAAGAGGGAGATATCCATTGAGTCCTGGTCCCAGACCACTACCGGGGCAGCATGAGTGTCCACATGTAAAGTGTTGCATTCACACATACATTGGGTCCTGGCACCATACCCAACTCACCCTGTCATTATATAGGATGAGAGCAACATTTAACAGATTCATACACTTGAACTGCTAGTTCTGCAACGTGTTAGCAATTCTGTGTCTAATTAAGTAACCCATATTCTGGGACAAGGATGGTTGAATATTTTAGTCTGTATAAATTATTTACATTAAGCATTTTGCATAATTCATTTTGCTTCTTCAAGTCAAGGTAAAGAACAAGTTGGATCTCTGCTCCAACCCCTTCAAATTCGTTTGTTCCATTTTAGCTGTGTGGATATTCCACATCACCCAGCAGACACTGTCCACACAGTCTCGGGCTTTTCTTTTGTAGTCATGAAGACAAGAAGTTTGTCTTTTGGGGGAAAAGCTCCAGAAGCCCCAAGTTTGTCATGCCACCGAATTCTGTTTACAAGACACAGCTGTACTTTGTCTGCAATATTTCACTGACTGCACAAAGCCCTGGACTAGGATCAGGATTTACATCTAATAATGTAAAGAATAAGTTTAACATTCTTTTTATTCCTTTATTTACACAATAATTAAAAATACTAGACACAGTCCCCTGAAGCAGAATTGGTCAGGGTCTCCTCCTGGTGAAGTACATAATATATTTTTCCAGTGAAAAATGGCTCCATATGGCGTTGGTCACTACATTATTCCTGTCCTGCAGTATGAATTACAGGGCCTTTTACACGACCCCTAAGATCCGCTGGCCACTTAAATTCGGACCAGAGATCTTAGGGGTTCCTCGCTCTTCCTCTGTCCCCATCCCCCTCCGCACTTCCTGGTTGCTGGCTGCCTGAGGGAGGGAGAAAAAAGAAAGAAAAGAATGCCTTCTTACCTCCGTTTTGTTCCAGGCAGCATTCAGATCTCTTAAAGGGGCGGGGCGCAAAAAAAGAACAAACGGAAGCCAGGAGAGCCCCGCACTCACTATCCTTACACCGGATCAAATATTTGTCACCTCCAAAAAGCAGGTACAAGAAAACTGCTGTTTGGTCTTGCTAAAGTGGGCGGGGTCGCACTTAATTGTCTGCAAAGTCCGGAGCTGGTGGGTAAACATTTTTAAGGTCCGGACCTTGCAGCCATTTGCGGCGGAGCTTAGGGGTCGTGTATAAACGCCCACAGTGCACAATATAGGTAAGGACATATAATGGCTTTCCTCCTACTGTTCTACACTTAACATCACTTGTAAACTATCAGGGTCAACTAGTTGGGGCAGTTGCACGTTATGCTCCCACAGCAACAATGTCTATCAAAATCCCTTCTGTAACTGTGCATCCTTCTCTTCAAAGGATGTTTGATTTTATCCATAGCGACAGGGAGGTGGATATCCAGATGGTCATCCAATCCAGAGGACAAGGCAGGAAACCAATTTTGTTAGCTGTTTTGTTTGCACAGCTGCCCAAAAGGTGCAAAATTACAACATCCATTTGTTGCTTTTACTGTCTAATGGTGACCTGGCTTTGTAACCAAATGAGTCAGGTAGAGTTAAACCCCCTTGGTAGCTGCTGAGGATCTCATCCAAATTTGTTACAGTAATCTTGGCATGCCATTAGTGGCTGCTGTAAGTTAGCGTTTCACTAAATGACAAGGTGGGCAGATTGTCAGGCCAGCAGTTTCAGAACAGAGTTGATTTCCAGACTGCTTTTCTTGCTGACTTTTTAAAAATGTCAGTTATTAAAGCCAGATATAAATATATAAGCTCTTGTTTTGGTTTCTCATGGCACATAGTGCCAGAGCGCTTCAGAAGATGGTAGGCGCTGAGTTACTCACCTGAAACGTTTGGGCAGAAACGGGTGCTGCTGAGCTTTCAGCTATCACAATGGGTTCCCTGAATAGTTTTACTGGAATAGTGGCTTGCAGTACTAGGATACTAGAATCAAATTATCATTTGTGGTTTCGGCAGCAGGGTGGCTTTAACGGGTGATGCTGTGTGTTGCTCCCAGGTAAATTAGTGACATTTAAGTGAAAGACATGTTTAATAAATCAAAAACAGTCCATGGTTGAAGAACGTCCCAGGCATCTGTTGCAAATGGCCAAATAAATGGTTCTTACTGTCTTTTCCCAATTATATACATCATCCTAGTACTTAACCACAACATGCTCTAATCAGAAAAGGGGAAGGTCACTGCCGTTTAAAGCATTTGAGATGAGCCAGATGAGTTGAAGGTTGGTATTAGGGTAAACCAAGCCTGTAATTTTTCATTGGGCTTTACTGATTACACAGATCGTAAACACACACCCTTCCCCTGCGGAGACGATTGCTGAATGATGTACCTGCAATATTTGATGGATAATGCAGATGAAGTAGTGGAATAACATGAACCAGGTTGTCATTTTTTTATTTTGATTTGCTATTTTGAGCAACCCATATTCACCTCCATGCTAAAGCAATTGCAGCTGAATGCCTTCGTAGGGAAATAATTATTTTCTCCCCTTGCCTCCAGCTTCCAAGCTGCTTTATCGGAATTCCCATAATCATTGAAGTTATTCATTGGTTTCATTCTGCGGAAACTGCCATTTTAAGAGATTGGCATCTGGCAGTAGCTTTTCCCCTCCTCCTCCTCCTCCTCCTCCTCTCCTGTACAATGCCTCCGTTGTTGCTTACAGGCACACTGACAGAGCATCTGCCATTTCTTCTACCACGCAAGAAAGTAGATGCATTCTGAAAGTAAGAGGCACCCAGAAGGCAGGAAGGTTAACGGCAATATCTCAATTTGTGTCAGTTCTATTAAATGTCACCATTTACACGGATTGACAATGTATGCAGTTGTGATCAAATCCCTGGGTTTTGTGTTACACTGCATTTTGCACACACACCAGGCAGCAAAGGCACTGAACACAAAAGATGCAATGTAAGGCTGTCACTAAAGCTTACTGTAGTTTTATGCTCGAGGCAAGTCTGTTTTCTTGCTGCAATAGCACTGGGTTTTTTGCTATGATGATAAGGGACTGGGTGTCTTCATTTTGATATTCAATGGAATCTTGAACTTATTCCTCTAGAGGTCACTGATGGATCTGACAGAGATCAAACATTATGTAGACCTACAGACTGTAGGTGTCATCATGAGCATACAAGTGTTCCTGTCACAAAGGGCAGTCTTGGATGACCATTCCAGTCAAAAAGACTAGATCTGTAAGAAGCACTCACCTTTGGCAAATACCGATTGCCTCTGGGCAACCAAACAATAGTGTTTGAATAAATCGCAAGCAGAGCTGTCCACATGCTCGAAGTGATTAGTGTAGGTGTGTGCCAGTAGTTAGGTTAATAACATTTTGTGTGTTATTAACTGTCATGGACTTGTTTGTCAGGCTGGCTAGAATCATATGGTTGCTTCATTTCTAGACTGCATGTGTAAAGAAAATTCCTTACTTGGCTTGTTGCTGCAGCTCAGCAGTTTCTTGAAAAGGAAGGTACGATGGACCACATTGCGCAACACTGCTACCTTCCATGCATGGTGCCATGTATAAACTAGCCTTAAGCTGGTTTCTCAATTTTTTTCCCCGTTTGCCGTGCAGGTGTGCCAGAGGGGCGCCTGCAGCTGCATTATGCTGACACTGTAGCCATGGCAATGTCTTTCCACAAATATTGGAGGAGACTACTTAACGAGCTCACGGGTTTCCTTGTCCTTCATGTCTGTTTTTCCAAGATCTAAATGTCAGACAACATCCTCTCCAGTACAAGGAGTAATTTGAGCTTCACTGTGGTTAATGAAATTGCACTCTTCTGCCACTGAGGTTTTACTAGCTGCAAAACAAGGAAAGAAACACTAGCTTAATTGGCATTGTAGTAAGAAGTGTTTCAAAACATGACGTTATTATCTATTCTTGCTCATTGCAGATCCGTTTCCTTGCCAGTTTGCCTCTTACCCATTTGTTCCAAATCTCATTTTATGCCTTACTAAATTTCATGTCCTATATATGTGCCTCTCTCACTAAAGGATGGCCAGTCCCGAACAGTAAGGCAATTCCAGTTCACCGACTGGCCCGAACAAGGCGTGCCAAAGTCAGGAGAAGGATTTATTGACTTCATAGGCCAAGTCCATAAAACAAAGGAGCAGTTTGGACAGGACGGGCCAATCTCAGTTCACTGTAGGTAAGTAAAAGAAACACAGCTGCCATGCAATGTGTTTGTCCTTGATCCCAAACCTAAAGAATGTCACTGAAAATGATGGCGTTTTTTGGACATTAAAGGGAATGTTGTGATAGCAAGGGAAATGCATCGAAGGACGAACCCAAGTTAGGAAGGGTAGAATGCCAAGTATGCCATTTTTATCCAGGAAACTCTCTGTCAAAATCTTATATCATCTGATAGCAAATCTTAAAGCAAATTTTATAGGATCAGCCTCTATTTTCCCTCCAGGAGGTGAAAATGAGTAACGACCTTTCCTTATAAAATTCAGATTATTCAGCCTATTTGGGATTCCTGCTGACCAGTTGATACAACTTGCTGGACTTTTTTTAAGGGTTCTGGATTCATGTGTCAATTGCAAGGCATTGAACACTTCCTTCCGGGTTATAAGTTGTTGCGGTGATTGTTATGTGACATCCAGTCATTTTGAGATTGTAGACCTCCGTGGTTTTTTTTTTAATGCATATGAGTTTCCATGTCTGAGCCATAATTTGAACCTCAGTGCCAGCTGGATGCTCTATCCACTGCACCACAGTAGCTCCCTGGGATGTAAAAACCATGTGCATGAATTGTGAGTCACAGAGTGAAGGCAATGCAAGCTACCAGGGCAGGAAAGGCATGTAGGGGAACTGTTGAAAGATGCTTTATCTTAGAAAAGGAAAGAAATAGGGGGAAATGATAGTCTTTAGGCATCTGACAGGGAAAAGGGGGAGCAGAGTTCTCCATCGCTGCAGAGGGCAGGACAGAACAAACATTTAGAAACAGCAGGAAAGCAGAATTCAACTCAATAATAAGAAAAACGTTGTGACCATAGGAGCTGTTTCAGGAGAAAACACCTTTGCAAGAGATGGATCACGTGTGCTGAAGGCATTTAAGAGAAGAGTGAACAGCCACTTGTTAAAGATGCTGTAGTTGTAGTCCTGCATTGTAGTCCTGCACCGAACAAGGGCTGAACAGCATGACTGCAACATTCCTTATACAGTACTTCTATCTCATTTAGATCTCCTGTGATGGTGATCATCCTTTTGTATGTTGGATAAAGACTGGGTGAGGGGCAGATGGGCTGTCAAAAATGTTTTTTTCACTTTTTCGTCAATTTGCTGTGGGGCAGTACATTACATTCTCAAGCAACTTAGATTAAATACGTTCGATTTTCTCTTATTTAATAAATTGTTTTTAAATCCCATTATAGATTACAAAACTGATTTCAGGAAAGTGTTCTCAGCTTAATGCACAGAGTTGTGCTTTATATAATGAAAATTCTCTGTTCCTACAACAGTTTGGATCTTCCCTGTAGGCAAAATAACCCCTCCTCCCTCCCTCTGCCATCTAGTGTATTATCCATGTGTTCAGGCTTCAGGAAGGCTATAAATGAACAGAAGACTGTCAGAAAAGGGTCATCATGCAATATCACTATAGCTGTGTAAAAATATGGAATAGCCGTGGTTACAAGTAAACACATAGTCAATCAAAATATTTGCTTTCTTTCCCCCACCTTCCCTTCTGGATGTAACAGTGCGGGTGTCGGAAGGACTGGAGTGTTCATAACCCTGAGCATTGTTTTGGAAAGAATGAGATACGAAGGTGTTGTAGATATTTTCCAGACTGTCAAAATGTTAAGGACACAACGGCCGGCCATGGTACAAACAGAGGTGAGAAATGCTGTAATTCATATAAACGAGGGCTACAAAATAACCATGACAAAGGGTCAAAATGTTGTTTTATTTCATGGTTAGCTTGTCTTGTGGGTCAAAAATAGATTCCTGGACTCAATCTTATGACCTTATCCTGACATGGAAGCAGGGGATAAATAAGAGTGTGCCCAGGCTGGCAAGTTGGGGGAGATGGGAAGGCGGAAGAGGAGATAAATGTGCCAATGGAAGCAGTTGAGGAAGAAAAGGAGAATTAAGCTCTCCCACCACCACCAAGAAGAGTGCAATCTGAGTGGGAGGGGATTCTATGAGCCATTCTTTGGGAAAGCAGTGTCAGGTATCCAAAATGGGTGCATAGCGTGCTTTGATAACATTTGAGTGTGGATCAGGGAGAATGTATTCCGTAGCAGCTCTACATGGATTCCAGACAGCAGGACTAATGTTGAAATTAGAATCCCGAGTTCAACCTCTAACACACAAAGCATTACACAAAGCACCATTCTCTCTATACTTGGTAATGGGTTGTGTTTGGTTTTTTTTATATGTGTGTGAGTAGTGTGCCAGTGTTTTTTTATTGCCAGAGAAATAGGTGAGTGCTTTCTCTCTTGGGTAACACTGTGGCACAGACGCATGGCCTTGGTGGCCTAGATGTGAACAGACGCGTTGTTTGCATCTGCCGTGACAAATGAAATGTAACCTTCCCGCTGAATGGAGGTTGCCTCCTTTAATGTACATCAACAAAAAAGCTTGCTTCATGCCTCATTGTGGATCCACAGTGGTATTTCACCAATGGTGGTCTTTCACCAACTTTGAGTGGCAAAATGGATTTGTTTGAAGTAATTTTTCTAGGGAGTGCTAGGAAGGAAAAGAGCAGGGGGGTTGGCATGTGAGGCCACCCTCTCCAGATTTTGACTAAGGCTTTAAGATGGAGGTGTCGTCAACCTCTTCCCTTCCCGCTCCATTTTCATCATGGGGGTTATCCAGATATGTGAAATGTCCCAGAAATGTTTGAAGGTGTGGCGGAAAGCAAGATTTCTTCTAAGGCAAGCACACTTCTACCCTCCACCCCTGCGTGCACACGTCACAACCATATTTGTTCTCATTGTCACAATACCCATGGTAGGGGGGAGGTGCATGTGTGTTAACGGAACAGGGCCTTCTGCAGGCGGGGAGGAAAATTAGAGGGTACATTGGTGGAAAGTAGGGTTGTATTTTTCCAGGCAAGAATCAGAAAACACTTTCAGATCCAACCTAAACTTATTTTTTAATCAAAATAAGTGTATTTAAATGTATTAATTTAAAATATTTCGACCCCACCTTTTTCCTTAAAACAATCCAAAGCATCTTATGCTTCACTCATAACTTCCTTGGCATGTAAATTGTATCAGTTGTCATATTTATGAAATTTAGATTATACAAGCCTTGGCTTTAATGCCAGGTACTGAAGAAAGAGTTGCACACTGCTACAGCCTACACACTGCTGTGCACAAGCTATGAAGTTTCCCCTCTTATGCCCTCTTCATAAAGATGACAGCATTTATTAGATGCCAAAGTGCTTCTCGGACTTAGTGTTGTATGTTTCACTGTGGAACGTACAGCAATATGTTCAACAATTACTGTTTTCTTAGTTTGCAGACTGTCTTACACACAAATCTCCATGTTATGTAGTTCCTGGCATTTTGAGGGAGGAAAACCTTATCTTAAAAAGCACATCACTCATTTTGATGAGAAAACATTTCATCAGAGAGCTTTATCTCTGTAGTTTCTTATTTCCCTCCCAAGATGCTGGTCTTCCTGCTGGAAAAAATGAAAATTTGTTCTCAGGGGAGAAAATGGAAGGCGGGAAAAATACATATTTTTAATTTGAGTAATTTTAGCCTCCGGGCTTCTCAACTCTAGGATTATCTGTTTTTCATTTGCTTCATTACTGCAGTAACACTCCAAAGATCTTTCTACTTACCTTGCTTGGGAATGAAACAGAGTCCTTTATTCTAAGAAAGGAAGGACCTGAGGGGTGAGGCAAAATGGTACACAGACTCTTTGCAGGCACATGAGAAACTGGCATGCAAACAGCCAGCTCACTAGCTAAGGAAAGGAGGAAAGGAGTTTGGTGAGTAATGGCCAAGGAAATCCCCAGAGATGAGCAAGGAACTCTGTGGCCCTTAATCTGCTTTAGAACAGTGGTTCCCAACCTTCCTAATGCCGCGACCCTTTAATACAATTCCTCGTGTTGTGGTGACACACACCCCGTGTGCTGCTTGGAAGAGGCCACGAGCCCCCTTTGGCAGGCCACTGCCGCAGGCGCCATAGAGAACTCCCCTCTACAGGCCCCCTCAGCCAATCGCAGCCTCCGGTGCCATTGACTGACATCCCCTCTAGCCTATCAAGCTGTAACTCACTCTCCCCCCCACCTCCCCCTTCTCCTCCAGACCAAAGCTGTTTGTGCCTTTTACTTCACTGGTTTATGGTGACCCCTGTGAAACGGTCGTTCGATCCCCAAAGGGGTCCCGACCCCCCAGGTTGGGAACCACTGCTTTAGAACAACCAGAACTTGTAAAGCATTGTGTACTGCAACAATTGTTTAGCAACATCAACACCACAGGAAAAGTATTAGTATTTATTTATTTATTTTAAATATGTTTACCCCACATTTTTCCTTTAAAAAGGACAACATGGAAATGCAGTATTTAAGAACTAAACAATGAATATACAAAGCTGCTGTGCATCATTAAAAATAATGTTTAAAGCTAAGTATATAAATATTAAATGGAACAAATAAAATCCCCTCTGTGGAATAGGAAATAAATTTGATATTGCTCCTAATTTGGCCTATTATAATCATAATTGTTCTCCTTATTGTTTGCATAGTAAACTTTTCATGTTTCACTCACTTTATTGGCCATCTTGACCTATGAATAATATTACAAATTTCAGTAGAATCCTCGTTGTGGTATTTCGGGTAAGTTAGGAATGAAGTTTAGAACAAACTCCCTTCGGATAAAATTAGTCTATTTTAGAAGAATAGTGCCATTGAGTCTAATAATTCATTGTGACAAAGCTGACAAAGTAGAATCCATTTATTTTCCATTACCAATATTACTGCTGAGATGTACATCTAAGCAAAATGAAAAACATCTTCTTTATGTCCCATTAGTTCCCGGGAAGGGGGATGAATACACATGCGGGCAGGCAAACACACACAATCTCTTTCTCCAGTAAAGCTTTGGCATTTGTATATTAGGTGGTGTTCATGCTTTTCACTTGTTTATTAATTGATGACATTATCCTGTTATTTCCTCACTGACATGGACATTTGAATATCTGACATGAAAACAGGAGAAATATGTACAGTATGTAGGGCAGTGTCCACATTCTGAGCACTTGGTCTGCACTGATACACAGATTTATATTTGTTGTAAGCAATTTGTTTCCTTTGCGAGCTGCTCATAGCATGTGAAGAGTGACTAGGGTGTGTGGTGATGGGAGCAATTTCCATAGGTTTGAACTCAGGTTCCCCCCGATACAGATAGTGTCCATATATTATTTTGTCCATTTGGAGGGGGGGTCACCCAAACGTCCCTCAACCCATCAAAATAGCCCAAATGAGGCAATTGAACCAACACACACACACACAACCAGCAGAATTGCCCCCACACCTCTAGAGTACAGTACATAGAGGACTTTTTGATATGGAACAGAACATGTGAGGAAATGGGGTGGCAGCAATTTGTGACCCTCTTAAGATCTGACAGGCCCTGGAAGCAGGCCTGTTGTCCTCTTTGTGTCAAGGTTCCAGGATCCATCATAGATCTCTGCAATACATTTAGGTAGCTCCTGTATAAACCAAGTAAAAACAAGAAATCTAATTGACATGCGTGGAAATGTTAGGTCAAACCATGTTGAAAGCTGACTGGGGTAAAGAAGCCAGCTTGTTCAGGGGCAGGAGGAGACAGTCTCACATCCCTTCCACCTTCTTTTCATCATTTGTAAGGCCTAGACCCAGCATGGCACACCTTGGGATTTTCAACTCCACAACACCTTCCAGCACCAGAACTTATTTGGCCGGGGGGGGGGCATGGAATGGAGGGTGTCCACTTTCAGTTGAATTTAGGGAAAGTGTTTGTTTTGTGGGCATAATTACAGCATAGGATATACAGTATTTTTCCATGCATAAGGCTATATTTTTTGTCTTAAAATGTTAGACTAAAACTTGAGGGTTTCTTATACATGGAAGTAGATTGAGGCAATAACTACTTAGGCAGTTACTTCAAGTCAGTTTTGTCTCTGTTAGTGTTGCGCTTAGGAGCAGTAAAAAAAAAGTTACTTCACATCCATCACGCAACTGAGATTTGTCTCGACCACGCCCCCGGAACGGGTGCTAAGCGCGACAATCCTGTACCTGGTGCTGGGGTAGGGTTTTCCCTTGTCCCTTGTCACTCTTTGTTCCCACTTTCTGTTCCGAGATAAGCCATCGTGTAGTAATAACTGTCACACAAAAAACATTCATTTTTCTCAGAAAACTGTGTCCTGGTTTTGTTTTTTAATTTTGACTTTTCAGAAGTGAAATATCAAAAAAGATGTTTAAGCCCCCAAAGGAAAAAGGAAGCTAGACAAATTCAGTGTTTGTCATGGTAGAAGACCGTGAGGTAACACTTGTCACGAGACAAGTTATCATGACCATGGGAACACTGAAACAGGGACAAAACCACATGATCATGACCAACCCTGTCACGGTACAAAACTAGTCGCGGAACAAAGATGGACGTGAAGTAACAGCCTTATTTGCGAAACTAATTTTAGGTTGGAAAAGTGATGGTCATCATATACATGGGATGTCTTATAGACGGGGAAATATGGGAGTTCTGAAAAACTGACAGCTTTGTATCTATATTATGTCAGTAACTGGAAAACAGTGGCCTTATTTTAATCGGTCTCTTCCTTTTCTTCCTCTTCTTCTTCTTCTTCTTCTTCTTCTTCTTCTTTCCCTCCAAAAGGATCAGTATCAGTTCTGCTATCGAGCCGCATTAGAATACCTGGGCAGTTTTGACCACTATGCAACGTAAACAAAACAAAATAAGAAATAAGAAAACCCTGAATCATCCTGGATTTTTAACTGTGGGCCCTTTACGATCCAGAGAGCCTCTTCTGAGCCATACAGTGTGCTTGAGAAGTACTTCTTAACTCCTAACTAAAGACCCACCCAATTGGTGTGAAATATTAAAAGGAAAATAGATACATCAACAAATAAAAACAAATCCCTGTTCCAGGTGGACCAACAATGCACAGTTCAATACACCTAACCAGAAACATAACAAAAGGATCCTGACTGGTTGAGGCACCTGAAGGAGTTCATTTTATAGACACCTCAAGGATTCAGCTTTGGTTGAAATTAAAGAGAAAGAAGTTCTAGCAAAGAACCACCGTCTTTTTTTTTCCAGGATTGCATGATAATGAACAAGGTGGGACCTTTTCTTCAAAGAGTCCTGCCGTTCAGTGCAAGATGCTTATCAAAGGGCAGGACCTGGTTTCTCTGAAAAAAAAAAATATATATGGACTCTTTGCTTCAACAGCTCCCCTTCCCACCATATTGCTCATGAATAACACTTTGGGGGAGGGTGGGTGGGGAAAGGGCGAATGTTTAAAAAGAAAGTCCTTGATTTAGTTTTTTAGTATTGTAAAGATACTGCTGACCTGTGCTTCATTTTTAACTGTGTAAACTTTTTTCCTTTTTTTTAAACAAAGGTTTATCATTCAATGAAGTGAATTTTAAAAAAAAGTTACATAACTGTTCATTTTTTTTGTTTCAGAATTGTAGATTTTTTTATGCTGTAGAACTGTTACCTGTAATATCTTGCTGTAGAAATGTTAAATAATTTTGAAAATTTGCACATTTTTGTGCAGCCCTATATTTATCTTCAGGACCACATTCTCATTTAGAAATTGCTTTTACATTTTGATTTTTTTAAAATATATATATATGAAATATAAATCAGTTAATCTACATATGGAAGGTTTTTGTTTTTCGTTCTTTTTTGGAATCAACAGGGAAGCGCAAAGTATAAAGCTGCTACTAACACACACACACAAACACAAATACACCTGTCTCCTATCTATGAATATATGTATATCTCTCTCTGATTGTCTCTCTGTCCATCTACAATAATACATGTAGATGGACAGACAGAAATGTGCATTTATATAAATATATAAATATATATATACACACATATTAGTTCTTCCATGACTTGGATTTATTGAGCAGTGGGGAGAAATCCAAAATGCGACATTTGTTCCATATAATATTTCCAAACATCTCTGCATTTCTAAGTTCTTTTTCTTTAAGCGTTATTGCTTTGTTTTCTGGTTTGATTGTTTTTTAGGAGAAATGAGGAATGCACATCATTGATACTTGAAACTCAGTTCTAGTAAAAAAAAAGATGGCAATCATGTGTACACACAGCACACATGCAGACACACATAAACATATACAGAGACACAAGCGAAACACACACACACACACACACACACTTTAAAGCTTCCAATGAAGTTTGGTATTTCTAACACAGTGCAATAACAAACAATACTGAATCTAGGAAGTGTGCATGTGGGAAAGGTCAGTGCATATCCCCTTAGGAGGGGAGAATGTTGTAATATAACAGTTGTCAAGATGTTTTTAAGATGTATTCACTCGTATAATTGTCTACAGTATACAGTACAGCATTTGCATTGATGATGTATAATGGGGCAAAGCCAAATCCATCTTGCTCTGTTGAATCAGAAATCTCTTGTGGCATACAGCATTCATTAGAGATGCTGGCTTTTTTAAAAAATTAATTTTATTTTTTTGCATTTAGAGTGCCTTATATTTGATGCCTACTTTGATAGCATTTTTCTTCAAGTTTCGTTTTTGCCTGTATTTCCATTATTTGAACTCATCCTTCTCTGCTACTCTTTCCCCCACCCCACCCCCTTTGGTTTCAGCATAACCTTCTCAGCATATGTGGGAAGAAGTCTTTCAACGATAGGCATTCCCAACGTTTACCCAAGGATTCGATATCAATCAGTGTTTGTCCAAAGCAGTTGGGTAGTCAGGGGCCCTTTCTCCAACTACAACTCCCAGCAGCAAGCTAACTACAAACATTTCATTCCTATGAAACTGGCATTCATCACCATTGCTCTGGTGACCAGAAGGCAGCATTATTATGATGAAATGCTCCCAAATTAGTCAGAGGAGCAGCTATTAAAATACTTTTGTTTTCATTCGTACTCATTCACATGCATTTCTTTGGAGGCCAGGGCATGTTCACTCTACTCAGGCTAAGAGGCCTCCTGAGATCAGCTAGATCAGGCAGGTGGACACAGGGCATACATGTAAGCTACATGTGGATATCCCCTCCCCACCCCCATGGCCAGCACAAGACAATGTCCGAGATACTACAGTGGAAGCCATTTGCTCTTGCATTGGTCTGGGTTAAGCCTGGCAACGTGTTAGAACACAAATATATACATTTGGGGGGGGGGCTCTTTTGCATACAGTTTTAAAAGGTTTTTAAGAAAACCCACTAAGGATATAGTTAGCTTACTATGATTTATCATTTTTTCCCGTGATGTCCATCACAGTGAGAAATAAATCGACTAAAAGACCAAACACTAGAAACCATTCTGTTAGCGCACTTTTTATATATATATATAAAATTCAAGGTCAAAAATGGGAGGGGGGAATTAAACGTATATATGTACAATAATTAAAAAGTATTATAGAAGGCTACCTCAGAACGAGATTCTCTAATTTACATCTGAACCAGACATGAATGTGCACTATATGTTTCCTTTAATTTTTTTTCCTATATATTTTTTCTCTTAAAAGAACATAAAACAGTGCCAGGTTACACAGTAGACTCATGCTTTCAGCCAAAAGTACAGAGGAGATACTCGTGGTTGATATATATACACAGTACATTTTAGAATCATAGAATAAATGCCATGTCTGTGCAGGACTTTATTCCTGTGATCTTGGTTTCATCCAACCATAAGCACAAGACTGGAAGCTCACGAAACCGCCACCGCCCCTATCAGGGGAGACACCCTTTTTTGCAAGGGGTTTGTTTCATCCTTGAAGAAGGCCAAAGTGCACAAGACATTGTGCTGCAGCCGGTCCATGAGGGCCACGGGGCTTTGGATTTGGAGGATCCAGGGGTGCCCGGTAGAGCTGTGAGGAAAAGCCCTGTGCAGACATGCCCTGGGAAGGGCCACTGCTCAAAGGAGCCGTTAACAGATTAGGCCTTCCTTCAGAAATCATCTGATTTACAAAAGAAAAATATTAGACAAATCACTAGTGATGGGTGACTGGAAGACAAAAGAAAAGCAACAACAAAAAAGTAACCCTTACCCATCCAACCAGCTATTCAAGTTTGCTTCTCAAGGGAACTCTATTTGAATCATTGATGTGCATCTCATTTCTGTAACTTTGCTGTGCTGTGCTTTCTCTTCTCAATCTGGGTTCCTTCCCCCCCCCCAGCCTTTTGTTTCCTTTATTTTTTATTTTTTGGTTCGAATTTCATGAGGTTTCGTCGTCTGCTCTCTATGAAGCTCCGATTTTCCTTTCATCAGCATAATCAGTACGGTGCTATTATTTACCTATGTATGTGTAGTTATGTATAATTTTGTAATTAGTTAACGATGAAGAAATACGCAAAATATATAAAAAATTATTTGTACAGAACTTTTATTTTAGCTCTTTTTTAAAAAACAAACAAACGAAACCAACAACAGGAGAAGCCTGGTTTGCATGGTTAGACGTGGGTGAGGATGGCCGAGAGAAGGGAGGGGGGTTCCCGTAGGGAGATTTGCACTTTCTATACCTTTGTACTATGCACTGCCCTATTGATTCTACACCCAATAGTATTATTACTTGAACCCATCTGTAACAAAACGGCTTATGAAAATCCACTTGTGTGTATGTAAATAACACAAAACATGTTAAAAGGTGTTGGGGGGGAGGGAATTTGCAGGGGCGAGAAGAAAATGCAGGTTGCCCCCCCTCCCTTTTGTTTTTTTCTTCTACCCTCTTGACAAGTTTAATCTTCTCTCTTTTTTTAAATGTTTATTTTTGACTGCCCTGATACTCCAACAGACTATCAGAGGGCTGCCAGTCCCGTCATCCATCTTGTTAACGTGGCTTTGCCATTCGAGCTTGGAGTGTCTTTACAAAGATAATACAAGTTGTGTACTTTGCTCTCGTTTTGGATGCCTAGACTGAAAAATTTAAAAAAAATTACCTTGTAAAATGGCTTGTTAAAAAAAATACAATTACCTCTAATTAGTAGTACGCGTAAATGTTTTACAGAATGAAAGGCGTGCTTTTTATTTTCTTACTTCGTTACATTGGTGGCGAAAGAAAGTCTGTATGAAAATCAGTTCTTTGCTGACACAAGTTCCATTTGTTACAAATGAATTCTAATAAAAATGTCAGTGTTATGCAGTCCTTGTTTTTTTTTCTTCCTTCCCCTCTTTGAGCCCCACTGTCTGAAATTAAAAACAAACAAACCCTTATCTTGACAATTAAAGCCTCTCCTGCTGTCAAGTGCCTGGAATTCCATAACCAGCACTGGGAACTTCACCGTCTCCAAGTCATACCTGAGAAGACAGCAATATTTGGAAGTAGTGTTTTGAATATCCAGGAATTGCTGGCTAGCTCCATGGAGGCAGAGGTTAGGACTTTGATACTCCACTGTGCTTCTTTGCCAAGAGATGGACAATGTGATGAGTAGGGTACCTTGCCAACCTGCAGTTCTACAATGGCGATGGAGGATGAAGATATCACCCCAAACATTGTACACATATTTGTACGGCAGTGCTTTGGGTATTTATGCTGAGCAGAAGAAAAAGAGGAAAGGGCTTTTATACCTTTAGTAGTTGTTTGATTGAGAAAATTTCAACAGATTTAGCTTGCCTTAAAAAATACCCTTTTTGAAGCAATTAAATGTACAGGTGCTGGGTCCATATTTCCATCTGGTCATGCTACCTAGATTGAGACTCAGGAATAGGATCATCGTCGTCATCGTCATCATCTTACAACTCCAGAGTTGGAAGGGACCCCGTGGATCATCGAGTTTAGTTCCTTTCAAGGAACCACAGTGGGGAATCAAACTCCCAACCTTTAGATGCAGAGACAGATACCTCAATCACTGAGATAGCCAGCAGTTACTCAGGTTCAACTTCTACAGAGCCATCAAACTCACTGGCTAAACTTGGCCTAGTCATTCTTGGTGCCTGACCTCTCCACAGGGTGGTTGTGAGACTAAAGGAACAAGGTAAGTCATTGTAGGAAATCATGCAGTTTTTATCGACACTGGTCGATAATAGTGTGCTCCGTCATGTATGACCTCAGAATAGTGCACCCCATGTCTTCTGAAATCCTGCAAAGTGTCTTGGACCACATAGTAGAACTGCCGTGGAAGATGAGTATCTTCTGCCATAAATAAAGGATACAGTGAACATAAGAACATAAGAAGAGCCATGCTGGATCAGGCCAAAGGCCCATCTAGTCCAACTTCCTGTATCTCACAGTGGCCCCACCAGATGCGTTTGGGACTGCATGAGAGTAGATATCTGTCTCCTGGTACCACTCCCCTGCATTTGCCCCTTGAAGTACCCCGGTTTTAATCTTGGAGATTACACATCTCCATCATGGTTTGTCACCTGTGATGGACCTTTCCTCCAGGAATCTGTCCAATCCCCTTTTGAAGGCATCCAGGCCAGATGCCATCACCACATCCTGGGGCAGAGAGTTCCACAGACTAACAACGCGCTGGGTGAAAAAATATTTTCTTTTGTCTGTTCTTACTCTCCCAGCCCTCAATTTGAGTGTATGTCCCCTAGTTCTGGTATTTTGTGAGAGGGAGAAGAGCTTCCCTCTATCCACTTTACTCATGCCCTGCATTATTTTGTACGTCTCAATCATATCCCCCCTCAGGCGCCTTTTTTCCAGACTAAAGAGCCCCAAATGTTTTAGCCTTTCCTCATAAGGGAGGTGCCCCAGCCCAGGAATCATTTTAGTCACCCTCTTCTGCATCTTTTCCAGTTCCACTATGTCTTTCTTGAGATGCAGTGACCAGAATTATACACAATACTCCAGGTGCGGCCTTACTATTGTTTTGTATAATGGCATTATAATGTTGGCTGTTTTATTTTCAGTCCTGTTTTTGATAATCCCTAGCATGGAATTGGCCTTCTTCACCGCTGCCACACATTGGGGAGACACCTTCATGGAGCTGTCCACCAACACACCAAGATCTATTTCCTGATCCGTCACAGATAACTCAGAGCCCATGAGTTTAAAGTTTTGATTTTTTGCCCCAATATGCATTACTTTACATTTGGCTACATTAAAACGCATTTGCCATTTCGCAGCCCATTCCCCCAGTTTGGAGAGATCCTTCTGGAGCTCTTCACAATCTTCTCTGGTTTCTACCACACGGAAAAGTTTTGTGTCATCTGCAAACTTGGCCACCTCACTGCTTATCCCTGTTTCCAGGTCATTTATGAACAGATTGAAAAGCACCAGTCCCAGGACAGACCCCTGGGGCACACCAGGGATGATCCCATAATAGCCCCTTGAAAGCTTGGGGGTGGGTTATTTTTAGAAATAAACAAGGGAGCACAATCAATTTCAAGACTGAAAGAGGTATCCAATGTTCTGGAGGAGCTATCTTTTCACTGAACTCTCTTCTTTGAACTATTTCCTTAGACTGTTCCCAAGCGCAATTTGTTTCAAGGCAACTTCAGGGCCAAAGAGGAGAAGGCTGGTGGTTTTTTCTGGCTAAGTAGGCAACACCCTTCCTGCATGTCATAGGCCCAGTCCAGAGCCAGTGGGAATGTTGCTACTTTAATAAATGATCAAACTTGGGAAAGATTATCATATTGGAAACAGCCTAATGTGTGTTGAGCCATTTTGTTGCCTTATGGTGACAACACCTGGAGGTTGATATGAGTTGATTCAGTTTTCTGTGCTGAGCGCCTTGCAATTTCCGCTGCTGAAACCTCTGATGTCATTTGGACAGGAAATGCTTACAGTATTTTTCCATGTATCCTAGGATTGTTTAACTGTAAGTGATAATGCTTTTGGGATGCAGTAACCCCCTGCCTATTGCGGGGTTAGGGACCCACCCAACCAGCGATGACTGACAATCCATGATATGCGGATGCGGGCAGGGAGGTGGTGTACCACCACTGCTTCTCCAGGCTGCTGGAAGACTTTTTTAAAAGACTTCCAGCAGCCTGTGCAATGGCAGTGGATTATGTGATCCACCGCGCTTGCTGCAAGCGCCATTCCTCCAGCGCCAATCAGCATTGAGCCAATGCATTTCAATGGAGATGGCCTGGGACTGGAAGGGATTTCAAAAGGGGCATGCCGCTTCTCCGGAGCCCCCACGGGGGGGGGGAGCAGCACACTCCTTTTAAAATCCCTTTGAGTCATGTAGGCAGACTTACCTCCATGACTGGAAAGGATTTAAAAATGGGTGTGCCGCTTCTCCGGAGCCCCCGTGGGGGAGGAGAGTGGTGCACCCCTTTTAAAATCTTCCAGTCACGGAGGCAGACTTGCTTTTAAAAAGGGGTGCACTCCAACTGGTTGCCACTGGGGTGGGGAAAGAAAGGTTTTTCTCCTTCACCCCAGCGCTAAGCAGCTGGAGGCCCAGCATGTACTGTGGTCCTGCGATATAGCGGGACCGCAGTACATGAACCTCAAAATGGTAAGGGGTTACTGTACAGTATTGAATGGAATATAAGTACATAAAAGAGTTAGTCTTTTCACTTTTGCTACACCCATATTTACAGGATCCAATGCACCTGTTGTTGTGTTTGACATTGTGTTGATAAATGGGGGAAAGATACTGCCTCAACATCCTAAAATCAGTGATGGGTAAAGAATGTTTGCTTGGAAGTATGCCTATTCCTAATAAATAACAGACAGTCCACATTCTTTTTCCAGAGGTGCAAAGAGATGAATGATCACCCTATCACCATTCTTGCTTAACCATTAGCAGTATGGAGCTAGTGCACTCTCTGTCACATCTCCACTTTAGATCTAATAGATCATACCTGGATACAGTTCGTAAGATGGAAGCAATTTTCTATTCTATTCTTACGGGAAGAGAAGGAGAATGAGATGTGTGATCACAGAGTCTGATAAAGCCTCACTAAGTGGAAGGCCTTGGAGGATTGCTGGGATGGGGTGATGTACCTACCTGTAGTGAACAGCATAGGAGGTGGGGCTCTGGCCCTTAATTTCAAGGGTGAGCAACATTGGTCTTCCCAATGCTGTGGGGTTGAAACTCACAGCTTTTGTTATCTTACCACTACAACACCTGGAGGGGCACACTTGATCCACCCTGCTCTGCCCCTAAACACCCTTCACATTGCTATATCCCTATGAACAAGAGATTTGTATTTTATGTTCTCTTCCTGAAGCGAGGGTGAAGAGAAATTCAGCCAACACATTGCGGTAAAACAAATTGTGAGGATTATCATGAGGATTGCATTTCTCTACCACTGCCCTTCAAGGACTATTCTCATGACAGTTTACATAAAAGAAATCTATGGAAGCAATTAAAATACAGGGTGTGAGACTAAGTTCCTTACAAAGTTAGTAGAGGACCCTAATGGGTTTCATCACTCAAAGGTTGGCAATGACATATTAGCATCTGGAGGGGGCTATGAGACACTCCTTTTGGCCTGTAACTGGACTCTTTTCAGTAACGCAGGTCATAGCATCCATTCTGTGCTGTGTCATCCAGCAGAACGGGGTTCTGAAGGAAGAGGGAAATTGCCGTCCGTGTGGAAGCGTTTCAGATAACAGTAGAAAATATTATCAATGACTCTCCCTGAGGAGTTTTTGTTTGTTATTTAATAATTATAGTCCTATCCTGTCTCTCCTCCATTAGCTCAGAGGCTGTATTCATGACACTACTTTGTTGAGCAATTAACTCGCTTAAAAAGTAAGTTTCATGTCCCCAACAAGAACAATAACCAGGATCCCCTGAAACATTGATTGAGATGCTAACCATGATGCGTACGGGATCTGATGACAGACCCACAAAGGTGTGTGCTTCTCCGTTTCAAGGAAATTTCACAGGTACATCTACCACTATCTTTAAAAATGCTCGTCAAAACAGAGAAACTCTTAAGATGTTGCTATCCAGATTTCCAGGCATACTTACGTTGAAGGCACCTAAGAGTAAGGCTACTATTCCATACACATAAACATGGTTGCAACTTGCAAATTGTCCCCCCACACAAAAAGTATATGCATTTGGGCCTTCTGTATCTTATTAGAAAACAGCGCTCATTGTGCTGAACCAGAAGCAGGGAGATCTTACCTTTAAGATCTCCATTTTAATGGTCATCATGGTTGGCCTGCGAACCAGAATCAGCCACCATCTCCCAGCCTTACCTACATCCCAGGGCTGCTGTTATGGATGGATCCCTCTGTGGTATCCAGTCATTGTCTGACTCGCTTTTCAAATCTAACAACAATTTCCATTGCACAGTAAAGGATAATGCCTGTGGTGTTGTTCACTGGGAAGTGCGCATTACGCAGGTGTGCATTCTCTCCCTACTTGGTTGCTACCAGGTTAGTGTGGAGGGGATTGTGTGTCATTTCTACAGCTGGCACATCGGCAGGCATTGGTTCCCTGAGGTTTCAAGGCTGAACCCTGAAAACAGAGGGTGGAGTCCTTACAACACGACACAGCAGGCGCTCGCAATGGCTGCAATGGTTGTACAGGGGAAGAAGTGCTTCTAGGACAGCTGATGGGGAAACTGGGTATGAGAAGCACCTAAAGAAATGTCCCCCAAATCCAGGTAAGGAATGTGGCAATCCAGAATCTGAAAGTGAGGGCAGGAATTCCACTGGCCAGACAGACTGCAAAAGGGCCTCGGATCAGCTACAGTGGTTGCTGCCATTATTGGAAGAACATCCCATGTGGTCTTACCTACAGCACACATGATCAACAAGTCGATTTCTCCATCTCCTGCTGGAACCCACTGGAGGGTCCATCACCAACCCACTGGGAGTGTCTTCAGGCATAACCATGAAGGCTCTTGCAAGTTCCAAGGGAGGACCCCCGCCCCTCCTTGGCTTGTTCCAAATGGGATGCCAGGCTGGACTGCATGCGGGCACCAGCTCTCTCCCCAGTCTCCAAAATCCTTCTTCCTGGCTTGGGGGGGGGGGTACAGTGACACTGCACACACACAAAGTGCACCCAAGTGCTTTTGGGCTGAACCAGTGAATCTGGGCACCAGTTCGGAATGGATGGGGAGCAATGCTGCCCAAGCTTGAAGGCTGTGCCTCCCACAAACCCTCTTCCCCCTAAAATCTTTCTCTTCTTCGAGAACTGCTTCTCTAATGTCTCCTCCTTTCCTGGGATCCCAGAGAAGCAATGCTATCTCTCTTGGGACTCCTGCCAGCACCCAGAGAGCCTGCCTGAACTGCTGAATATCTGTTAGAGGAGAAACAACTGGAAGAGAACCTTGCAGCTTGGTTTTTTTCCAAGCTACAAAAAAACCCTGCTCTCTTAAGTGATTGAGCATCACTGTGTTGATGCCAAAGCCATGGAAAGCATTGTGGTTCATTTTGGGGCAAAAATTGAAGCTTGAGCACCAAACTTAACAGGACAAGCTGTTTCCGAGTGCTTCAAGAACAGCACCTGGGAGGAGCTGCAGCTTAGGGGTGAAATATGGATCTTTGCAGGTCCCCAGGTTTGATCCCGGGCATCTCCAGATGGGCTAGGAAACTGTCAGCACGCCCCTGCCAAATAATGTTACATCTCCATGGTTTGTAACCTGTGATGGACTTTTCCTCCAAGAATCTGTCCAATCCTCTTTTGAAGGCATCCAGGCCAGATGCCATCACCACTTCCTGTGGCAGGGAGTTCCACAGACTAACAACATGCTGGGTAATATTTTTTTCTGTCAAGTATATTGGGCTGGATGCTCAACATGGTTGACTCCTTGGAAATCACCTCACCATATGGCAAATAATCACACAATTACCAGTCACTTTGGGTAGATCTGCTGGTCTTTCTTACACACAGTGGTTCTGTCCTTTCTCCATACTGTAGCTAGCTAACGACTCATGTTTCAAAGCAAAATGGCTTCGACCACAATCTTCAAAACCAACTTATCACAAAGCAAAGCTCAATTGGAAACAGCACATCCTCTTTCTAGGTAAGGATGCCGAGGGCCACTTTGTTCGTTTCTGATCTTTTCAGTGCCTACTTATGTGGTGGGTGGGTATGTTTGGCAATTATGAGCACTGAGCCAGAACATTTTTGACATTCTGGATTAGTTAACCTTGAGCAAACATGTAATTTTTTTCTAAATAATGCAAATGCTTTAAATTTTTCCTATTCGGCTTCCACTCAAGTCAAGGCTTGCTTTGATGGCCCATCTTGGTGCATCTTAGAAAGTGAGATGATTCTCTCTTTCCATCCCCATCTGTTCCAATATGAGTACTGGTAATTGAGAGTAACTGCCCCTTTAAAACAAAATGCATAGCCAGATTTGCTGACTGGCTTTAGCACCCAGTGTGCCCAACAACCTCCCTGCAAATGACACTCCAAACATATCTACATGGGTGTCTATTTATAGCATGTGGAAACCTGATAGTACTGTTTAGTAGAGTTATGAGGATACCAAAAATACCTTGTCCGTTTGTGTTTCTACATAGGACAACCCATGGTTTGCCTTTAATTGCTGTGCAACACCTTCCTGCCACAGGGGCTATAATGGCATGCAACCTTTTTAGCACAATTTGGAGTCCAGGAGGCTCGGGTGGGGAACAGCAGCCCTGGTGGTCAGCCGAGATTGGGCTCACAGCACCATGGTGATTGTGCAGCATCCTGAAGGTTGTCACCACCTCTGCTGCCACCTCGCCAGTGATCACTGGAGCGGAAGTAGTACCAATGCCAGCAGAGGCAGCATCAGCAATCACCCGGGGGGCTGACAAGCACACCTGACAGGCTGTGGTGAGGATGCAAGTCCCTCCAACCCTGGTGCCATGATCGACTTCCTGCCTCCATAGATCAGCTGCCAATCAGAGGGGACCAGTGGAGAGGCAGCAAGCAGCTCAATGAGAGGTGGCCTTGCTTTTCTGATGCCGGGGCCGGCTTTCCACCTTCCCAGATTGGCTGAGAAGTGGAGCAACAGAGAGGCGGAGAGGCTTTCCGGCACCTTAGTCAGCTTCCCATGAGCCTCGAGGTTCCAGTGTGTTCCAGACACATTGCTTAAAAGAGAGTTGAAGTAATCTGCATGGAAAATAAGGACCTTTTAAGCACGAGCATGATCACCCCAAATTTCTCAGAGTGGACAGGCTCAGAGAGATTATTCATTCCACCAACACAGGCAGCCTATCAATGGAAATGCTTTTGAGTGTCTGCAACTTCCTTCTGTCAGAAGAATGAAGAAAATGCCTCTTGGATTATTCTTGAAGCAGAAAGAAGCAAACAGTTTCCTTGCCAATGAAAACAATACATAATACATTCAACCCTATTTGTGAATCTGGAACATCAATCTTTTCCCTCAGTTTGCATCTGTAATTTCCCAAACCATTAAGACTCTAGTTCTTAATCATGTATGTCCCAAGTTAAACACACAGAGCTTTACCAGTTTTACCTCAGATTCCCAGGCTTTCTTTGTAGAGTAGGGCCTCTTTCACTCTACTTCTTAGCCTGGTCGTGAAAGTCTATTTTAAATTGTGTCTGCTATTGCTGATGAGTGAGCTGGGAATCCCCCTCCTTTTTTTTATAATGCCTCAGAACATTTTGTTGGCTAGGAAGCACAATGCAAAAATGCCACTGATGGAAATCAAAATTGCGGTCCTCTTTCTGTCCTTGACTTAGAGGTGTATGACCACACTGATCCTCAAAGAGGTGGAACTGTCAAAAGCAGCAGCAGCAACAATGGCAGCTGAATGTTTATTTTATTCTATTTTTCAAAACATGTAGTAGTGCCTTTCAAAAAGAAGGGAAAGCCATCCTAGGCCAAAGAATGGGCTGACCGCAGCTGAAAGGGATACCGTGGGAGAAAAGAAATGAGTTCTCAGAATACAGAGAAGGATTGGATAATCCCACCGGGAAAATGTCGCAAGGAACTTCTCTTCCACAACCTCCTAATCCAATCTGCCTGTCATCATAACAAACATTTCAATAAGATTTCACAAAGGCCAAAGCAGATGATTAACAATCTGCCTGCGCCTTCAGAGGAGAGTGAAATCCATGCTATATTTTTAAGGTGGTGAGTAGGGATGGGACCGCGTGAACCCAGGTGGTGTCCAGAAGCCTCCAACACACAGGAAGCCAATTATATACCTTGTTCTGCACCTGCACATATCCACTACAGATTCACTACAAGAAAGAGGGCTCCGACATCATCTTTGCTCCTCCAGACAGGGAGGTCAATCAGACAGGGAGGTGGGACGATGCCTGTCCCTGCACAGCTTCTCATTGGCCAGCACCAGGAAGAAGGAAAGATGACGTCTTGGAGGCTTCTTCCTTGTTGGAGCTCATCTCCGTGTGGGCACAGAACAAGGTAAGTGATTGCCTGCTTGTGTGTCAGAGGCTTCTGAACACCACCTGGACTTGCACGGGTTGAATTGCCTATCCCTAGTGGTAAGGGAGGCAGGAGAATCTGTTGCTATTTTTTCCCCTGGCTGTAGGGGAAAGAATGGTGGCCATGTTGTGAACTTCACTCCTGTTCCCCTGATCCTTCCACGCCTTTTGTTTTTACAATCTATGGGGCTTAGTCTGTGGAAGAGAAATGGGTATTTTAGGTACAGCATTATCTGCTGTTAGTCAGCTTTGCCAAGAAGAAAAAATGATTGTAATTTCCTTGGAGGTGGTTGTGTGCATGCCTTGGAGGCTTGCATTGAAAGACCCATAGTTTTTTTTTCCTGAGACATGAAGTCATGTCTGGAGGCCAAAATCAAGTGTTATGCAAGCTGAAATCTTACACTGGTTAATTAAAATATCTCTGCCATGATTTCCCACCTCTCTCATACACACACTGTTGAATGTTTCTGACAAATAAGCACCCAGAAAAGAAGCTAGTTATGGGCAAATCTTGCAGGTGCACAGTTAACAGCAGTAGGGGCAGAAATCATAACCTGATTTGTCCTTGTGTAGGAAACAAGAGAAACGGAGCGTGTTTTTGACCCATAGCATGGTGGTGGTGGTGGTGATGATCCTAGGGAAAATCAGAGCATTTTTAAAGACTAGTTTTTGCACCATTGCACAAATTTAAAAACAATAACTGACTGGACTTTGACAAAGCCGAACCAGTGGATAGGTTATTTTTCTCTTTGTAAGAAATCAGACTATGCTTTCATGCCTATACTTTGCTGGTACAAAGACATACGAACATAAGAACACAAGAAGAGCCATGCTGGATCAGGGCAAAGGCCCATCTAGTCCAGCTTCCTGTATCTCACAGTGGCCCCACCAAATCTGTCTGGGAGCACATGAGACTAGATATCTGTCTCCTGCTACCACTCCCCTGCATCTGGCCCTTGAAGTACCCCGGTTTTAAGCCTGGAGATTATACATCTCCATCATGGTTTGTAACCAGTGATGGACTTTTCCTCCAGGAATCTGTTCAATCCCCTTTTGAAGGCATCCAGGCCAGATGCCATCACCACATCCTGGGGCAGGGAGTTCCATAGACTAACAATGCGCAGGGTAAAAATATACTTTCTTTTGTCTGTTCTCACTCTCCCAACCCTCAGTTTGAGTGGATGTCCCCTAGTTCTGGTATTTTGTGAGAGGGAGAAGAGTGTCCTTCTATCCACTTTACTCATGCCCTGCATTATTTTGTACGTCTCACTCAGGCACTTTTTTTCCAGACTAAAGAGCCCCAAATGTTTTAGCCTTTCCTCATAAGGGAGGTCCCCCAGCCCAGGAATCATTTTAATTGTTCTCTTTTGCACCTTTTCCAGTTCCACTATGTCTTTTTTGAGATGCGGTGACCACAATTGTCCACAATACTCCAGGTGCGGCCTTACTATTGTCTTGTACAATGACATTAGCGTCATTTTGTGCACATTGTGCAAAACACACCTTTTAAAAAACACATTAGCTGCTGATGCTTATGTCTGCTCTCTTTTCCCCACCAGGCATTTTCGCTTATTCCCAGTAGCCAGCACCATAGCGTACCAAAGGAGAAAGAAACAGGTGACTCTTAATTTTGTAAGGGCTAAGAGGAACACAATCATCATTTCAATCCATCGGCAAAGGAGACCAAAATGGGTTTGGATTAAATGTGATGGAGAAGGGTTACCTGTAGAGCCTCCTAACTCTTTACATCTACACCTTTTTGTGTGCACACTGGCAATTTGTGGTTTTAACTATGTGTTTTCATGTTGCTAATGATCTTGAGAGAGAAAGTGGAATGTAAATCAGTTGCATGGTGATGATAACAGCAACAACAGAGATGAGAAGAGACCCGACACTGTGATGCCAACACCTTGTACACCCACCTGCAGATGCACAAACCTACGTTTACATTGCAACCAAAGCAGTTGTGCCTCAGGGCTAGAAACATGCATGAAAGGTCAAGGGAAGGAGATAACTTTTCAGTGGAATTTTCATCGATTTGGACATTTTTAAAAAATCCCACAAGGTTTTGACAAATCGGATGCCTTTGCTTCAGCTGCAAAACTGTTTCCTTTCCCTTTTTCGGTGCATGGCTGAGCCCTGGTTTGTGCCAGATCTTTCCTTAACAGGAATCTCTGCATCGCCTAATAGCCATTAACTTGTTGTTGTTTTACTTCCCAGACAAAAAAAGTTCCACAGGCTCCCTTGAAAACTTACTGAAGACTCAAAAATAGAGGCTAGGAGTAGATAGATTTCTTTGTCAACCAAGGATGTTTAATTGATTATATAATTTAACTTGTATGTTCCGTTTGATAGTCTCCTATTAGAACTCTGCCCTCCTCCTTGATAGTCAATTGTCAACGCCAGCGACGGCAGAACATATTTATTTGCAATTTTCTGCCTTATGAACTAATAGTTATTTGCAATTTCTTTCACTAAGGGGAGCCTATTACTCCAGGGGGAAATGATTAGCTCTCTTTTGGACTCGTAGCTTGCTTATTTTTATTTATCTTCTGTATTTATCCTGGCCTTGCATATCTTGCTGCACTAGCACAGCCTGCAAAAGGCAAGGCTAAAGAATGAGGATTTATTTATTTATTTATTTATTTATTTAATGTATTTATATACCACCCATCTTCCGAAGGAAGGATCAGGGCATGCTCTTGTGCTGCCTCCCAATCATGTGGAACCTGATGTTAGTGTGGATGGTCTGATCCAGGTTCAATATGGCTGATACTTCACATCCATCTCATCGCTGTTAGCGGTCCTGCTTGGGACCGGTACGAAGTAATCTAACCGCACATCCATTGCGGGATGAAGGGAGCTCGTCCCGACCACGCCCCCTGAACTGTGATTTAAGCAGGATGAGAGATTCCCCTCCCTGGCCTCGGGAATTTGCTCGCCACGCTTCTCGTTCCGAGACAAGTGCCCGTGAGGTAAGGCTCGTCACGCAACGTGCCATTCTCCATCTAGTGGCAGGACTGCAAAGTGCCATTCACCAGTACATTCCCTATGGAGTCAGCAATGCAGTGCAGAGAGATTAAAAGACAAATGCCTGAAACTTAGCTCCATAACGCATTCGGAGGCTTGCAAGGCTTCGGAGAATCGAAACATCAAAAAATGGAAGGTCAGTCCGAAAGAAAAAACGGAGAACAAAGGCATGGAATTTCACATCTCATCACGGAACGAGGATGTGAGGTAACAGTCATGCCGGTATCATCCATCACTCCCGTGCATACACGGGAACAGGGACAGAACAGGAAGAAGACCACGTGACCGCGACCTACATCAACACACAACGAACTTCCTCCCGGGACGAGAATGGACATGAAGTAACTGTCTATGTTTGTTTTGTACCTTGGGGGACCGGTGCGCCTGACACCACACCTTGTCCCAGACCTTAGAAAAGGACAAGGCAGGAATCCATTCTGCTCCTTCTATGATCTTGCTCCTTTGTTAGAAAGACTTCTAGAAAGTACACAAACCCAAGTTCTGACTTACAGCCAGCCTGGTAAAGCTCATAAGTATATGATTTCTGGAGGGTGAGCAACATGTATCAAATATCCAATTCATTTTGGCATTATTTAGGAATTATTTGAATGCTGTATCCTCCTACCATTTTGAGAATATAGACTACTAAAAATGGATACTCTCTGGATCTCTGGTAACCTTTATCATTTGAAAGGAGGTGTTTTTCTTGGCTATGGTATTAGCCCTAGGTCAGTGATGGCGAACCCTCAGCTCTCCAGATGTTTATTCATTTTATTTATTTTAGAGTATTTTTACCCTGCCTTTCTCCTTGGAAAAGGACCCAAGGCAGCTTACAGTAATGAGGGATAAGAGACAGTCCAGTACAATTAAGACATGTTCAAGTATTTGAGAACAAGGAATTGAGGGACATCTTACAGCATTAATAGACAACGTTCTATTAATAGACAATGTTCTGGACCACAACTCCCAGAATTCCGAGTCTAGATTGACAATGACAAAGGACTGTAGGAGTTGTGGTCCAAAACATCTGGAGTGCTGAAGGTTCACCACCACTGCCCTAGGTCTGCTTTTGAAGGACCAAAAAGTGCCGAATTCACTACCGTGGTCTGTACTCCACTGATTGACAGGTCAGATGACCTCAGTACTGTCATCCAGGTTTGATCATTCAGTTGACCCGTCATGAGTGGCAGATCCATTCAAACAGGGTTTTACTGAACATCTTGTTTTCTAATGTTGCACTTTTCAAAGAAACGCTGGTTTGCCTCGTGGCGCAGTGGTTAAATGCCTGTCCTGCAGCTAAAACTGTGCTCACGGCCGGGGGTTCAATCCCCGGTAGCCGGCTCATGGTTGACTCAGCCTTCCATCATTCTGAGGCTTGCTGGGGGGGGGAGCAATGTGTAGCCTGCATACTGCAATTAAAACTGTAAACTACCCGGAGACTACTTGAAGTGGTATGGGGTGGTATATAAGCAGAACACTTTGCTTTTTTGCTTTGCTTTGTGATTTGGGTTTTTCAAATATGGATTGAGATGTATAACAAAGAGAGCAATTGACAGGATGGAAACCTGACATCTGGCCTGGAAAATGATGCTTTTCTCCAGATTTTTAGAGAGATTATGAATGGAAGTGTAGCATCAATCAAAATGCAACGCCAGCATTTGCTTTTAGAAATGAGATTTTCTGATGCAGCATGCTGAATTAATCAGACCTCTTTCTTTGTTGAGAACACAGAGAGGAGCAATTGAATCATCTGTTACCTTTTTACTATACAGCTTAGATGTCAGATATCATTCCTAGAAGGCAAGGTTTCTCAAAGTCCATAAAAAGACCTCGCCCGTCCCCAATTTTTGAAATGTGAGAGTAGAATAAAGTGTCTTCCACAAACAGCTTTAAAGGTATATTGTTCTTTGCTAAGTCTGCACCATACCCATGGCCAAGATCCACCATTATCCATCTCAGGTGCAGGTTGGGTGTTCCAATGAGGTTGCAAGCCATGATAGAGATGTATGTTATCTCCAGACTTAAAAGAAGGGTACCTCAAAGTGCCAGAGGCAGGGGAGTGGTATCACAAGACAGGTATCTAATTGTCTCCTGTGCTCCCAGAGGCATCTGGTGGGGGCACTGTGAGATGGAGGGAGCTGGATTAGATGGGCCCTTGGTCTGATCCAGCAGGGCTCTTCTTATGTTCTTATTTTATGGCAGGAAGAAACAAAACAAAGCTCGGGCACTCCTGTTTCATTCCAGTTCAACTAAAGGCACCAGACAAAAGGCATCCTTAGGTGTATGTTCTTTTAAAGCTGTGAGCAAATGCCTTCTTGGAAGCATCTTCATATTGGTGGGCACAAAATCTGGAAGAACCATTTCAACAAATCTCTCTCTCTCTCTCTCTCTCTCTCTCTCTCTCTCTCTCTCTCTCTCTCTCTCTCTCTCTGTGTGTGTGTGTGTGTGTGTGTGTGTGTGTGTGTGTGTGTAGCACCATTTCACATCACTGAGCAAGAAATGACAGCCATGTTGACAAAATGGTGGAGAATGTTCAGAGACAGTTCTTGGGGGTACGCGGTCCTGCTTGTGTTAGAGCAGGGCCCGGGTGATGAGACATTTTCTGAGAAAAACATTCAGAGACATCAAGGCAGCTCTTTCTTCTTTCTTGCGCTGATGTGTTCTCACGCAACACATGTTAAATCGTGACTGCCCCTCTTCGGGGCTAATGCCTGAACTATATCAGTAATCCAGATTGTTTTTTCATTAACCTTATTGGTTCAATTCCATACAAACTGGATTCACTTGTGAGTGCCACTAATCATGATTAATATTAACAATGTAATATTAAAATGAGTGAATAATATTAGCCTCACAATTAGTCCCAGAAGACCCTGTCAGAACATCCTAATTTACCATCAACTAATTGATTTATAGAGAACGTGGGAACATCAGCACAAGCAAAGCTCACCCTCCCCCGTCCACAGCGAGAGCAAACTAGATCCTGTGCTTTGTTTCCATTCCATGTTTCCAGAGAGAGAGAGAGAGAGAGAGAGAGCTGCTCCCGTTGAGAAGATGGATATGCCTACAGAACGGCACTCTCCGTTGCCTCATTGTATATTGGAAATGAACAGCCGTTTGTGAATGATTGAATGCTTTGGTGTGTAATCAGCCACAGCAGCCATTCATCGCTCCCATATATTATGGTACGACAGAAATCCTTGCTTATAAAATATATGCTGGGAAGTTAACCAGGTATCCTTGTGTGAGAGTCAATGCAAACTTTTAAAAGCAACTGGCTCCCTTCAGAGTTCTAATTTTATTTTATTTTTTTATTTTATTAACCAAGCAACTGCACAAAGGGTTTCTTGTTAATTTGCCTGGTTCTAGCAGAAAGCTAAAAAAAATCCTTATCACAGTAGCACATAACTTGTTGGAAATCATTTTCAGAGAAGGCACGCTAAGGTGATGCCTTTCCATTAACACCTGCCCTCCCTTGGCCTACATTTGGTTAAACCCTGAACAGACACCACCACCAATGCTACTCCTAAACTATGTCGAATATCAACGCAAGGCCAGGGGTGGGGTGGGGGGTCTGGTTACTGCAGTGCTGGCCATTTCTGTAGATTTTTTCCCAGGTGAATCTTTTATCAGATAGAGGAGGAATCAAGATAGTGGGGCAGAATAATACATGAAGCATGCATAGCCTAGGCCAGTGTGGGTGAACCTTTTAGAGACAGAGTGCCCCAAATGCATTTCAAAAGCCAGTAATTTTTTGCAAAGTGCCAATAGAGCAATTTAACCTGAACACAGGTGGCTGTGAAGGGGTGATGTCGGGTGCCCACAGAAAGGGCTCTGAGTGCTACCTTTGGCACCCGTGCCATAGGTTCGCCAACATTGGCCTAGGATAGCCTTAGGAGAAGTAACTTATTCATATACCCCAGTACTCAACAAGGAGATTGGTGTCCTAGACTTCTAAATTCTGTTTACAAAGTGTGAAATTTTGTGGCTGAAAAACTATTCTGTTTTCTAAAAAGATCCAGGGAGCTACAGAAGAGAATTAGCTTCAACTTTCCCAACAGCACACCAGCCTTTCTTACTTAGTTCACCTCAAATGGCGCTTATGGTTTCAGTAACTCCATCTGAGACACTAGTAAGAAAAGAAATAAAAAAGGTTCCATTTACTCACAGTTCTGATTAGATATAAATAAGTAGCATCCTGTAGAAAAATAATGACTGATTACACAAAGAGAGTGTAACTGACCAACTACATGATTGACTTTAACTAAATGAATAAACTTTAACTAAATGAATAAATGACTACTGCACTGAAAAAGTGCAGGAAAAGAGCTAGCTCTTCAGCAGAGAAGCAGGGCTATTTTCAAAATCTGAGGGAGAAAGAAAACAATTTGGACTGGATTAACAGTCATCCCATTCCAGAAAAGTCCCTCCCAGCCAAAACCTCTTACAGGCCCCGTACATCGATTGTAATAACCCCAACACATTCTAAAATTTGGCTGCTGGCTAAATAATGGCAAATAAACCAGTCCTATAATGGTTTTCCTGTCAGAAGACCTGTTCTTGTCAAAGCTCTTGTTAGTTCATAGCAGAGCCAGATGTGTTCCCCAAATTTATAGTGATATCGGCTGTGTTCTGGGGTAAGGAAACAAGCATACTAGAGAAGTCTCCATTGGAGCTGCCATTGTCCTGAATACACTCTTGAGAGAAGAGGGTCCCCTTGAAGACTATATCTGAGCAGCCAGACATATTAACTACCACCTGAAAACGTCCAATCCAGCTTGCAAGATGTAAATAAGGCAATGGCAGCAACACTAGCCTCTTCGGGTGCCCATCCCCGCCCTGAAAAAGCTTCCTCACTCCTGACTTTCAAAATGCTAAGCAGGGTTGGCCCTGGTTAGTGCTTGGATGGGAGACCACTGGGGAATACCAGGTGCTGTAGGTGCCTGGAGTAGGAACTGGGAAGCCACTTGAGTATTCCTGCCAAGAAAGCTCCATGGACATGGAGTCACAAAGGGTCGGTCAGAACTGTAATGATGCAACACACACACACACACACACACACACACACACACACATGCAGGCTACACATTGCTCCCCACTCCCATTCCTCAGCAAGCTCAGTACTCATTTTATGGACCTTGGAAGGATGGAAAGTGGAGTCACCCTGGAGCCGGCTACCTGAGATCGAATTTGGGTCATAATGACAGTTTTGGCTGTGTTACAGCAGTTTAATCACTAAGCCACAAGGCTCCTCAGTGGCAGCTTCAATAAATCATTTGTGCGGCATCATGGGAACAACCAAGAAGACTGCCTTCTCTTTCTTCCCCAGTCCAAGACTTGTCGGTCATAGACCTGCTGAATTTCTATTTGGCATTTTTTAGGAGGAAAGGCCATGCCTGTTTAACCTCACCCAGAGGTATTTAGTTGTGCCTCCTTGTTTAAATGTCACCAATTTCCCATAGTAGAATTGCAATCTATTAGGAATAAATAAATTTCCAGATTTATTTCCAACACCCAAGGGCAATAATCTGCAGTATGGGCCACTGAGTTGGAAAATGTAATTACTAAATTAATGCCATTTTTGATTTATGATAGGACTGCAACACATTTGACAACTACGGCAGGGGTACTTTCTTTTCAGATGTGGATTTCAAAGACACAAACATGCCCAAGTGGGTTAAATGGAACATGCTTTAAAATTTCTGGGAGCTGATATTCAAAGAAACTCATGGGCCAAGCATACTGGAATGGAGCAGCTGCAGACTTCATGTATAAAATGTGGGGCTCATATCAGTAGTGCAATGAAACGTAAAGCAAGAATTCTGAAAGCGGACATCCAGAAGGCTGGGGAACCAGATCTGTTTTGTATAACAGACAGAGTAACGCACACAGAGAGGACTGGGGCATTATTTTTGAGGTGCCCATAAAAACCGGTAACATGCTTCATATCATACCAGAAATTCCTTATCCCATACTTATCCTCAGGCAAGTCCCTCCAGAGCTCAGCAAAGTGTAGCACCATCCACATAGAAATTTATGTATGTATATATGTATATATTTATTTCACTTATTTTAGAGTATTTTTATCCTGCCTTTCTCCTTGGAAAAGGACCCAAGGTGGCTTACAGTAATGAGGGATAATATAGAGTCCAGTACAATTAAGACATGTTCAAGTATTTGAGAACAAGGAAATGAGGGACATCTTACAGTATTAATAGACAACATTACATTAAAGCAACAGTTATAAGTAGTCGTAAACACAAAGTCTATGTGACCCCATAGATTCATATAAAAGACACATAATGGTAGTCCATCATTCAGGGAAAGCTTGCCTGAAGAGAAAGCTTTTGCCTGTTTCCGGAAGGACAACAGAGATATGGCCATCCAACACAAATGGGCCCCTGCATCCATGTAATATATATATTTTCCACACACCTGCCCCTAAAATGTAAAATCCTCCCCAGCCCTTATCAAGAAATATTAGAGAGCTCGGCTATCTCAGAATGAAACGGGTGGCTCATTTTACAACATCGGGCTTTGGAATGCATTGCCCAGAGAAGTCAGGCTGTCCCTCCTCCTCAACGTTAATGGCTGTGAGCCACTGTGGGTCCCCTATGAGGAGAAATTGAAAGAATAAGAATACGTCATGACCTCTGCAGGTCTAAATGAGCACAGATAACATTACTGTTGGAAACAATTTGTCCAGATAATTTCCCCCAAACACCATGCCTTGGTAGAGGCGGTGGTACCAGGAGTTATCATAAGAATCATGGCCTTGTGGACCAGATAACCAGCCAATATATTACAGTATTATACATATCCAGGGCTCTGCAAGAAAAGGAAGACAAAAAGGAAGCCAGCATATATACATTAACTAAAAATAAAAATAAATATCAGTTAGGAAATATATAAAGAGAGTGTGAATCTCTTTTTTTACAGGACTTAGTTTTACAGAGTGGTTAACCTTCCTGCCGCTGCCGCCTTCCTCAGCTCTTGAACTTTTGGAGAAAAGTTTAGAAAAAAATTCATCTTTGCAGGTATAATGATGAATGTGAGTTAAACAGACCAGCCAATTTAAGTACCGTGATATATGAATGGCTGAGAATGGTGATCTTGAGTGTGAAGTAATTCAGAGCAAGCCTTGTTCTACCACTAGAATATGGTATAATAGCTTGAGTATTATTAATGAATGACAAGTGCATGGCAGTGGGTTAGGCTCTAGCTATGGTGAACGGCAGATTGCCTCGCCAGTGCTCGGGTGTAGAAAGCACCAGCAACAAAATCCGCACACCACATACAGAGGACTAAATATGAATTGCTGTCAATGTCATCTGTGAAACGGTTACGTTCTGGGTTCCAGTGTTGTTTTCCTGATTAATGAGATCAACAGTGTGCGTCACTGAACTCATTAGATAGAAGGCAAATGAATCTTCCCCGAGAACATTCTCGAGATTTACTCTTCTCCACCCATTTCAGATAATCTTGCCTTCTGACTTCTGTCAAGAGGACTGCAGAGGGTTTTAGCGACAGAATTGCAATTTTAGAAAGTGCGGGATGCAAGTGCGGGATGCAATGGCTGTGTCACTGACTGACGCTTTGAAGATCGGTTTCCTGAAATTAAACTGTGCATCTTTAGATAAAATTGTTGGGTAAGAAAAGAAGCAAGGTAGAAATGAGTGGAGAGTCTCTTCAGACTGGTAGTTGGGGCAGAGGGAAGTGCTTACAAGAGCCTTGTGGCGCAGTGGTTAAATGCCTGTACTGCAGCTAAAACTGTGCTCCGAACCTGGGGTTCAATCCCAGGTAGCGGGCTCAGGGTTGACTCAGCCTTCCATCCTTCTGAGGTTGGTAAAATGAGTAGCCAGCTTGCTGGAGGGGGTGCAATGTGTAGCCTCCATACTATAATTAAAAACTGTAAACCACCCAGAGACTACTTGAAGCGGTATGTGGCAGTATATAAGCAGATCACTTTTTTTTTTTGCTTCAAAGCATGATGAGATCAAGAAAATATCCAAAATAGAGAGCCAAACTTACTGGGTGTCTTCCCATAGCCGTTGGGGTAAAACCCTTGAATCACAGGCCTCTGTGTGAGCCTCTACAGAACTGAGTTGTAATATACAGTCATACTCTAGGTTCCTCAACTGGGCTAACAGTGTCCTGGAAGCTGAAGTTTTGTTTTAAATAACCAGCAAGGTTGGGAAGCTTTACAACAAAGGGAGGGCCCTGAGAGTCAGGGCAATTAAACGCCAAATACTGTACTCTAAGGAGAAACATTGAATAGGTTGGGACTGGGACTGGCCTTTCGATCAACCTGAATAGGCATACAGGCCAAAGGTTCCCCTTCTTCATTCTAACGCTTTCCTATTCCCCCTTTGGGGGAAGTTGGTCTGGAAGAGGTTCAGAGATAAAATTTGAGTCTCGTGGTTGGAAAAACAGTCTCTTGTACAATTCCCAGTAAATCACTGATTTCCTCCTGATTTAAATCCTACGTTGAGTCAGATATGGGAGGGATGTGGTTCTGTGGGATTACTCACAGGGGGAAAAACAGCACCCTTTAAAAAAAGGTTTTGTTGAAATCAATGGGACTTACTTCAAGGTAACGTTTTCAGATGATTTATAGTAGCTAAATTGAAATGGGCTAACACAGTGCGAAGAAATCCCTTGAGTCTTGAAAGCATGGGGTCCCTGTGTTTGTTCCCACATGTTTGCTTAGTGATATAACAGGAATTAAGCTTCTTTTAAAATCCGAAATGACTGCAAGAGAGGCCCTGAGAATAACCTATATTACTTCTTGGCTTTAGTAGTATACTATGAAAGCAGTACTGACAAAGGCTCATTTCCTGCCTATCTCAGATCCCTACATGGGATAACAGCACAAGTTAATTACGAGCAATACAGCTTCTCAGTCTTTCAAGTCATGAGGGATGAAGAAATGGCTGCTCCAAGGACTTATCTCCAGATCTGGTGACGAGGAGGCAGTATAATCATGTTATCATCATGCTATACCTGTGAGGAGAAGAAATGTGTTCAGCCTAATCTTATCTCATATCTGACATAATCCCTGCCAAGAAATAAATTAAAACCATTGGTACTGGCAAGGGAAAAAAATCTTGCTCTGTATTTTAATTTAAAATGGGCTCATCATAAACTTACACCTACCCTAAAGATAAAAAGAGCGGGGGGAGGACTGAGATTTAATTGCCATGATGCTCTGGTATCTGAAAAAAGATAAGATGGATGGGTGGTATGAGTTACTTTTCTGGTGACCCCCAGTTCTGAGAGCTTGTGATCCATTTGGTTAAAGGTCAACTTGAAAAGATAGAAAGAATTGTGAGGAAGATCTAAAGTGGAATATTTGGATGTGGGAGAGGGGGGATTACTATATGATGACAATCCCAGAATGGAGGAAAATGGGCCTCTTTCACCCATGGATTCTCTGTTGGGGTACCTGGTAACCCAACTCTTTTGGGTTAACAGGGAGAGTGAGAGGGCATGGCCCACTCTCTGTAAAGTGTTTAACAAGAACAGACTAGGAATCATAAAAAGTCATTGAGAAACCCCATGCAGACACTGAAAAGACTACCTCCTGCCCTCTAAGCCTAAAACCTGCAAACTTCCTTTGGATATGAATATACGAGTAGGGGGTTACCTTTTATTGGGCCACTGAAAAGTTGCAAGCTCTCTTGAAGGAATCCCACTTCTTCTGTCTGAGCAGAACCCTTTCAAGAATAGCGCAGAAACGAGTCCAAAAATTGATGATCGATAGATGTCAATTTGAGGTGATCGCACACGCAAGCTTCGAAAGTCCTCTGAGGAGGTGGTGGTCTACAGCACCATTTCTTGCAGCAAGGTTGGAATGATATTGTCAAGCCCCACACACAGAGCACACACACAAACAGGGTTCAGTTCTTTACCAAGATCTTTAGTGGAAAGCCAGGCAAGTTCAAGTCCATTGCTAACAATCAAGTGCCAAATAAATAACAGAATCCAACTCCCAGCAATTAACAGTCCAAGTCAAAACCAGAATATCTCACGGAAACCAGATGCCAAACCCAAGGGAACAGATCAAGCCGTGGTCCAGGAAGCCAGTCCAAAATCAGGAAACAGAGCCAAGGTCACAGACAGGAACGTGGTTGCAAGTTCAAATAATGTGTTGCTCCCACAGAGAGCTCAAGGTGAGCTTACCAGCTTTATCCCAAAACAGGGAACACACCCTTCCTTCTGGAGAGGAGACCTGATTCCCCATCTAGCATCAAAGACCCTTTCCCTAGCCCTCCTGGTAGCACTTCTTTGCAGAATCCTGCTCATAGCCCTTCTAGGGGGAGAAGATATGTTTTCAGCTGAGTCATCAGACCCAGCTGCCTGCTGACTTGAGCTGCAAGGCTCCTCCAGCAGCTCTTCACCATTTAACCCCTCAGAGTCAGGTTCTGTGACAGGCAGGGTCCTGGCAGATATACACCCCGCTCTTATCATTTATTCTTACATGTGCATAATATTTAGGACCAAAGCTTTTATTTTGAATATGACGCAGTTGTTGAGAAAAGGGCAGTTCGGCACGCAGAATGCCAAGGCTGCCATGACGACCCATAAACAAAGTCCAGAATCTAAGCTCCATATTAAAGCCTATCTTAGGAGATAAATAAAAAAAGAAAGAGAAAAAAAGAAACAATGTTGGATTTTGGATTTTTAAACACTCTGCGGTTCCTTGCCGGTACCTTTGAAATTATGTTTTAATTGTTCTAAACCAAGGGCAGACCAAGGTTCCACATAGCCATCCGTGAATCTTTGAGGGGACCACATCCACTTTTGCTTCTTTTCCCCATATTTTTCCTTGAATATGCCCATTAAAGCTGGGAAAGTATCTTTGCACCTTCTCGTGGATAAAAATTTCCAGCATTTTGGTAAAAGGGGAAAGGCTCAAAAACATTGAAAAATTGTCCATAACAGATCATAGGGTGTTTTGAAAGCTTTTTTAAAAAAACCCTTGCAAGTGGATTGTGTGAAGTAGTAGACTGTTTCTTTCCCTAGGTTACAGAAATGGCTGACAGGCATATTGGTTTTTTTCATTTGAGTAAGAGGGGTTGCTGAGAGGAAAGTTTCTGCTACCACCACCACTGTTTTCTTTCATTTCTCTGTTCTAAACACTCCTCTCGGCTTTGGAGAGTTTGTTTCTTTTTGTAGGATCAGGTTCCCTTGGGTTGGAGCAACCCATAAAGAAATGCCTTTACACAAAAAAGGGTGTGGGATTTTTCTTTCCATCTGGACAGCTTTTCTTAATGGCCTGACAAAAAACAAATCTTTCCAGGAATTGAAGTCAAGTCGACTGGGCGGTAATTATTTGGGTCCTCTTTTTTCCCCTTTTTGAAGATGGGGACTTCCCTGTTCTCCAGGACTTCTCAAAGCTTATTGCCAATGTTTCTGAAATTATTCTGCCAGTTCTTTTAATATCCTTGTGTGTAATTCATCTGGCCCAAAATACTTAAATTCATTTAATGTTTCCATGTGTTCCTGTGCTACCTCTCTACCTATTCTATGTTGCAATTCCCATCCTACCTCATCTACTTTTTGTCCCAGGAGATCTCTTTTTTCCTTTTTGGAGAAAACTGAGGCAAAGAAGGTGTTGAGTAGTTCTGCCTTTTCCTTTTTCTCCTATTGGTAACTAGTTATCAGTTACTTATTTTTCCTTTTGCTTCGGACATAACTAAAGAAACCCTTTTTACTATCTTTAATCTCTCTGGCAAGTCTAAGTTCATTTTACGCTTTAGCTTTTTTATCATCCCCTTGCATATATTAGCTGTTAGCTTATATTCCTCTTTGGTGCATTCCCCATTTTTCCATTTCTTGTACTTGTTTTTCTTTATAGTTAGCTGAGTTGGAAGTTCTTTAGTAAACCATTATGGTTTCTTTAGACATTTCCCATTTTTTCTTCTTGTTGAAACAGTTTTAGATTGTGCCTTTAATATCTCACTTTTAAGGAACTCCCATTGATCTTGGACTCCCTTCTCTTTCAGTGTTTTGGTCCATGGAATCACAGCCAATAATTCCCTAAGTTTATTTTAAAAAATGGCTTTCTTAAAGTCCAGGATTCTTGTCTGACTGTGCTTAGCTTCACCTCCCAACTGTATAACAAATTCCAAGAGGGCATGGTCACTTTTACCTAAAGATCCCACCACTTTGACCCCATTTATAAGGTCCTCCTTATTGATTAAGACCAGATCTAAAATGGTTGTGCCTCTTGTTGCCACCTGTACTTTCTGGGTCATGAAATTGTTTGCAAGGGCAGGAAGGAATTTGTTAGACCTTGCATTCTTAGCTGAGTTGGACTACCAACATATATCAGGATAGTTAAAATCTCCCATTAGTACTACATCTCTCCCTTTTGACTATGTGGCCATCTGCTCACAGAAGGCATCATCCCAATCCTCCGGCTGGCTTGGGGGGTCTATAATATACCCCCACAGTGACATCCTTCCCAGTTTTCTCAACCCTGATTTTCACCCAAATACTCTCAACATTTTTTCCAAGCTGTTTATCTTGTATTTCTTCAGCAGTATAGATGTCCTTAATATATACAGGTCCTCCTTTCTTACTAGGTCTGTTCCTTTGAAACAGGTTATACCCTCCAACAACTACCTTCCTACCATAAGTCTCATCCCACCAAGTTTCAGTGATGCCAATTATGTCATATTTATTTTGCTGTGTTAGGAGTTCAGGCTCTTCTTGTTTGTTCTCGATGCTTTGTTCATTGGTGTAGAGACATTTGAGGCTGTGTGTGCTTTAACATTAAGATGGCAGAATGGCTATGTGTGCTTTAACATTAAGATGGCAGAACGGCTCCTGCTGCAAAATACTGCCCATAACACCCAATCATCTCAGGCAGGACATTTGAGGATGCAGTCACTGAAGGAGGCTTGTAAATCTTTGACAAGAAATCAGTGGCAGCCCCTCAGCTCTGGAACCAACTTCCTCCTGAGTTATGTCTGGCATCTTCCCTCCCAGTCTTTAAGAAACATCTAAAGATGTGGCTATTTAAAAATGCTTTCCCCAGATATTAATATGTTCTAATAATAATTGATATCACATATTTTGGGGGGTTTTATCCATAGCCCATCTTGCTCCTGTTCAATGTTTTTGATATATATTGTTTATTACTTATTATGTTTTTACTTATCTGTGCTTACCTGTTATATTGTATAGTTTTGTTTATGGGTTTGATTTCTGTTCAGTTTTGTAAACCACCCATGCAGCTAGATGGAGCAGTAAATAAATAAATAAATAAATAAATAAATAAATAAATAAATAAATAAATAAATAAATGGATGTTTAGAGGAAAGGGGAAATCTCTAGTTGTTTAGAACAGAGCATCCTTCCTGCTTCCGTTGTGTGAACTTTAATGAGACAGTACAATGATATACTCTGACATGAGGTGATTGCCATTAACATTAATTTACTATATGCAGATTTTAGCCATCATATGAAACTTAGATGATGATTGATTTGACAAGGGAAGCCACAACCTTGTGTTTGCAATACCTGGGCAGGGCTGCTGAGCTCAGGACCTTTTGGATGTCCCTAGTTCAGAGGGCCACCCTAACCTGGAAATGACGTGAGAGGACTAACAGCAACAACAAGCAGAACGTAGAGGGGCCCTCTCATAGACTGCTGACTTCTCAGCTTCAACTTTTGACAAACACAAGGGCACATACTGCAAGCAGCATCAGCAAAGGCGCCAGTTTTAAAAGATATCTTGGAGATCAGGTTCTCCTCACCTCCAGGGAAATCAACACTGTTGGGTGGTAGGAAATTGGTCCCATGTCTCTTGTTAAATTGACATCTGATGCTTATTTGTTCTTCTTGAAAAGACTGTTAGAACAATGCAGCAACACTGTTTTTGTCAGAATATGTGCTATTTGATCAGCCAGTAGAAGCAATACTTATTGGATAAATTGTTAGCCAGAGACAGAGCTTTCTTAAAACCAAACAGCTATATTCCAAACTGTACAAAAATATATCACAGCATCACAGAACTTCTACAAAGTTCAACAAAGCATAGAGGGAAAACTCACATTAGTACATTTATACAAAATTCAACAGCATAATAGCATACAGTGCATAGACAAAATATATGACAGAGAAACAAAGTGGATGCCTTACTCACGGAAGGCCAGATGAACAATGATTTACAGAACATTTTTATACACATGTCTGTTCAATCATAAATGGCATTACCTCATAGCTATTGCAACCTCTTGCATCAACCAAAATTCATTATGTTAATTCTTAACATCTGTACTCCATTTGAAAAAACTATACATTGAGTCACTGGGACTTTGCACTTTTTACAGACTCCATCTTTAAATCAATTAAATACATATCAAAGATATATAGAATATCCTGTCTAATACATATGTTGCACTAGCTAATATCTGACAGTTTTTAAAGTAACCAGTGTTTTCTATATGTGTGACAGAAAACCAGGTTGGGTTGAGCATTTTAGCATCTCTTGGCATTCTATAAGTCGCCATTATAAACTGTTGCTTGAAGTTGAGTGTTCCATCTTCTTCAAGGAGACAGACTGTTCTTTGTTCTTAGTTGACTGCAGTGGGTGGATGCACATGAAGGCATCTCCAGTTTTGTCCTTCAACATGCTTGCACACAGAAGGCAGCTGTAGGGGGCTTCTGCACACAAATCTAGGCTTTATCTTAAATGGATTTCTTGGAACAATAAGTGTGTAACCTTTTCTTACCATCTCACTGTGGGCTTCCTGCATTAACACCTGTTCGTAGCCACGCATTCAACTTCCTAGCCAGCTGAGTTCTAATGCACCACGGATTTCTGTGAAGATGTTAATGATTCTAGACTGACCCCAAAAATGGCACACACAAGCATAATTTTAACAAATATTAAATCAATTAAACAACCTTTGAAGTTTGTTTTGCACTCCTTTCCAAGATGTACCTCCAGGTAACTCTGTCTGTTGGGCGTTACTGAGTTCTACCTTGTCTTTTTGATAGTGCTCCTCACACCCTGACACTAAAACAGGGCCTGACAACACATCTCAGAATGTAGTAAACCCCGTCAGCCCTTTTTTGTGCCTCTTAGTGCTGTGTCGCCTTGGACAATCCATGCAGGCCCAGTGCGCCCCCAGAAAAAGGTCTGAGTCCTTCATGCCCTTGAAAAGGGTCACCATAAGTTGTAATCAACTTGGCAACACACAGCTGTCTAATGGTGTAAAATGGGTGATACCTGTCACCATCAACTAGAGAGCCAAATTCTCAGATAGTTTCCCCACCGTTTCCTGTTTCTTTTGAAAGAGAAGGAGAATGGTCTGTGGGGCTGTAGGATGCAAGATGAAACCATAACATTCTCCTGCACCATAGAGAGTCATTACTGTTGCTGCTGAAATTCAGTGGCAAGGAGAAATATGGTGGAGGGACAGCAGCATGTCACCATGTTGAATTTGGGGATGGATTCAGCGTGACTGCTGGCACCCAGAATTTGCTCATTCCTCTCCTAGAAATGTCCATGGTGTTGGTGATGTCTAATTACTGTTTATGTGTATGTTCTTTCTCTTTTTCTAGTACAGTAATACCTTGGTTTACAAGTACCTTGGTTTAAGAGTGTTTTGCAAGACAAGCAAACATTTCTATTAAATTTTGCCTGGATCAATGAGCAATGTCTTGCAATACAAGCACTGGAGCAGGTCACATGATCACAAGTCAGCCAATGGTGACTCTCTCTCTCCCCCTGCTGGATTGTGGGTAATTGTCTAGAAGTTTCCCTCCCAGACAAGCCTCCAAAGCAGAGGGAGGAGAGAGGAATGGAGGTCTCCCTTGCACCAAGAGATGTAAAATTTCTAGAAATTTTGAAGCTTGGAAAAAACCCATGGGGGGCATAAATTTTCAGAATAATTCAAAAAATGCTACATTAGCACACACACCCTTTTACAGCTTGAAAATCATTCTTGTTACTTTAGGAACATAAAACATGACTGTGGACAATTTGACTTGGCACAAAATTATCACAACTAGCATATTAAAATATAGTGTATCCAAACAATTATTACAAACAGAATTTACTTTTTATAAACTAATGTAGCTAAATCATTCAATTTTCTGGAATCAGATAAATGTAAACTCCTACATTTTCAAAATAAGTTAAGTTAATTAAATTAAGTATATACTTTTAGGGTTCTTTTGTTGAACCCAAAAGTATATACTTAAGATACCCTGTCTTAAAATATTTTATGCATCATGTTAAAATAAAACATTCTATAATCATCTTTTCTTTTTCTTTTTTTAATTTTTCCATTTTTTTGAAAAAAACAAAAAGGCTTCAGGAAAAAAACAGAAAAAAAAACTTTTTTCCCTGAATTTTTCCATTTTTTCTGGGCCTTCACATCTCTACTTTCACAAGCCAGGAACGTTTTCAAAGGAGATTGCAGGTTAGTGGGTTGTTTTATTTTTCTTTATATATTTATTTCGTTTTCAACATCCTTTCTTATTTTTCAAACCTTTTCTATTCATGGGGAAGCTAGTAATGTGTGAATATGGCTACAAATTGCATTTTATTATTGTCACATTAAAAACACAGAATAAAATCAAGTTGTTAGTCTCAAGCAGAGCAGATTCCGCAGTCAGGTTCCTTGACCAGTGGTGGCAAATCTGTGACACTCTAGATGTTTTGGACCACAACTCCCACAGTCCTTTGTCATTGACTGTTTAGGGTCGGACTTCTGGGAGATGTGGTCCAAAACATCTGGAGTACTGAAAGTTTGCCACCACTGACCTAGACCATGGTGTGGACGAGGGCTTTTACCTAACTTATTTTGTGAGTTTTGGTATTTTGTGAATACAATATGTGTTCTCTGGGGCCCCAGAATGAATCATCTGGGTTTCCATTATTTCTTATGGGGAAATTTGCTTTGATATACGAGTGCTTTGGTTTACAAGCATGTTTCTGGAATGGATTATGCTCATAAACCAAGATATTACTGCAGATGATCCCTAATTGTTTTGGGTATCATTGCCAGTAGGCCCCTTTAGACAGCTCAGTTTTGTGCATGTGTCAACCATTTTGATTTATGGTGGTCTTTTCCAGAATTTTCTAGGAGCCCTGGGACGGTTCAACTTGCCCCAGGCTATCTCTTATCACCGGACTCATAGTGGAGAATCAAACTCTCAACCTCTGGTTTTGTGTCCAGATACCTCAACCACTGTGTGTCCCCCCCCACAATAGTATCCCAGTTCCTTCTACTCTATGTTGCAATTTCAGGCTAAAGATCCACATGAGCAGGCCACACAGGGGAGAAGGAAACAGGTAACCTGCTTTTAGATAACAAGCACTTGTTATTTTTAAGTCACATTAGAATTTCAGTCCTCAGGCCATGTTATGTCTTAGAGCAAATACCTTCAGGTCAGGTATTCACTGATTAATCTCCATCCATACCTTAACAATTCAAATTACCCAATGACTTTTCATGGTTTTATAGCCGCAGTGTCCTCCACATGCTGCAAAAGTCCTGAATCTAAACATAAAGAAAAAGGGGGGAGGGGAGAGGGAGAGGAGAAATTATAGAAGGGAGGCAAGGCAAAGAGAACATTTACCCCTCACCGGAGCTGTATCCATAGCAACTGAAACTATTCATTTGCTGTCTCAAATAATGTGTTCAGGCCCGTCTCACTAACAATTCAGGAGAAGACATTGACAAATGATCACTATATGCAGCCATCCATTTTTAAATATGCAGTCTATTTGGCTGAATTCTAATTTGGCCAATTAATACCAAACTAACAATGCTATCTGATGAGTTGTTTCTCAGCAGAGGGAAATAATTTCTGGAAACATCTCTAGCAGGCGCAAACATGCAAAATGTTGTACTTTCTTTACGCTGGGTTAGGAGTCTGGGTTTTGCAATACCATAGTTGTAGTTGCCACCCTTCTGCTTCAAGAGGCAACTCGGAGGCAGCATGCCCATCACGAGGTCCCGCTCCATTCGTCACCATGCCAACATTTGAAGCAGGTGAGAAGAAAACGGAATGACTCCTGTTCACGCCCAGCATAAAGCTCCAGTTTTTAAAATCTTACATGATGAGAACTGACAATTTGAACTATAGCGGGAGCCACTGCCACATAATCTGGCCAGTAAGCTAGTTTAGTAACAAATATTCTAAGGCCTGTTTCATAACAAATTGAGTTTATATGTGTCTATATCCCTGTGTGCTATGTGCTGTGTCATTACAGTTGTGTTCGACTGCTCGTGACCCCATATCCATGGAGTTTTCTTGGCAGGAATACTGGAGTGGTTTGCCAGTTCCTACTCCAGGCGCCAACAGCACCTGGTATTCCCTGGTGGTTGTCCATCCAAGTGCTAACCAGGGCCGCCCCTGCTTAGCTTCTAATATCAGGAGAGATTGGATGTGCTTAGGGAAATGGTGGTGAACCTTCAGCACTCCAGGTGTTCTGGATCACAACTCCCACAGTCCTTTATCATTGGCAATACAAGCTTGGAATTCTGGGAGTTGTGGTCCAAAACATCTGGAGTGCCAAAGGTTCACCACCACTGGCTTAGGGCATCTAGGCATTTATATACCTATAGGTCTTCAAATAAGTTTTGTATAACCTAACCTGGTGATCAGCAGCTAATTGATGAGGTGTGTGGCCATGTACCCATATATGCTCTAGGACCATCATCAATTCGCTACAAGTCATGTAATCACTAGGATTATTTGGTATTTTTCCACCCATTGAGCAGAGAGCATTATATATGGTGCTGTTCCTCCCATTTTTCACTCTTGTGAGGTGCATGAAATTGAGAGGGAATGACTGGCCCAAGGCCGCATCATGCATTGAATGGGGAATTAAAGATGGGTCTCCTCTGAGTCTTTACCAAAGACTCTGTCTTTACTGATACTTGCTCGTTCTTAAATTTTAGAACAGCTGATGTCAATAGTTTTTTATTTACTGCTGTTGTTAACCGCCCGGAGTTCCTTTGGGAAGACAGGCAGTATAAAAATATATATTAAAAATGAATAGTTATACTCAGAGAAGGAATAATCCAGGTTTCTTTCAAAAGGTAGGGCTGGAAACCTTTTAACAGCTATTCTGTACAGCTTTTCTAAGCAGGAGAATATAAATAGAGAAGAAACAGTGTGCCTTAAGTTTCTCTCCTGTCATGGCATTATCTTTGTTCACTGAGCGGGAATGAAAATGAAGTGTGTGGATGTCTCACCCTACAGGGTAGCAATTCGCATAGTTATGATCTACAATAGCTGAATGATTAGCTGAAGATCCAAACACATGACAACTACAAAGAGATATCTGAAGGTTGCTTGAAAACAATACACACACACACACACACACACACACACACACACACACACACACACACACACACAAACCCCATGTGTTTGAAGAACGCCTTTTAGTTGTCAAATGAGCTGCAAAGGTTTGATACAGAACAGGTCTCAGCCCTTCTAGGTAGCTAGAAATGATTCGCTAAGATTCTTGCCTGCTACCGGCTCAGGTTTGTAGTACCTCTGTATGCGAGTCATGAAGCTGTTGTTGTGACCTCCATTTCAACACATTATGACTGATAAAGCATCTAATGAAACTAAATTGATTCGCTTTGTGAAATCTGGGTTTTGACTGGGGTAATTGCAGACCCCATTAGGCAGCTAGATGCAGGCAGTCCGCTGCAGTGCTCAGGTGTATTCAATGAGACGGGAAGAGGCAGAATATTTTCGAACATTATTCAACAGCTGCTATCTCCAGACAGCCAGGTTGGGAGGGCATGAGCTAAGTAATACTGAGGAATAACTAGCAGCAACACACACGGAGAGACAAACACACACAGAGATGCAAAATGCCATATCTGCTTTCTTGCTTTCTGTTCATTCACTTCCCCCTTCTCTCCTACTAAACAAAGGAATTTTGACTAGGACCCACCCAAGTAAGACCCTATTCTTTTTTTAGTACTGTCAGTGAGATGCAGTATCTGTCTCCTGAGCCAACGGTTGAGAGTCAGTTGTGCCTCCAAGGAGAAGGGCCGACCTGTGTGGCCTTGGGCAAACTGCACGGTCCCACAGCATCCCATCCTCCAAGAAAGAAGGAAATGGCCAACCATTTCTCTCTACCTGGTGAACTCTGAGAAAGGTTGCCACAATTTGGAATCCACAGCATATAATTACTGCCATTGTTATAGTCCACTGGAGGCCAATGCCCTGACCTTCCTGGGTCTCCTTCATTTTTTAAATTAGAAACCCATGTAAAGCAACCAAGTGGAAAAAGAAGACAGAGTCTTCTGTAGCTGTAATAGTTGTTCAGAAGGGGAAATTCCATAAAAAGGTACAGCTTTTCATGTGAATTACTTTTCCTGAAATAATGTACCATTATTCAAGGTACAGGAACCCAATCCTAACAACAAGGCTCAGCAACTAGCAGCGGGGGCCAAACGCAGTGACACGAAATGAAAGACAAGGCATCTCCGAGTCTGTGAAGATTCTCAGTCATCCAGGTGAGTTTATCTGGAAGTTGAGTCATGGCAACTGGACTTCTTTTTCTTAAGAGACAGAAATGTTCCGCTGCTCATCCAAACAACTTCATCAGTCTGAATATGGCTAGTGCGAGTCCTCCATCTCTGAGCGCAGGTGAAGTAAATGAATTTGACTGCTGTTCCAAAAGTGAGTTCATTGAGTGTGTGCACACATGCATCCATGCATGCACAAACACATAAACACACACAATTTTGTTTCCCAGGTTTCACATTTAAAGCAGCTTTCTTCAGAAGAGAGAGAGAAGCTCCATAGGTCTTGACTGCATGAGGATTGTCCAAGATTCCATTCCCTTGCGTTGACTGAAAGCAAACCCGCCACCGCCACCACCACACTGCTAGGTCTGTCCAATATTGGGAAGAAACATTTCTTCACTGAAAATTAACAGTCTGTGTGCATGCATTTCCACACACAGCCCTAATTAAAATTTTCTAGTACTTTTGCACTGTCGACAGAATTACTGTATGCCTAGAAACGCCACATTCCAGTAATGGATCGATGGCAAAATTGTGCACCGTTTCACTGGTCTGTATTTTATCAACTTTAAACATGTTAACCGATTATAAATGTGCATGACTTCACCACTGGTAAAAATGAAATTCCCCATGCTAGTTTTATTTTCCATCCACTTCTGCTGCTACTGAGATGGAATGCAAGGACACCTCCCTCTCTTTTTATTCTGGTTGACGTAATTAATTATTGAATTCTTTTAATCCAGAGCCCTCCCTTTGCCTATATTCTGGGATTAAATAGTTCTTGGTCATTTGGGCATCATTACTTCAGTCAATGGCATTTACTTTCCTTCTTGTTTGTTTATTTATTTCCATTGCCATCCTGCCACACACAGTCTTTTCTAAACAAACCCTCTGGGCAGTTGACAAATGTGTAAAAATGCATTAAGATAATTGCAAATATCAATAAAACCTAATGATTAATTGAAGTACACAGCTGAAGCGGAGACTGCTAAGCATCACAAAGCCAAAAAATATTAGCAGAAATGTCGTAAAACAGCAATCTACCTCATTCTTAACTTTTTTTTTTTTTTGCAATAAGAGTGAACTCATTCCCATAATGTACACGTGGGGCTAGCTTGACATAAGGCAGAATTATATCAAGCGGGTGAGGATCCCAGAAGACGATCATATGATCTGTACTCTAGTTGCTTAGAGAGGACAGAAGCAATAACAGCTTGGATGTGCCAATAGTCCCTCTGTGACAAAATATTTTGAAAAGCTTTTTTCACAGCCAGATGTAGAATGCCTTGACTAGCATCCATGCCTGCTTGATCAGGAAAACATTAAAAAGTTTTTCTCCTGAAACCTGGTTAATTGAGTCCTGGTTGAGAGGGTTCAAAAGTTCACATTTTCCTTTGGAAGTCTTGTGTCAGGAGCCTGGTCTCAGAAATCCTGAGATAATGTTTTCTGAAAGCACTCAGGGCTGGGGCAAACACTATTGTTCTGTACCTTTGTAATGCAGAAATACTTTCACTATCAAAACAGTACTCAATTCCTTTGATATATAATATGCTATATGTGGCAAAATATACCCCTTTCTGGAACATTGTCACTCTATTACTTCATTTAAAGTAAACTTTTTTTTAGTCTTCAAAGAAAATCTGTCCTTCACTGTTTCTGTGACCTTTCATTATCCTCCAAACATTTCCCTTTTCAGCTTATGTTGTTGCCTACAATGGAATGCTCTCACTGATAAGCTTATATCATGCAGGTGTATAGCAAAGTGGTTGTTTTTCCCCTTTGAAAGGCCTTTTTTGAGAATCCATATTTCAGCCTCTGCAGCCTGGATAGTTTCCATTTTTTTAAAAAAAGTGAATGGGGCCAACCATTCCCTTTCAATATAAATAAGATTGGGCTTTTCTCTTTGTGTGACCTATTTTAACTCTAGTAATATTTAGCATTGCTTGTTTCTTCATGGAACAGGGATAAAACAGTTTTACTTTTTTAAAAAAATTCAAAACCCTTTGCTGAAACTTCCCCAAATTTGGCACAGAGGACAAACAGACTGTACCACATTTAGTGCTTCAAAAGTCCAGCTTCAATGTTATACTGTTTTGTAGCAGCTGGCCTGACATTTAGAATTGCCTTGAAGAATGCTGATTAATGCTACTGCATGATAACACTGCACTCTCATGCAGTGATATAATACTTTAACCATTTTAAAACGGGCACCCATTTCACAATACAGGTGTTTTGTGGTCATGGATCTGGGGTGTTTAGCAAAGTGTTACATACAATCAATAGCTTTAATTAGAGATGGGCACGGAACAAACATTTTTTCGTTTCCATTACCGTTTGTTGTTTCCGTTATGTAACGAAACGACAAATGAAAATTGTGATGAAAATGCAACGAAACGAACAGAACCACAAAAATTGTGGTCGTTACGTTTCGTTTCCGTTAATGGCGACGCACAATGAAATGAGCTGTTTTAAATTTTAAAAAACGCCCTGGATGTGCGTAAAAACACAGCAATAATTATTTATATTGTCTGATAATACCTACCGGGGGGTTGGGGTCCTTAAAATGTTTGTTTTTGTCTTCTCCCATCACGATGTATTTTTCTTTCCCCTTTAAAATGGATGTCACCACCAGCCACAAAATGGAGGCAAGCCATGTGATGGGATCATGTTCAACCAATAGCATGCCCAGGTTGCAGACTGGGCAGGCAGGTCTGGCAGCCACAGAGGGCATAAAAAGGTCTGGCAGCCTCCATCCTCCTTGCAGTCTCTGGTGGGAGTTAGGGTGGGATTGCTGTCTCTGCGACTCTAGCTTCAGTCCTGCAGCCTCCCTGTGTGCGTGCGTGCTGTGTACCTATTGGTGAGTACCCTCCCCTGCCCCGCAGTGCAGTCACTCTGCGACTGCCTTGCACCCTGGGCAACGCCCGCCGCTGCCTTTGCAGCCTCCCTGCATACCTAGTCTATACTGTGTCTCTGCCAGCATCCTTTTTTTTAGTGTTTTCCCTCTGGTCTGGGGCGTTGGAGGATGCCTGCGCACGAAAATGCTTTAAAAATCGCGCAAAAAGCAGGTAGAAACGACAAGCGAAAAAACGAAAAACAGTAACAATTTTTTTCAAAAAATTCCTGACAAACGGAAGTGAACCGAAACAGACCTCTCAACGACAAACGAAAAACCGAAACACCATTTTTCTGTTTCGTGCCCATCTCTAGCTTTAATAGATCTAGTGAATGTTCCTCTAAAACTAAGATCTTCCACCTTCATTCAGAGGGACTTACTCCCAAGCATCTCTGCTATGGTTTACAGCTTAACAGCCCAGTCATATGTAAATCTACTTAGGAGTCTGGTTCAGTTCAGTGGGACATACTTCCAGATTAAGAGTGCATAGCACTGCAGCAGGATGCTAACAATTCTTGGCTTTGATAGAATGAGGTTGCACCAATAAGTTGAACCAAAGATTCACAAAACATTCCATAAATACTTATTGGTGGAACTGTCTTGGCTGAACTTCCTACCAATATTTCAGCAAGGCCATATTTGTGAACCAAGCTGGTCACAGATGGCCAACAGTTATTTCAAGTTCATGTCACATTCTACCCTATTCAAAGTTTTAAGGCATTGGTCCTCTTTGCTTTTGCATTTATTTACTGACAGCAGTACCAATTCTACCCATACCTGAGAGCTCTGGGCAAGTTACAGCAGCTCAGAGCAAAATAAAACAATGCAATCTTTTTTCTTTTTTTACAAAAAGTTGCTCTGTCTGCCTAAAACTATCAGATGCCCATATATAAACTTGGTAGGTGACAGCATGGAGGGCTCATGTTCCCCTTCCAACCAGCAACCTGAAGTTCTGAAAATCCATTCACACCTTATTTTTAAAATTTAAAAAATGTGGGGCTCAAAAATTCTCTTTTGCCCTCTTGGCACAATGATTGCTGGTTTTCGTGGAACAGGGTTGACACAATCAGCATAATAAAATGTTTGCAGAACAGTAATCCCATTTGGGTGTTCAACATATTTATTTGGTCCCCAGAGAGGACCAAGGAAATTCACAACAAAACTATACACTGTTCACAGGTTTAAAATGCCATTAAACCTGCATTTAAATCGATTAAACATGAGTCAGTATTAAATTCGAGATTAAAAACAAATTTGAATTTTTTTAAAACTCTCTAAATTTATAAAGAAAGCATTCCTTAGACCTCCCCCCTTATTGCTTAAAAGCTTGCCTGAAAAGGAAAGTCTGAGGGTAGGACAAACAAGAAGAGTTCCAAGCAAGAGGTTTTTAAGGTTGATGCTGTGGCGGAAAGGGTAAAACAAGGATAAATATTCATGAGTGTGTTTTGAACAGCCAATCCCCAAGCTGGTGGGAGTGGTTAAGAATGTTATATATTGGAACCTAATGGGTGATGGGGAGTTCAGTTTGTGTTAGAGCTGAGAGGAGTTCAGTTAAGAGAGCTGAGAGTCAGTTTAGATTGTCAGTTGGTCAGGTGGGAGATCCTGCCACTGAAAAGGGTCTAGTTTATAAAGGAAATACATTATTATAAGAATTCATGTTTGCAATACGATAACATCGGCTAAAGCTATCAAAATACTGAGCATCTAATTGTAAACTAATAAACGTTTCATGTTTTGTTTTAAAACTATATAACCTGGTGTGACTCTCTCTCTCAAATACATACAAGTGTCCAGTTAATCTGGTGGTGGCAGTGAGTGGAAACCCAGTGTGTGTGAGGGACACGTCACAGATGCATTCTGAAGCTTCAGAGAAACCACTGAGCAGCCTGTGTGGGAGATCCTGTGAACCAAGAGTAAGGTCGTGCCCCACTGTCCTCCTCTAATGGCATGTGTATTGATGTGACCTCTCCCATCAGTTCAAGTATGGATGTAGGACACAGGTGTCTTCATAGAAGAGCCTTTTGAATGTCGAGCATTATAAATAAGGCATCTCCACAGCACTTGACTTGCGGATCTCTTTGATATGGCCCAGATGAACAAAAGCTCCATTCCTTTTCCTTTCAGACTTCTATGAATTAAAATGGAAATTTTTCAATGGCTCAAAAATGTTATAATCATTTCCTGGTTCTGGCTAAGTTCAAGAACCAGAGATATCAGAATACCAATGGAGAGATGCTATATTTGCTAGTGTCACCAGCTGGGACCTTAAATAGAATGCCAGAAATCCCATGAAAGAACATATTCTCATTAGATTCCTAGCCAAGTTTTACAGATGCTTTAATACTGCATCAGGAATTGGAGCGACAACATTTCCACCAACAATATTCTGAGCACCCTATAAAACTATGCACTGAATCCTTGGATTCATTTCCTAACCCTTTATGTTAATAGCAGTGGGCTTGGATTTGGGATGAATGGCTTGCATATATCTGAGATTCAAATTTTGCCCTTGGCGAATATCTTTGAAACTTACTTCTGGGTGATGGAAAGGTGACCTGACAAACATCTTGGAAATTTGTTGAGTCCCTACTAGGGATGGGCATGAAATAGAAAAACAGAGTTTCGTTTCATTTTGTTTATACCAGCGGTTTGTTTTATTTCATTTTTAAACAATTTTTTGTAAAAACTTGTAATGAAATAAATAATAACAAAATGATTCGTTACTCTATAAAATGGCTCCTCTGGTGCTAGAGGCACCAAATGTGGTTACAAGGGAGCCATTTTACAACGTAATGAAATGTTTCATTTTCAAAAGGAAAAAGAAGTGTTTTGTTTCATAACAGAACACTGTTTCCTGTTTTGTTTTGTAATGTGTTGAAAGCTTACAAAATGACAACACAATGTGTCGTTTTTCATAAGGTGCTCATCTCTATTCCCTACTTTAACCAATTTCATATGTCCAAGGGCCAGCCACAAAAAGGAGCACACACTGCCCTGAAAATCCATAGATTGCTTGAAGCCTGAAATTTTAAGGGAAAAGAGGCATAGAACCCAGAGCAAAATAACCACAGCGGTTATGCATGCAATCAAATAATACATATGAAACTCCTTCCTCGCATCTGGGTTGTACTGTTATAAATTAAATGCCACACAATAAGAGTCTAAGCCTTCTTCCTTAGAATCCCTACAATTTCTACTGCAGCACATGTTTTTTAGAATTGAAAACACATCAGGATTTCATAGAGTAAGAAGTTCAGGAAGTCTACAAGCAGGGTTCAAAAGGTGTAGGTAAACCTGGGTGAAATTGACATTTGAATCACCAATCTTTGGCGCCACTATGTTAGACACAGCTTATTTAAAATTGCTGTTTGTAGTTTAGGTGGCTAATTAGAGGTTTAAGGCTTAGCAAAACCACATTACTCCACCAACTAGGTAATGAACTCCGGGTATATTTTAATGATACTGGTATAAGTAATTTAAATGAAAGAAACTGTCTAAGTTCAGCTGATGTTGTGCCCAGGAAGTTTGGATATTGAAATACTAATCAGGTGACCTGGCCTGAGGCTTTGCCAAATATGTGACATAGAGGATGTCTAATTCAGAGTCCAGGGCCATTTTTGTGATGCCCTTATTCATCTCCTGAAACTTGTCAGATGAAGGCTAGTTACCCTCAGAAAACCTCTGATACATTGCATGCATGTGATGTTATCCAGACATTTGAAAACAGGGAACAGCTAAAAGGCATACAACTGAAACATGCAAGCCCAATGAGAGATTTGCAGGAAATGCATATATTGGGGGGGGGGTGTTGTAAACAAATTGGCACTTGATGGAAGTTGTATTCCAAAATGAATAGGGATTTCCTTGTTGAAAGAAACGAAAGGCTCACGACCTGATGAGAACAAAGAGAATTCAGATGGGGTCCCAGGAAACAAAGTGAAACTGGAACCTTTGAGCTGTTCATCATCCTTAGCCAATAGGGATAACTCACTTTGCACACTGCCTAGCATTGGCAACCTCCCCTTTTAAAATGAGAAATAAAGAGACAATACTCTTCCTCACCCCTCCCACTGTTCTCTCGGTTAAAATTATGAGGTCAAATTATGATCCTGAATCCAGAGGATCAAAATCAGGCTTTTAGACGGGTTCCATATTCTGGAACCATTCTTTCTTCCTCCGTCATGACAGGTGAACTTCTTGTCCAACGGGTTCCACTCTCCCACAGGGAAAAGAGGGCATGGCAAGCCCTGCAGAAGAAGAGCGCCTGGAAAATTACATTCAATATCTTTGCATTTCTCTGCCAGAGGACTACAATATATTCAGCCCCTGCAGTGAAATGATCAGATAAAGTGCTTTTCTTGTCCTGTTACGCTGCTAGAAACAGGTACGGAGGGAAATTGCAAATGTAGATAACAATGGCCTTATTTTGAAAAGACCAAGGAGGTAATTCATCGAGTCTGAATAAAGAAAGCCACACACGTCAAAATATACAGCTACTCGTTAAAGGACACTGTGAAACAGATATCCTTATTCCTTCAGCGCTAGGCTCCGGAATGCTCCGGCTCTTGAAAATCTCTCCATTTCACTTCCCAAGGGTCCATTTTGGCTGCAGTGTGCAGGCGTTTGTGCCATTGCAGCTGAGGGAGTTTGTCAAGGAAAGCATAGCCACATAACTTTCAGCAGGCAACTACTAAAACCTCCTGAAATCACTTTGGATCTTGTGTGTTGCAGTCGTACAGTTTACAAGGCTGTCCAGTATGAACAAATACTTAATCATATTCACAGCTTTGGTGTAACTGGGTTTTCTTTACTTCTATTAATGCTTTTTCTCAATAATTATGGTACAACTACACGGCATAGTGACTAAAGCAAAGTGCTCTGCTTATATACTGCCCCATATCACTTCAAGTAGTCTCTGGGCGGTTTACAGTTTTTAATTACAGTATGCAGGTTACACATTGCCCCTCCCCCCAGCAAGCTGGGTACTCATTTTACCGACCTCAGAAGGATGGAAGGCTGAGTCAACCATGAGCCTGCTACCTGGGATTGAACCCCAGGTCGTGAGCACAGTTTTACCTGCAGTACAGGCATTTAACCACTGCGCCACGGGGCACTTAACATGGATGACTTCATTTATTTTGTAGGGTAACTGTAACCAATTATCAAAAATATGGCTCCACTAAATGGTAGAGAAGGAATATCACATCATATTCTCCTGGAGCCTCAAGCTTTATTGTGAGTGCTACTCCTGTTCTATTTTTAGAATACAAGGCATTACACCAAGGGATACACGAACTGGACTAAACTACAGATATATGGACCAAAAGCATGGAATAGCTTGCCCATGGAATGAAACAGAAGGGATATTTGGTTTTTATGAACAGCATGATTGACTGATCTCTGTTGAGAAAGATGGTAGAAATGGAAGGAGCAAAGCAAAAGCAAAGTGTTCTGCTTATATACCACCCTATACCACCCCAAGTAGTTTACAGTTTTAATTACCGACTACACATTAGACATGAGACAGACACATGATTGTTGTGTGACAAAGATGGGACCAGGCTGAAAAACAGTGGGATAGCATGGATGATTTACAGAACTGGACATCACCAACGGCTCCATGACCACTATGTAATGCTCTCCTGACTTCCCATCTACCAGTGCAGAACTGAGTTGTAATAATGAAGAGGAAGAGGTCAATCAGATTGCAGGAAAATAAGGGGTGCCAGGGAATCAAAAATCAATTACTCCTTGGCACAGAATGGTACGCACCTCTTTTTCAGCTCACTTTTCTAATTTTTTACTTTTAGACTGCTTTGGGCCTTTGGGCCTTAGGGTGTGGTTACACTGCGAATTCATATCAATTCCAACTCTGATGTATTTTAAAGTGATTTACAGTCACATGGTTTTTGCATCACTGTGCATGTTCAGTTAAAAAGTATAACTCTGAGATGAAGTCGAGGCTTAAAACTGCATCAGAAAATGCATGTCACGTTGTGCAGTATTTATTTGCGTCTGAAGCATCATTTGGAATGTCTGCACCTCTCTCTCTCTCTCTCTCTCTCTCTCTCTGAATTTTTAGTGGCATAAAACTACAGGGAGGCAGTATGGAAGATTTTAAAAAAACAAATAATTACTTTGGACAAAAAACCATGTCCCCGCTGTCAGAAACCTGCTACCATCCAGAAATGCAGTATTTAATACAGCAGGGATATTTACATTACAATACATAAAGAATCAATTTCAGAAGCATGTTAAATTTTAAAAACCCTGCCAGCCTCTTTAAAAAAAACCCAATCCCTCAGTTTGCTGTGTGTCATGCAGGTGGGATTTTAAAAATTGGTTTTAATTATGCAAACTCTGATTCAGCAGCGGTATTATTGTCTGTGTAACCATGGCCTTATTGCATTAACTTTGTAATACATTTTTTGCAGTGGGTTGGGTTATTTTGGGGACATTCTGCAAGCTGCATTTTCTGTGTAGTTTCCCACCTGTGAACTATGCATTAAAAGACTGTGTGCTAACCAGGAAGAGAAGCAAATTCTGCTCCCGGCCGACCACGCCCCTCGAACAGCAGTTTCAGTGAAGTTTCCTAAACCACTGTCAGGGGCTGGATTTAGAAACTTTGCTCGAAAGTGCTTACTCATTTGCTTCTGTTGCAATGACAGGACACTGAAAATATGCAGTAAATTCAGTTTCTCCCCTTTCTACCTGGCTTAAAAGACGGAGCCTTGGAAACTGGAGCCAGAAAGTAGGACATAATGCGTAGTACACAAGTTAGGACAGAACCAGAATAGGAAGGTACGACACAGAGGAGAGGACACCAACTGCTCATTAAAAACCACGTGACCGCTCCCGAAAAAAAATAGGCAGGAAATTTAAATACGAAGGAAACCCAGGTATGACCATGGTCTATCTTGGTTTTTCCTTGTGCTGTTCATACATAGCTAGGTTTTCCTGGGAAAGCTTTTTTTTGGCTCTGAATGTAAGGTCAGGATAGTCAAAGTGATGGTTTTTCCAGTAGTGATGTATGGAAGTGAGATCAGGACTATAAAGAAGGCTGATCACCGCAGAATTGACGCTTTTGAGCTGTGGTGCTGGAGGAGAGTCTTGAGAGTCCCCTGGACTGCAAGGAGATCAAACCGATCCATCCTGAAAGAAATCAACCCCAAATGTTTACTGGAAGGACAGATTTTGAAGCTGAGGCTCCAGTACTTTGGCCACCTCATGAGGAGAGAGGAGTCCTTGGGAAAGTCCCTGATGTTGGGAAAGATGGAAGGCAAAAGGAAAAGAGGACGGCAGAGAATGAGATGGTTGGACGGTGCCATCGATGCAACCAATATGGGGAGGCAGTGGAAGATAGGAAGGCCTGGCGAGCTCTGGTCCATGGGGTCACGAAGAGTCGGACACAACTGAACGACTGAACAACAAAAGCTCTGAATGTACTTTTATTTCCTAAAACCCTCTTACTTTCTTCCTGTTTCTCAAACCTCCTTAGCTTGCACATTCATATGCATGCACATAAAGATACATCCAACAAAGTGGGGTTTAAACTCTACTACTGTACTTTACACTTTTTGTGCAGTTTTCCCACCTGAATTTGTTTTGAGAAGTTCTCCTCCACCTACCACTGAGTCTTCCAGAATCTGTTCCCTTGTTTGGCTCACCAAATGTCTTTGTTTTTCAGCTTTATGTGCATGAGCTACTAAAAGGCTAGGGGCATGGTAAGCTTTAACTAGATGGGTGGAGGGAGATAAGGGCAAATATAGTTTTTTTTAAGTGTCCAATTTTGCATGTCATATGCTGCTTTAATCCAAGTTGCTCTGCATTAGACTGTTCACTTAATCACTGAATTGTCTTTTGGCTGTCATTCTTTGACTTTTCCCATGTCTTCTTCTGTGTTGTGTCTTCATCCCGTAGCTCTCCTTTCTTGCTTATCTGCTGAGATGTGATTACATCAAATTGACTGCACCCGTCAATGGCCTCAGATCATCCCTGGTCACACTGCCTCATCCACAGGGGGTCCCTTCCTGTTTTGCGGCTCTGAGATGATGATGATGATTCACTGGCGCAAACACTGAACTTCTTTAGTGGAAGCCCTATGGCCTCCTTTAGGGAGAGCAGTCCTCCATTTGAAGCGCTCTCATCATTTTTGGTGGTGCATGTCCTCCTTGTAGATGATGCATCATTGGCCTCCCTCCTCCCTAGTGACCTTCCATGCCCAAGCAGGGAACGTAGAGCCTTGGCTGGTAAATATATATAATCATCCTGTCTCTCATTTTTTAAAAAATATAAAATGGTTTGCAGAGTGGTGGTGTCATTCTGTAAGAAAAGACACAAGCCACACTGTGATATCACTACAGGTGGATGGATGGCAGGAAGGATACATCATGGCATGTCCGTTCTGTATGATTTTCAGATGTTTGGTCAGTTCCAGGAGTGGGCATTTTGAAAGCACTGGTCAGACCGTTCCTCTGAAATAACTGATGGTTGCCTAGCTAGCTATTTCAACTAAACAACACTGACATTGTTTATTTTCTTTGTACAATGGTACCTTGTATAAAGGAATTAATTCGTTCCAAATGAAATTCTGTTAAGCAAATTTTCCTTTGTACAAATTTCCCATAGGAATGCATTGAAAATAGAGATGGGCACGACTTAGCGGTATTCCCGTTTCCGTTTCCGTTACTCGTATCCGTTACTCTACGGAAACGGTAACGGGAATTACTCCGCCAGAATTCGAGCTCGAACCGATGAACGAACAATTTGGTCTGATTTGTCGTGCTCGTTACTTGCATCACGGCGATCGCGCAATGCCAAGTGGCACAGAAAAAAGTTTTTAAAAGTTTAAAAAAACCCCGATTCCCGGCCCTAAAAGTAGGCGAAAACTGTCTGAGGGCACCTACCAGGCCAGAAGGGTGTTTTATTTGGGGGTTTCCCGCCCCGCTCTCCTTGGCTATTGCTACTGCTGCGCTGCTGGTACTAGGCTGGGAGGGTGCATCCATTTGCCATGCAGTGCGGGGGATCCAAAATGGCGACCACAATATTTTTTTTTTGAAATCGTTGCCCAAAACCCCACCAAACCACCACAGAAACATGTGAAAATTAGCTATTTTAAATGCTTGAATTTTTACAGTAGCAGCAGTGGGTTTTTCTTGCAAAAAAAAGTCTCCGTTGATTTTATTTTATTTTATTTTATTTTATTTTTTTACACCTGCGCATTCGCAATGATGGGCTCGCCCATGGGAGTGGACCATGCAAAGTTTTGGAGCCATTCCACCAATCGCATGACCAGGTTTTGCTGACTGTACCAGGCTGGGAGGGCGCATCCATTTGCCATGCAGTGTGGGGGATCCAAAATGGTGACCGCAATATTTTTTTTGAAATCGTTGCCCAAAACCCCACCAAAGCACCACAGAAACATGTGGAAATTAGCTATTTTAAATGCTTGAATTTTTACAGTAGGAGCAGTGGGTTTTTCTTGCAAAAAAAAGTCTCCGTTGATTGTATTTTATTTTATTTTATTTTATTTTATTTTATTTTATTTTATTTTATTTTATTTTATTACACCTGCACATTTGCAATGATGGGCTCGCCCATGGGAGTAGACCATGCAAATTTTCCACCAATCGCATGGCAACTTGGCCAGGTTGACCACAGAGACTTCTGGGATGTGCCAATCGGGCATAAACAGCCCACTAATCGTAGCCCAAACCCGAACCCTAAGCCTAAGCCTAACCCATACGCCAGTACATTGTCCTTCTAAGTGGGTCAGAGAGGCACCCAGAGGTGCACCCCAATACTCACCCTAACCTCACCCGTAACTAGCGTAACCCTAGCCCTTGCGCTAACCCTTCTTAACCCTAAGCCAGATCTACTTGCATTGCACTACATGCAAGTACGTGAGACACAGCGGGTGCAAAGAGTCTGCCAGTCCGTCACTTGTGGCTCTGGCTGACTCCTGCAGCTCCTCCAGGAGCCCGCTAACCCCCCCCCAAACCAGTACTAACGACAACAAAAAAACGAAAAAACGAACCGACTAATTTTTGCATAATTTCGCGAAAAACGGAAACGAGCCGAAACGGACTGCCTCCGACACACGACAACTCGAAAATGTCATTTTCCCTAGTCGTGCCCATCTCTAATTGAAAATGGATTAATCCCTCATCACACTTCTGTTTTTCTGTTGTACAGATTTGCTCCATAGGCGATTCTGTTAAGTGATTTCCTCCTATCTCTGGAAATTTTTTCCTTTAAACAGATTTTCTGTTAAACAAAGCACTTGTTATATGAGGGTCCACTGTACATATTTTTATTTTCACTAGGCTATAGAAAATAGAAACCATAGAGCATTTCACTATGAACAATTAAATGTTATGCCTTATTCATTTGATTTACGTGCTATTTTAATCTCTTCGCTATATCCCAAGGTGGTCACCTAGTCATAGTCTTGGCAATATGGCAAACTGTGGTGTACTTCCATTTAAATTATAGTAATAATGTTCAATGCAAAGACAGTGGACCCTTGTATAACAAACAGCTTGTATAACATAAAATTTGTACAACATAAAAATTCTGGAGATAGGGGAAATTTGCTTAACATAACAGCCTATGGGAAAAAATTTGTACAACATAAAAATGGGATCACTCTGTTTTCGATGCATTCCTATGGGAATTTGTATAAAGGAAAATTTGCTTAACATAATTTCATTTGGAATGAATTAATTCCTTTATACAAGGTACCACTGTAGATACCCTTCCTTTAATAAAGAATGTCCTTCTTCTTGCTGATCCTTATCCTCCATGTCCCCCCCCCCCTTTTGTGATGTCTGTACTTTTTTGCAATGGAAGAGGATAATACTGAAATGGAGAGAAAGAAAATTACTTCTGTACCACAAGCTTCTAGCATCCAGATGTCCTTTTAGAAAAGTAATTAGAAGTAACTATTTAATTACTATGAAGAAACAAAACATTATGGTACAGTATTATGTTTTTTAAAGTAAAACCAAAGGCATGGATAATCTGGTAGAATTTAGAAATATTCAAAAATAAGCAACAGCTTTTTAAAAGTAACTATCCAAGCTCTGTTGTAGTAACAACAATGTCCCATCTCCCTACTGTCCATAGTCCTGAGGGCTGCCAGATTTATTACTCTGGCAGTAAAAATCTGCAAATACGGAAAAGTATCTCAGGTAACGCCACAAGGTATTCTAAGTACTCAGAACTGGGATTGTTTATTTCAGAGGCTGGAAAAGGATCTGAAGTCTGGCCTGATCAATATTCCAAACATATGCTGAAGAACAAGAGAAACAAACATGTACACTTCTCAAGTCTCTCTTCTTGGCATCATTTAAAGGTACATTAGGATAATGAGAAGCAAATATTGAACAGACTGCATTCTGTCTAATGACCTGCTCTCTCTTTCTCTCTAAAAACTGACAAATCACAACTGACTAGTCCCAATGGTCAGAAAAGCTTCCTTTCCTTCAATTTCTGGTTCTGTCAGGAGGGGTGGCGGCTCCTCTTTGTCAGATAACTCATTAGGCCCAATTCAAACAAGGCAGGGAGTACAGAGCCAGCATCACGACTCATGAAATTCATGGATAATCCCTGGAGGCAGCACAAGACTCTTGTATAAGCCTGTGGCAGAAGCACAAAGCCAAAGAAGGAAAACCCCTGTACCCCAAACATTGAGGATCCTATTTTTATGACATCGCAAGGTGCTCCCACCGAGTTTTGAATTTCTGGTAGAATTCCTTTTTTGCTATGCAATCGGAAGTACAGAGAGCTGGCTGGATAGCTCACTCATTTAAGTATCTGGCTGCAGAGCCAGAGTCTGATTTCCCCTCTGTGCCCCCAGAGAGACGAGCCAGCCTGTGTGACCTTGGGCAAGCTGTGTAGTCCCAGAGCGCCCCGAGAAGAAGGGAATGGCAAAGCACTTCTGCATAACAAATGGTCTCCATAAGGCAGAATTGACTGGATGGCACAAGATGATTATTATTAGATGTACAGAAATCCACAGAGGAGAATTGCTACAGGTTCCTCAGGGTCCATTCCTTCCCCATTAACTGGTACTTATAGTTTCGCTAACTCACTCTGGGACATTAGAAATACAGTAGACCCTTGTATGACAAATGGTTTGTATAACATAAAATCTGTCTCCTATGGGGCAAATCCGTAGAACATAAAAATGGTCGCAGTTAGGGAATACTCCGTTTTCAATGCATTCCTAGGGGAAATTTGTACGAAGGAAAATTTGCTTAACAGAATTTTATTTGGAATGAATTAATTCCTTTATACAAGGTACCACTGTAGAAAGAATAAAAAAGCATTTCTTTACTTACAGCTGTTTGAAACGACATACTTGTGCACGCTGCTTTCTTTCCTGCACTAATACGTAGCAAGCAACTGAACTGATCAACAGCAAACAAACAACTGACACCAAGAGAGAGGGAAAGAAACCACTCAGCAGAGAGGTGGGGCTGTCTTGGCATTCAAAGTCTGAAAGGAACTATCTGTTAGTGCTGGAAAGACAGCCAATCACACTAGCCCAAAAAAGCCCCCCAAATAACCTCAGGTTTTAGCCCTGAGATCTCAGGGAATTTGGCACTGCTGACCTGCACAACCTAGTTGTGTGATTGTGTGGTCTGTGAGGAAGACAGAAGGTAGGAGAGAGAAACTTGAGAGGGAGCAGGGAGCAAGGGGAAAATTGGAGATAAATCTGCCAGTTGTAAACTCTGCTGACATGGAAGACTCCTTCAAACATTTCTCAATGTTTTGATCAGTTTCAGATGGGTTCCTTCAAAGCTACTGAGCTATCAAATACCTTTTCCATAGGAATGTATTGCATTTTGTCTTTATAAATAACCAAACAAAGCATTTGCTCAGTATAATAAATACTAGGTTTTATGAAATAGTAGCATTATAAAAAACAGTTCCATTGGGCCAGTATTTGTTTGTTTGTTTGCTTGCTTGCTTGTTTACAAGTCCTCTGCTTGCCACACACCCCAGCAAACCCATATCAAACGCTTCCCTAGTGGATAAAAGCGACGACTCTCCCTGAAAGGCGCACTTGGAAATAATAAAAATTAGCTCTCTCTGAAGAAGGATTAAACATTGCCTTCAAACAGAGAAAAGGGATGTTTGCCCGTGGACATCAGAGCCATAAAATTTTGCTGACTTTTTTAACCAAAATTTTACTGAAATGGAATGCATAAAAGGCACACCACTGAGCAACCAAGGAACAGAGCCATGAGTTATGATATGGCTGTTCGCTCATCAATCTTTAGTGCTTCTTATGATTTATTGACCGACACCTAGCTTGGTTTCTGCCAGAACATATTGGCTGTTTTCTCAGAATGGTGGCAATGTGAAGACCTCTGTGAGGCCTTTGCATTTATAGATCTGTTTCCCTCTCCTTCCCCTGGGGAAGTCAACCTAATGCAGTGGTTCCCAACTTGGGGGTCGGGACCCCTTGGGGGGGGGTCGAACGACCATTTCACAGGGGTTGCCATGAGCCAGTGAAGAAACAAGCACAAACAGCTTGGGTCTGGAGAAGAGGGGGAGTTACAGCTTGATAGGTTGTAGGGGATGTCAGCCAACGGCACCAGAGGCTGCGATTGGCTGAGGGTGCCTGTAGAGGGAAGTTCTCTATGGCACCTGCGGCAGTGGCCTGCCAAAGGGGGCTTGTGACCTCTTCCAAGCAGGGCAAGGGGTCACCACAACATGAGGAACTGTATTAAAGTGTCCCGGCATTAGGAAGGTTGAGAACCACTGTCCTAATATCTTACAGAGGATCTGAAACAATTCTGGGCTGTTGAGTAAAGGGAGTCAAATTTGCAGTAAGCACATTGGGCAGCCCCTAGGACTCAGCTGCTAATGCTGTTTAAGGGCGTTTATACATGACCCCTAAGCTGCGCTGCAAATGGCTCCCAGCTCCGGAGCTTAGAAATGTTTTCCCACCAGCTCCAGAGTTTGGAGACAATTAAGTGCGACCCCGCCCACTTTAGCACGACCCAGCGCATTTTTCATGTACCTGCTTTCTGCAGGTGAAAAAAATTTGATGTGGATAAGAGTGCCGGGCTCTCCTGGCTTGTCTGTTGTTTTTTTGCCTCCCGCCCCTTTAAGAGCTCCTTGAGCCGGAACCAGGAAGTAACGGGGCTCGTGGCAAGTTCGACCGGCAGGTTAGTAAAGGCTTCTTTTCTCCTTTTTTTCCCTCCCCCCCTCACGCCGACAGGAGCAGGAAGTGCTGAGGGGTGGGGACAGAGGAACAGAAACGAACCCCCAAGATCTCTGGTCCGAATTTAAGGGACCAGCGGATCTTAGGGGTCGTGTGAAAAGGCCCTAAGAGAAATGGTAGCCCTTTTTGGTATATTATTCCATATAGGCTTTGATCTGTTGATTGTTAGATGTTGCTTTCACAATGGCAGGGCTCCTTGTTGAGTATCCATGGAGCTAACTTGTCTAGGGATGAGAACGAGATGCTTTGTTTGATAGAGGAACACTCTGATGATTCCCAGCTGCTGGATACTTCGGGGCAGAGGTTCTCAAGGTGGAGTCTCCAGATGCTCTTGGATTACAAATCCGAGAGCAAATGGCCAGCACAGCTAGTGGAGAAGTCTTCTGGGAATTGCAGTCCAAGAATACCTGGGACTCCAAGGGTGGGAACCACTGTCTCAGTGGCTTAGGTATCAATTGGGAGTCCCACTGTGTCTCCTTAGAGTCCATAGAGTCGCTTCCAGCCTTGTTGTTCTAAGATGATTTATTTATTTATTTATTTATTTATTTATTTATTTATTTATTTATTTATATACCACACCAGTTTCCCAAAGGGAACTCTGGGCGGTTCACACAAAAATCGCAGAAAATCCACAAGATAAAAAAGGTTAATTCTATGACTCTTATTTTCCTGATTTCCTGGGGTTGTTTATTTCATTATTCACTCAGTTTGTCACTCTACATATGTCTGGGTCTAAAGCAAAGCAAAATCAAAGTGTTCTGCTTATATACCGCCCCCTACCACTTCAAGTAGTCTCTGGGTGGTTTACAGTTTAATTACAGTATGCAGGCTACACATTGCCCCTCCCAGCAAGCTGAGTATATTGCCCCACCCTCAGAAAACTGAGTCAACCATGAGCCGGCTATCTGGGTTTGAACCCCAGGTCGTGAGCACAGTTTTGGCTGCAGTACAGGCATTTTACCACTGCGCCACGGGGCTCCTAAAGGAACTAAATGACACAAAATCTAGATCAAGATGACAGAACTATGATCAGCTGGCCTTGCAAGGAAGGAGTGGGGGAACCATTGTCTGTGATAGGCTCAGCCAATCAAGTTCACAAATGTGAAGTACAATGGTGGGGAAAGTATAGCCCTTCAGCTGAATTTTGAACTTTAGTTCTGGTCATCCTTCAGCACTGGCTATCCTGGTTCGGTCAGACAGAAGATGCACTTTAACATTACCTGGAAGGCTACATATTTCCCACCTCTGTTTTAGATCTCCATGCCACAGCATTGTGAGTGAGACACCTCACGGAGCCCCTCTGCTTTTTATGGGCCATACCAAAAAGCCACGGCTGCCTTGGCAGGCCTTATGTTCAGTAGAATTCCAAGACCTGGAGCCTTGCCAGGTGGACTGAATTGCAAGCAGCCCCGATTTCATCTTTATCAAAACATTTAAACATTTAAAAAAACGAAAAGCGAGGACCCGCAGCCTCCATGCAAATTGTTTTGGGGTGGCAGACGAAGCCAAAAATGGTTAACTGGGGTGTCGCAAAAAGCGACCATCTACAGACTTAAATCTGAAGCTAAATTGTCCCCGGTTCTGGGGTGTGCAGCTATACATCTTGATGATAGGCATAAATCAATGTATCACACAGTTCAGGTTGGTATAATGGATGAGGAAAAAAAACCCTTGACTATGTATTGATGTCCTAAGCTGTCAGTACTTGACCACTCAAAGTGAAACACACAGACCTAGTTTGTTAATCTGAAATGCAAATACACTGAACCGACAGGCTGTGTTTTTCTGCATTTATTTCAGCTGGGAGGCCCTGCGAGGCATCTTAAGCTTCCCTATTTTGTATAATTTATGCAAATGCTTTAAAAAAACCTTTCTGTTCTCAGAAATCTACTGATAACATAGCATGTTCTCTGGATTTTCAACCAGTGGGCTGGCTGATACTTCCTTCTGTTATTAAGAGATTAGCTTTAGCAATTGTTGGACCCTCCTGTTTGAAATTTGATCACTGATCTCATGGAGTTTCCCCAGAGAAGAGAGCCCCCCTCAGTACAGTGAAATTTTAGCTTCTTCTCTTGGGAGAATTTTGCAGGTCAAAAAATGAGTTCGGATTAATTGGTTAGGCTCATGGAAAATTAATAAAGATAAAGCACAACATGAATGCAGAAAATGTGAATAAATAAAACTGAGTGCAATGCACATTTCTTTACTTGGGCATTTGAAATAGTGGGGCCCCTTGAAGAACAGATGCAGTTCTTAGAACTTCTGTATTATTTTTATTATTATCATCATAAATTTGCACCTCAGATTCGAAGTGTAACACCCCGTGCATTACTGAACATGAAATGTTGTGCACATACTACTATTTTCCCCAGCTTAAATAGCTGCATAGGTTACGTCTCAAAACCATTTCGCCAGAATCCCATTTTTGTTTGTTTATCCCAAAATTGCTCTGAAGTGGTAAGAGCTAGACACAGAAACTCTCCTAGGAATACTTTTGATTTCCCAACTGAAATAACTAGGTTGGGTAGGTTATGTCTTTGAACAGGTTCCTTTGCAGACCCTGTTGACTGATTGCTGGTTTTGTGGGTCCTGAAAGGCCTTAGAAACAGAACACGTTAGAAGCACAAAATTTTGAAGTGACATGACCGATTGCCTAACTTAAATAATTGGGCTGGCTGTGCTGCAAAACCAGTTCCCCTGGAGAATATTTTGTTTGCGTGTCCCGAAAGATCTCAGAAAGAGTAAATACTGGAAACATAAAAATTTGAATGGAAGCTACTGATTTCCTAACTTAAATAACTGGGTTGGATACATTTCAGAGCTCATTTCCCCAGATCCTCTCTTGCTTTGACCTGAAAGATTTCCAAAATGGCAAGAGGTATGAATACTAAGGCCATATTAACCCATGGCCTGGCCCTTAGGGTTTCAGGTAGTTCGGGCCCCCTCTGGCAATTTAATCTTCTTTGGGGTCCCTTGGCTTCACCTAGTGAGCCTTGTGAATAATATGGTCTCGGTAGCTACTACAGAATTGCTAACTTAAATAATTGGATGAGTTATATATAGGGGTTCTCAAGCTAAGGCCCTGGGGCTCAATGTGGCCCTCCAAGGTCCTGAATCCAGCCCCTGGGACCAATTGCAACCCCCCACCTACCCCCTGCTTTGCGAGCAAGCCAGCCTCCTCAGCTGCTTCTATTCCTGAGGCAGTTCAAAGCAGTGGGCTATGTTACTTCTCCCACTCCCCCCAACTACTGCCCAGATGATCGGCATGCTGGCTAGTGGGTCATTCAAAGTGGGAGGGCTATGGCAAGGTCCCCCACTCCCCTCACCAACTGCCCAGATGGTCGGGGCGCCGGGTGCACCAGAGTGGGTCAATTTAAAACAGGAGGGCTGCAGCAAGGTGTCCCACTCCCTCCATGGCCCTGAGGCCCCACCCCTGCTCCTCCTCCACCCTGCCCACCTGCCTTCCTTGTGTGGCTGCCACCTGTGTTATTGTAGTTGTGAGGAATGGAAGGGGCAGGCGGAAGGCAGCGCCAGCCAGCCTTCTGAGCCAGAGCAGCCATGGCAGTGGACCGCTGGAGGGATAGATGGCAGGTGAGAGAGGGGAAAATGGAGCTACTTCCCAGCCACCCAGCCCCCTCTGAGCTCCGTGGAACGAGGGAGGGGAGGAGGGAGCACAGTCATGGCCGGAGGCTGAAATTGCCACCACCATCACCGAGTTAGAGACCAGCAAGGAGGAGGTGGTGGAGAAAGAAGAGAAGGGAAGAGAAGGCCAACGGTGGCCTGGGCCTGGTTCCTGGGAGGCTGGCGGGGCTGCATTTCTCCCCAATTGGTGATGGGCAGGCTGGCAAGCCAAGAGAGCACTGCAGCCTGGCTGGACTCAGCCAGTGAGCAGGTGGCTTTGGGCATGCCTTTCTTTCTCCCCTCCCTCCTTCCTAGTCCTTGCTCCCTCCCTCCTCCCCTTATTTGCAGTGCACCAAGTTGGGCCGGGTCGGGCCAGGCCAAGAGAGGAGGCAGCTTTTCCTTTGGGGCATAGCGAGGATGTGATGGCCAGGGCACACAGCTGGATCTGCATGCAGTGATGAGGGGCCTGAGTTTGCCTGGGCTGGAACCTCCTTCCCGACGCAATGAAGCAAGCAAGGAAGGAGAGCCACTCCAGCCGCTGCCACTGTAGGAGAAGGAGGAGGAGGAAGAGGCACAGCAGAGGGATCTCAGCGGTGGCACCTCAGGGTGGTAATCTGGAGCAGGAGGCATTGCTGGGGCCCTGGAGACACAATGATCATGGGCCAATCATCAGGGGCTCCGCCCACTTGCCCCTCCTTCCCCCTTTTTTCCATGTTGGCCTATTTTTGGGGGGGACTGTGGTCCGGCCCCCAGTGGTAACTGGGGGGGTGGACCGGCCCACTGTTTGAAAACTTTGAGGACCCCTGGTTATATATATCTTGAACTCATTACAGCAGGACAACCCCCCCCCCACTAAGCCCCACCTGGGACCACTAAAAATTATCTAGGTCATAGGAATTGGTTGACTCTTCTGGCAGGCGGGTACAAGCTGCCTAGGCCCCCCTCTCTCTCTCTCTCTCTCTCTCTCTCTCTCTCTCTCTCTCTCTCTCTCTGTGTGTGTGTGTGTGTGTGTGTGTGTGTGTGTGTGTGTGTGTGTGTGTGTGTGTCTGTGTCTGTGTCTGTGTCTGTGTCTGTGTCTGTGTGTCTGTGGAGACACACACACACACAGAGAGTTCAATGGAAAAGAATTGGGCGGTGAGAAGGGGATACATTGGTTTATAATGTGGGGTTAGGGATAAAACAGGGACACGGGGGGGAGTGTCAGTAGGAACAAATGAGACGGTGGGGGTGGTAAGGTGGAACAAATGTGTTTTGAACCCATTCAGAGTTCTCTGACAAAGCCTGTGCAGAGGCCAGTTGGCCAAGAACATAGAGGTGCATCAAAATGGAATTCACCGTTGTGTGTTCACTTGGTACATGGCTGGGCTTGCTTTTGTGACCCACAATTGGCATGGATTTTTTTCTATTTCACCTGTTTGGCAAATATGGCTACAATGTGAGTTCAGGAGAGAGGGAAAAAACAGACATGAGAAAGAAAAGACATGAAGGCAGGAGCTCAAAGCAAAAGTGTTCTGCTTATATACTGCCCCACACCACTTCAAGTAGTCTCTGGGCAGTTTACAGTTTTTTTAATTACAACATGCAGGCTACACATTGCCACCCCCCAGCAAGCTGGGTACTCATTTTCCCGACCTCGGAAGGATGGAAGGCTGAGTCAACCATGAGCCGGCTACCCTGGGATTGAACCCCAGGTCATGAGCACAGTTTTACCTGCAGTACAGGCATTTAACCACTGCCTCACGAGGCGCAGAAGAGTCAAAGAATGGAGACACTGGGTTGGTGGGTTGGATGAGTCTTTGGATGGGAGAGAAAGAAGGCCATGACTATAAAGAACACCCTTCTCCCAACAACACTGGGGCAGAGGATGCCAATACAATGCGGCTGAGGAGGCTAAAACTCCCAGGGTTCGAACCTGGGTAAAGCCAAATATTTTGCTTGTGGCTTATTGAAAAACAACAGCAACCTCATATTGACTCATATTGACTCAGAATAAACTCAGAGTAAACACCTGCGAGAGAGAATAATAAGAAATTAGGGGGAGGGGCATGAAAACCCTGTTTCATTAATAAGAACTGTTCAGGGTCAGCCTGAACTTGTGTTCTGAACATTAATATTGATTTTCCCCCTTTTATAACCAGTGAGGTGTTCAATAAATAGAAGAAATGACTCTTGTAGAGCCATTCCCATCTCGCATCAAAACACACTGCTCCAGCCACTTACTTGACCATGTCAGAGCACTCTCGGTTGCTTTGTTGCACAGTGTGCATGCGTGCGCGCGCACACACACGCACACACACACACACACACACACACACACACACACACTTAAATGGAAGCTCCTTTTGTTTCCGCCCAGTTGTAAAATGAGATTCTGTCTTACAAAAGCAGGCTGGGAAAGTGTCATTGTCTACTGCCAGGCAGCCATACAAAACCTGCTTTTTAAATGCTAGTCAGTCCTTCTGGTTCTTGCATTATTCCCATGACCAAAGAGTCAGCAGGTCAAATTGCAAATAATATCAAATGTAGCAGTCGTACAAAACCTCCAGCGAATGCTATCAATTTATATTGCGAATCAATTCTTGCATTCAAACCATAGGGTTGGTCTCTCTCTCTCTCTCTCTCTCTCTCTCTCTCTCTCTCTGTGTGTGTGTGTGTGTGTGTGTGTGTCTTTTTAAAAACACAAACAAGAAAAACAGCAGCCTCAGCCAATATGCTACAAAAGAACCAAAACCATGTTGAAGAAAGCGATTAGAATGCAAGAAATAGGAGACAGATCCTGCTGTTAGGAAGAGGTTGTCTCGAAACGCATTTCCATATGTGCACAAGAGTGACTCAAGTTGTTGTGCTGCTCACGGGAACCCACAAGTCAAGGCATAGCGTACACAAAGCCAACCCGTGTATTTTGGCCCATGGGTCAAGTTCTTGTGTTCTTGTGGTAAAATAATTACAATGTCTTAAATGATTAACAGTTCCTTGCTTCCAAGGGCTGATTTTAACCTATAAAATCTCTAAACAGCTTGGATCCAAGCTTTCTCGTCAGGCAGGCATTCCTTTAAACGATTGGTTATGCAAGGGGATTTTAAAAAAAAAAAAGGATTTCTTGCATTGTGCTGTTTTACTTGTGTTTTCAATGTTGCTTTTAAGTATACATTTTAATATGATGTTTGAGTAATCCTTTTGAAATATTGAATGGCAGCATAGAGACAGACAGACAGACAGACAGACAGACAGACAGACATTCTTTCTAGGGTGACTGCCTCACTCTGCCTAATGCTAGGGTTGGCAATCATGTTCCTTTATCACCTACAGTTCTCTTTTCATTCTCAAAATCACAAATATTATGTAAAAAGTCAATATTAACTCTTAGAGTGGCAAGGTTCTTCTTCATTGCCATTAGAGTTGCCTTTAAAAAAAATCCTAGCTGCACCTTAGCTATGTGAGCTAAGTAACTTACAAATACTTCATTACTGATTCCTATTGGAATAGAAAAGGACACAGCAGTAAAAGGAACAATAAAGGCCAGTACCTGACCCATCCAATATACCTCCTCCCCTGATTAGTGAGATGAAACCCAACAAGCATGAAAGAAACCAAACAGTTCTGGAACAGAGAGAAAATGGGCCAAGTTATCTCTCGTAATATTACTACTGTAGTGTCTATCTTTGTTATTGGGGAAAGGGGTTAATTATAAGAAACGGATTATTTGCAGCCATGTACATTATTATGATTTATGATTGATTACTTTGATTTTTATACCGCCCCATTAGTGCTGAAGCCCTAATCTAATCACAAACAGTTAAAACAAACTACAAAGAACAAGAAAAAAATGAAAGAAAAACAAAACAAAACAAAACAAAACAAAAGACACAAACATGTGGCACCTTAAAGACTAACTTTCATATTTTAATGTAACATTTCGTGGACACATCAACTTCTTCAGACATATAGCAAAGAATAATAAATACAAGATACAAAAGGATGAGTCTAAAAGATGAGACAAATGAATGTTCAGACTGAAGAGAGACTGGAGGCAAAGCTTTCAACCGGGAAGGATGTGAAAAGTTTCCCTGAAAAATGCTAAATGAGTCCAGGGCGAGGCTCCAGCTTACCTCCTCTGGGAGTTGATTCCATAACGTAGGTGACACCACCAAGAAGGCCCTGCCTCAACCCATGACGAAGACACCATGCAGAAACTGTTCTTTATATCGGTGGAAAAGTTGTTGGGGGTAACTGTGGCTCAGTAAAATACATCATAAAGAGCCTGTACATGCTGAGCAAATTTTGCAGAGCCCTGATACTAGTTATGAGTTCTGGGTGTCTACACAACACGAGCTTGAAGGTATTGTCAAGACTCAAGAGAGTCAAAGTGGGGACAAAAGCCCTGGTTTTCTGGTTTGTCCCCCCCCATTCCCAATCCACTCCCAGATGACAGTGTTTCCATTCTGCTGTGCTCTAATACACACACCAGTGCACTATCTGTTCATGTGGCGATGTGTGTGCTTTTTGGGTGTGCTGCATTGGATGATGTTTCATGGTTGGCAAGGTTTCCTCCATACCTTATGGCCGCTCCTGTTTAGATTTATTTATTTATTTATTTATTTATTTATTTATTTATTTATTTATTTATTTCTCTACCACCACCGATTTTCCCAATGGGAAATCTGGGCAGTTTGTATAGAAAACAACACATCTGCAATTAAAACCAACAGGAGAAATAAAAACCAAAACCAACAATGCAATAAGGCATTCTTGGAATATCAGCCGTTCTCACATCCTGCTTTTTTTTTTAAAAAAAGTTGTCACTTTTGTATCATAGCGCACAAGTGAAAATTATAAAAAAGAGAGAGAGAAAGCATTGCAGCAAAAGGGCCATGGTTTAAGAATGGTGGATAAAATAAAGAACAGAGAGGACAGAGGAAAGTAAGCAGGGAGAAGGCAGAGCACTTTCTGCATTCTGTTTGTTCCTAAAAATAAAAAAAAATAAAAACTTTTCTGTAAGCACAAGCAGTTTTCAAAACAGTACTGGCCACACCACACTGGCTACAATTTTGAAGGTTTATCTATGTCACATGAAATCGTGAGGAATAGGTTTATTCCTTACAGTGCAACCATAGCTTCTTATAGTTACTTTGATAGCTATGGGGATTTTGTTTTATTTATTAAATAATAAAACCTTTACCCTGTTGTGAGTGACAATAGAAGTGACAACAAGATGCTCAGAAAAGGAGTGAATTTTGTGCTCTAGGCCAGTGGCTTTCCGGAGTCCAATTTTTGAAGTAATTAATGGTATCTATTTTAATTAGCTTTGGGAAACAGAAAAGCATTGCTTTTAAAAATTTATACAGTGTCATTAAGCAGCAATGCATGAGGCCTTGGAACTGCAACTATAACTAATTACTTTAATTTCTGATTTGGAAGCAAACCGCCCCCTCCCCCAATCTCTGTTAAAAACAACAATGTTGTTTTCTGATGAATATATGGCTGTATATACATCCATCTCTCCCTTTTCCCCTAAATATTCCTGCAAAGCACATACTGTAATGGGCTGTATTTCTAACTCATCCTTATAGAGCACCTTAGTGCATAAGACATGACTAAATATCTCCCATGTTCTCTAGTCATTTTGATTTTCTACCCATCTGCGAGTGCTGCAAATTGTGTTCCTTGCACTGTTCCCTTCCCCGGACAATGGAGGCCTCCAGGTTCAAGTACAGTAGACGTCGTAATGAACAGAATGGCTGTTTCACAGAATTTTTGACCCACACTCTGAATTAGCTGGTGAGAGTGGGGATTTTTCGCCTAGCCCACACTGGTGCCTAGGGAGTTAGGTAAAGTCCCTGAGTTGCTGGTCACACTGGCGGCTGAAGCGGATGGAGGGCAGCAGTGAGTATGGAACAAACATCTGTCTCCAAGTACCCATAACTATGACACTGTGGATCAGGAGGTCACCGTGTCAGGGCGGGTACGAGGGGACGCCTCCCTGCGCTGGGCATTACCCAGATTTGGCCATTGAACGCAGGGAGGGGTAACAACATCAACTCGCCCGGTGGGTGCAGTTGACTGACTGCACCACCTGGAGGTTGCCTCTCACCCGATGCTGCCCGGTTGGAGGGGTCCCGGGTGACCCCGGGGTTCCAACCATGTTTGCTGATGTCCGGCCCCTCCTGTTCTTGTATTTGTGAGTTGTGGTAATAAAGTGTGGCCCAGTTAAACCCATATTCCTGACTCGTCTCGTCATTTCGGGTGGGAGGGCAATGGCTGTTTCACCTTTCCCTAAGTTCCTGTAAGGTGGCCGTTTTCTGCACAAGCCACCCACAAGTTTATAACTGTTCCATCACTCCTTTATTGCAGACATTTTGCCCTATAAAAGGAATGATTTAGCGCTATATTGTTCCAAAATTGCATCCAGAACAATGGCTTGTTCCATATGGTTTTTGAAACTGTATTTTAATTCCACTGTCAAATTAGAGTGGCATTGTTCATTATAGATCGGATGTTAGCACAGTTGGATCACATCCAAGGATGTGTACTTAAACTGCCAAGGAGCAGGAGACTGACATTGGGCATGACTCATTACTTCGCTATTCACTGGAAGAGAATAATTTAGTGGAAAATCAGCTTTAATCAGTGTCATGTCATATCATGTAATTTCTCAAGATTTATATGACACATTGTCAGTTTAGTAACAGGGGAATTCTAGGTACTTTGTTCTTCTTGTTTTTTGTTATGTGCTGTCAAGTCACCTCAGACTTATGGTGACCCTACGAATGAGCACTCTCCAATATGGCCTGCCTTCATCTGCTCTGGTCAGCTCTTAGAAACTTAAACCGTGGCTTCCTTTAAGGAGTCATTCCATCTCCTATTTGGGTCCTCCTCTTTTCCTGTGGCCTTCCAATTTCCCCAACATCATTGTCTTTTCCAAAGAACTCTGCCGTCTTATAATCTTCCAAATGAGATACTCTGTACAACATTAAAAATGGTTGCCATTAGGGATTACTCCATTTTCAATGCATTCCTATGGGAAATTTATGTAAATGAAAATTTGCTTAACATAATTTCATTGGGAACAAATTAATTCCTTTATACAAGGTACCACTGTATTTTTGCCTCCAGAGAGCATTCAGGATTGATATGCTCTAGGACCGCCTTCTTTGTCTTTTCTGGCAGTCCAGGGCTATCTGCAAAGCTTTCCTCCAGCTCCATATCTAAACAAACCATTTTTTTACACATTGTATGTGTATCTAGTATCATTGTATCGAGTATCATTGTGTCATTGTTTTCCCCTACCTAAACCTAATTTGCTGCATAGCCTATGCTACATTATAATAATGACAGGGGAAAAAAACAGGCAATGTTAGCATTAGTTTCAGGGCCAAACTACATGTTATCTGCAATGTATAGTATTAGGTAACCACAAAGCAATTCTGATAATCATTTATCCCAAGTGTGAGCATTTTCTATTGCCTCAGACTTAGAGCTGGTTTCTCTGTGGAAGTCTTGTGCCAGGAGCTAAGTGTCAGAAGTTTTGAGAGAATGTTGACTGAAAACACTCAGAATCAGGACAAACATAAAAGCTATGTGTAGAGATGGGCACGACTTAAAAAAAATTTTTTTCGAGTTGTCGTTAGTCGGGCCAGTTCCATTTCAGGTCGTCTCCGTTTTCGCGAAAATTCACAAAAATTAGTCGGTTCATTTTTTCATTTTTTCGTTTCCGTTTCTGCCACGATTTCGCGCATTTTGACGTCCGATCGAGACTTGCGGGTGCGGCTTGCGGGCGCAGCGCGGGCGGTGGTGGTGCGGGGGTACATGCGTGGGCGGCGGCAGCGGCAGCGGCAGGGGGAGTGGCTAGCGTGCGGGCGGGCACGCGGGTGGGTGGGCGCGGGTCCCGCAAATGAGCAGGCGAAATACAGTTTAAACCTGCCTGGGTGATGGACTTGCTGCTGCACAACAAGGCTAGTGCATCCTAAGCAAACAAAGTGGGGCAGAAACAAATTTGCATTTCTTTTTTTTTCTCTTGGTCTGCTGTGCTGCATCTGCTGATGCTGAACCAGCCAGCCACCCTACTTGGTCTGGCTGACGTGCCTGTTTGTTGTACTTTTTTGTTGTTTGGTTTTGAATCCATCCCATCTCCCCTCCACCTCTCTCAGAGGCAGCAGGAGAAACAGACATTCCGTTCCTCCCCAAATCTGGATGAGGGGTCTACTACTCTACTCCTCTCAAATTGGCCCCCCATCACCAAGGTCCTTCTGCCTTCACTTCACATTCACATTCACAGTCACACACACTTAAAGGACAAGCAATAAAGCCAAAGCCAATGCAACCCTGCTTTTGGTCATGGTCAACAAAAACATTAGCAGTTAGAGCCTGAGGTGGTTAAGCTATGTACCTAGCTAGTAGCTACAGCCAGGAATAGTTTTGGTAGGGATGGGAATGGGTTAGGGCTCTGGGTTGCTCTGACTTAAGTTTTACAGCCCACAGCCCAGCCCACTAGGCTATACAAGGAGGAGGACTATCTCTGGTCGACGCGTCCATAAGGCCAGAGTAAGGGCGGCCACTCCGGCCAGGCCACAAGGCAGAGTATGAGAGCACCACAGCACAGAGCCAGAGTGCGGCAGGCTCATTGCCAGCTCCAGTATAAAAAGGATGGAGCTGAATGGCATGACAGGAATTTAAATGCCACTGGCCTTGGGTCACAGTGTCTTGCAGCCCAGAGGACTGAGTTGCGGAGGAGGCCAATCACCTTGAGTCTGGTCTGGCACCACACTGCCTGCGATGCACCACATGGCACTTTCTGACAAACTCTTGGGTGGTGCTGTACGTAGTATGAACGCTGTTCAAATCAGTACCCCCCTTCTGTGTGAAACACGGCGTCTTGCAGCCCAGAGGAAAGACTGGCGGAGGAGGCCAATCACCTTGAGTTTGGTCTGGCACCACACAGGCTGCAAAAAGACAGCAAGCCACATTCTGAGTCTGACTCTTCCTCCCCAAGTCCCCAGCTGTGTGCTGGTAGACTTGCTAACTGCCGGTCCGGCAGTCTACTACCATGCCCTTCTTTGTGAATCACAGTTGGTTCCCACACAACTCCAAGAGCCAAGCCTGCAACTTTGCAATAAACTAATGGAGTGCTGGCACCCAAGTCCTCTTCCCTTCCTTGTGAGGCACAGTGTCTTGCAATCCCAGCTCCTACAACTCCAAAAGCCAAGCCTGGAACTATCAGAGAAACTACTGGAGTGCTGGCACCCAACTACTCTTCCCTTCTTAGTGAGCCACAGTGTCTTGCATCCCAGAGGAAAGAGTGGCGGAGGCCACAAGCTGGAGTAATTGAATGCTGGGCCAGCAATCCACGACCATGGCCTTTGTTGTGAATCCCAGCTCCTACAACTCCAACAGCCAAGCCTGGAACTTCAGAGAAACTGCTGGAGTGCTGGCAAAACTCTTTCTATTTATAAATGGTGAATGCTGGGCCAGCCACCACCATGGCGTTGTGAATCCCACTGAACAGCCAACATTTTTCCCTTCTTTATAAATGGTGGTGCCAGCCACAGCTGGTACATTTTCCCAGCCCAGTGGAAAGAAAGGCGGAGGAGACAGAGCTAGGTCTGTGTGAATTAGAAACTCCCCGCAAACTACTACCGTGCCTTTCGTAGTGAATCCCAGCTCCAACACAACTCCAAGAACCAAGCCTGGAACTGTCAGAGAAACTACTGGAGTGCATGCTGCACACAACTACTCTTCCCTTCTTAGTGAGCCACAGTGTTTTGCATCCAAGAGGAAAGAGTGGCTGGAGGAGGCCACATAGCCTGAGTCTGAGGCCACAGGGCCTCCGTAGGGGAGGATCATTGCCAGGAAGCTCCAGCTCCCCAGCGTAGCTGAATGGCCTGAGGAAGACGCCAGGAAAATGCCCTTCTTCATGAGCCACAGTGGGTTGCAGCAAATGGAACACAGTCACCCTTCCCTCACAGACTCACAGTCAGTGACTCCAAGTATCCATCCACCAACAAGGGCCAGGCTGCACCTTTCCGACAATCTGTTATGTACGCCTATGCAGGCTTCCCTTCTTCGTGAGCCACAGTTGGCAGCCCAGTGGAAAAGCAGAGTCCACATGGTGTCTGACTCTGAGGCCTGAGACCACTCTGACAAAAGGACTGCAAGCCAGAGGGTCTTCCTACACAGCTGTGTGCTGCTTTCCCCGTAAACTCCTAGCAGGCCAGCACAGCCATGTTCCCTTCTCAGTGAGACATAGCTTTGCAGTCCACGGAAGACAGTAGGCCTGAGAACCACAGGCTCACTGTCTGTGTGAGTCAGAGTACCCACAAAGAACCAAGCCTGGAGGCTTCCTTGCTCCCTCCCTTCACTGAGAGCCACAGTCAGTGCATTGCATCCCAGTGGCATGCCCTTCGTAGTGAATCACATTCCCCACAACTCTAAGAGCCAAGCCTTGAACTTTCTGATCAATTGTCCTATTTATAACGGTGACAGAGGGCCACCAGCACGGCAGTAAGTTGTCCTTTTTGAGCCACAGTGTATGGCAATGGCAGCCCACTGAAGACTAATTGGCGGTCCGGAGGCTGACAACACTCCCACACTGCGGCACTCCTTCCTGCAGAGTCCTGTCACTGTCCCAGGCAGAGTCCAAGGGTGCTTTCGCATGAGGTGGCTGTGCAACCACCTTGAGGAGAGCAAGGCAGAGTTCTGCCTAATCACGGGCCCACCCCATGGCTGTTTTCTAGCACACAAGCACAATGCCCTTCTCTGTGAGGCACAGTGTGTGCAACCCAGAGTGAAGGGTAGGGGAGACCAGAAGGCCAGACTAGAGGGGGTTGAAGGAGAACCACTGAATCGCCCCTCCCTCAGCCAAGGGATTTCCCAACCTAGACTGCGTGAAGAACCCCCCCCCCATGTGGGATGACAGAGTCCACCAGTTCTTCTAAAGAAAATAGTTGATGAGTGAATGCACTATTACAGTTGGTGTTCAAGTGGTTTTCTGCCAAGAGGCGGGCGCAGCCGTGGTTGCTGCATGGGCAAGTTGAGGGCAGTGGCGACAGGGCTGAACTTGAAGCACTAACTGGACCAGTGAAGGAGAAGCGGCTGGAAGGCCTCCTCTAAGCCGGAAGTGGGGGGAGCCTAACAGGCAGGCAGGGAGAAGACACAGAGCTAGAGTGAGTCTGAGTCTTTGACCACACAGGCTTCCAAAAGGACAGCAAGCGAAGCTTTCTGACTTTCTTTCCCAGCTGTGTGCTGGTAGACTGCTCCTAACTGCCGTGCCGGCATTCCATCTCCATGCCCTTCATAGTGAATCACAGCAGTTCCACAACTCCAAGAGCCAAGCCTGGAACTTCCTCCTGAAAGGCTCTTCTATTTCTAAGAAACAAACGATTATTGTGCAGAACTGTGGTACGTGCAACTACATTCCACTCCAGCCCTTCTTAGTGAGACACAGTGTGGTGCAGCCCAGAGGACAGAGTAGCGGAGGCCTAAACATCCCCCCTAACCCTAACCCTAACCCTAAGCCCACCACCAGCTGTTCCTGAAGAGTGTTCCCATAACTCAATCATCATCATCATCAATCACAACCTAGATTTGCAACCAGTAACTTTTCTTGTCCGGCAGCCTTTGTTCTGGGGTTAGGGCAGAAATGATTATAAAATGTTTAAGCACTGAGTGTGCGCACAATGAGTCACACAGCACATCACCAAGATCCACACAGGGGACTTTCAGACAGGAGTACGCACACACAACAAGGACGTTTCCCTTCTTTGTGAGCCACAGCTGGCAGCCCAGTGGAAAGAGTGGCGGAGGAGACAGAGCTAGGTCTGTGTGAATTACAGACTCACACAGTCAGTGTGAGTCAGAGTATCCACCAAGCACCAAGCCTGGAGGCTTCCTTGTCCCTCCCTTCACAGTGCATTGCAGCTCAGAGTGAAAATTAGCGGTAGCGGAGGCGGACAAAACTCCCACACAGCGGCAACACTTCCTGCAGAGAGGCCTGCCTCTTCCCACTAGAAGCGGAGCTCCTGTCTTTCCCTTTCCACAGCCCTTCTTAGTGGTTCACAGACCAGAAGGGCAGACTGGAGGAGGTTGAATGAGAAGCAACTTGAAGGCATGCTCAAAGCCGGGACTGGTGGAGTCTGACAGGCAGGCAGTTTGGCAGAGGGCCGGGCAGGCAGGGAAGCATCTAGTCTGGCTTACAGGTATGTGTGTGTAGCCTAGGCGCATGCTTAGAGGATACCATCCTCCAAGTTTAGGGATTGGGAAGGCACTAAGCCAAAGTGCCAGTAGGGAGGATTGTTTCCGCCTTGGCAGGCAGAGTTTCTATCGCCACCCCAGGAGACTGGGTTTTGGCAACCAAGGAGACAGAGTGGAAGCAGGAGAACTGGGTGGGTCTATTTCTTTAAGGCTGTAAGGAGGGGAGCTTGCCCCCTGATACTCAGTCTTTGAGTTAGGTTGTTGTAAAGTGCTTCCTCACCACTTTGTTAGCAGATTGGCGCCTAAACCCCAGGGAACGGTGTGAAGCACCAAGGAAGGCAGGTATTAGGGTCTCTCTCAGACCAGCCATGGCAAAAGGGGAAACATTGGGCCAATACTGACCCTTTCCAAAGACACTTTGAGTGGCCCTGCCTGGTTTGGAGACAGGCCAGGGCTAGAAAAATTGGGCCAATACAGACAGACCCTTTCCAATGACACTTTGAGTGGCCCTGCCTGGTTTGGAGACAGGCCAGGGCGGGAAACATTGGGCCAATACTGACAGACCCTTTCCAATGACACTTTGAGTGGCCCTGCCTGGTTTGGAGACAGGCCAGGGCTTGGGCCAATACTGACCCTTTCCAATGACAAGTGGCCCTGCCTGGTTTGGAGACAGGCCAAAACAGACAGACCCTTTCCAATGACACTTTGAGTGGCCCTGCCTGGTTTGGAGAGAGGCCAGGGCTAGAAAAATTGGGCCAATACTGACAGACCCTATCCAAAGACACTTTGAGTGGCCCTGCCTGGTTTGGAGACAGGCCAGGGCGGGAAACATTGGGCCAATACTGACCCTTTCAAAAGACACTTTGAGTGGCCCTGCCTGGTTTAGAGAGAGGCCAGGGCTAGAAAAATTGGGCCACTAATAGTACCCTTCAATTGTGTGTGAGAGAGAATACAGGTAGGACAGGCAGGCAGGCAGGCAGTCAAGCAGGCAGTCAAGCAGGCATTAGGCACTGGAGTCGGCAGGTAGTCACAGGGCCAGGCAGGCAGGCAGGCAGGCAGGCTCGTAGGGCCAAGGGGAGGCAGGCAGGCTTGCAGGCGGGCATGGAGGATTGCAGGCAGGAGGTTAGGTTACAGGCAGCAACTTAGTTCTTGGAGTGTTGGGGTAATCCCAAGGTGGAAAGGTTGAAGCAGATGAAAGTCAACCTTTCCACCATCTCCGGGTCCAGGCGACAGCGGCGTGGCCTCAGGACATCTCCCATGTGGGAGAAGACACGCTCACTCTGGACACTGGTGGGTGGGATAGACAAGAGGTCCAACGCCAGAGTTGAAAGAGCGGGCCAGAGGTCTGCCTTTCTGGCCCAGTAGTGCAGTGGGTCCGAGCTGAGGGGTTGGAGGGGCTCGGCCATGTACTCCTTCACCATGGTCTGAGCGGGGTCTGCTACTTCTTCCTCCCTTGCCTCCACTGAGGAGGAAACTGCCATGGCTAGGGCAGAGGCCAGGTAGTTGGCTGCTGGAACGGAACCTGGTCTCTGGGTGAACGCTCCTGGAGTACAGAGGGATGTGGATCCTTGCGAGGACTCCTCCTCAGCATCGCTCTGGCTTCCGTGCGCCCTCTGAAATGCCTGGCCCTCATCGGAGAGAGCCCTGACTTGATGGCATAGCTCCGTCTTCCAGGATTTCAGTTCGGCAGTGCTGGCCGCCAGGGAACCCTTGACGCGAGGGTCGCACAGGCAGGCCATCTGGTACACCTTTTCCCTTCTTAGTGGGCCAAGGCGGGTATCCACGCTGGGTCAACAGCCTGTCTGCCAATGCCCTGCTCTTAGGGAGAAGATTGCCTTCTTCCTGGATACTGGTCTCTAGGCATTGGCGAAGGGCATTGAGCAGGGAGAGAACGTGGCCCAGGCTGGTGTTGTAGCTGCTGAGGACATGGGTGGTCTCCTCAAAAGGCTGCAGGATACCCGCCATCTGGGAGAGGGCGAGCCACTCGGTAGCACCAAGGTCCAGTTCCCTCCCCTCATGTAGGACTGGGGTGGTTGACATGATGTATTCCACCACTTCCTTCTGCTCCACCAGACGCTTGACCATTTCGTGGGTGGAGTTTCACTGGGTGGTCACGTCCTGGATCAGGACGTGCTCCGGTTGGCCTGTCTCCGCCTGCCTCTCACGCATCATCCTGGCTGCCTTGACGCTGCGAGCAAAGTGCCCCACGATCTTCCGACACTTGTCCAGCAAGGCCCTGATCTCCCTGGTCCCCTCACTCCAGGAGTCCTTTGGTGCACCCAGGCCAATGGCATTGCCCACCACTAGATGCAGTTTGTGTGCTGCGCACACGATGCCCTGGAACCCTGCCCCAAGAACCGCGTTGGTCATGTTACGGCCCGAGTCTGTAACCATGACTCCACGATTGACCTGTCCCTCTGTCCCCAATCCCCACTCTCGCATTGCTGTCTTGAGAACGTCAGCAATGTTGATCCCTGTGGCGTTGTCCTCCATGCTTTGTGCCTGGAGAAGCACCACCCTATACCCTCTTGGGGTGCTGCCTTGTGCCTCCCCCTGCAGCTGCTCATGGGCTGACCGGGGCTCCAGGACCTCCTTGGGTTGCCACCAATGAGCCGTCAGTGAGAGGTATCCGTGGTGCCCACCGGTCCAGAGGTCGGAAGTGAAGTGGATCTTCCTCCCTCTGGCCGCCTGCAGCAGGGCCCGGATCCTGTCCCTGACAGACTCATAAAGGGAAGGAATCACCCGCCTGCTGAAGGTATGCTGGGATGGAGTCTCGTACCATGGTGCCACGTACTTCATCAGGTGCCTGAAGCCTGATGACTCCACAAAGGAGAGGGGCAATCCGTTCATGGCCACCATTTCACCCACCACTCGAGTGGTGGTCTCCTGTGCTTTGGCCCTATTTTGCGGGCTGACAAAAGTCCCACCCAACAGCCCCACTTCCTGCAGAGTGGCCTGCCTCTTCCCACTCTCACTAGCGGAGCTGTGTTTTTCTTTCTCTAACCCTTCTTCCCCTCTCTTCCTCCCTGAAGAGCAAGGGCCTGACAGGGTTCCAGGCAGAGTCCCAGGGTGCTTCCTCATCAGATGGCTGCGCAACCCACTTGAGGAGAGGTGTTTGGGGTCATTCCCCCTGCGCAAGACCACCCCGCATATCTTGCACACCGCCATCCTTGCGTCTTGGGGGCTGTTGTCAAAATGCTCCCAGAGACACCCTCATGGCTTACTGAAAGTAACACCCCTCTGTTATTGCCTGCCGCTGCGGCTGCTGTGGTGCTGGTGTGGCCTCTGCCCTGCCGGGAAAGTAGAGTAGTACTACTGCTCTCACTGGTGGTACTCTGGGTGGAAAGAGGGCTGCTCCTTCCGTCACTGCCTGGAGCTTGTCTTAAGTCTGTCCCTGCCAACAGGTCCTCAGAATCTGGCATGTTTAGATACAAGGAGCCCGATTCTGATTCTGATGCCATTTCAGAATCAGAGCCCTTGTCTTCTTGCTGATTAAGGGTGGGGCTGTCAGGTAACGAAGATGGGATTTGGTATGCCTCATCCATGCTTCCCTCGGTGACAGACGATGGCACAGTGCTGCTTGTGCCACTGGCACTGCTACTCGGGGAGGGAGTTGCACCAGTATCACTTTCTGCACTACTTCCTGTCCCTTCCCTCAGAAATGTGCCCCTATTTATCTTAGTAGGGGTCCCCCTCCCCTGCCCTCTAGCTGTGCAACCCCTCCTCATTTTTCTCACTTCTTGTGGCTCAGGCCAGAGAATGTATAATGTGATAGTAAAGAAAAGCACCAAGGAACTGTGCAAGTAAATGAGTGAGATGGACTCACAACAGCAGCACAACAAACAAGGTAATAGGAGCAAGGGGTTTGCCAATCCTGGCACCCAAGTCTCTCTATGCACAGCACAGGTCAAGTGTAACAAAGAGAACTGTAACTTCTTCACAGTTGTAATTGGATTGTGTATGTAGACTGTGGTGGCAAGTAAATGAGTGAGATGGTCTCACAACAGCAGCAACACAACAAACAAGGAAATAGGAGCAAGGGGTTTGCCAATCCTGTCACCCAAGTCTCTCTATGCCCTACACAGGGCAAGTGTAACAAAGAGAACTGTAACTTCTTCACAGTTGTAATTGGATTGTGTATGTAGACTGTAGTGGCAAATAAATGAGTGAAATGGACTCACAACAGCAGCAACACAACAAACAAGGAAATAGGAGCAAGGGGTTTGCCAATCCTGGCACCCAAGTCTCTCTATGCCCTACACAGGGCAAGTGTAACAAAGAGAACTGTAACTTCTTCACAGTTGTAATTGGATTGTGTATGTAGACTGTGGTGGCAAGTAAATGAGTGAGATGGACTCACAACAGCAGCACAACAAACAAGGTAATAGGAGCAAGGGGTTTGCCGATCCTGGCACCCAAGTCTCTCTATGCCCTACACAGGGCAAGTGTAACAAAGAGAACTGTAACTTCTTCACAGTTGTAATTGCATTGTGTATGTAGATAGACTGTAAGTAAATGAGTGAGATGGACTCACAACAGCAGCACAACAAACAAGGTAATAGGAGCAAAGGGTTTGCCAATCCTGGCACCCAAGTCTCTCTATGCCTTACACAGGGCAAGTGTAACAAAGAGAACTGTAACTTCTTCACAGTTGTAATTGGATTGTGTATGTAGACTGTGGTGGCAAGTAAATGAGTGAGATGGACTCACAACAGCAGCAACACAACAAACAAGGTAATAGGAGCAAGGGGTTTGCCAATCCTGGCACCCAAGTCTCTCTATGCCCTACACAGGGCAAGTGTAACAAAGAGAACTGTAACTTCTTCACAGTTGTAATTGGATTGTGTATGTAGACTGTGGTGGCAAGTAAATGAGTGAGATGGACTCACAACAGCAGCACAACAAACAAGGTAATAGGAGCAAGGGGTTTGCCGATCCTGGCACCCAAGTCTCTCTATGCCCTACACAGGGCAAGTGTAACAAAGAGAACTGTAACTTCACAGTTGTAATTGGATTGTGTATGTAGACTGTGGTGGCAAGTAAATGAGTGAGATGGACTCACAACAGCAGCAACACAACAAACAAGGTAATAGGAGCAAGGGGTTTGCCAATCCTGGCACCCAAGTCTCTCAATGCCCTGCACAGGGCAACTGTAATTAGGAGAACTGTAACTTCTTCACAGTTGTAATTGGATTGTGTATGTAGACTGTGGTGGCAAGTAAATGAGTGAGATGGACTCACAACAGCAGCACAACAAACAAGGTAATAGGAGCAAGGGGTTTGCCGATCCTGGCACCCAAGTCTCTCTATGCCCTACACAGGGCAAGTGTAACAAAGAGAACTGTAACTTCACAGTTGTAATTGGATTGTGTATGTAGACTGTGGTGGCAAGTAAATGAGTGAGATGGACTCACAACAGCAGCAACACAACAAACAAGGTAATAGGAGCAAGGGGTTTGCCAATCCTGGCACCCAAGTCTCTCAATGCCCTGCACAGGGCAACTGTAATTAGGAGAACTGTAACTTCTTCACAGTTGTAATTGGATTGTGTATGTAGATTGTGGTGGCAAGTAAATGAGTGAAATGGACTCACAACAGCAGCACAACAAACAAGGTAATAGGAGCAAGGGGTTTGCCAATCCTGGCACCCAAGTCTCTCAATGCACAGCACAGGGCAAGTGTAACAAAGAGAAATGTAACTTCTTCAAAAATGTAATTGTGTATGTAGACTGGTGGCAAACTGGCAAGTAAATGAGTGAGGTTGACTCACAAAAACAGCACAAAAACCAAGCTAGTAGAAGCAAGGGGTTTGCCAATCCTGGCAAACAAGTTTCACAATGCACAGGGCAAGTGTAATTAGGAGAACTGTAACTTAACTTCTTCACAGATGTAAGTTACAACTGCACAAAAACCAAGCTAATAGAAGCAAGGGGTTTGCAAAATCTGGCAGCACCCAACTTTCACAAATAATGCACAGTAAATAAGATGAATGTAACTTCTTCAAAGATGTAATTGAAGAAAAAGTTCTATAGAGGTGGCTGGGTGCCTGCCCTTCAACAAATGTTTGTTTGAGTGCCTGACTGCAAAAAAATGAATGAGGTGTTGGACAAGTGAAAGAATATCTATAAGTGTTAAGTAAAATGAAATTGTAAAATGTTCTACAGAGGAAGGTGCCCTAGCCTTGTTGCCAACAAATGTGTTTGAGAAATTGGAGTGCACTGGTTGGCGAGGGAGACTCTGCCTACTCAGTCTGTACTCTGTATAATATTTTTAAAATAATTTAATCCACAGCCTCCAACCTCCCCTTCTAAGCACTAGTACTGGACCTTGGCTGTTGCTTTGCCACTTGCTAATAAACTGTAGAATAGAAAATAAATGGAATAAAACTATAAGCTGCTACTAGGGTAGGATAGGGTTGCTGGATTCCCTTCCAAAACCCCAATCGCAACAGCAGCAAAAAAGCTGTAGGCACAGGGTAAAAGGACCTTGGCCAAGTAAATGAACTTGGTGGGAAATTGGGATACAAAAGAAATGGTATAGTAGTGTAAAATATTATATTTTCAAAATAAATCCGCAGCACCTCCCCTCCCCTACCGCTCCCACTCAAATCTTCCCTCCCCCTTGAAGCAAATATAAGCAAATAAAAAACGGAATTCTTCCTCAAAAATGCAGAAAACAAAAAAGAATAAACACTGTGTTGCTATTCCCCACAGGGAATAAAAGAAATTATTATGTTTTGCGAATTAAAATCAATTCAATTCCCTCCCTGCCTAGCGAGACCGAGACCGCGACCGTGAAATCTAAACTAGACTGAGTGCAGCAATCCAGCCCTGACCACCCTCCACAAGATCCAAGCCCAGACTGTGACGGACTGGAACTGCCTCGGCTTTTTATGCCCTCTGGCACATCCAGAAGTGTCAGTCAAAACCTGTCCATGCGATTGGTGGAATGGCTCTGAAAATTTGCATGGTCCCGTCCCATGGCCAGCCCATCGTTGCGCAGGTGTAAAAAAATAAATTAAGAAAAAAAAAAATCAACTGAGACGTATTTTGGCAAGACAAACCCACTGCTGCTACTGTAAAAAATCAAGCATTTTAAATAGGTAACTTTCGCATGTTTCTGTGGTGCTTTGGTGGGGTTTTGGGCAAGGATTTAAAAAAAAATATTGCGGTCGCCATTTTGGACCGGGAATCGGGGTTTTTTTTTACTTTTAAAATTTTTTTCTGTGCCGCTTGGCATTGCGCGATCGCCGCGTGCAAGTAATGACCACGACAAATCAGACCAAATTGTTCATTCGTAGGTTCGAGCTCAAATTCTGGCAGAGTAATTCCCATTTCTGTTTCCGTAGAGTAACGGATACGAGTAACGGAAACGGAAACGGGAATACCGCTAAGTCGTGCCCATCTCTAGCTATGTGCTTTTTTAATCCAGAAATGTTTTGATTGTTTTCTGAAATTGTATTAATTACTTCAGATGTGGGGATGTTTGCAGATACTTGGTTCTGCATGGCACTGAGATTTTTAAAAAATCATAACTTGAAAACCCATTGTCCACACTTCTCCACATTTGGCACAGAGCAAGATTATACTATCTGCTGAAACTGTGCCAGATTTGGTGGTGATCTGAAGCCCGGTCTCAAAGTTATAATTTTTGTTTGGTCACCACCCTCCCAATTTTTAGAATTGCCTTATAGAATGCTGATTTGCTCTGCTATGCAATAACAAAGCTGCACTACCGTGCAGCTATAACAATGGTTCAGGATATGTGGGAGTTATACCATTCTCCAAACATTATTTTCTCGTTACAATTCCCCAGTCTTGGATTGCTTTTTGCCCCCGTTGGAATCCAGATGTGCATTTATCATTATATCCAAGCCGTAAAGCAGTGGCAGAAGGGCTGCACTCACCTATCCTTGGCTCTTCTCTACAGAAAACCACCCTTACCTGATGTGGTATTTTTTGAAAAGGAAAAAGCAGATTATCAGAGCACCTTTCATGTGATTGGATGTAGCATGCAGTTTAGTCCTAATAAATGGAAGGGAAGGACTCTATATGAAATTTAAATAAGACTCTCGCAGAGCTAACCTTACTCTACGACCTGCAATATGAACCTGCCAGGCATTGTTTGATAGATGACTGGATGAATGCCCAGGAAACATACAAATTGGTGCCTTGCTCAATGCTCAGGAATGGATAGAAAGATCAACCTTCTGTGATTTAACCCTCACTGCATCACTGAAAGAGTGCTTATATCCCCTTCCTGTGTTCCTCTTCTCACTCAGTTGGGTCACTGGACCAGAAACAAACAAACAAACAAACAAACAAACAAACAAGCAAACAAACAAACAAAAAGGATTCTCATGAGTCAAGTTCTGTCTTACTTTTAGGCAGGAATTCAATAAATCCACAGTCATTCAAGTATTCTTAGTGGAAGCACAAGCACTCAGCGGGCTAAAGCACTGAAACTGTTGGCTGCAAAGTCGGCAGCTCAACGGTTCGAATCCCGGGTGCCACTCAGCAGAGCGAGCTCCCGCTGTTAACCCCAGCTCCTGCCAACCTAGCAGTTCAAAAGCATGTAAATGCAAGTAGATAGATACCACCGTATAAAGCAGGAAGGTAAAACTGTGTTCCATGCGCAGAAATGTGTTCAGCCATGTCGGCCACATGGCCACAGACCTGCACAGCACTGGCTCTTTGGCTTGAATACGGAGATGAGCACCGCCACTAGAGTCAGACAAAACTAGCATGTCAGTGCAGGGGAAACCATTGCCTTTAAGCACTCATGTTATTGTTTTAGTAGCTGCCCCTCACTTCCAAGCTGATAATCAGCTGTTCAGGAACAACTATTTCTTATATACTATAATATATATTTATATAATCTCTGGGAGGCAGTGGAAGACAGAAGGGCCTGGTGTGCTCTGGTCCATGGGGTCACGGAGAGTCAGACATGACTTAACAACTGAACAGCAACAGCAATACTAGCTAATTATATTATACCCCTATTAAACAGCTCCACTGGCTGCCAATCAGCTATGGGGCAAAATTCAAACTGCTGACCTTAACCTACAAAACACAAAATGGCCTGGGTCCAAATTACCTCAAATATCGAATCTCACAGTATGAACCAGCTCAGGTGCTAAGGCCATCAGGAGAGGCCTTTCTCTCCATCCTGCCACCTTCACAGGTGTGTTTCATAAGAACACATGAAAGGGCCTTCTCTGTTGCTGCTCCCAGATTTGGAACTCCCTTCCACTAGAGGCCAGGACTGCCCCATCTCTACTGTCTTTCTGGAAGCAGGCAAAGACCTTCCTCTTCTGGAAACCTTTCCATGAATGATAGCATGCAACTTTTAGATGGATTGCCATGCAAGATTGTATTGACTGATTTCATAAGAACACCTGTTTTCCAGGTTAGTTTCCATTCCTCATAATAGAATTTTTTTCTTTTAACTGTTTGCGTGCTTTTATTTTTGCTTTGATGTTGCCTTTTTATGTTGTAAAATGCCTCTTCTAATTCCCTGTTCTTAAACTTGAATATGTCTTAAATGTTCTGGGCTGTATATTGTCCCTCATTAACATAGATTTGACCAAAATCCAGGAGGCAGTGAAAGACAGGAGGGCCTGGTGTGCTCTGATCCATGGGATCACGACTTAACGACTGAACAACAACTGTAAGCTGCCTTGGGTCCTTTTCCATAGAGAAAGACGGGGTAAAAACATTCAAAATAAATAAATAACATAAATAAAAGGTATAGTCACCCGATGATGTTATTTTTGCATAGCTGGTTCCTTTTGTATTGACTATAAAGTGTGTAAGGAATTCAGAAGTCATAGTATTGCTGAATGACTTTCCGGTCCCCAGATAAACGTTCTGATGTTATTGCTTACTGCTAGTGTTAAGATTCACACCAGAGTGTTAGAAGGTTGTTGCTGGGTCAACCTCAAAGTCTATCTGTATATTATCCAGATTAAAAGTGTGCAGAATTGTATCTTTAGGTGTGTCTGCCCCAAGAATTCCTCAGGCAGTATCCAGGCCTTGCTTATCCATTTGATTGTAAAGTTGTTTATATATTGTATTTCATTGGCGATACTGAAGCACACCAATGTCCATTTAAATCAATGAAGATTTGTCACAGACATTATCACACAATCTTTGTTAGGATATAGGCCATGTGAAGAATGAGGCTATGTCTACTCTTGCCTTTTGGAGCCAGCTCCTGCAATCTAAATATGTTTGCCTGAAGTTGGAGTGTGTGTGTGTGGGGAGAAGTGACATGTCATTTGGTGCCATCTTCTTATCAAAATGAAATGCTGATCTTAAGCAATCCTATTTAGTCCTGCTCCCCTGGTGTCAATTTCGGCTACTGTGAAGTGGCCTAATAACAAGCCACTTTGGGATATTGACAGATTGAACACTTCCCCTGCCCCTCTGCAGAGGGAAAATGAAAATGAAACTTTTTTTGGTCTCTGCTGGACCATCTCCGATGTGTTGTATAACTTAGAGCGAATCTTAAAAAATCTTCTTTGCCTTGTATGTAGTGCTGATCAAGATACTTCCTGAAGAGTACCAACACATTAGTGATTGTTTAGGAAGGGGGATTAATTTCACTTCCCCTCTTCCTCTGTAGTAGAGCAGGGGAAGTGTCTAATTTATCCTTATTAAGCCACTTCATGACACTGGAAGTTGACAGTGGAAGAAGCCTTGGAGGGCTTGATTTTTGCCAGTTCCCAGTGATCACATGCACTGGAAAAGGGCCAAACTAGAGTGCACCTACCCCCCCACCCCACCCACAAAATAGAAATGCTGGAGAGGGGCTCAAAAAGGTGCAGGTGGAAATACTGTGGGGGACAGACTGGTTTGCCGTAGCATTCAACTTGTCTGATCAACGGAGAAAAGAATAAACCAACTCATCCCAACAGTGCATTGATCAGAGGGACAAAGACCTATTTGTCTGAACCCTTGGTGTGCTTTATATTAACCCATGGCTCTGACCTGAAACGTCAACTGTCTATGCATTCAACTCTCTCTCCTCCCCCCCCCGGCCTGATTTTAAACAAACTAATTAATGACAAGCAAACAAATATAAAAGAAAATCCTCATATCCTGGCAAATGGGGGAAAACATTTGGGACTACAGTAATTAGCTTTTTCGCAAACCCCCACCCCCAAAATGAGAGTTAAGGAGAAAGCTGCCATGGATCTATAGCATCAGTCAATAAAGCAGATACTTTAAATACCTGCTTACAAAACTATGGCATTTTAGCAAATGGCTACGGGATACGCAACGTAGTGCAAGGCGGGATATTGTCTTCTTGCTTCCTTCCCCTCTGGCCCTAGTAGAAGAAGGTCACTTTCCTAAGGTAATTATCTTGTTGGCAGAAGACAAACGGGGACACACTAATAAGAAAAGATGGAATGGATTCAGAATTTTCCTGAAAACTCGGGTGGCCTGCATAGAATCTACTCAGTAGCATCCCATAACATTTCTGAATCCTGCCTCATTTTTAGGGGACATCTTATATTAGAGGGTTATTATTCTTTGCCTTGCTGTGCACATCTGAGAAGCCTTGTGGGTTTATTTTTATGTGCAATCCATTAGCAAAAATGCCCAGCTTGAACTGCGTTAGAAACCAATTTTAAGCACCATCAACAATGTAAAGGGCTTTCCCCCCTTCTTCCCTCCACTTAATATTTTTTCTCTCGCAGTGGTTCTTCTGCCTCTGCAGTCAGTCTGTATGTACTAGCTTTTCAGGAGCTTAAAGCACTTTAGCATGTCTTCTCTTTTCCTCTGCGCTTTGTCTTCTCTCTCAATCCTATCCTCCTTTTTCCCCCTCGATAGTCCTTCTCTCCTTCTTCTGTAGTGCTCTTCCATCCTTCCCTTCTCCTAATTCTACTCCCAATCTTTACAACACAGCAACTGAAATCCTCTCGCACAGCTCCTCCTGGTTAACGGCGGGGACCTCATAGTCACTGGCAAACTGCAAGTGATTTAAAGACTTGGGTGATTTTGGGGGGTGCACATAACTTAATCATATTGTGCACAACTCACCTATATGCCGAACTTGCCTTCAGTTAACAGCGGTTTGCCTTTCATCAGGCCAAATTTGCAGCTGATGGTGAAGTCTCTCGTCATTGCTCGGGCAAAGCTAAGCAACAGGATTTCAGCCAAGAGAGATTTCTCTCCCTCTCTCACTTAGGGCTGCCATAGTCTCAGTCCCCAAATTTAGGCATTTGCATTTGCATATTGTGCAAGTTGCTTGGTCATTATGTAAACTATTTGGTGAGTCATGCAAGGGTGGAGCAGAACAGCTCCATTCTAATTTCCCCATCAGATGCATTCCATTTAACCTTGCTTTATGGACAACAAGAAGTTTGCATGCCCTTTGATTTCTTGCAAGTAAGAAGGGAGTGCATAGCCTGCTTTTGTGGCCAGCCAAGTGAAAGAAGCAGCTACAAAAGACAAACAGCTACTGCCTTGTTAATGAAGAGAGAACAGGAGTAAACCATTACCACCCTCCCTTAAAAACCATACTTTGGCATTCTAGTCTTCATGGTGAGAGCTGCCCCTTGAGCCCTTGACTAGCCATGCCCCTTAAGTGGGGATATAGTCAATGGCCAAAGTGCTGTTGCTTAGTGAAGTAAACTGCACTGGAGTAGGCCCATCAAGCCATGCAGATGTGGTGACTCAACTCTGCCGTATGTTCCACTGATTCAGATTGGTCTCCTCTCATGGTGACCTAGGCAGTTACTTCACAACCGCTTTGTCTCTGTTAGCGTTGCACTTAGGAGCAGTGCAAAAAAATGTTACTTCACGTCCATTGCGCAACTACTGAAATTTGTCTTGACCACACCCCCGGAACGGGTGCTAATCGCAACAGTACTGTACCTGGTGCTGGGGTAGGGTTTTTCCTGGTCACTGTTTGTTCCTGCTTTCTGTCCCGAGACAAGACACCATTTAGTAATGGCTGTCATGCAATAAAACATTCATTTCTCTCAGAAAACTGTGTCCTGTTTTTTTTAATTTTCACTTTTCAGAAGTGAAATATTGAAAAATATTTTTAAGCCCCCCTCCCCCCCCCCAAAAGGGAAAAGGAAGCTAGACAAATTCAGTGTTTGTCACGGTACCAGATTGTGAGGTAACACTTGTCACGAGACAAGTTATCATGACCATGGGAACACTGAAACAGGGACAAAACCACATGATCGCGACCAGCGCTGTCATGGTACAAAACTAGTCACAGAACAAAGAAGGACGTGAAGTAACCACCCTTAAGCCACAGTTAGGGTAAGCCCATCTGAATCAATGGGACTCACGAAATCCCATTGAATCGGTGGGCTTGTTCTACTGCAATTTACTATACTCAGCCGCTAGCATTTTGGCCAAGGTGTGTGTAGGAATTTGAGAACTCAGTGGATCCCTCTTAAACCTGTGGGGCCTGCAGGTGTGATGTCAATCACAGCGGTGACTTCATACGGGTCAAATGCTCTGGAAAGCAATCACAGAGTGCCAACAGAGCAGTCTGTGTCTTTTCATTCTCCCTTTTCTTCCACGCGCTCTCTATTAAACCCCCTGCACTTGTTCAGCCTTTCTCTCTCAACACCTCCTCCCCCCCCCATGAAGTCCTGTACTCTTGGGAATACCTCTTATCTATGAACTTGGTAGTTGCTGCCCTGAACATGCACCTGTGTGCATCAGGCACGTGTAGACCTATTGCAGTTGATTAATGCATTTGGGAAAGAGATGCAAAAGCCCTGAGTTCGCGGAATCACAGAATCATACAATAACAAGAGTTGGAAAGGGCCAGTAAGGCTGCTGAGTACAGCCCCCTCCTTCATGCAGGATTCCAAATTAAAGCAGATCAGACAGATGCAAAACCCGAAGATGTCCTTGGTGCACAGGTCATGTTTCAGGTGTCTCATTTCACACTCTGGAGAGACTGAGAGGCATGCATGCGCTCATGAAGGGGTGTGCCGCTATATAATGTATGTTTCACATTTTTTGTTGCATGCTGCCTAGAGAAGTGATTGGCTAGATGGGCAAACTATTGATAGCATAAATAAAATAAAGCACTGCTATCATGAAAACATACAAAGAAAAAGAAATAAAAGAGCACCCAGCCAGTTAGAATTTCCTTCAGCGGCGATGGAACTTAAGTACCCTCTTAAAACAATTACAAAATTGCCTGTGAATAAAAAGCAGCTTTATTCCAGAGGCTCACTTTCTTAGGGAATGTGGCCTTCCCTTATATCCCCACCAAATATGTCTCCAGGCATGGAGAGGCCAAGAAAATGTCTTCTGCTCAACGTTGAAACACCAAGGTCATTGGATCCAGGTCTGGTTGTTTGTGCCTTAACAAGGGATTGCTGAACCAGTTGGTATTTGGCAATGCTTTATGATCCCCAGAAAAGGCGTGTTGGCCTGAATCCAGTCTCTACGCCCAGCTAGAGTACCTCTATTAAATCAATTGCTGACTAGTGAGTGAACATATAAATCACATGGATGCCTTGGCAGAAAAAAAGAGAGAGAGAGAGAGAATGAGCCATGTAGCTGTTACAAAATACAAAAGAAAGACCAGGCTAGGTGATACCTTTATAAAAGTTGAAGGTTCCCCCCTGCACATGTGTGTTAGTCATGTTCAGCTGTAGGGGGAGGTGCTCATCTCTGTTTCCAAGCCGAAGAGCCAGTGTTATGCAAGTCTGTGGCTATGTGGCCAGCATGGCTGAATGCATTTCTGCGCACAGAACACTGTTTTACCTTCCCGCTTTTTTTACGGCAGTACCTATTTATCTACTTACACTTACATGCTTCCGAACTGCTAGGTTGGCAGGAGCTTGGGGTTAATAGCGGGAGATCGCTCTGCTGCGTGGTCCCCCGGGATTCGAACTGCGGCACTACCAACTTTGGAGCCAAGAATTTTCAGTGCTCTAGCCCACTGAGCCACCATGCCCCAGATACCTGTATAGGCTACTAGTCAAATAACAAAAAAACATTGCGAGCTTTCGAGGGCATGCCTTCCTTTTCAAAACATGTACCAAAAGTCCAAATGTGGAAAAAGATGTGTTTTGCCATGTAATCTTTCTTAAATGTAAAGTTCTTGGCTGGATGATATATGCCAGGCTGGTATATTTGGGACGAGGCAGGAAACAGCTGGGTTGCTATAAATCTGTATTTAAAATAACGTATTGGATTTCACACCACAGTCTTTCAAAGAGGCGTTAATGCCATGGATTCCTCAAGCTAGGACTGCCAACTGGATTCATAGCTGTATTCCTGTGGGCTCCTGCTAATTTCAAGGAGCCTCTCTGGATGTCTGTCTGAATGAGTTACAATTTGTGGTATTTTAAAAACAAGCAAACCTCAGACTGAAAGCAAAGCCCATCCAAAGCAGGCTGGGAGAATTTATGAAAGAATGGGCAAGCAGGGAAACACTTTGATAACCAATTAGAAGACATCAGAAACCTTTAGTTTTTATGAAATGCGTTGGGAGTGTCATCCTGAAATAGAATATAGTTTAAAAGCTGCTGTCGCTGAAGGGGTTTCAACAGTTGCCTGCCTCCGTCCTTTAAGCAAATCAGGAGGGAAGGCGCTTCCGTAGCCAGAATGTTAACAAGAGAGAAGCGAAGTGCTTTGCTAAGCAGATTTATAGGTTTCATAGCAATCTCCCAGCCTCAGACAGCCCATTGTATGTTTTGAGCAAAGCTATGACTCTCGAATTTGAAATGGTGGGTGGCAGAGATTAGTTGTTGATGATGCAGCTAATGCGTTTCCACCTCACCTCCAAAAAAAAAAAAATTAAAGGTGTGATGTCTAGGTATGCAGGCATGCTTAGCAGGCTGCCAGTCATGACAAATTTATCTTTGCTTAACAAATGTGTCTCAGAGAAGTGGAATATTGGGAAAATGGCAGGGCAGGATTGCAAGAACGCGATAAAGACTATTTTGACATAGTCCCTTGGCACATTGACTTGCTGTCAAATTAAAGATAATTTGTATAAGGGATGAACAGGTTCCCTCAGTTTTAGAATTCTACTCTGCCATGAGCAACTGTCCTTAATTCTGTTTTGACCTGGGCAAATTCTTAATTAATTCCAGATGTGAAGTTTGCCACAGATTCCAGTTAATTTGCACCTTTGCTTGTCTGTTTTACCAATGAAAAGTCTGTATCAATCACCAGATTAATGAAAAAAATGAACAGCTTTGTGATTCTTCCATGTTGCTTGTATCAAAGTATTTTCTGTATTGTAATTTACTGAAGGGCTCCTGTGTTCTTGACAACTGGAACCATATTGAATGGGTTTTTTTTTTTTGTTAGAGGGCCATTGCAACAGATTGTTGCAATCTTCCTACATTTAAATAGGAATGAAAAGTAGAATTTGAGGGGGAAACACTCCTACTTACCCTCCCCAGACATCCATACATTGGTAAAATATATCACAAAAATAGTGTTCATATGAGTCTGTTCAGCTCAGCTTATTAAGCAGTGTGAGGAATTTGAGACTCTAAGTTTTATCAGCCTCAACTGGATAGCTAGAGGTCAAAAATATAGGGAGTTGTAATACAACAACATCTGGAAGGCTACCAAGTCCTGATTTAAAGGTGGCCTTTTTTGTTTTGGTATTTCATTGCATACTTGCATGCCATGAAGAGAACAAGATACGAAGAAGCCGAAAGCTGTGGTGTAACATAGCCCTTTGTACAGGAATTCAGGGGAAAAATTGAGGATACCTAATGTCACCATTCCATTTGAGAAACAAGACCAGGCAATTTGGATCTCCAGAATCCAAGGGGAAATTGAAATGATGAGGCATTTGTAAGGACCCCTGGCGTGCACTGGCTCAGCTACAGTGCCCTAACACAAACTAATAAATAATTAATTGATTAAAAATCAGGAATAACAAACGACTCAGATTCTGGAAGTGCTGTAAATGAAAAGCATAAAGCATATACACGAGACCAAGATTACCAAACTATATGCATACTGGATGTAAAGTAAATTCATATACTGAAGTTTTGGTTTTTATATACAGTATATGCATCAACAGGCTGATCTCCTGTTGCACAGATATGAAATTGGCAAAACTTTTAGTGGCACAGAATTGTCAATTTAATGGCCCTTTGCTGCTAAATGTTATGCCTCTTGAGTAACTGCAACTAGATTTCAGCCATAGCATTCAGCCAATGGCATTTCACCATTTTATTTTCAAACCCATTGCAAACCAAGGACATATACACAACATAAATAAGAAAAGTATTTAAGTCATTTTGTGTTAGACTAATTAAGGGAAAGTAAATAAATAATGTTTGCTGGACTCATGCTTCTGAATGTAACATCGGGAACTTTCATAATTGACAACGTGATAGAGAGATTTTGTTTGATTAGCACTATATATAAAATGCAATATATCTACCTGGAAACATAAAGAGGAGTAATAAGTTCTTGTCTAGAATGATAATAAAGATTACAATGCAGTAGAACATGCTGGAGGATCTCGGAGGCCCCAGGCTGACACGGGTGTTGATTCTTCATGGTGGAACTCATATGGAACCTTCTCACAAGGAGGGCAGACATCACTTTGAGCACAGAGGAATAGAATTCTGCAAGTACAGAGAATGCAACGCTGGACAGTACTTACATCACTTCAGATGCACAGTTGGTCATTGTCAACAAATTCCCCAAATGTGATATCATGGATATTGTAATGGGCTAGAACTCAGAAGACCTGGATTTGAAGAACAGCAATGGAACCAATCACCTCAAGAGGTGGTGAGTGCTCCAACACTGGAGGCATTCAAGAGAAATTAGCAGATATGGTATCCTTTGGTCTGTATTCCTGCATGGAACAGGAGGTTGGACTGGGTGGCCTGATAGGCTCCTTCCATCTTCACTATTCTATGATTCTCTGAATCGCCTCCTAGCTATGAAAACTCAGGGAGGGGAGGATAAATGGTGCTATTGCTTTCCAAGTGTTTCGTGTACCTTAAAGAGTAGAGATGGCCATGGAATGAACATTTTTTCATTTCCGTTATTTGTTATTCGTTCCGTTACGTAACGAAATGAATAATGAAAATTGTGATGAAAATGGAACAAAACGAACAGAACCACAAAAATTGGGTTCATTATGTTTCGTTTTCGTTAATGGCAACGCGCAATGAAATAAGCTGTTTTAAATGTTAAAAAACACCCTGGACATCCATAAAAACCCAGCAATAATTATTTATACTGTCTGATAATACCTACTGGGGGGTTGGGGTCCCTAAAATGTGCATTTATGTCTTTTCTCAGATCGCTGTATTTTTTTCCTTTAAGTGAGTTAGAGGACATTGACCCAAAATGGCTCCCAGATGCCTAATATTGATTTCTTGGGTATTAAAACGCCCTGGACATCCATAAAAATACAGTGATAATGCGATAACTATTTGAAATTATTACCTACCAGGGGGTTGGGGTCCTTAAAAAAGGTTGTTTTTATCTTCTCCCATCGTGATGTATTTTTCTTTTCCCTTTAAGGATGACAAAAAGGATGTCACCACCACAAAATGGAGGCAAGCCATGCGATGGGATCATGTTCAACCAATAGCATGCCCAGGTTGCAGACTGGGCAGGTCTGGCAGCCACAGAGGGAAAAAAAAGCTCTGGCAGCCGCCGTCCTCCTTGCAGTCTCCGGTGGGAGTTAGGGTGGGATTGCTGTCTCTGCGACTCTAGCTTCAGTCCTGCAGCTTCCCTATGTGCGTGCGTGTGTACCTCTAGGTGAGTATCCTCCCCTGCCCCGCAGTGCAATCACTCTGCGGCTGCCTTGCACCCTGGGCCACGCCCACCACTGCCTTTGCAGCCTCCCTGCGTACCTAGTCTATACTGTGTCTCTGCCAGCATCAACTTTTTTTAGTGTTTTTCCTCTGGTATGGGGCGTTGGGGGACACCACGCACGGAAATCCTTTAGAAATTGAGCAAAAAGCGGGTAGATACAAAAAATGAAAAAATGAAAAACGATAATGAAATTTTTCCAAAAATTCACGAAAAATGGAACTGAACCAAAACGGACCTCAGCGAAAAATGAAAAACTGAAACACCATTTTTTTATTCGTGCCCATCTCTATTAAAGAGTATGTTAGAGTTGCCGTAAATCAGATGTGACTTGACGGCACATAATGCACATAGATTCCCAAAGAAAGAAGGGTTGCTAAAACAGATAAGAGAACAGAATTCAGAAGCCAGTGAAACAAGGTCCTTGCCTTGTTATTGGTACAGAGGTACTTCTGTTGCCTCCCCCAACCCCTTATCCCCATAGGGCTGAGTTATAGTCTATAAACTGTTGGGCACCACTTGCCAACTTGGGGACCCAGTTAACTTCACTGGAGTTCCTCAGAGTAGAGATGGGCCCAAAATGCCAAAATGGCGTTTTGTTTCATTTTTTTCATTTTGTTGTTTATAGATTTGTTTCATTTACAACACAATGAAATTTATTTTAAAAATTTGTTTCATTTTTTGTTTTTTTTTTTGTTTTTTGTTTTTTTTATTTTTTATATTGCGCTGACCAGCTGGCACGCGGGCTGGGTTGGTGCATTTTTTAATTTTTAAAATGTTTTTTTAATATTGCACTGACCAGCTAGCCAGTGGGCCAGGTAGGTGCTTTTTGTTTTTGTTTTTTAATCTCGCACCGACCAGCTGGCCCGCACACCAGGTCAGCTCATTTTTTTAATCTTGCACTGACCATCTGGCCCGCAGGCCACCAGGTAGGTGCATTTTAATTGGTTTTTTAAAATCTTCGGCTGACCAGCTGGCCCACAGGCTGGGTTGACACTTTTTAAAAATTATTTTTATATTTCTATCTCGTGCCAACCAACTGGCCTGTTTTTAAAATTATTATTATTATTATTCAAATCTTGTGCTGACCAGCTGGCCCTCAGGCTGGGTCGGCATGTTTTTTATTTTTTATTTTTTTATTTTTTAAATCTTGCACTGACCAGCTGGCCTTACGTGCATTACTGTACCCCTGGCCCCCCACATACAGATAAACATTTTGAAAGAATACCAGTAAGTTCTGCATGTGTCATAAAAAATAATTGTACACTACATGGGTGATCCATTCCTGCTGCAAAATGCAGTCCCAAATGTTAAAATTCAAGCCATGCAAAACGAAGATCTCTCATCAGTTTCCAGGTATTGTGGTACATGTGGTGCAGACATAGACACTCCAAGAAGAGCTATAAGAAGGAGTGCTAATTGAATATTAGCAATCAAATATCAACATCTTTATCCAAAAAGTTGCTCCATATAGGCTATTGCATGAAAAATTTGAAGTGCTAAGTGAAGAAAAAATTTATTCTTTGTCTGTCTGTCTGTCTGTTTTACCTAGAATGGTAAACCTGTTCCGTGGTATTAGGAGTGTGGAGGCTGTATGAACATTCCAGTTTTAGGAATGACAGAAGTGGATGCCTGATTATTATTTCCAATGAAAAGCTTGTTCAAAACAACAACACTCCCACTTGGACATAGACAATACTAAAAGCTTTGATTTGTTCTGATGTAGAGTTAAGCACTAGATTAAGCCTGTATTAAATGATGTAAACCAAATTTGGATAGGAACAAATAGTAGTGGCTCCTGAGCAAAAACTGATTTGGTAGCATGAGAGTCAACTGTTTACAAGATGGAGGCTAGATCATTGATACATAAGTAAAGCGGGAATCAAAACATACCCCTGCTTTACCCCTCAAGTGGGAATAAGCACTTCAATTAGTTCACCCTTGAGATCACACCTTGCTTGTAGAGAGTTTTAAAATACAGTATAAACTTTCAATTAGGAAAAGTAATCTCTGCTTAGATTACTTTAATTTTCCCCACAGAAGGCTGTGAGGAATAAGGTCAAAAGCAGATTTTAAATGTGTAAATCCTGCAAAACATTTCTGAATATGTCCATGTGGGAGGGTAATTTTTGGCCTGGAAGGAAAGACCGACACAGGCCTGAGCCCTATCTGTTCTGGATCTGTTTTATTTTTTTAAAAGGTGTCATTACCATAAGGAGTAGAGATGGGCACGACTTGAAAAAAATTTTTTTCGAGTTGTCGTTAGTCGGGCCGGTTCCGTTTCGGCTCGTTTCTGTTTTTCGCGAAAATTCGCAAAAATTAGTCAGTTCATTTTTTTGTTTTTTCGTTGTCATTAGTACTGGTTTTTTTGGGGGGGAGCGGGCTCCTGGAGGCACCTCTGTGGTGGGTGCCTCCTCTGGCCCGCTATAAAGGGAAAGTGGGCTCCTGGAGGCACCCGTGGATGCCTCCTATCCTCCCACTAGGAAGGGGAAGCAGGCTCCAAGAGACCCCTCTACATGGGGGTCTCCCCTCTTCACCTGCTGCTGCTGCAAAATGGTATGCAATAGCCATATGGATATTGCATACCAGTTGTGCAGACAGTGAGACCAGTGAGAGTGATAGCGTCATGCCTTCCCTGCACAAGGCTCTCGCACCGCCATGTCTCACACAGAAGGGAATTGTACTTGCTGCGTGTAGTGCAATGCAAGCAAGTAGATCTGGCTTAGGGTTAAGGTGGGTTAGTGCAAGGGCTAGGGTTAGGCTAGTGATGGGTAAGGTTACGGTGGGCTAGTGGGTTGCACCTCTGGGTGCCTCTCTGACCCACTAAGAAGACAGTCTGTGACGTATGGGTAAGGAAGGAGTCAAGGGTTAGGGTTAGGGTTCGGGGGCTAGGGCAGGTTTTAGGAGGCTTTTTGGCACATCCCAGAAGTCTCTGTGGCCAAGTGGCCATGCGATTGGTGGGATGGCTCAAAAAATTTGCATGGTCGTCCACTCCCACATGGCTGGCCACTCGGCCAGCCCATCATTGCGCAGGTGTAAAAAATAAAATAAAAAATAAAATCAATGGAGGACAGAGGAGGAGAGGAGAGACATTTTGTTGCAAGAAAAAACCCACCGCTACTGTGAAAAATCTGGCAGTTTATAAATTTTCGCGTGTTTCTTTCTGTTGTGCTTGTGTGTTTTTGGACCACGATTTCAAAAACAATATTGCGTTCGCCGCCCCATTTTGGATCCCCCGCCTGCACTGCATGGCATGGCGACTCGAGTCCGGCTGCCCAGGACGGGGGGGAGGCGGGACCCCCCTCCAGAAACCACCCCTCCGGTAGGTGCCCTGCGCCCTTAGTCAAGCAGGCATTTTTCCGCCTGCTTTTTTGGCCCGGGAATGGGTGGGGGGAGAGTTTAAAAGTTTTTTCCTGTGCTGTCTGTGCCGCTTGCTTGCGCTTTAATTGCGGCGGCCGGCGGTGAGACTGGGCTTTTTGCTGGCTGCGAGCCTGCGGCGAGTCCCACCAGAGCAGCCCAGGACGGGGGGTGAGGGGGAGGCCAGGGACCTCCAGAAACAACCCCTCTGGTAGGTGCCCTGAAGCACGGCAGGCATTTTTCTGCCTGCTTTTTGGCCGGGAACCGGGTTTTTTTAACTTTAAAAAACTTTTTTTCTGTGCCGCATGGCATCGCGTGATCGCGCGATGCAAGGAACGAGCACGACAAATCAGACCAAAATTGTTCGTTCGTCGGTTCGAGCTCGAAGTCTGGCGGAGTAATTCCCGTTACCGTTTCTGTAGAGTAACGGAACCGAGTAACGGAAACGGAAACGGGAATACCGCTAAGTCGTGCCCATCTCTAATAAGGAGATATTATCTGCTCAGAGGACATAGAGCTGGAGGAGTGTTCTCCCATGTCATTTACTACAAAGCTCCACCACCACTCTCCCAAAATCTGCCTTCTAGGGAGATTAATATGAGTCATCCGCTTCTCTCTGTCTGCTAATAAAAGACAAAGAAATATCTTGTAATTGAACATCTGGTTGTGTAAGGATTCCACAAATCTGTTTCTGTGCTTAAACACCCTGCATTGGAAAAAGACTGTAGCAAAGCCAGTGTGAGGTGATTTATATTGGGGAAGAAGGGAGTTATTCATTTGTTGTTAACATCTAAGTGCATGAACAATTGTTTTGCAGTATCCAAAACAGACTTTCGCCTCCTTTTTCACCTTTCCAATAAAACCCTGTAATTTTCACCGGTCAGTATAACTGACACAATAATATACAAACATCACCTCAAATTTGAGAACTGACCAAATTCTGATACTTTCACAGAGTAAGACATGTCATGTGATATGGTACTCTCCGACTTCTTTGGAATTTTCCACCAAGAGCAGAAAGCAGAGGGGATAATTCTAGGACTGGTTCTCCTCTGGCCGTCTCCAAACGGGAGGCCATTACAGTAAGTCAAGGTGGAGGCAAACTAGCCCTGAAAAACCTACTCCCATGAGCAGGCACTAGGGTTTTGTTCATATGCTAAAAAGTTGTACTTCCTGCAATTTCTTTGCTGATTACCTGCTTGATATTATTTCTGTAACCTAGTCATATTAAACATCGTGGCTTGGGACCTGAGTATCTGGCAGAGCAGGATCTCCCAAAGGCTAGTCTTGGCCCAGCCCAACAGGGTATTGTTGGCTTTCCTGGTGGCCGGCCCAGTAGAGTGCGACAAACTGCCTTGCGAGATCTGCCTCACACCCTTTAAGAAAGCATTAAAAACCAGGCTTTTTAAGGAAGCATATGGAAATCTGCAATGTATTGTTATGTTGGTTCCCATGTGTTTGATGTATTTCTTTTTCCTGCTACTCTTGCCTCCTTTGTTTGTTTGCTTGTTTTGTTTGCTTGTTTTGATTCACTTGGTTTATTTGTTGTTTTTGGTGTGTTTATTGATTTTAATTCTTGATTATTTATTTGGCTTTCATGTAAACCGCCCAGAGTCCCTTCCAGAAATCAAAATGGTCTAGAAATGCAGAAATTAATAAATAAATAAATAATTCTCTCTCTCTCTCTCTCTCTCTCTCTCTCTCTCTCTCTCTCTCTCTCTCTCTCTGTGTGTGTGTGTGTGTGTGTGTGTGTATGTATTATTATTATTATTATTATTATTATTATTATTATTATTATTATTATTATTATTATTATTATTATTATTATTTAGTGCCAAGATCTGAATGAAGGGTTCTGATTCAGAATCAGAAGGAGTTCGAGAGGCCACAGAAACAGAGTATCTGTAATGAATACTAATTCCATGCTGCTTTGTTCATTTGAATAAAACAAAATGGTAGTGTGGGTAGGTAGGCTGGCAAATTTGCAGGCTGCACTTTGGATCCTGAAGGTCAGAATGAGAACTTGAATAGATGGAGCACTGTGTGTTTGTACATCCATGTGTGTGATCAAGTGCATACATGCATATGTATGTAGGTAACAGTTTAGGACCAGAATTTATTTTAATGTTCTGCAAGCTAGTCTGAAAAAACCTCCTCATTTTAATGGATATCTTAGAGGTGATGGCAGTAACAGTAGTTCCGTAATGTCTTCTCAGAGAGAAAGGTACAATGAATCATACAATGGAACTATTACAGATATGCTTCTATGCTGATTGATGGTATACTACATTAGGACGATTCTGTCCTGCAGTTATACTAAGCTAGATTAGATGCTTGTTGAAACATAAAAGATATATAATGTCTTCAAACTGGATTCATTTGCTAATGTCCTTCAGCCTGGATAGCAGTTCCCCTGAAGCACCTCTAACACTGCAGCATAGTTCACTTTAGTCCTATGAGGTGTTTTCCATTATGTTATGTACCTTCAGTTGTGATGGCTGTTTTGTTGCTGCAAGATTTGATCATGCATCTATGTAGACTTTTTTTTTTTGCTTGGTTTGTTAGCCATTGAATAAAGGTTTGTAGTTGGACATTGAAAGGGACATGGAAATGAAATAACAATAGCAACACTAATGGTAGCAACAACACCTTGACAAAAATCAGTCATCTGCAGTAGAAGGAGCAACAAAGAAGATCCTAGAATGTCTGAATTCCTTTCATATTTGTACCTAAATTCCATTACCTCTAACTTGGCATAGACTATAATTTCATTACAGTGTGGCCTTTTAAAAATAAGAATTGACCACATTTCACAAAGTTGCTCATGTTCGGAAAGAAATTTAGTTGTTTTTTTAAAAAATCCAGTGTGGAGGAACCATACCTGATAGGTTTGTCCATCCAGGTTCAGTATTTTGGATCTTTAGTTCTTAACAGTTTAGCTTTGAGGGATCCCTGTTTGTTCAGCCCTGTGAACATGAAATTCACATTAGTAATTTATTTTGCTGAAAAGCTCCTCCCCTTTAACATTTAAAGGGGCAAGAATCTCTCCATGATGAGAAAATCTGCATTTATTTATTTATAACCAGTGCAAAAAGGGGAATTGTTATTTCAGATTGTTGTTGGAAGATGTTCTTTGTATTAGGGCAGAAATTAGTTAAATTTTACAAAATTTCAATGCAAAATTAACCAAGACTGCCTATCTGCCCTGTCTCTACCATTGCCAGAAAGCAAGTTGTGCTGTGCTTCTGAAACCATTTTCTGGAAGCATACTTTGCAACCCAACACATCCCCATTCAGTCAATGTCAGGGGAGCAGATGATGTGACAAACTCATCTGTGCTTATAATGAAGAGTTTAGGCTATTCAGCTGACCATACGCAAAATAAACATGAACTTAGGAATGGTAATTAGAGATGGGAACAAAACGCTAAAATGGCATTTTGTTTCATATTTCATTTTGTTTGTTCTTGTTTTGTTTCATTTTGTTTGAAATGATTTTTTTACAAAATTGTTTCATTTTTCATTCTGTTTCGTTTTTCATTTTTATGTGCTTTAAGTGTTTTATGTGTTATATCATATTTTATGTAACTAACTATGTGTTTAATATGTTTTTAATTTTTTTAACTATGTGTTTCAGGGTGGGGGAAGCGTGGGCTTGTAAAACTTTTTTTAGCTCCCGAAGTAAGTGACAGTGGCCACTTCTGCTGCTTGCTTTGGGGGCTAAAAAAATATGTTTTAAAAGCCCGTGCTTTCACCTACAACACATCCGATTCGGGGAAATGAAAAACAAAACTGAACGATCTAAACATTTTCATTTTATTTTGTTTCGTTTTTTAAAAAAGCCAGTTCGTTTTTGTTTCATTAGGAAACAAAACAAAAACAAAAAATGAAATAAAAATGTTTTGTGTCCATCTCTAATGGTAAAATTGTGTTACAAATCTTTCCAGTTTAACAGGCACCTGCCCAGCAGGTGAAATCAACCATGACTGGCCGGGCATGCAACCAGATCTCAGAACATTTCAGATAGCAGGAGTAAAATGTACATGTTGAGCTCTCTGTTAGAGTTAAAAAAGCATGAGCTTGTGGGGTAGAGAGATGGGTGACTAGAAATAAAAAGTTCTTTTAAAAGATGCTTTATAGAGATGTTTTGAAAATGAAAGTATGGTTGGGAAACTCCTCTGTGAAGATAGCTTATGTTACAAAACCAAAACACCTTACATGTTTTTGGAACACAGAACCAATAAAATAACAAGGCACATGCTGTTTTGTTTCCGTTTTTGCAAGGAAAAGTAAATAATTGCTATAAACAACTGAACACATACATAATGTCAGACAGAGAGAGCGGGAAAACAATGGAAATGCATTTTAAACTGCTGCTGGTGTTGTCTTTTACCTATACATTGTTATTTGATAAAGCAATACTGGAAAATAGATGCGGAAACCTGTGTTAAATAAGGGAGAATAACAATAGAGGGCAGTGATAGTGAACCCTTTAGAGACCGAGTGCCCAAACTGCGATTCAAAAACTACTAATTTTCCACAAAGTGCCAATACAGCAATTTAACCTGAATACAGGTGGCTGTGAAGGGGCAATGCCGGGTGCCCACAGAAAGGGTTCTGAGTGCCGCCTTTGGCACCCGTGCCATGGCTTCACCAACACTGATATAGAGTATTGTAGAATAGAAGCCTTTAGAAAAGATTGCAAAAGACACATTCCATTTTAAGCAGCATGGCTAATGATAAGCAAATAATGAAAAAGAAACAAAGGTGTATCCTCTTAGCAGAATTAGCCACAGATCAATCAATTAATCCAGACTTTGTTGTCATAAGGAGACACAGTAAGTGAGAGACCTATATAAATAACCTAAAGCAGGCCTGCACAACAGTTAGACTGTGGGCTACCAGCAGCCCACGAAGGGTTCAAAGGTAGCCCACCGGCCATCAATAAAAAAGTGAAGAAATAAGTTCTCCACCCCTCCCTCTTCCATCCCAAGGACCACCACTGTCCCAGCAAAGTTCTGGGTCTGCCAGCCCACTGTCTCAGCCAAGTGGGGCAGTTCAAGGGCCATGGTGTGGTCCCCTGCTCCCCCCACTGGCCAGATGATCAAGTGGGTGCAAGGGAAGCATGTTCATGGTCAGCCTTCCCATAGGAATGCATTGAAAATCAATTAATCCATTCCGGAGGGAATGGATTTCAATGCATTCCTATGGAAAACTTCTGCTGTACTTACATTTTTTTTTTACTTACGAGCATGTGCTTGGAATGGATAAAATTCATAAGTAGAGATATTAGTGTAGTAGCCCTCAGGCACTTTGGGCCAGAAAAAGCAGACCTCGACCTGTTGAAAGCTGGACAGCCCTGACCTAAAGGTTATATTTATTCTTGATCTAGGTGAGAAGAGCCATCTAAATATAGCATTTAACTTGGACTTCAGCTTAAAGCTAAAATCATTTAATGAAGTTCCGTTTAGAACAACAAGTTGGGAATTTGGCCACTGGCTAAAAGTATTCTTCCATGGGCAACTAGGAGTCTTCGGACACCGTTAAATACTAGCAAGTTCTATTTCATATAAGTTTACACGGACTGCATAACCCACTTCTTAGATGCCTCTGATGGTGAGGAGTTTCCCATAAGAAACGCTTATCAAATACAATTGGCTAGCCTTTGAGATGCCACAAGACCCCTTTTCTTGCAAGAGACCAACATAGGTGCCCATCTGGGAATGTCTGGGAAGTTTTGCATAACCCTTTCCTATTGACCCTGAAAAAGGTGGACTTGTAGGCAGAAGTTCCTCTACTCAGGTCCTTTTTATGCTTTGCTAAGCGGAGGTGGTGATGTAATATTCTCTTTTGCCTTGTGGGCTCAATTAAAATTTAAAGAATAATTCTTAAAAGGATCAGGCTAGGGAAAAAAACCTCAAAAGCAACCCCAACCCTACCAAAAAAACCACCAAGGAAACAATGTGAGCCAAGCTCTTTCCACAAAATGACCTGGGTCCAAGCTACCTCCAAGATCAAATATTGCAGTATGAACTGGCTTGGGTGCTAAGATCATCAAGAGAGGCCTTTCTCTCCATCCCACTACATTCACAGGTATGTCTTATAAGAACACATGAAAGGGCCTTCTCTGTTGCTGCTCACAGACTTTGGAACTCCCTCCCACTGGAGGCCAGGCCTGACCCGTCTCTGCTGTCTTTCCGGAAACAGGCAAAGACCTTCCTCTTCAGGCAAGCTTTTTTTGAATGAGGGACTACCCATGGGAGGGGCTTTATATGGATTACCATGCATGATTGCATTGACTGATTTCATAAGAACACTAGTGTTCTCCATGTTGCTTTTCATCCCTCATAATGGATTTTTCTTTTCTTCTTGCATGCTCTTTGTAGCTCTAACGTTACCTTTTAATGTTCTAAGATGCCTCTTCAAACTCCCTGTTCTTAACTTGAATATGTCAGGTATATTGTCCCTCATTATTGTAATCCATCTTGAGTCCTTTTCCAAGGAGAAAGGTGGGGTAAAAATATTCAAAATAAAAAAAAAATAAAAATCATTTTCTTCTCTCAATTGAGCGAGTACATTGTACAACTCTTTTGATATGCCTATTGGTAAATTCTAATTTTATTGCCATCCTAGATTTGCCTAGTTTGTCTCCAACATGTCTATATTATAGGCTCATTTAAACCTAGAAATGTGTCCCAGCAGTTTTCAGATCATGCTCACATTTCGTGTGTGAGTAAATGTAGCGGATCTCTTTTGCTTACGGTCCCAAAGTGATAAGCTTTTCCCAAGGTTGCATAAGCAGAGCATTGATGCAACGTGTTTATTTTTATTCCATGATCAGATTATTTGCTAGAAGCAACCTTTCTCGTAGGAATCTTATTTACATAAGGAAAAGTCCCTGGAGAGTGTTTTCCATATATAAACTGGCACATAATCACATTAAATTGTCATGTACTCTGAGATACACATATGCCTTTCTCTCTGTGTATATTTTTTATGCCCATTTCAATGTTCTAGAGCCGGTATGTATTACACAAACAAACAGTTTGTGTGGGATGAACATGCATGATTGAATTCTACAGGAGAGTGACCTTTGAGTTTCAAATGTATTTTTTATACAGGACTCCGTATGTGCAATGGCCATCAAGGTATCACCTGGCAATGGATAAAAAACACAGAGTCAATAGTTTTTACAGCATTTAAATAGCAACACCCCTACCTTTCAAGTTTATGAGAAGGAAATCCCCAGACAATCGATATGTGTTAATAGCAAAATACTGGTTCCAAATGGTCTGCAATGTTGAAAATGCCTCAGCCCATCAGGTGAGGATGTAAGGGAACTGGAAGCAAAATGGGAAACCCATGCAAACAGAAAACAACTCCGTCTCTTCATTTCTGTTGTTTCTGTCTGATCCACACAGATTTATGAGTCCACTCTGAAAGTATTACGGGGGGGGGGGTTCAATAGGATCTTCATGATTTATAAAGGTGTAGTCCTTTTATTTCATGAATATTTCAATTTAGCAGCCTGGCTGTCAGTTTTATGCCTGAGCTCATTCCTCAATCATGTGTGATTAATTCTTAAAATGATCAGGCTTGGGGGGGGGCAGGGAAATCATGGAAAATTAAGGATGCTGCCTGCCCATACTGAGGAAGACCCTGCTGCTGGAAGATACGCAGGACAGCCGTCATTAGGAGAGACAATTGACACTGAAGTACAGAGGGAGGACAACAAATTACAAATTACTCACAGCACAGGACATTTAGACCATGGTCATGCCTGCATTGTTTGCATAGTTTCCCGTTGGCGAACTATGCAGTAAAAGATTGTGTGCTAACCAGGAAGAGAAGCAAATTCTGCTCCCGGCCGACCACGCCCCTCGAACAGCAGTTTCAGCGAAGCTTCCTAAACCACTGCCAGGGGCTGGATTTAGAAACTTCACTCGAAAATGCTTACTTGTTTGCTTCTGTTGCAACGACAGGACACTGAAAATACGCAGTAAATTCAGTTTCTCCCCCTTCTACCCGGCTTAAAAGACGGAGCCTTGGAAACTGGAGCCAGAAAGTAGGACAAAACGTGTAGTACACAGGTTAGGACAGAACCAGAATAGGAAGGTACGACGCAGAGGAGAGGACACCAACTGCTCATTAAAAATCACATGACTGCTCCTGAAAAAATGCACAGGAAATTTAAATATGAAGGAAACCCAGGTATGACCATGGTCTAAGATAGCAAGTGGAGCACAATGGCAGGCTAGGACACAGCTGTCAAGTTTCATTCCGGGAACTTCCTCTGTTATTCCTCTCCAGGGTCCATCCCTTGCAGTGTTCCAGCCCAGCTTCATTTCGTTACATCCTAAGCCTGAAAAGCAGATCTTGGCTGCTGCTCCCTATGGATCCCCTTCCTCCCCACAGGTAGGTGATTAATAGGTCAACAGAAGGCGAAACGATGCACCCTGGCTCCATGATGACTCTGGACTGACAGAGATCTTAACTAGCAGGGCATGGGAAGGTGAAACCTTTCCATCTTTGTGCACTCAAGATGCGTGCTTGGAGTGTGAGCATAAAGGAGTGGATATGTCTGTGCAGGCGCACAAATATGAGTGCACATGTGCAGCTGATCTGAGATGCTCCCTTGGTACTTCCAATGTTTTGCAACTGTGGTCTCTAGAAAAAGTACACAATTTCCCCTTACATGTGAGTCCCTGAGAGGTATTGAGACTCTGACACTGTACGTTACAGAAAGCACATCATTAGAAGGAGGACATCTGTAAGTGCTGAAAGGCACGTAGTTGGTAGAGCAAGGGCTTTCCATAGCTGGCTACTGCTATTCTTATCTTTGTTCTCATTTTGTTCTCCTTTTGTTTTTGTTTTATACAGTTTTGTTATTGCTCCAATGCCCTTTGCTTTTATGTTTTATAGTTTTTATTATGCTAACGATCTTGACTGTATATTCTACTGCAAACTGCCCAGAATAGTAAGGTAAAGGTAAAGGTAAAGGTTTCCCCCCGCATGTCCATGCTCGTCGTGTCCGACTGTAGGGGCGCTGCTCATCTCCATATTCAAGTCGAAGAGCCAGTGTTGTGCAAGGCCATGGCCACGTGGCCAGCATGGCTGCAAGGAAGCACTGTTTTACCTTCCCACTTTTTTACGGCAGTACCTATTTATCTACTTGCATTTACATGCTTTCAAACTGCTAGGTTGGCATGAGCTGGGGTTATCAGCAGGAGCTCGCTCCGCTGCGTGGCACCTGGGATTTGAACCACAGAGCTGCCGACTTTGTAGCCAACAGTTTTCGGATCCTTGGTCTGCTGAGCCACCACGCCCTAATGTGGCCCTAATGGCAGCAGTATATTTAATTAGACACACAAGCAAGAAAATAAACAAATGTTAGCTCACTTTTTAAAGTGAATGGTCTTTGGGGGTTAAATGCAGGCTTTGTTGCCAAGCATAATTTCTTAGACATGACGCTCTGCTAGAAATATGTCTCTGGAACGCACAGGATCTAATGGCATCATATCTTTAACACACAGCTTGATGTCATAGGCTCTGGCTTCTGCATCATATATAAAGATTAATTCAAGTAGATCCTGCTCACCCAAGGCTTTTGTCCTTCTGTGTGTTTCTGATGTAATTTTTTTTAAAAAGTCCTTCTGCCTTCTTCCAAACAATCTGCACTGCACCTAGTGTATCCACTCAAGTTGGAGTAATAGATACAGTTGCTTTGCTATTTTGATGCACACATCCTCTTTCCCTCTGAAAGCACCTTGCCGCTGTCCTGCAGCGCTCAAAAGATTAGCATGAACTAATCTTTTAAAAAGACAGAAATCCTTTCTGGAGGAAAGAAATAAAACCTGTCCTATTTGGGATCTATCGCCTCGAGCGATTGTGCGCACATCACACAAGAACACAATAAATATCCATTGGTCACGAGAAGACTGGGGAACCCTCAAAGAAGTTACATTACAAATGTATGAAAAGAGGAGCTTATTCCCGGCTGCCCAGGACGGGGGGGAGGCGGGACCCCCCTCCAGAAACCACCCCTCCGGTAGGTGCCCTGCGCCCTTAGTCAAGCAGGCATTTTTCCGCCTGCTTTTTTGGCCCGGGAATGGGTGGGGGAGAGTTTAAAAGTTTTTTTCCTGTGCTGTCTGTGCCGCTTGCTTGCGCTTTAATTGCGGCGGCCGGCGGTGAGACTGGGCTTTTTGCTGGCTGCGAGCCTGCGGCGAGTCCCACCAGAGCAGCCCAGGACGGGGGGTGAGGGGGAGGCCAGGGACCTCCAGAAACAACCCCTCTGGTAGGTGCCCTGAAGCACGGCAGGCATTTTTCTGCCTGCTTTTTGGCCGGGAACCGGGTTTTTTTAACTTTAAAAAACTTTTTTTCTGTGCCGCATGGCATCGCGTGATCGCGATGCAAGGAACGAGCGACAAATCAGACCAAAATTGTTCGCTCGTCGGTTCGAGCTCGAAGTCTGGCGGAGTAATTCCCGTTACCGTTTCTGTAGAGTAACGGAACCGAGTAACGGAAACGGAAACGGGAATACCGCTAAGTCGTGCCCATCTCTAATAAGGAGATATTATCTGCTCAGAGGACATAGAGCTGGAGGAGTGTTCTCCCATGTCATTTACTACAAAGCTCCACCACCACTCTCCCAAAATCTGCCTTCTAGGGAGATTAATATGAGTCATCCGCTTCTCTCTGTCTGCTAATAAAAGACAAAGAAATATCTTGTAATTGAACATCTGGTTGTGTAAGGATTCCACAAATCTGTTTCTGTGCTTAAACACCCTGCATTGGAAAAAGACTGTAGCAAAGCCAGTGTGAGGTGATTTATATTGGGGAAGAAGGGAGTTATTCATTTGTTGTTAACATCTAAGTGCATGAACAATTGTTTTGCAGTATCCAAAACAGACTTTCGCCTCCTTTTTCACCTTTCCAATAAAACCCCTGTAATTTTCACCGGTCAGTATAACTGACACAATAATATACAAACATCACCTCAAATTTGAGAACTGACCAAATTCTGATACTTTCACAGAGTAAGACATGTCATGTGATATGGTACTCTCCGACTTCTTTGGAATTTTCCACCAAGAGCAGAAAGCAGAGGGGATAATTCTAGGACTGGTTCTCCTCTGGCCGTCTCCAAACGGGAGGCCATTACAGTAAGTCAAGTTGGAGGCAAACTAGCCCTGAAAAACCTACTCCCATGAGCAGGCACTAGGGTTTTGTTCATATGCTAAAAAGTTGTACTTCCTGCAATTTCTTTGCTGATTACCTGCTTGATATTATTTCTGTAACCTAGTCATATTAAACATCGTGGCTTGGGACCTGAGTATCTGGCAGAGCAGGATCTCCCAAAGGCTAGTCTTGGCCCAGCCCAACAGGGTATTGTTGGCTTTCCTGGTGGCCGGCCCAGTAGAGTGCGACAAACTGCCTTGCGAGATCTGCCTCACACCCTTTAAGAAAGCATTAAAAACCAGGCTTTTTAAGGAAGCATATGGAAATCTGCAATGTACTGTTATGTTGGTTCCCATGTGTTTGTTGTATTTCTTTTTCCTGCTACTCTTTGTTTGTTTGCTTGTTTTATTTGCTTGTTTTGGTTTATTTGTTGTTTTTGGTGTGTTTATTGATTTTAATTCTTGATTATTTATTTGGCTTTCATGTAAACCGCCCAGAGTCCCTTCCAGAAATCAAAATGGTCTAGAAATGCAGAAATTAATTAATAAATAAATAAATTTCTCTCTCTCTCTCTCTCTCTCTCTCTCTCTCTCTGTGTGTGTGTGTGTGTGTGTGTGTGTGTGTATGTGTATGCATGTATTATTATTATTATTATTATTATTATTATTATTATTATTATTATTATTATTATTATTATTATTTATTGCCAAGATCTGAATGAAGGGTTCTGATTCAGAATCAGAAGGAGTTCCAGAGGCCACAGAAACAGAGTATCTGTAATGAATACTAATTCCATGCTGCTTTGTTCATTTGAATAAAACAAAATGGTAGTGTGGGTAGGTAGGCTGGCAAATTTGCAGGCTGCACTTTGGATCCTGAAGGTCAGAATGAGAACTTGAATAGATGGAGCACTGTGTGTTTGTACATCCATGTGTGTGATCAAGTGCATACATGCATATGTATGTAGGTAACAGTTTAGGACCAGAATTTATTTTAATGTTCTGCAAGCTAGTCTGAAAAAACCTCCTCATTTTAATGGATATCTTAGAGGTGATGGCAGTAACAGTAGTTCCGTAATGTCTTCTCAGAGAGAAAGGTACAATGAATCATACAATGGAACTATTACAGATATGCTTCTATGCTGATTGATGGTATACTACATTAGGACGATTCTGTCCTGCAGTTATACTAAGCTAGATTAGATGCTTGTTGAAACATAAAAGATATATAATGTCTTCAAACTGGATTCATTTGCTAATGTCCTTCAGCCTGGATAGCAGTTCCCCTGAAGCACCTCTAACACTGCAGCATAGTTCACTTTAGTCCTATGAGGTGTTTTCCATTATGTTATGTACCTTCAGTTGTGATGGCTGTTTTGTTGCTGCAAGATTTGATCATGCATCTATGTAGACTTTTTTTTTTTTTGCTTGGTTTGTTAGCCATTGAATAAAGGTTTGTAGTTGGACATTGAAAGGGACATGGAAATGAAATAACAATAGCAACACTAATGGTAGCAACAACACCTTGACAAAAATCAGTCACCTGCAGTAGAAGGAGCAACAAAGAAGATGCTAGAATGTCTGAATCCTTTCATATTTGTACCTAAATTCCATTACCTCTAACTTGGCATAGACTATAATTTCATTACAGTGTGGCCTTTTAAAAATAAGAATTGACCACATGTCACAAAGTTGCTCATGTTCAGAAAGAAATTTAGTTGTTTTTTTAAAAAATCCAGTGTGGAGGAACCATACCTGATAGGTTTGTCCATCCAGGTTCAGTATTTTGGATCTTTAGTTCTTAACAGTTTAGCTTTGAGGGATCCCTGTTTGTTCAGCCATGTGAACATGAAATTCACATTAGTAATTTATTTTGCTGAAAAGCAAGAATCTCTCCATGATGAGAAAATCTGCATTTATTTATTTATAACCAGTGCAAAAAGGGGAATTGTTATTTCAGATTGTTGTTGGAAGATGTTCTTTGTATTAGGGCAGAAATTAGTTAAATTTTACAAAATTTCAATGCAAAATTAACCAAGACTGCCTATCTGCCCTGTCTCTACCATTGCCAGAAAGCAAGTTGTGCTGTGCTTCTGAAACCATTTTCTGGAAGCATACTTTGCAACCCAACACATCCCCATTCAGTCAATGTCAGGGGAGCAGATGATGTGACAAACTCATCTGTGCTTATAATGAAGAGTTTAGGCTATTCAGCTGACCATACGCAAAATAAACATGAACTTAGGAATGGTAATTAGAGATGGGAACAAAACGCTAAAATGGCATTTTGTTTCATATTTCATTTTGTTTGTTCTTGTTTTGTTTCATTTTGTTTGAAATGATTTTTTTTACAAAAGTGTTTCATTTTTCATTCTGTTTCGTTTTTCATTTTTATGTGCTTTAAGTGTTTTATGTGTTATATCATATTTTATGTAACTAACTAGGTGTTTAATATGTTTTTAATTTTTTTAACTATGTGTTTCAGGGTGGGGGAAGCGTGGGCTTTTAAAACATTTTTTAGCTCCCGAAGTAAGTGACAGTGGCCACTGCCGCTGCTTGCTTTGGGGGCTAAAAAAATGTTTTAAACGCCTGTGCTTTCACCTACAACACACCCGATTCGGGGAAATGAAAAACAAAACTGAACGATCTAAACATTTTCATTTTATTTTGTTTCGTTTTTTAAAAAAGCCAGTTCGTTTTTGTTTCATTAGGAAACAAAACAAAAACAAAAAATGAAATAAAAATGTTTTGTGTCCATCTCTAATGGTAAAATTGTGTTACAAATCTTTCCAGTTTAACAGGTACCTGCCCAGCAGGTGAAATCAACCATGACTGGCCAGGCATGCAACCAGATCTCAGAACGTTTCAGATAGCAGGAGTAAAATGTACATGTTGAGCTCTCTGTTAGAGTTAAAAAAGCATGAGCTTGTGGGGTAGAGAGATGGGTGACTAGAAATAAAAAGTTCTTTTAAAAGATGCTTTATAGAGATGTTTTGAAAATGAAAGTATGGTTGGGAAACTCCTCTGTGAAGATAGCTTATGTTACAAAACCAAAACACCTTACATGTTTTTGGAACACAGAACCAATAAAATAACAAGGCACATTCTGTTTTGTTTCCGTTTTTGCAAGGAAAAGTAAATAATTGCTATAAACAACTGAACACATACATAATGTCAGACAGAGAGAGCGGGAAAACAATGGAAATGCATTTTAAACTGCTGCTGGTGTTGTCTTTTACCTATACATTGTTATTTGATAAAGCAATACTGGAAAATAGATGCGGAAACCTGTGTTAAATAAGGGAGAATAACAATAGAGGGCAGTGATAGTGAACCCTTTAGAGACCGAGTGCCCAAACTGCGATTCAAAAACTACTAATTTTCCACAAAGTGCCAATACAGCAATTTAACCTGAATACAGGTGGCTGTGAAGGGGCAATGCCGGGTGCCCACAGAAAGGGTTCTGAGTGCCGCCTTTGGCACCCGTGCCATGGCTTCACCAACACTGATATAGAGTATTGTAGAATAGAAGCCTTTAGAAAAGATTGCAAAAGACACATTCCATTTTAAGCAGCATGGCTAATGATAAGCAAATAATGAAAAAGAAACAAAGGTGTATCCTCTTAGCAGAATTAGCCACAGATCAATCAATTAATCCAGACTTTGTTGTCATAAGGAGACACAGTAATTGAGAGACCTATATAAATAACCTAAAGCAGGCCTGCACAACAGTTAGACTGTGGGCTACCAGCAGCCCACGAAGGGTTCAAAGGTAGCCCACCGGCCATCAATAAAAAAGTGAAGAAATAAGTTCTCCACCCCTCCCTCTTCCATCCCAAGGACCACCACTGTCCCAGCAAAGTTCTGGGTCTGCCAGCCCACTGTCTCAGCCAAGTGGGGCAGTTCAAGGGCCATGGTGTGGTCCCCTGCTCCCCCCACTGGCCAGATGATCAAGTGGGTGCAAGGGAAGCATGTTCATGGTCAGCCTTCCCATAGGAATGCATTGAAAATCAATTAATCCATTCCGGAGGGAATGGATTTCAATGCATTCCTATGGAAAACTTCTGCTATACTTACATTTTTTTTTTTACTTACGAGCATGTGCTTGGAATGGATAAAATTCATAAGTAGAGATATTAGTGTAGTAGCCCTCAGGCACTTTGGGCCAGAAAAAGCAGACCTCGACCTGTTGAAAGCTGGACAGCCCTGACCTAAAGGTTATATTTATTCTTGATCTACGTGAGAAGAGCCATCTAAATATAGCAATTAACTTGGACTTCAGCTTAAAGCTAAAATCATTTAATGAAGTTCCGTTTAGAACAACAAGTTGGGAATTTGGCCACTGGCTAAAAGTATTCTTCCATGGGCAACTAGGAGTCTTCGGACACCGTTAAATACTAGCAAGTTCTATTTCATATAAGTTTACACGGACTGCATAACCCACTTCTTAGATGCCTCTGATGGTGAGGAGTTTCCCATAAGAAACGCTTATCAAATACAATTGGCTAGTCTTTGAGATGCCACAAGACCCCTTTTCTTGCAAGAGACCAACATAGGTGCCCATCTGGGAATGTCTGGGAAGTTTTGCATAACCCTTTCCTATTGACCCTGAAAAAGGTGGACTTGTAGGCAGAAGTTCCTCTACTCAGGTCTTTTTTATGCTTTGCTAAGCGGAGGTGGTGATGTAATATTCTCTTTTGCCTTGTGGGCTCAATTAAAATTTAAAGAATAATTCTTAAAAGGATCAGGCTAGGGGAAAAAACCTCAAAAGCAACCCCAACCCTACCAAAAAAACCACCAAGGAAACAATGTGAGCCAAGCTCTTTCCACAAAATGACCTGGGTCCAAGCTACCTCCAAGATCAAATATTGCCGTATGAACTGGCTTGGGTGCTAAGATCATCAAGAGAGGCCTTTCTCTCCATCCCACTACATTCACAGGTATGTCTTATAAGAACACATGAAAGGGCCTTCTCTGTTGCTGCTCACAGACTTTGGAACTCCCTCCCACTGGAGGCCAGGCCTGACCCGTCTCTGCTGTCTTTCCGGAAACAGGCAAAGACCTTCCTCTTCAGGCAAGCTTTTTCTGAATGAGGGACTACCCATGGGAGGGGCTTTATATGGATTACCATGCATGATTGCATTGACTGATTTCATAAGAACACTAGTGTTCTCCATGTTGCTTTTCATCCCTCATAATGGATTTTTCTTTTCTTCTTGCATGCTCTTTGTAGCTCTAACGTTACCTTTTAATGTTCTAAGATGCCTCTTCAAACTCCCTGTTCTTAACTTGAATATGTCAGGTATATTGTCCCTCATTATTGTAATCCATCTTGAGTCCTTTTCCAAGGAGAAAGGTGGGGTAAAAATATTCAAAATAAAAAAAAATAAAAATCATTTTCTTCTCTCAATTGAGCGAGTACATTGTACAACTCTTTTGATATGCCTATTGGTAAATTCTAATTTTATTGCCATCCTAGATTTGCCTAGTTTGTCTCCAACATGTCTATATTATAGGCTCATTTAAACCTAGAAATGTGTCCCAGCAGTTTTCAGATCATGCTCACATTTCGTGTGAGTAAATGTAGCGGATCTCTTTTGCTTACGGTCCCAAAGTGATAAGCTTTTCCCAAGGTTGCATAAGCAGAGCATCGATGCAACGTGTTTATTTTTATTCCATGATCAGATTATTTGCTAGAAGCAACCTTTCTCGTAGGAATCTTATTTACATAAGGAAAAGTCCCTGGAGAGTGTTTTCCATATATAAACTGGCACATAATCACATTAAATTGTCATGTACTCTGAGATACACATATGCCTTTCTCTCTGTGTATATTTTTTATGCCCATTTCAATGTTCTAGAGCCGGTATGTATTACACAAACAAACAGTTTGTGTGGGATGAACATACATGATTGAATTCTACAGGAGAGTGACCTTTGAGTTTCAAATGTATTTTTTTATACAGGACTCCGTATGTGCAATGGCCATCAAGGTATCACCTGGCAATGGATAAAAAACACAGAGTCAATAGTTTTTACAGCATTTAAATAGCAACACCCCTACCTTTCAAGTTTATGAGACGGAAATACCCAGACAATCGATATGTGTTAATAGCGAAATACTGGTTCCAAATGGTCTGCAATGTTGAAAATGCCTCAGCCCATCAGGTGGGGATGTAAGGGAACTGGAAGCAAAATGGGAAACCCATGCAAACAGAAAACAACTCCGTCTCTTCATTTCTGTTGTTTCTGTCTGATCCACACAGATTTATGAGTCCACTCTGAAAGTATTGGGGGAATCAATAGGATCTTCATGATTTATAAAGGTGTAGTCCTTTTATTTCATGAATATTTCAATTTAGCAGCCTGGCTGTCAGTTTTATGCCTGAGCTCATTCCTCAATCATGTGTGATTAATTCTTAAAATGATCAGGCTTGGGGGGGGGGCAGGGAAATCATGGAAAATTAAGGATGCTGCCTGCCCATACTGAGGAAGACCCTGCTGCTGGAAGATACGCAGGACAGCCGTCATTAGGAGAGACAATTGACACTGAAGTACAGAGGGAAGAAAACAAATTACAAATTACTCGCAGCACAGGACATTTAGACCATGGTCATGCCTGCATTGTTTGCATAGTTTCCCGTTGGCGAACTATGCAGTAAAAGATCGTGTGCTAACCAGGAAGAGAAGCAAATTCTGCTCCCGGCCGACCACGCCCCTCGAACAGCAGTTTCAGCGAAGCTTCCTAAACCACTGCCAGGGGCTGGATTTAGAAACTTCACTCGAAAATGCTTACTTGTTTGCTTCTGTTGCAACGACAGGACACTGAAAATACGCAGTAAATTCAGTTTCTCCCCTTTCTACCCGGCTTAAAAGACGGAGCCTTGGAAACTGGAGCCAGAAAGTAGGACAAAACGTGTAGTACACAGGTTAGGACAGAACCAGAATAGGAAGGTACGACGCAGAGGAGAGGACACCAACTGCTCATTAAAAATCACATGACTGCTCCTGAAAAAATGCACAGGAAATTTAAATATGAAGGAAACCCAGGTATGACCATGGTCTAAGATAGCAAGTGGAGCACAATGGCAGGCTAGGACACAGCTGTCAAGTTTCATTCCGGGAACTTCCTCTGTTATTCCTCTCCAGGGTCCATCCCTTGCAGTGTTCCAGCCCAGCTTCATTTCGTTACATCCTAAGCCTGAAAAGCAGATCTTGGCTGCTGCTCCTATGGATCCCCTTCCTCCCCACAGGTAGGTGATTAATAGGTCAACAGAAGGCGAAACGATGCACCCTGGCTCCATGATGACTCTGGACTGACAGAGATCTTAACTAGCAGGGCATGGGAAGGTGAAACCTTTCCATCTTTGTGCACTCAAGATGCGTGCTTGGAGTGTGAGCATAAAGGAGTGGATATGTCTGTGCAGGCGCACAAATATGAGTGCACATGTGCAGCTGATCTGATATGCTCCCTTGGTACTTCCAATGTTTTGCAACTGTGGTCTCTAGAAAAAGTACACAATTTCCCCTTACATGTGAGTCCCTGAGAGGTATTGAGACTCTGACACTGTACGTTACAGAAAGCACATCATTAGAAGGAGGACATCTGTAAGTGCTGAAAGGCACGTAGTTGGTAGAGCAAGGGCTTTCCATAGCTGGCTACTGCTATTCTTATCTTTGTTCTCATTTTGTTCTCCTTTTGTTTTTGTTTTATACAGTTTTGTTATTGCTCCAATGCCTTTGCTTTTATGTTTTATAGTTTTTATTATGCTAACGATCTTGACTGTATATTCTACTGCAAACTGCCCAGAATAGTAAGGTAAAGGTAAAGGTAAAGGTAAAGGTTTCCCCCCGCATGTCCATGCTCGTCGTGTCCGACTGTAGGGGCGCTGCTCATCTCCATATTCAAGTCGAAGAGCCAGTGTTGTGCAAGGCCATGGCCACGTGGCCAGCATGGCTGCAAGGAAGCACTGTTTTACCTTCCCACTTTTTTACGGCAGTACCTATTTATCTACTTGCATTTACATGCTTTCAAACTGCTAGGTTGGCATGAGCTGGGGTTATCAGCAGGAGCTCGCTCCGCTGCGTGGCACCTGGGATTTGAACCACAGAGCTGCCGACTTTGTAGCCAACAGTTTTCGGATCCTTGGTCTGCTGAGCCACCACGCCCTAATGTGGCCCTAATGGCAGCAGTATATTTAATTAGACACACAAGCAAGAAAATAAACAAATGTTAGCTCACTTTTTAAAGTGAATGGTCTTTGGGGGTTAAATGCAGGCTTTGTTGCCAAGCATAATTTCTTAGACATGACGCTCTGCTAGAAATATGTCTCTGGAATGCACAGGATCTAATGGCATCATATCTTTAACACACAGCTTGATGTCATAGGCTCTGGCTTCTGCATCATATATAAAGATTAATTCAAGTAGATCCTGCTCACCCAAGGCTTTTGTCCTTCTGTGTGTTTCTGATGTATTTTTTTTAAAAAAGTCCTTCCACCTTCTTCCAAACAATCTGCACTGCACCTAGTGTATCCACTCAAGTTGGAGTAATAGATACAGTTGCTTTGCTATTTTGATGCACACATCCTCTTTCCCTCTGAAAGCACCTTGCCGCTGTCCTGCAGCGCTCAAAAGATTAGCATGAACTAATCTTTTAAAAAGACAGAAATCCTTTCTGGAGGAAAGAAATAAAACCTGTCCTATTTGGGATCTATCGCCTCGAGCGATTGTGCGCACATCACACAAGAACACAATAAATATCCATTGGTCACGAGAAGACTGGGGAACCCTCAAAGAAGTTACATTACAAATGTATGAAAAGAGGAGCTTATTCCCCGCTGAATTCAGGGATAACAGTATGCAAATCCCACATAAGCTGCTTCATAAGTGCCAGCTTCAAAGGTAAAATTTAGAAAAACGAAGAAATGAATACCTTACCCGGGAGGAGTCTGCTTAGTTTATGACTTCAGAAGGCATTCAGCAAAGCATCTGATAAAGCAGCAGCTAAAGACATAAGAAGCCAAGTCTAACTTTATAGGGTCAGGCCAATGGTCAGTATTCAGTAATGGCACTTCCAGATCTAGGATTAGCTTCTGAATTATAATTCTAAGGATGGCCCAAGTTGTAGTCCAAATGGTGCAATCCAAACAAATCCCCCGGCCTCCAAGCTCAGAACAAGTTTTCTTGAGGTTCACAAACATTTGAAGAAGACAAACTACCCTCTTGTCTAAAAAAGGACTTTGCTATTCAAACTGCACATCTAGTTAATGGCCAATGTGACAAATCCACACCGTGATTCTTTATTACAAGTGTCTCTGAACAAGGAGTGTGTTCTTAAATGTTAGGCAACTGGTAATTTCAAAATGTGCAGCCTTACATTTTCCAGGTTAAAACCTCCACCATGACTTACTCAAAGGGGGGGGGCAGTTTTAGAAGTCAATTGGACCAAGTCTTTAGAAGCTATTAATTGGCCAGTGTGAATTTCCTTTCCAGAGAGCTTTCCAGCCTGCATAGAAAGAACTTTTTTCTTTGGGGTCTTTCATTTCTTTCATTTCTTCCAACTGACTGGCTAAAAATAAAACCAATACTTAGGATGTCACCAGAAGACACTGTAGTTTGCATGTCATGAGAAGCTATGCAGTCACCTCCAAGCGTCCTGTTTGAACAGACTGGCCAGTAGTCTATTCTGTGGGCCCCAAAATGTACCAGTTTTCCCTGAACATATAAAGAATATTAATGATTTATTCTTAGAATCCTGAAAACCATTTGTTTAAATGTTTATGCTCATTTTATTGTAAAGTAACTGGATCTTTCGGCGTTCATGCTTTAATACATATTGTGAACTAGAAATGGTTGATTGGGTTCCCTGTGAATAGAAGCTGGCCTGACCCATCCACAGTGAACCACCTGGGTGGGGGAGATATTAATCGGTCTTTCTGCATGGTCTATTATATGTGGATCCTTGCTTATCCCGGACATAAGAATTATTTTAAAAGTCAACAGTGGTGACACTACCTCTGACAAAGATCAGATAATGGGTATCATGCAATTTGTCCTGTTTGGCAAGGCTAGCAGTATGTAGCACCGACAGAGCACAAATAGATGCTGGTAAAGATGGCAAAGTTCTACAACAGGTCAGAGGAGTAGCAGTCACGCTTATAGAGCAAATATTTTAAATCTCCCATTGTGAACTGAGAACAAATAATTCCAAATAACTCATACTACATTGGAAGAAAGAGGAAAAGGATGATGTGTTATTGTAGTGTGCTCTGGAAATAGTTTTGCTGCCTGCCTTGAATCATGGTTTATGTCTAGGATAGCCTATCGGCTGCATTACTGTGTGGTGGCTCAGCAGGCTAGAGTGCTGAAAATGTCAGCTGCAAAGTCAGAAGCTCGGCGGTTTGAATCCCGGGTGCCACACAGTGGAGTGAACTCCCGTTGTTAGCCCCAGCTCCTGCCAACCTAGCAGTTTGAGAGCAGGTAAGTGCAAGTGGATAAATAGGTACCCCCATAAAAAGTGGGGAGGTAAACAGTGTTCCATGCACATAAATGCGTTCAGCCATGCCGGCCACATGGCCATGGACATGCACAACACTGGCTCTTGGGATTGAAAATGGAGATGAGCACTGCTCCTAGAGTCGGACATGACTAGCATGCATGTGCAGGGGTAACCTTTACCTTTATCTTTTTAACCAAGGGACACTACCCATAATAGGAGTTTGCCAAATGGCTGGTATATGAATGAATGAATGATTGAACAAACAAACAAATGAACGAACAAACAAATGAAAAGTACTGTATTTAATATAAATCCCCAGCTGAAGAGGAAGGCGGGCTGCCTATTTGTTAACATCCAAATGGCACACACACACACACACACAAAGAAATTGGTCAAGCAGCAAAGTGCTGCCTGGGATAGCTCAGTGAGTTGGAACACGTGACTATGGAGCCAGGAGTTGGGTCTTTGACTCCCTGCTGTGCCTTGTCCTCTCATGATATATCCTACATAAAAAGGCTAGAGGCAAACACTGAATCAGATGTTAAGGGAAGTGCATGGTCCCTATGATCACATTGGAACCAAGTGGCCTGTGTACCTGCTATGTATGCTGTGCAGGAGCCGCTGACCATAGATGGACAACATAAAGATCTGGATCCTCTCCTTCCTTCTGGGTCCTTGAGCTTTAAATCCCACTTGGGCTGGCTGTGGGCACCCCTTCCAATGGATAATACCTTCAAAAGGAGAAATGTTCTTTTGCAGTCCTTGACATGGAGGGTTATCCCTCCTAAATCAGAAATGACCTGAGTGGCATTCCTTTCACATAAAAAAGCCACAAGCAGCTTTCGCTCCTTGTATGGTATAAGAGGAAAAGAAGATGGCATTAAACATAAGGAATTTCAAGTCTTGGCTTCTGCATCTTTCCTTAAAATGGCAGCATTTGGGTGGAGCCACCTCCTCCAGAGGCAAGGAGGGGACATTGTGAGACTTGATTGTGAAGTTAGCAAAGGATGAAGAGCGTTGCAAGCCCAGGCCTCACTAAAGAAGCAGGCAGAACAGTCTGTGGATCTGTGGAGGGAAGGAGAAGGAAGGTCAGCTGGCAACGGAACTTCTCCCTGTGGAAGGACAGCTTGGCTGCTTCTGTCCTTCTAAGAATGCTTCTGTTCCCTGCGATGGAGAGAAGTACCAGAGAGGTGTTCACTTATGTTAAAATAATTCAAGCTAAATCCATTTTACAAGTGAGTCTAAATAAACAACCTTCTTGCTGATCAGGAACACATTTTGCTTTTCAACTTAAACACATTCTTCCCAGGGGGAAAAATCCACACGTCCATGTGCATCATGTAGTAAGTTTGATTTATAACACGCTGAACCTGATTCAAAAACCTTTGAATATGTGCAAGACCTTTTGACCATCCAGATACAAATTGAAGCAGATGGGTTACATAATTGGCTTAAAGTGAATCAGTTACTCTTTGTAGGATAAATAATTTGGACTGAGTCAAAATGGATGCTGTTTGCCCACTCCTAATAAATAGTATTAAATGGGTGTCTTTGCAAATGGATGATCCTGCAATCCAGATCTCTAAATCACATTCCCCAGTGTTTTCATGTGTAGATATTGAACATCAAGGAAGTACAAGATGGAACTACACAGAATCCTATAGGATGCACGTATGGGAAGGTTGCAGTAATCAGCCAGCCCCACCTTCTGAAATAGAAAACTATCTCCTGGTACCCCTCCTGAGCCTTTCTAACTTCTAATTTCTTCTGATTCACTTACTCAGTGTGAAAGAACACATGTTACATTGTCATTAGTGACATCCTCTTTTAAAGGATCCCAGGAGTTACACTGGTTTTTTTTTTTAATTTTAGAGTTAATTTCATTAATCAGGTTGCCCAGCATCAAAGCCATCATGCTTGAGCTGGCAGCACTTTGTGAAGTTTATTAATACTGATATAATCACTCTACGCTTAAATGTAACACAATATATCTAATCTTATAAAGAAGGGAGTTTTTCTGAATGTGTGAACAAAATGATTTATTTTCTGTAAAAAAATGAGTAAAATAGAGCCTTTTTCAAAAAAAGAAAAATATTTCATTTTAGACAGTCAGTCAGTCAGTCAGTCAGTCAGACAGACAGACAGACAGACAGACAGACAGACACACACACACACACACACACACACAATTTAATTTTTGTATTCTTCTCTCCTGTTTCCCCACTACCAGGGAATATATACTGTAAGTAGTAAGTATCAGGCTAGATACTCAGGTAATTATGAACAGGTAATTATGAGAAACAATGCAAGAAGTTCTTTCTCTTCCCAAGTGTCACACATAAACCTTGGCTATTGTTCTCAAACACTCTTCCGCTCAGGCAGCACAGAGAAGAGAAAATTGAGAAGACAATGAGAGCATAACTATAGATGGGTTAGAGAAAAAACTGCCTTTCGGAAGCACCAGGAGAAAGAATGCTCCAACTCTGGGCAATAAGTCTTAACAAAGCAGTGTAATGGAGTTAGTTATCACAGCTGGTGCGATTCTGTATAGGTGCAAACAACAATAGCTTTATCTGATGAGTGACTATAAGGTGCAGGGTGTATCTTCACAGATCTTAGTTCTTTTCTGAGATCTATGCTAGTCCTCAGCTTGGAACATCCAGTTGCTGGTCTTGCCTGTATGCAAAACAACTTCATTCTTGAAGAAAAAGGTGGATTTTGGCCAACTTTCACGTTGTCATCAACAGATTGAAAGTAGGGAGTAAAGTGATGACTGCTTGCCAGCCCCTGAGACTCAAAAGTGTCTGACTGTAGCTTGACAGATCTTTCTGGCCTACAATACCCCTCCTGGCTGGTCATCATAGAGAATGTAGGAGATTATACGACCATTGATGTCAAAAACATTTGGATGGCCACATCTTCTCACTTCTGCATTAGCTATTCCACAAAGTTGACTTGAGTAGCCAAACTGCATCTGATTTCCAGTTATTTATTTCAGAATATGGGTATGTTGCCATAGCTCTCCCTCCTTGGTCTGCTAAGGGACCTCTTGCTGCCTCATTTCTGGGAGTGTGTTCTAAAGTGGAATATACCTGGGCCTCAAATTGATCTTCCCTTTACTCCACATTTGTCTGAGCTGTCATAAAAATGAGATTTTGCTGCACCTACTGTATTTAATGCAACCATGCTCCTTTGTGGGACTGTGACCAGGGGACACTCCCATGGATTGTGGCAGCATTCAAGTGCTTTATAAACCATTACGCATGTTGGGCTAGACCCAGCCACTTCAAGTTTGCTGTTGTTTTTGTTTTTGTTGCTGCTGCTGTTGTTGCTGCTGTGTGCTGTTGAGTCTCAAGCAGCAGACTAAACCCAGCAGGACTTTCAGGGTAAGTGAGATATTCAAAGAGTGGTTTTACCAGTTCCAAAACACCAGTGACCTTCCATGGCTGAGTGGGGATTTGGAACCTAGGTCTCTACAGTCCTGGTATATCACTCTAGATACTACACTACATTATTTATTTATTTATTTATTTATTTATTTATTTATTTATTTATTTATTTATTTATTAGACTTGTATCCCGCCCATCTTCCTGGGAGGGAACTCTGAGCGGCTTACAGTAAAAGCATAAAACAAAATAACAGAACAGGACAGTAAAAAAAAAATAGAGGTGGCGCAAGCAGGGATGGCGGTGGGCAGAGAAGGGGGAAAATTAAATGAAAAGGTCACCAAATGCCTCCCTAAACAAGTGGGTCTTTAGGGCGTTTTTAAAGGAGGGCAGGGACTCTACTAGGTGCAGCTCACTGGGGAGATGGTTCCAGAGGCTGGGGCCCACCACAGAGAAGGCGCAGTCACGCGTACGTGATTTCTGCGCCTCTCTGGGTGTGGCCACCCTCAGTGAGCGCGCCTGCGCCAATCTCGTGGGTTTGGCCCCAGTTGATCTCTGAGAGATACGCTCTGCCAGATACTGTGGTCCCAGGCCGCGGAGGGCTTTGAAAATCAAAACCAGGACCTTGAACCTAATCCGGAAGACAACGGGTAGCCAGTGCAAGCGAACCAGGATTGGGGTGATGTGCTCGAATCTATGAGCACCCACCACCAGCTTGGCCACCGCATTCTGCACCCGCTGTAACCTCCGGATCAGGGTCAAGGGCAACCCCACGTAGAGGGCATTGCAGTAGTCAATCCTCGATATCACCAGGGCCTGCACAACTGTCCTCAGGGTGGACTCATCAAGGTACTGTTGGATCTGGGCGATCTTGCGGAGGTCAATAAAAGCGGCCCTGGAAGCAGCCATCATCTGGGCTTCCAGGGAGAGGGCTGAGTCTAGGACCATGCCCAGATTCCCAGAAACACCCCCCAGCTGAGGGCGCCCCGAAGAACAGAACCTCTGTTTTCTCCTGATTCAGCTTGAGTCAGTTATCTCTGGTCCATTCCAAGACCGCCTCCAGGCACAGATCGAGGGAGCGAATTGCCTCTTCTGCAGACGATGAAAAGGAGAGATAGAGCTGTGTGTCATCAGCGTACTGATGACAGCGAACTCCAAATCTCCTGATGACCTCCGCCAGCGGCCTCATGTAAACGTTGAACAGCATGGGTGAGATTGCCGACCCCTGGGGCACCCCACATGGGAGGGTCCAAGGAGCCGACAAGTAATCACCCAGTTGAACCCGCTGAGTCTGGCCCCCAAGGAAGGAACGAAGCCAGGCCAAAGCCTGACCCCCAATTCCCGCTTCAGCCAGCCGGACCAACAGGTTACCATGGTCGACGGTATCAAAGGCAGCTGACAGATCAAGGAGAACCAGCAGGGAGGAACACCCCCTGTCGGCCTCCCTGAGGAGGTAATCCTGCAGAGCAACCAGGGCACTCTCGGTCCCACAAAGGGGTCTGAAACCAGACTGGAAGGGATCCAGGATACGATTTTCCTCCAGGTACGACTGGAGCCTGACAGCGGCCACCCTCTCGACAACCTTGCCCAGGAAGGGAACAATGGCAATCGGACGATAGTTAGATAAATTGTCCGACACCAGGCCAGGTTTTTTGAGAGTGGGTTTCACCACGGTCTCCTTCAATCGGGCAGGGAAACGACCCTCCCTGAAAGAGGTCGTGGCAATGGCGGAAACCCACTCAGGCATGTTCCCTTCAGCAGATTTAATTAGCCAAGCCGGGCAAGGGTCGAAGGGAGTGGCCGCTGGCCGGCAACAAGCCATAGCCCTGGAGGCCTCCGCTGGAGACACTGGCCCAAACTCATCCAGGAAGAAAGAACGGAGGGGTGAGGCCCCAGGGACATCAGGGGAAGGACTAGAGCACCTGGGGGCAGGTCAGAATGGATGGCCTCTATTTTGGATCTAAAGTGGGCTGCAAATTGCTCACTAGTGAAATCACTAGGAGGAGGCCCCAGCTGACTGGGATTGGAGAGGTCTCAAACCACCTGGAACAGGCCTCGCCAATTCTCAGGGAGACAAAAGATCTTCTAGCGTCCCTGATCGCGCGAAGATAGCGGCCAGTCAGCTGCTTAAGTGCAGCCCTATTCTCTTCCATCCGACTGGCCCTCCATATGACCTCTAGTCTCCTGCGTTCTTGTTTCATCGACCGCAGCTCCACTGTGTACCATGGAGAGGAGCGGTATCCACAGCGCAAATATGGGCCCGATGCTCCCCGCAGGGTGGGGGGGCAATTGATAGGAAAAATTTTAGCAAGTGATGGTCCGACCATGACACGGGCAGAGGCGAGATGCCCCTAACCCTCAGACAAGAATCTGATGACATGGAGGAAAACACCAGGTCCAGGGTATGGCCAGGTCTATGAGTGGGATACTCAACAGGCTGAGATAGATTCATGGAGGTCATGGATTCCATGAATTCCAGAGCCGCACCAGAGAGTTCCTCCTTGGCATGCATATTGAAGTCCCCAACCACCAAAAGGCGGGGGGAACCTCAAAAGTGCAGCCGAGATGAACTCCGCGATCTCTGGAAAGGATTGAGCTGGGTTGCAGGGAGCACAGCACACCAGCACAATACCAAACTTATCTCGCTGACCCACTGATCGATGGAGGCATTCAACACCCGGATACACCATAGTCGCAGCACTGCTAACATAAAGGGATTCCCTATAGATGATGGCCACCCACCCCCCTACCCTCCGACCTGCCCGCCCACTGGACTTGAAACCCGGGGGGGGGGCACAAGAGGGAGAGGGAAGCCCCACCCTCAGTACCCACCCAGGTCTCGGTGATGCATGCCAGGTCGGCTCGCTCATCCACGATGACATCATGGATTATGGGTGTTTTATTGTGAACCGACCTGGCATTGACCAGGAGGCAAGACAGGCTGGAGGCGCTGGCGGTATGGCACCCAGGTATGTGGCAGTGAACGGAGGGATCAGAACGGGGGACAGGCAAGAGATGCCTGGCCCGAGTTCTTCTTACCCGACTAATCCCACCACCCGAAGCGTACCTCCAACGGCCAGACACCACAGAGATACATGTCCCTGCCAACATGGCGGCCTAACAAAACAAAAGAACAAAATACAATCAAAGAGCAAATACAACTTAAACAACCAATAAGCAAATACAACTTAAATAATACAACACAATAGAATAAAATAAGTAAATAAATAGAACTAATAAAATAAACATACTAAGGGCACTGTGCCAGGGCAAATGATGGATAAGAAAGAAAGCGAGGGGGGGAGGAAGGGGGGAGACAGAATGGAAAACTGAAGACAAAGGCAATGATGGCACTGTGATGGAAAAAAAAAACAGCGTTCAGAGGTCAAGCCAACTACGGAGGCTTCTGGCCTAGATAGTGCAAGTAGATGGCAGGTAGGGCTGAACGAGATGCCCCTGAACGTCTCAACCAAATTCGTCCAGCCGCTACCAGTCCAGCTGTACGTTCTCAAAAATGAATATGGAGATGGAAAGAGCTTTGAGAACCTCCGCCAGGAAAAGGAGTCCAAATCCACCTCCGGGGGCGGGTCCCCAAGTCCACAAAGGGAGGCAAACGTCCACCATGTCCCTTGCCAGCACACCGTCTAGTCTCTCCAATCAGTCCACCGGGGAACCCACCGTCTCTGGCTAGGCACAGCTTTAGGGTCATGTCCGGGCGATCTAATCAGGCCCCACATCAGCAGTTCACAGGAGACAATCAGGGCGCGGCAGATGGACCAAGCCAGCTCCAAAAGCAACGGAGGGGCTAGTGGCAGGGCCAAAATAATCCCTGGCAAAGCCAGCGACAGCAGCACCCACAATGAGCTGGTCCATTGCCTCCAAGGGCCAGCAAATCCTCCCGGGGGGTGGTGAAACAAGAGCCAGCCGCGTCTCTTCAGATAAATAGAGATGCCTCGGCAGCGACCAAACAGCCAAGGTCGTCGCAGCAACCAGCAGGCGGCAAGGGCGGAGGCTGGAACCCAATGTGTCCCTCCTGGTAGATGGAAACACCACGGTGGCGATCGGATGGCAGGGATCGCTGCAGCGACCAGCGGGCAGCCAAGACTGAGGCAAGCTGTCGGCCGCAGCCCAGCGAGGAAGATGGAACACCTCTGCAGCGAGAAGATGACAAACCTTGCTGCGGCAGCCAGCAGGTGACCAAGGCAGAGACTTGGGGGAGCCAGATGAAGCCCCGGAACAGCAGGTGAGACAGATGGGCAGCCAAACCCAGCCCACGCGGAGCCACCAGTGTGGAGCGGCCAAGTTGGAGGCAGAGAGCAGACTGGGGCGAATGGCCACGGCAACGGCCGCCATGATGGATCCAGCTGTCACCGCACAAAACTGCCTGCACCCGCGATGACAGAAGTGGAGCACAGCCACAGAGCCCTCAGCGTGGGCAGGCACCTCACCACCGACCCCAGATGGCCGAGGGAAGTGGGCAAAAAGGTGGGATGAAACCTCCCAAAATAACGTAGGGAGAAAGAGGGGGAGGGGACGCCTGTACAGACCTCCGAGGAGTCAGTGTTCCAAGCCAGCATCTCCAAGCTGCAGTGTCTCACAGAGTCCTCCTTCGGGTCAACAACATAGGGCCCCCTTCAGAATCCCCCCCAAAAGCCCTGGCAGGCCCTAGAAGCTAGCAGTGAAAAACTTGGCAAAGCAGCGGCAAAAATGAAAAATACAAAAACATGCCGAAGCGCAGCCACCAAAACCCGCTGCTACTGCCGCCCACCATCTTGGTCACCACTCCTTAAAGATCTCATTGGATATGTAATGTACTTAAAGTAAAAAAAAGGTAAAGGTTCCCCCCGCACATGCGTGTTAGTCATGTCTGACTCTAGGGGCGGTGATCATCCCCGTATTCAAGCCGAAAGAGCCAGTGTCATGTAAGTTCATGGCCACATGGCCAGCATAGCTGCAAGGAAGCACTGTTTTACCTTCCCGCTTTTTACAGCAGTCCCTATTTATCTACTTGCATTTACATGCTTTCGAACTGCAGTGGATCCTCAGTTTCTTTCACCCCCCTTTCTACTCTTACTTCATTTTTACCATCAGCCCTCTTCCCCCCCCCCCTCCATAGCCCTCTAGCTCACTCTGCCCCTCTGCCCCTCTCCCCCCTCCTCCTCTCTTTTTTTTACCCGGTTTACCATCAGCACCTGGCCTTTTTGCCCAATTTCTATGTTATTTTATCCTATTTTATTTTATTTTATTTTATTTTCATTATCATTATTATTGTATTTTGGTCTCTTTTTTTGCCTATTTATCTTACCCATTTTGCTTTTGGTTCTATTTTTCGTTATAGGGTGCTTGGTTTGTTAGGCTATCTGCCAATTGTTGTGCCCTTGATATTATTAGCTCAACCTTGGAATCACCTGGTTAGTTCCATCCTACTTAATCCCAGGTGTGTTACATCTGCACTTGGCAGCTCGCCCAGTTCTTCTAATTTAGTTCCTTTTTATTGGTTAGTAGGTCTCTTCTGCTAGTTTATTCCAGGTGTGCTGCATTCCCACTTGGCAGCCTGCCTAGTTGCCTCTTTTTAGTAGTTGTTACATTGGTTACAGGTCTATTCTGTTAGGTTGCTATTTGTTATTGTTTGTTTAATTATTTTGCCAGTATTGTATTTGCTTGTACCCTTACATTTATTGTCCTTTTTTTTTTGCTAGGTCACCATGTCCGCAGGGGCTCAAATACCAACCGTGTTGGATCGTGGACGGTGTGCTCGGAATTGGGGAGTTGGTCGGTTGAGAAGAACTAGGGTCAGACATCTTGTGCCTGTCCCGCGTTCTGACTCCCCAATTCACTGCCACGTGTCTGGTAGCCACTCCACCAGCGCCTCCAACCTGACCTGTCTCCTTCTTAATGCCAGGTTGGTCCATAATAAGACCGCTGTCATCTCTGACACCATTGCTGACAGCAGGACCGACCTGGCCTGTATCACGGAGACCTGGGTGGGCTCAGAGGGGGGAGTTTCCCTCGCCCAGCTGTGTCCACCTGGGTTTCTGGTTCAGGGAGTAGGCAGGTTGGAGGGTCAGAGGGGGGGAGGGGTCGCCATTGTTTATAGGGAATCACTTTTAGTGACCAGGGCCTCGACACTGGTGAGTCCAGGGTTAGAATGCCTGCACCTGTTGGTGGGACAGCGGGATAGATTTGGCATTGTGCTGGGTTACCGTGCTCCCCGCAACCCAGCGCAATCCCTACCAGAGCTCTCGGAGTTCATTGCCGCTGCTCTGTTGAGGTCCCCCCGGCTTCTAGTCGTCGGGGACTTCAATGTGCATGCTGGTGTTAGCTCGCTGGTGCAGCTCTGGAATTCATGGAAACCATGACATCCATGAACCTATCCCAGCTTGTTTTTTGCCCTACCCACAGATCCGGGCATACCTTGGACCTGGTGTTTACCTCCAAGTCAGGGGATTCCAATCTGGAGGTGAGGGACATTGTTTCCTCTCCTGTGTCATGGTCAGATCATCACCTGTTGTCATTTTCCCTTGCAATGGCGGCCCCTCCCCGCGGGGACCAACGGCCCCTTCTTTGGGCCCGCCCCCGAAGGCTTCTCGATCCGGATCGGTTCCGCGAAGCCTTCGGGGAGCTCTCTGGTGGTCTGGCTGACGATTCGGCTGAGGCCCTGGCCAACCAATGGTTTGAGTCAGCTGCCGGCGCCGTCGACCGAATCGCCCCCAAGCGTCTCCTCCGTGGCAGAGCTCGAACTTCACCGTGGTTCACGGAGGAGTTAAGAGCGATGAAGCGGGAACGGAGGAGACTGGAGAGCATCTGGAGACAGAACCGGACGGCGATGAATAAGACCGCTGTTGTGATCCAGACTAGGCGCTACTCGTGAGCGATCAGGGAGACTCAAAGATCTTTCTATTCCCTGAGAATTGGTGAGGCCTCGAACCGCCAGGCAGAGCTCTTCCGGGTGGTCCGGGACCTCACCAATCCTAGTCTGGCTAGGCCTCCTCCTACTGATTTCAGTAGCGAGAATTTTGCGGTCTTTTTTAGATCTAAAATAGAGGCCATCCGTGCCGGCTTTGAATCCAGTAGCACTAGCCCTCCCTCGCCATCCCCAGCTCCCTCATCCCCCGCTCTCCTCAACTGGTTGAGTTTGGGCCTGTTTCCCTTCTGGAAGCCTCCAGGGCTATTGCCCACTGCCGTCCCCGCGACCACTCCTTTCGACCCTTGCCCATCCTGGCTTATTAAATCTGCAGGAGGGAGCATGCCCGAGTGGGCGGCTGCCATCGCCACTGCCTCCTTCCGCGAGGGGTTTTTCCCTCTCGTTTGAAGGAGACGGTGGTTAAGCCCATTTTGAAAAAAACCGGGCCTGGCGTCGGACCAATTGGCCAACTACCGCCCGATCGCCAATGTCCCCTTCATGGGCAAGGTCATCGAAAGGGTGGCCGCGGTGCGCATTCAATCCCATCTGGAGGAACAACGGTGCCTTGATCCTTGCCAATCCGGTTTCAGGCCTGGCCGGGGAACCGAGACAGCTCTGGTCGCGCTGCAAGATGACCTAATCCGGGCGGCCGACAGGGGTTGCTCTACCCTGTTGGTCCTCCTGGATTTGTCAGCGGCCTTTGATACCGTCGACCACGGTATCCTACTGGACCGGCTCTCCAAGGTGGGTATCGGAGGCACTGCTCGCAGTTGGCTCCGGTCCTTCTTGGAGGGTCGGCTCCAGTATGTGCAGCATGGCGGAGAGTTGGCGACCCTGTGGACACTCCCTTGTGGAGTTCCGCAGGGCATCTCTCTCTCCCCATGCTGTTCAACATCTACATAAGACCGCTGGCTGGGGTCATTCGGAGTTTTGGAGTCTGCTGTCATCAGTACGCTGATGACACGCAGCTCTATCTCTCCTTTTCCACCTCTGCAGTGGAAGCTGTCCGGACCCTCGACCAGTGCCTGGAGGCAGTTATGGCTTGGACCAGGGCCAACAGGCTCAAACTCAACCCTGAGAAGACCGAGGTGATGTTCTTTGGGAGTTCCCCGTCTGGTTATGGAGGCCCTCTCCCCAGCTTGGAGGAGTTTCCCTCCAGCCGGCAGAGAGGGCTCGTAATCTGGGCGTGATCCTGGACCCGGCGCTGTCCCTGGAGGCCCAGGTGGCGGCCGTGGCCAGGACCGCATTTTACCATCTCCGTCAGATTGCCCAGATTCGTCCCTACCTAGACGTCGACTCCTTGAGAACAGTGGTGCAGGCGCTGGTGATCTCGAGGTTGGACTACTGCAATGCTCTCTACATGGGGTTGCCCTTGACTCTCCTCCGGCGACTGCAGCGGGTGCAAAATGCAGCGGCCAGACTGGTGGTGGGTGCGCGTCGCTATGACCGCATCACCCCGGTCCTGGCTCGGCTGCATTGGCTACCCGTTGCAGCCCGGATTAGATTCAAGGTCCTGGTTTTAGTTTATAAAACCCTCCATGGCTTGGGACCTGACTACCTGGCAGAGCGGATCGTCCAGCGGTCAACTTCGGCCCGACCGGTTCGGCAGTCGCGGGCGCACTCGCTGCGGGTTCCCACCCCCCGAGAGGCCAGGCGTTCCCTTACACGGAACCGGGCCTTTTCGGCCGCTGCCCCCTCTCTTTGGAACAGCCTCCCCAGCGAAGTGCGCTCTGCAGAGTCCCTGCTGGCCTTTCGTAGAGCGATTAAAACCATCCTATTTCGCGAGGCCTTTGGTGACCTAGCCTAATAGTTGTTTTCTCTCTCTCTCTCTTTTCTTCTCGCCATCGATTCCTCTATAACGAGTGTACTGACCTAGCAGTGAGGTTAGACCAAAACAAGGGCGCCTAACTCTATGCTGTGTTTTTAATTATATGTTTATGATTATCTTGTTGTCTGTCTTATATTTTGATAGTTGTGTATTTGCTGACCTGTTTCAGCTCTGTAAGCCGCCCAGAGTTCCCGTGGGAAGATGGGCGGGGTACAAATTCAAAAATAAATAAATAAATAAATAAATAAATAAATAGGTTGGCAGGAGCTGAGGTTATCAGCGGGAGCTCGCTCCACTGCGTAGCACCCGGGATTCGAACCTCCGAGCTGCTGACTTTGCAGTCAACAGCTTTCGGAGCCTTAGTCCACTGAGCCACCACGCCCCCCTTTACTTAAAGTAGAGCCACTGAAATCAAGGTTATTTAACTTTGCTGTAATAAAGGATCATTGTTGTCAATGGGTCTTCTATAATTATGGCTTCCTCTTGATTCAGCCTATTGATGCATCCTGCTTAAAAAGGAACCCCTCTGTGCTTTTGTAGTAGCCAAAACAGCCAGACAAAAGATTGGAAGCAGTCGGCATGTGGTTGTAAAGGCACTCTTGCTCTCATGCCATGTTGGTTGGCTTCTCAGAAGCATCTCATGGTCTACTGGGACCCTTTCCCCCCAAACTAAAACATACTCGAATATTTTAGATAGCGGTTTCCGTCATTCCTCACCAGTGACCATTCTGTGGTCTGATCCAGCCATGTTCTTCCAATGTTTTGCTCATGTGCCCAATGGGAACGGCAACAAAACTAAAAAAACAACCACTTGTCCCACATACAAACCGCTCTAAAACCACAGCAGAATGTTGGAATCATTGTTTGATTTGACGGGAGACAACAATGTTGTGAGGCTTTGTTCGGGCAGCACTTTGTGGGATTGTGTAAGTTGAAACACTATGGAAAGAATTATGCACAACACAATGGTCTCATGTTCTACAGGGGAGCTCGGGAAATTGCCAGCCATACCAGCTGGGGAACTTAGGGGTGTAGAAAAGTCCCTATTACTATATAGAAGGCCACTGTCAAGAGTCACTGAGAGTTAAGCTCTGGATGGGCAATTAGTGCGATGTGTTACTCTGAACATTATAGGGGTCACTTGGGGAACTCCCCATAATGTATGTAATGAGTGCACAAACATGGTCTGTCTAAATCTGGGGAAACAAATTTCCAGGCTGTCAAGCCATAACCTAAATAAAGGAGAGGTTGTAGCTGGCCACTCTCTCAGACGGTCTAGAGAGCCGAGTCTCCAGAGAACGGTGTATCTGACAGTTCTGTTCTCCTTACATCAGCAGGAAGCCTGTGCTTCCAGCTCTTCAAGGGCTTAAAAGAAATGCAGGAGATGACTGCAAAGGAAAGCACATAAATAAACCCAAGGCGTTAAATTGATTCTTGCTATTAATGCCTTAAAATCAAGCAGACAAGGGGAAATGGAATACAAAAGCTTTCACATTCAGGATATTGTTTCCAATTCAGGCACGACAGGTAGAGAGACTCAATAGTTATCACCTGATGACTCCTTGGTACATTAAGCAAGATAGTCAAAGTCATCCAAATCTAATTTGGAGAACTGCTGTTGTACCTTCTTCTTGAAATCGTTATTGAGTTTGTTGAGCTGTCAATGGTACGAACTCGAGACACCTGTATTTAACCAAAAATATGCTTTTAAACAAAGTGTGCCACACTTCAAATGAAATGAAATCCTGTTAACACAACTACTCTGAAGACGTCATCATAAAAACATATCGATGTGATGGTAACTTTTCACTGTAGTTAGCACAGGTATTGAATCTTCTGTAGTTATTTATCTTTGTAAAAACAGTGTTCTAAAGTGTGTGTCAGGTTTAGAAGGTAAATGGCCTGATCCTCCCTTTCCTCTTCCCATTGGGTTGCATATACTCCTTGACTCTCTGCTTCTCTGCTACACATTCCTAAGTAGGTGGAGTGGAGTCTCCCGAATTCTGCTTGGACTAGGATTGAGGTGTCGCAAGCAGAAGTGATCAAAACTGAGCAAAAGCCTCTTTCTTCCACCAAAAAATATCAACATGTCCCTAACTGTTGGTACTTCTATTATCTCTCATGGTCTGCTAAGATTGTTGCAGCACCAATGGAACCTTTCTTCCTTTGCAATCATTTGAGGAGTTTAGAAAAAAGCAGGCTATGAATTGGGTTGAGGAGGAAAGGGGAATCATAGCTGGAGAAGAATTCTGGGCCCAAAATGTTTATCCTATTGAGTCTTGGGAGCCATCAGAGTTATCATAGGAGGAAGTCAATGTTGAAGAAAATAACAATCTTGCATGTAACCTAACACTGTGTTTTAGTGGGAGGAGGGAGCTTTCACAAACCAAGGTGCCTGTTTTCTGCCATTATTAGCAAAATTCAAAGTTTCCCACTTCTGGGTTCCCCCTCCTCTCTTCCTGTTTCTTTGCCACCGCCTCCTCCTTTGGACTCAGATCAAAGCAGACATGTAACTATCTTCTACTGACCTTGGACCATGGAGTTGCATGGTGGACTACATCTCCTACATGGTTGAAACTGAAATTTCTTTCTTTTCCCTCTCCTTTATACTGCCCTTCTGACTGTAAATGAAGATCATGGCTGTATGTAAAGATACTTTATTCTATTTAAGATGCATTTAGAGTGTCTTTTAATATGTGACATGCTAATTACTGTGAAAGGTTGAATGCTGAAACCTAGGCTATTTCTCTCACACATTCGTACACTTTTTTCTACTGCCACTGTGTTTTTTTTTTAAAACACAGGTTCTCTGTTAGCTGACAAAAAAGGGGGGGATTTCCATATTCCCACGTCAGTCAAAATACTTCGGGTTTGTATTCACTCATATGATCCTGCATGGCTTTAAATATCTTGAGATGAGTAGTTCCTTCTCTCGGTCCCCATCCCCTGATAGATAATTTTGGTGGGGTACCAGAAATATTTTTCTCAGTTGCCCTTCCCAAGCTCTGGAAAACCCTACTAAGGAAGCTGGGTCTGGCCTCGTCTCTGTTCTCTTTCTGACAAACATAAAAAAAAAATACATCATACAAGCTGTGTACCTGAAGCTGGACACTTGAAAAATGTTGTGACTGGTTGAGTGCTCTTATTGTTTCTTATTGATGGGTTTTAAAATGCCCTTTTCATCTGGCTTTATGCCTTGCCTATATTTCTTCTTATTTGTGCTATTACTTTTAGCTGCCTTGCCCTTGACTAATATTTTGTAGCTGAAATATGAGTTACAAAGTTAATAAAACCAACCAACCAACATCTATGGCAACTCTCCAAGTAAGTGGGGCAGTCCGTCTCCACTGCAGATTAATCTCATGCTCCCAAAGTCTATCAGCTAAGAATGTAATCCAAGCTAGCCAAGATGGCTGAAGGCTAGCCCAAGCTGAAAGTGGGCCAAAGGAGCTATGTTGAATCCAAACTCTTCTTAGCTTAGAGATGTTTGAAATCTCTTTGGACTGCTCTTACCCTGGCGTAACCTCCTACTGGTGTGATGTCACCACCGCTGGGTTAGAGGAGGTTTGGATGTAGTATAATTTTGCTTCTCTGTCACCCTACCTCTCTCCACTTTTCTACCCTGTTCTTGGCACTTTGGTTGGCACATCTTAGGCATCAGGACAGGTCTGCCACCAGAGGCTTCTTCTAGCCTATTTCTGAGGCTGAGGGGCACAAAGAGGATCCTGCTAACCCAAAGCCATTTGGGCTGGTGGAAGGAACACTCTGGCTGCTTTCACACGACCCCTAAAATCCGCTGCAAATTGTTGCTCACAGATGCGGAGCATAAAATTGTTTTCCCACCAGCAGCGGACTTTTTTTTAAAAAAGTACGACCACGGCCACTTAAGCATGACCCAGTGCATTTTACAAGTATCTGGTCTCGAGGAGGTAAAATTGTTCCGATGCGGATTGTAAAGCAGTACATGCCTGGCTGGCTTCTCCACCTTTTGTTTGTTTTTGTTGTCCCCCCCCTTTAACAGACAGGAATCACTAATGGGCTTCCTGTTCTGTTACAATTAGCTGCTGCTGACTGGGGGAAGCATGTTGGGCAGGCGGAGGTGAGCCTGCATTTTTTTTCTCCCTCCCCCCAATCCACAGCAGACAGAAGCAATAGAATCGGAGTTCAGGAGGGTGGGAACACAGGAACCAGGACAACAACCACATTATCTCTGGTTGGGGGTATCAGCATTGAAGTTGCCAGTGGATTTTAGTGGTCATGTGAAAGCGGTCTCTGTTAGCGGAAGAGGCTTCTGCCTGTGCCTAAACCCTTGCAGCCACTACATCTACATTGATGTAGTATTGCATTGTTGTAACCATGAAATAGGACCTTGCTTGGCTCTTTAGCTTGGGGAAGACTCTCATTCAAATTGTGAAGAGAAGGCACGCTGTGTGCTTGGTATAGCGGGGGTCTGCAACCCGCGGCTCCGGAGCCACATGCGGCTCTTTGGAACCTTTGCTGCGGCTCCGGGAGGTTCCCCTCGTGGAAGGGGTCCCGTGGCATTTAAACTAGGACCGCGGGGGAAACTCCAGCTCGCCGCCGCCGCCGTCCTCCTCGTCTTCATCTTCCTCCTCCTCCTCCTCCTCCTCCTCCTGGTGCTGCTGCAGCCGCTGCTGCCGCCGCCTCCTCGGCCATGGCGAAGGCTCCTGGGCCGGCCAGGGCCAGGATGGCGGCGGTGGCGGCGGCGTTGGAGGGGTGGTGGGGGTGGCATCGTTGGCCGCCGGAGTCTCCTCCCGCCACAGGGGTCAGGGGCCGCTCAGCAGCAGCAGCAGCAGGAAGCCACGCGTGTTGGTAATCCTCCCCCTCCCCCTCCTCCCCCTCCTCCCGGCACCGCCGGCAGTGGAGGAGGCGGAGGCGGAGGCGGCAGCGAGGGGGAAGCGGGCACAATGGCTGCGCCCGGCCGGGAAAAGGGCGAGGGGAGGCGGCGGCGGACAGGCCCAAGCAGCCGGTCGGTTCGTGGTGGTGGTGGTGGTGGTGGTGGTGGTGGTGGCGGCGGCCTGGACGGACAAAAAGGGGGTCCGAAAGCAGAATGGAGGAGCAGACCGGGGAGATCCACGGTGGCCCAGCGCGCCACTCGCCCTCCCGCTTCTTTCAGCCTCACCCGCCCCTTCCCTCCGTCTCCTTCACAAGCCAAACTTTGCCCACACACGCACACACACCACGACTGCAAGAAGTGTGTGTGTGTGTGTGTGTGTGTCGCATCACATCGCCCCTTCCCTCCGTCTCCTTCACAAGCCAAACTTTGCCCACACACGCACACACACCATGGCTGCAAGTGTGTGTGTGTGTGTGTGTGTGTGTGTGTGTGTGTGTGTGTCACATCACCTGCCCCTTCCCTCCGTCTCCTTCACAAGCCAAACTTTGCCCACACATGCACACACACCACGGCTGCAAGAAGGGTGTGTGTGTGTGTGTGTGTGTGTGTGTGTGTGTGTGTGTGTGTCGCATCACCCGCCCCTTCCCTCCGTCTCCTTCACAAGCCAAACTTTGCCCACACACGCACACACACCACGGCTGCAAGAAGTGTGTGTGTGTGTGTGTGTGTGTGTGTGTGTGTGTGTGTGTGTGTGTGTGTGTGTGTGTCGCATCACCAGCCCCTTCCTTCCGTCTCCTTCACAAGCCAAACTTTGCCCACACACGCACACACACCACGGCTGCAAGAAGGGTGTGTGTGAGGGGGGGGAGAGGTCGCCGCTCACCCGCTTCCAAAAAAAGGGACCAGCCGCGGGGTCGCAGGCCCGTCCTTTCAACCGCTGAGGCGGGCGCCGCTCCCTCGCCTCCAGCTGCAGGACCGTGGCGGCGGCGGCGCTGGTAGGCCCGGAGCGTGGGTCATCGCCTCACAGAGCCTCAAACGGCGGCTGGCCCAATGCCCAGTTGCTGAGGCGGAACAGCGAGAACGGTGGTGGCGGTTGTATATATTTGTTTTAAATGTCGCAATGGTTTTGCGGCTCCCAGTTTTTTTTCCGTTGGAAACGGGTCCAAGTGGCTCTTTATGTCTTAAAGGTTGCAGACCCATAGGGTAACAGAAATATGATCATGGGGCAAATAAAACAGGTATACGACATAAGGAAGAATTTGTCCTCTGTTATCCTAGCCATGTCTGCAGGTTGTTTTAACAACAGCTGCAGCAGCAACGATCAACCCTTCCTTTCACAGTCAACGTGATATTTAGCCCCTGCATTGGTTCTGGCATATAGCCTATCGCTTGCAATGCTCCTGTACAGTTTGGCTTATTTTTCGCAGTGGCTTGTAATGTTGCCATAATCTTCCTTCATTTGAGAGCCACCGATATAACATTTGGGTTCATTTTTATGGTCTATTTTCTTGGACGAAACCCAGCCCCTTCAAATACAGTCTGGTGGCATGCTGTAAACATGTCAGCATTCACTTTACAATATTGACACTACATTTACGCTTGTTACTATTGGCAAAGCCAGAATTCCTCCTGAGGCAGATGCCAAAATGGGGTATACATAACCCCTTCTGTTTCATATGAAATATAGTTCAGGTGACATTTCCTGGGTCTTTGTGCTTACTTTGACCTGAAGGGGGGCTGTGTCCTTATCCTGCCATTTACACTGTGGTCGATACGCCTCTGTGTCTTTGAAGCTTCATAGACTGACAATCCTCTCATAGTTTATTTCTAAGGAAAGGGTCTTTTCATTTTGTCGTGGTATTTCTCAAATTCCTTTTGTTGTCATGGCAAAGATACCAAAGGAAAATGTGACTTACTAGTAAAGGGTGATCTGGGTGTTGGTGAGTGTCAAAAATGTAGCTTGCAAATGCTTTCATGACAGAAAATTAATTTCTCTTTGGTTCATTGGCTTTCCTCGAAAATATCAGTAAACTAAACAGTTCCCTCACAGTCAAATGGATAACTATGACTTTCATCGAGGTGATAACATGCCTTTATTCGTCATCATTATTTTACAATGGTAGAGCTGGAATAGACCTTATGGATTATCAAGTCCAAGCCCTGTCAAGGAGGCTCACTGGGGAATCAAACTCCTAGCTAGAGATGGACATGAATCACTTTGTGTTGGGTTGTTGCAGTCTGTTGGTGCTGAGCATTATCTTCCCTGACTCACTCCTCTGGCCAGTTCCCCCACTCACCAGCAGGTGCACTTTGCTCATCTCCTGTGAGCACATACTTCCCTTCTCCATCTCCTTCGGCAGCTGGCTATTCAGACAAGGAGGCGGGGCAGGGATTCCTGTAGCAGTGCCTTTGAGTAGCTGGCTGCCAGAGGAGGAGGTGGAGGGAAGTACATTCTCCTGCTGTGACTGGATGGTCACAGGAAAAGGAGGAGAGATGAGCCGTGTGAGTAGGGGAACCAGGTGGGCAGATGGGGAAGGGAACGTACAGTTCCTGTGATGCCACAATGGCAACTCACAACAATCTGGCATGGAGCAATTCATGTCCGTCTCTACTCCTAACCCCTGGTTCTGCAGCCAGATACCAAAACATGGAGCTATTCGGCAGTTCTCATTCTGCGATAGGCTCAAGCTCAGTGTGGTGTCATTGATAGAATACCAGACTCCGTCTCAAGATATTTGAATTAAAAGAGCTGCTCAGCCATGGAAGCCCACAGAAGGAGTGGGTCCAGCAAAGCATCCCTTTATCTCAATTACTTTGAGAACCATATACAGTATATGCAACATGACAGCTCAACACAGACACATTCACACTGAGGTCTAGACAGATCTATGTTCTGCCAGTGAGCAAAACTGGTGTTGTTTTCTACGTATACAAAGTTTGTCCTTCCACGAAACTATCTTACTTGACATTTCAAGCTCAGCAAAAAAAGGAAAGAAAGAATGCAGCATCTCAGACAATGGATATTCATGTTCTACCATCTGTCTTGGTGCACCTGACTGTGTCTGAGAAATTGTCCTTCTGATCTTCTCAAACGGATATTCAAGTTTCTGTCTCAGATAAGCCTTTCCTCACTTTCATGTCTCTTCTAATTCCAAGCTCCCCTCAAAAATCTCTCTGCATTTGGCAGTGATGGGACAATTCTGTCAATAAAAAGCCCTGGGTGAAACTTGCAGGCGGAGAAATTTCCTTTTCCCCATATTCCCTTGATATGTTGGGACTAAGACTCTCGCAATCTTGTCCTTAAAGTAAGGGCTAAAAGTGAATGACATTATACCGGAAAGTAAAGTCAGTCCGATTTTTTTAGCATAATGTACAGACAGATGGCAATTACTCCAGGGCGAATGCCACAAAACCATGCTGGATGCATGAACACTGTGTAAGTTATAGCACATGGCAAACGGAGAATGTGTTATACTTGGTAACATATGTGCCCAGATGGAGTCAAGCTTAGCCGTATGAGCAGCGATGTAGTTTTTGTCACTTTTGAACTCCCTTCCTTTTTGAAGAGGGCATCCAAGTTCACAGCCCAAATCAGACATGGGGGTGCCTTGAAGGGAACCAAGCCAGCACAGTCACCTGGATTCAGAGGTTGTAAAACATCTCCAAGCAGAAGGGCTGGCTGCCACTCTTCTTAATGTACACGAAGCATGACTGGAGCAGTTGGCTTATGGAAAGGATTTGTCCTTGACACCATCAGAAGAGGCTGCCAGGATATTGTCCTAGATCTGTACATGGTGGAGGTTGCATCGCTTGGGTGATTCATGAGGAATTTGATCTTTGTGAATTTTACTGCAAACATAATTGGTCTTTACCTTTCTGTCTAACGGCATCCCTCCATGTCCCTTCGCCTGAATGTTTCCACAAAAGTTTTAACAGCACAAAGAGATGCATGTCTGCTCAGAAATCCCATTGCACAAAATGAGAATTACTCCCAAGTAACTATGTAAAGGATAAGGAGGTGTACTCCTAAATTATTCCAAAACCCACCCACATTCTCATCCTCAGTTCCTATCACGTTGTCCATCTGCTTTCCCTGTCTCTTCTGGCAAAGCAGTCCATGTGCATTTTTCCACACTTCTTTTAACGAACTGTAGTAACCATGTTTGATCTCCCCATTTTCTCTACTTACTTCCCTCCCATACCCTAATGAGAACATGGCTTGAACATGATTTTTCACTGTTCACGTTTTCAGAAGTTAAAACCTTTGATGGTTTTGACTCCAAGCCTGCACAGATCTGCAGATTTTGGAAACAAGGTTCACTTTGTCTCACAACATGTCATAGGAAAGATGAAGCGGATACTTCTTTTGAGATTTTCCAACCCAAATAAATATATTCCCTCCCTAAGGCAGGACTGCAGCTTATGATTGGCATCATAAACATGCTTTTCTGGGTGTGGTTTCTGTTGAACTCCCTGCAGCTTACACATCCATCAGATCTCAATGTTTATCATCTGTGAATTGTGCCGCTTCCCTTCTGGGGGCTGAGGCAGTTCCCCCAAATCACCCACAGGCTCTGGCACAGTCAATATATCAAAACACATATTTAAATACAATTTGGGAAGAAAATAGCATGTAATTACTTTATTGGGAGGAAACAGCTATTCAACGTGATAAGAAATATGCTCTCAGAAAACAATCTAATGTGGTATTAGAGCAGAACTGTGGGTAAATCATGTGGAAGTGAGCCAGCCTGCAAACCCAAAGTTTTATCAAGCAAGCGTAGAATACAACTGTCTTGCAGCAATGTTTACTATGATCTAGTTATATCTGACATGAAGTACAGCAGCATCTTATAGTTCCTCAGCCAAAAAACATATACATCAAGGTGTACAATGCACAAGGCTAGCCACTTTGTTCTTGGAGAAATGAAAAGAGAACCGCTTCAAACGTTCTCCTGTAAAGGTGGCCTTCAAAAGCCAACCCACCATAGAAACTGGCACGTCAGGTCGGAAGGTGCGACAGAATCCTCTTCTCAGCTTGCTAGATTTCCACAAGGAGAGGATTTTGGAGGTAGGAAGAAAAGGCACACGGGTACTTCACTGGGATTCTGAAATGCTGCCATCCTCGGGAGGCTGCTGCGTGTTTTATGTATTTATGCTGAATACCTGAGTAGCTGTGTTTATCTCCTCACAGAAAGCTAATGCCAAACACCTGGGACCTTGGGACTCTCTCAAAGACAGCCTGGAAGAGCTAAATGTCCTGGGTGTATTAAAAATGCTATACAGTATATCACCAACTAAACTGCTGTATACCAGAATGTGCTGCTGTACAACTTCATTTATGCTTTATTAATCATAATAGTGCCAGTTAAATCTATAAATGTTTCACTGTACCTGAGATAAACATTCATTATGCAAAGAAATGATTAACACACCATAATGTTTTTGTCCTCTAAGTTGAATTTATTATTTGCCTCGGTATGCATCTAAATAAAGTTTGCTGTAGCAGCATTTCTAGGAAAAAGGGATAAATGGCACTCCACATCCGAGGGAGACCAAGGGCTGCTCAGTGTTTAAAATGTTACTTCATGACTTGGAGAACGCTTCTGAGAAAACGAGTTGTGTGGAAAATTAAGCATAAGCCTGTCAAAAAACAGCCCCACCAAAAATGTGGCTACAATAAGGAAACAGTTCTCACTCACTGTTCCTCTGTGCATCTCTGTGTGTGTGTGTGTGCACACACACACATGTTTGTTTACTGTACATTTACAGAAAGAAACAAACAAACAAACAAACACACCAAACACATTTCCAGTCCAGTGGAGCAGCAAGGCAGTGTCCCAATTAAGTGTATTAACTCAGCACAGTTTGAATGTGATATCTGCTGTAGCAGAAACTGCCTTTGTTTTTGTTTGAACTATTTTTTACTGGCCTTCAGTTAAAGTCTGTCAAGTCAGCTTCTCTGATTAAAATATGAAATGTAAGATGCAAGACCTCACGTTGTGGAGAACCCACAAAACTCAACGGAGGGGACATGGAGGTATTTGACAGCTAACTAAGAAGGGATTTGGGGGCAAGGAGGTGATGGCATCCAAGAAAGGAGCTGGTAAGAACAAGGGCAAGGTTCAAGAAGTCAGTAGCACCTCCAGCAATCTCTTCCTCTTCACAGGAGGAGCCTGCTTGTTTTGCTTGGACCCAGACCACAGGGCTTTATAGTATACGTAACAACTAGCACTTTCAATTGGGCCAGGAAATGGCCTGACTGAAGGCCTGTGATGATGCCTCAGTACAGTAGGACCCCGGTATCCGCTGGGGATTGGTTCCAGGCCTTCCCATGGATAATGAAAACTGTGGATAAGAGAGAACACCAAAATGTTCCCCAAAACTGCTGTTTTGTTACAGTAGCTTGCTTTATAGCTGCTGTTTGTGACAGTAGCTTGCTTTACGGCTGCTGTTTTATGATAATAGGTTGCTTTACAGCTTCTGTTTTTCAACAGTAGCTAGCTTTACAGCTGCTGTTTGTCACAGTAGCTTGCTTTGCAGCTGCTGAATTATTTATTAAAATTTTCCCCTGCCAACCGTGGATAACTTAATCAGTGGATAATGAATCAGTGGATACAAGGGTCCTACTGTACATTCCTCTCTGTTTCCTACAAAGCAGAACATATGGTTATTCCCCACCCCTTGTGTACCAATGTTCCAAAGATGCCATGCAATATAGAAACAGCCCTAAAAGAAATAATTGGCATATTAACCTGCTGTATTCTGTGGTTGGCCATCAGAAGTAAAGCACAGGCTTGGGTTGTAAGTGCGATTCCTTGCAAGGGATAACATCTCATCTGATTCACTTCTTGAGAAAATTAAGAGATCTCAGCTCCTAGCGATGGGCCCTCTGTCATGTGCAGTTTTTGCCTGTGGAGATTTTGAAACAATAAAACGTCTTCCCTTCCCAGTCGCTCAGCTAGAACCTGGCCTGATTTCCCAAGAGGTCTTGGTTTGTGTCAGAAGAGGGATCACTTTCTGCCCATCGACAACTGCAATCGCCTCAGAGTGGTCCCCGGTTGGCAACAGGCAACCTGACGAAGACATACGTGGAGCCCTTGCCTCGTGGAATTCAACATGACAGCGTGACCAATTTCTCTGTTCAAACAAAGCTCACAATTTGAAAATGCCGAGGCCCGCATGAGATAAGCGGAGCTGCCATGTGAACTGTCGTGTTGCTAGAGGTGAAAAGCAGCTGGAGCAAACAAAAGTTGATATGTTGTCACAACTCATATGGCAGCTTTCAACCCTTTTAATTATTTTTTTAATTAGCCTGGCTTTATCTGCAGAGAAAAAAACACACAACAACCATAGCTGCAAGCCAGAGAAGCTTTTTTGATGTCTCTGCTCCTTGGAATTTGCAGTTCGGCAGTGGTTGAGAGTGTAATTCTTTTGCAGAACATCCAGAGTTTGCGATGGGCTTAGAGCCGAGTTAACTCCAGGTAAAGTGCAGCAAAAGCCAAGGGCTTAAGCCCAGCCAATGTTTAGAAAGGGATTGAATTTTTGATTCCTCTTTTATCCCAAGGGGAAGAGTTTGCATTTGAAGAGAAAAATCTGACATCCCAGTCACTTTTTACTGGTGTAAACTGAGGTGTATCTCCAGCAAACGAGGAGTAGAGTCCCGTTTGTTCTTTCGGCTCACATAGCAGTATATTGTGTGAGCGGTTGGAGCGGTTCTGAGCTTGCCTGAAGAGTTATAACTGGATCCCCTTCCATATACTCTCAGAAACTGAACAAAGGATTGCATAACAGACTGCTGCAAAAGGAAAAATAATAGACAGCATTGGGCCTTTGGTCTTTAAAAGGTGGCCAAAAGTCTGTTTGAAAGATATAGGACAAAATCCGCGAATCGTTAAATGGCATATAACCCTTCGAGGCAAATTGCTTCAAGTTAAGGAACTGCTGCAGACAATTATCCGTCATGCGATCTGTCACGTGACTTTGTGCACAGCAGGTAATGCCTAGGGTGACTACTTTCGCAAATTCAAAAGTGATGTTGTTTGCATCATACCTACATAAAATCCCAGTCGAATTTGCTCACAATCTGTTTTATCTCTCAATCAGACAGCATCTAGAGGATTCTGAAACAGGCATTATGCCGTGAGAGAAGTCCATTTATCATTAGAGTGCCAAGGCCTGCTGGGGGAGTAAGATGCAGCCTCCCGCTTCTGCTAGTTTTGTTCTGGCCCAAGCAGAAATCCTTGTTACAAGTTGCCACTTGATGTTTCTCCAAGGAAGTTCTGGACAAAACATTTTTAAAACTCATGGATTCGCTTGACTGGACAGCTATTTAGCCATTTTCAAACACTTTCTTTCTAGGCAAGGTTCTGGATGGTGTGGTGGTTTCTCAGCTCTAAGGATTCCTGGATGAAGCAAATTATCTAGACTTATTTCAGACTGGTAGCAGGCCCAGCTATGGGATAGAGACAGCTTTGGTCACCTTGGTGGATGGTCTATGCCAAGAGCTAGACAGGGAGAAAGTGTCCATGTTGGTGTTGTGGCACCTCTCAGTAGCCTTTGATACCATCAATCATGGTATCCTACTGGGCTCTCTGGGATGGGACAAGGAGGCATTGTTTTGCAGCGATTCCTGTCCTTCCTAGAGGGGAGAACTCAGAGGGTGGTGCTGGAGGCCTCCTGTTTGACACCCTGGCCATTGGCTTATGGCTTCCCTCTGGGTTCTGTTTTGTCCCCCATAGTATACCAACAGGAAACTCCTGGAAGAGGCTACTGAAAGTTTTGAGATTTGTTGTTACCATCATATACCAGCATCTCTCCTTTCTATTGATTTCCAAGGAAGCTGCCCTGAAACTTAATCCAGACGAGACTGGGGTGCTTCTGGTCATCCAGAAGGCAGAAGAAGACAGAGGGATGCAACCTGTGCTGGATGGGGTTACTCTCCTCCCTGAAAGTCCAGCTCCAGTGCTTAAGGGTACTCCTAAATTCATCCCTGAGCCTGGATGCCCTGGTTTCAGCAGTGGCCAGGAGTGCATTTCTACACAACACAGTTTTGTGCCAACTGTGCCCTTTACTTGAGATGTCTGATTTGACTACAGTGGCACATGCTTTAATCGCATCACACACTAATTATTGTAACTCGCTCTACATGGGGCTGCTTTTGAAGATGTTTTGGAAACTCCAGCTGATTCAAAATGCAGCAGCCAGAATTCTGACTAGAGCATATGATACTACAACAACTGCACTGGTTACCAGTCAGTTTCCAGACCCAATTCAAAGTGCTAGTCGTTACATATACTGTAAAACCTGATATGGTGTGGGTCCAGGCTATCTGAAGAACTTTATCTCCCCATATGAGCCTTCCCAGTTCTTCAGATCATCAAAGGATCCCATTGCTGGAGGGACCTTCATTGTGGCTGCTCCAGGTTGCAGAATGATCTCTCTTAAGAGATTGATCCCCCTCCCTTTTTATTGTTCTGCCATCAGATGAAGACCAACCTCTTCTGGCAGGCTTTAAATAGCCATAATTGACTCCATAAATGCTGGGTTGTTGTTTTTTGGCTAAATAAGTTTTTTTAAAGCAAATATCTTTAATCATCCATGCATTCTAATTACTAATATAATTTAATTGTTTTTAATTGTGTATTTAATTTGTTTAGCACTGTGAGCCAACTTCAGTCCTCTTATCAAGAGAAAGACAGCCTATAAACAAGGCAAAAACACACATACACACACACAAATACACACACACACATTTTTTCACTCAACATTCAGCCATGGCTTTATGATTCATAAAACCTGTTTACACTTTTTGTTTTGTTTCCCACATACGCCTTTAAAATAACAATTTGTGACAAGGTACGCACAGCATTTACCTATTTATTACTTTGACTTATATATTTCCCCATTAGTGCCAATGCATGGTGGATAGGCACAGGAAAAACCCAAGCAGAAGCCAGCTTTCTGTTGATAAAATGACTTAAAGTGGGGCGGGGATAAAATGTTTGATTCCTCTCTTCATGAACTGCTGAGAGTTCTTTGTGCAGAGAAACAGGGTAATAAAGTTCATGACCTCCATTCCTCACAGCACAAGGGTCCACATGCAGATATCTGATTAGTCAGCATCTGACCAGAGAGATCAAAAGAAGAACACTGCTTCACTGAACAAGCTTCTTTAATGTGCCAACTGCATTCTGCTCTCACCATCAACCCTAATTATAGCCAACTAATTTCATTAGCTTCTTAAATCTGTCTCACAATACAGTGCTTATTGGGTGAAGGCAACACACGGGACGGTGTTTCTGCAATATATTTCTGGTTTCTCCCTCAGCCCCTTGCTAAGCCCAGAAGCTCTCGGGGATTTTACAGCCATTTTTCTAGGAATGGATACAGATTTTTCTTAAACATGTTCCCTTGTGCTGCAAAACTAGAGATGAAGGGGTGTTTTCGATAGCCTCTGTGGTATGACAGCCGTGTCCCTGATGCGAGGTGAGTATTGGATGGCTCAGAAAAAGCCAGGAAACAATTAAAGGTCTGTTTGTTCATCTTCAGTCTTTTACACCTAGTGTGTGCTTTAAAGCTCTTCAAAATGAACGTGGCATCACCCAAGCTTCCAGCTCACCTTAGAGACCTGCCTCTATCCACAGGTCTCCTTCCCAGAGACTATATCCCATTTTCTGCCTTCCAGTCATCATAAGGCTGAGAATTGAGAAGGGGAAAATGAAAAGCAAGATGGGGGGATGGTAGGGTAATACCGGAAGAGATCTCCTGGGTCAGAACCAAGAGTAGCTATTTCACTGTCTTTTTTCTAACAGAGATCAGCCAGATGACTTCAGGGTAGATCACAAGCACGAGAGAAACAATCTTTCCATGCAGTTTGTCTCCACTTCTGGACTGGTTTGCTGTCATGGCTAATATTCCTGGCTAATATCTACCAATTGTCCCTAAAATGGCCTAACTCCAATGTGTGATCTTTCTTTCTCCCTGGTGCTGGCCAATCAGGAGTTGTGCAAGGACATGCATCATCCCGCCTCGCTGTCTGGTTGGCCAGCACCAGGGTGAGGGAAAGGTGACACGTTGGAGGCTGCTTCCTGGTTGAAGTTTTGCCCCACACGAGGTAAAGCAAGGGTTGATTTTGTTCCAGAGGCTGGGACTACATTCCAAACACCAGCTGTGTTGGCATGTTTCATTTTTGAACCAGTCCGCTTCTGAAACAAAACACCCATCTCTATCCCCAACCCCAGCAAGATGCAGCTCTCATTTATAAAATGCTGGATCTCTAGAAAGTCTTGTTTGGAAACACCCTCACAAATCACCCAGAGTCATTTTGGCCACCTAGCAGTCCTACTGCAACTCCATATATTTTCTTTACATGATCAAAAAGAGGCATTAAATAAGTCTGGCCCATAAATCTGAGTACACAAAGTCCAAGGAGGTACAATGCAAGAAGGCTGAATACCAAGGTACTCACTTAATTCATTTATCTTCAATAAGTCAGGAATGGCATTTTAAGTCACACCTTAGATGGAAGTCGTTACACACCATTAGTGATTTTTGTTTTTATGTATGGCCTTTACTTTCTGTTATAATCCCTGGAGAGAATGGGGAAAGGTTAACAACATAAACCATTCTGTGACCAGAAATATCTGATGCATATTTAAGACATGTAGTACATTCTAAAAACAATTTCCAAAGATGATACTCAGACTTTTAAGTATGATAGTGTACTTTGCCGAGCCAGGTTGAAAGAAAGAGGCGACACACATTCCGCTTGGGTTAAATAAGGGCCACAACTTTATTAACTACAGTAACGAATTTTAAATTACTTATCAATGAACAATAACTTTAGGAGGGCCTGAGCCGTAGCGCATCATCAAAATGGTAACAACAAATTGATTAGGTCCCGCTACTCCACCAATTTCCTGCGGCCCTTTGAACTGCCGCAGTGAGGATGCCAACGAGATCTTTTGGCATCAACGCTTGATTAAAGGTTGGCAGCCCTCCTAGGGTTTTGGGTTATTATTATTATTTGCTCCCTAACTAAATCCTATTGGGTTATTAATGGAAGGCTGCCGAAGACGTGAAGATGTAATTAGATTCGGGACCTAAATGGTTAACTTTTTATGCGCTACCCGCCAGTTGTGACCAGGGATAATACCTACAACACCCACCGCCAATATGTGAATGGCGGGATGGGCGAAAAAACACCACTGCTCAAGGCCAATCAGAGAAATGGTCAAAAATTCCCATCCGGCCCCGAAGCGACCAGCAAAGCATCACCAGCACATCATAAACAGTGGCGGGCGGGCGGGGAAACAGGCGATTGTGGAGGCAGGCTGAGGGGAGCGCGCCAAGAGCTTATAAAGGGCGCGCTCACCTACCGTAGGCTACGCTGATAGCGGAGCCAATAGCCGCCTCCCTCAACCGGCCGGCAAAGGTGCCCCTGCTCGGCACGAGGCCGGGCGGAGCAGCCATTGCCGAGCCAGGTTGAAAGAAAGAGGCGACACACATTCCGCTTGGGTTAAATAAGGGCCACAACTTTATTAACTACAGTAACGAATTTTAAATTACTTATCAATGAACAATAACTTTAGGAGGGCCTGAGCCGTAGCGCATCATCAAAATGGTAACAACAAATTGATTAGGTCCCGCTACTCCACCAATTTCCTGCGGCCCTTTGAACTGCCGCAGTGAGGATGCCAACGAGATCTTTTGGCATCAACGCTTGATTAAAGGTTGGCAGCCCTCCTAGGGTTTTGGGTTATTATTATTATTTGCTCCCTAACTAAATCCTATTGGGTTATTAATGGAAGGCTGCCGAAGACGTGAAGATGTAATTAGATTCGGGACCTAAATGGTTAACTTTTTATGCGCTACCCGCCACCAAAGAGGCGCACTGCGGCTCTTTACCCCACAGCCGAACAATTCGGCCCTCAGGCCCTCCTTAATATTCTGAATAAGGATATCCAGGCCCTTGTCCAATAAATGGACACCATCCGGACGAATTAAGTTGGTTTCCCCAGCAGGGACGTTGGAGTGCCAAAGGACAGCTCCCGCTTCGGCCGGCACAACGCGGGCAAATAACTCGTAGACGCCCTTATAGGCTTAGTGCGTGTTTGCGGATGGTGGCACGAACCCCCGTTCAACCGGGAACTGATCACAGACCAAACGACACGAACCAATGAGCGAGTACGCTGGAACGCTCTCAGATCCACGTGGATCTTGAGAATGAGGGACTTGCCCGCAATGCGAGCCGCCAATGGGCGAGTACGATGGAGTGCACTCAGATCCACGAGGATCTTGAGAATGAGGGACTTGCCCGACTTACGAGTCAAGTCAATTCCTCCCAAAATGGGCAACCACGATGCTCGGCAAGGTGGGAGGGGGGGTCACTGAGAGCCACAATAAGAGAGGCGTGTCAAGGCCTCACCTTCTTGCCCTTCCGCAGGGAACCGGCCCATTGGCCAAGGCCGAAAGTGCGGCCACAATGCCACGTCCAAGGCCCAAAGCGCAGCCACGTCCCAGGCCGAAATCGCGACCACGTCCAAGGCCGAAAGCGCGGCCACGTCCAGACTGGGTAGCAACTCGAAGGCCCCGTAACAAAACTGAGGCTGTAAACCAACGCTCGAACCCGGCTCCCGGGAGGTAGAAGCTGCAACAAGAAAGAAAAGAACAGCTGGCCCGGTTTTACCGGTCCATTAGTAAATGTACAGAAGATTTAAGTCTCCGGATCTCCATCACCCCCTTCGTGGTTGCCAACCCAATCGGCACCAGAGGCAGCTGCTGTGGAAGCAGCGCCTATCCGGAGCGAAAGACGCCCAAAATGCCAGCCCGATATACCAGCGACCTGGAGTGCCCTCAGTGAAATTGTCCAATATTGGCAACCTGTCAAAGGCGACCCCTCTTTGTGCAGAAATAGGTACCCCGGATAAGTGTAAGCGAGCAGGGCGGACCTATAACGCTAGGACCGGGCAAATTTGGAGCACAGAATACCTACAAAGGTATATCGTGCCAGCCTTACCTCACTGGTCAGTCTTCAAACTACAAATACGCTGAAAAAAAAACCAGATCCCGCTCGCGGGCCAGACCCGACCAACGTAATACATAAGCGAGGAGTCGGTTTTTTGGATGGGCAAGCAGCTCGCTAACGCGTGAGGCAGCGAAAAAGGGGGGGGGTACCAAAGTGGCAGCTTGAAACAAGGCAACCTCATAACTGGAGGAACAAACTCGAGGCTATGCAGTAGCCAGCCTACATAACCTATTAGGGGCGATCGGCATCTTCAGAATAACTCGAAAATTGGGTTAGGTCTGGGTAATACCACTGTGCTGCCACCCCAGGGGGAACGAGGCAGCACACTAAATTTCGGCCGAAATGCGGCGCGTATGATGAGGACTACGAAGTCCCAGAATACTATAGCACAGTCCGCGCCAAAATGGACAACCAGGTGCCGCAACTCCATGACGGGTAGATGCTGGACTGCTGGAGCCGACTTACCACACAAATACGCAGCCCAGGCTAAAACCAGGGCCGGAAGCGATGAGTCTTCAGTGCCAGGCGGGAATGCGACTATGCTGGAAGACACAGCAACTGGGGGGGGGCAGTGCGGAGCCTGCAATGACGCGGGAACCTCAGTAGTCACAGATGGCGTACCTGCAGGAACGTTACTGGCAGATCCTGCTAAAGCGGACTCAAGAGAAGCATTGCATGTCACCATTAGCCATCATTAGTTTATGCTCCACCCTCCCCTGAGCCTTGGCCTCACTCGTAGAGAGCCCGCTCCTATCAGATACGGCCTTCCCCTGCCTTTCAGCGTGCTCGCGCTCCCACGAGGTAGCTTCTACCAAGCTGCCAAAAGACTAAGCGACTCATCACCTGGTGAAGATGATGGATGAGTAAGGGGGCTGCTGACTAGGCCTTTTCTTGGCAGGGGGTTTACACTTTCCCATTAGAACCTCCCTCCTCAGACAGCGTAGCCGAATCTAAGGGGCAAACAGGTGGAAAGTAACTCCGTGGCGTGGGCATGGCGCAAACCGTAAATGGATTCAAGGAGAATGGGAAGGGTGGCCCTGGTACGCCGCCGCCAACCCAAAATGTGGTGTGTAACAGCCCGTACTATTTGTGGTGCCTGCCTTCATGACAGAGGACCTGAGTGGCTTCCGCTGCCTGAGCCGCCCCCCTTGGCTAAAGAATCAAATCAAACGCAGGTTGAAAGAAAGGAGGTCTTAGGACTAATCGGCAAATTGAAGAGTAACAAGCGTAAAGGAGCTGGTGACAGGGATAAGCAGTGAAGGGTGGGGGCCCAGTTTGCAGATGACACAAAACCCCCCTGAGTGGCGGAAACCAGAGGAGACCGCGACGAGCCCCAGAAGGGTCTCTCCAAACTGTGGGCATGGGCTGGGAAATGGAGAGATCTTGGTGTATTGGTGGACAGCTCCATGAAGGTGTCACCCCAACGCGCGGCAGCAGTGAACAAGGCCAGTTCCCCGCCAGGGACCACCGAAAAAGGAGTCCGAAAACCAAACCGTCAAGATTACAATGCCACTATACAGAACAACAGCAAGGCAGCACCTGGGGCACTGTGCCCGACTCTGATCACCGCGTCTCAAGAAAGACATAAAACATATGGGCCTCTTTAGTCTGGAAAACTGAGGGGGGATATGATTGAGACACACAGAACCATGCAGGGCATGAGCAAAGAGGCCAGAGGGAAGCTCATTCCTCCTTCCACATACCAGAACCAGGGCATAAACTCAAATTGAGGGCTGGGAGAGCAAGAACTGACAAAAGAAAATATTCAGTTATTTGTTTATGTATTTATTTATTTTACCCAGCGCGCTGTAAGTCCACGGAACCCCCGGCACAGGAAGCGGCGGTAGCCTCTGGCCTGGATGCCTCCAAAAGGTGGGAGGGGCTGGACAGGTTCCTGGGGAAACAGTCGAGCACAGGTTACAAACCACGATGGAGAAATCAGGGGCCTTTCAAGGGCCAGACGCAGGTGAGCGGCACCAGGGGACAGACATCCAGTCTCCTGCGCTCCCAAACACATCTGGTGGGGCCTAGATGGCATAGCCGAACAGAAGGGCGAACAGGCGACAAGTAACTCAGCCGCGTGGGTGCAGCACGGACCCAAAATGGATTCCAAGAGTATCCGAAGGATGGCTCTATTATGTGACTGCCAAAACAAATTGTGGCCCGGGTATAACAACAATGAATAAAGAGGATGGATGCGGATTACACCCACCCCCCATACACACTGACAGATGACGTGCACAAGATGGCTGAACGGGTGGGCAGGCATGCCACCACCAAAGTTGAAAAATGCCCGCCAATTAACTTTGGATGAAAATACAAGCACGCTAGACTACCCTAATAAGTCAACAAACAGACAGAGGGCTTCAGGGCCACTTGGAATGTGCAGCCGGGCAGATGGATGTAGATCGATGCCTAAGGGGTGAGCCCATGAGGCGTGGCCAAAATGGCCACCGGGTACCAAGCCAAATTGGCCTCCCTGAGTCACCCCCGATAGAAGGGTGTAATATCCCCGAAACAAAGCTAAAAGCCTACAGCCCCGGATAACTGGAGGTAGGTAGAGCCGCCCAGGGCGCACAGCCCGACGGATGGGCATGGATTTAAGAGCTAGGAGTAGGCCCAGAACGTCCAACCAAAATGGCCACCGAGTGGCGAAGCAGGAAAATGGCCGCCCAACCCAAAGGCACAGGTTACAAACCAAGCTGGAGATATGTAATCTCCAGGCTTAAGAACCAGGGTACTTCAAGGGCTAGAGGAAGGATGGAGAGCGATTACGCCAAGCCCCAGGACACCCAAAGATTGGCAATCAAAATGGCCGACCTTGCAATCCTACCATGTGGCTGCAAGGGCATAAAGGCCCGAGGGAACTAAAGGTAAGAGGGGGAATACAAGCACCCAGCCCTCCCGATAGACAGCACCACAAGAAACTAGGAATAAACAGCGGCCTAGGATGGCTAGCCAAACAGATGAGGATGGATGACCATTCAAAAGAGGCCCAGGAGATCTGGCCCAAAATGGCCGCTAAACGCAAAACCAGGGAAAATGGCCACCCAACCAAATGCACTAGACTAGGCCACACACCCTACACCAAAGGATGTAAGATAAAAGGGGGGCGGTCAAAAGATACCGACAGGCAATACCCTAGGCCAGGTGACCACAAGTATCCAACAGGGCCGAGGGCACTAGGCCAGCCGAGGTGGCATCGTGTACTAACAACAGGAGCCCACAGAGTGCGGAAAACTAACTATGATCCCCTGCACTCCGCCAGCGCACCGGCTTCACCCAAGCCCTGCAGCTAAACAGCCCACCTCCCGCCGCCGCCAGCAATGACACGTCTGGACAGGGGCTCAAGGAGGTGCAAAAGGCAACCTGCCACGGTCGCTCTGACAGGTGCGAGCCTGTCCGTGCCAACAGCCCTCCCCCTCAACCCAAAGTACGAAGCGGCAAGAGCGCTTATCCAAGCGCTTATCCAAGCTCTCAGCTGCTAGTCCGGAACGCTCCGACAAGCAGCTGAGATAACTGGGGGGAAAGGGGACCGAATTCGCTGCTCTCGCCCGGCAGCTAGAAATACCCGCCTCCCAGCCCGCTCCCCAGGACAACGCCACCTGACAGCTCCGGGAGGCGAAGCGAGAAGAATCCGCTGCTCCCGACAATCAGCTGATCGTCGGGAGCAAGAAGCCTGCCGCCGCTTGCCCAGAGCAAGCCAGCCGGCACTCGCGACAGGCGCGCCCGATCTGGAGGCGCAGTCAAGCCAAGGTTTCTCCCGACAATCAGCTGATTGTCGGGAAAGAAAGAACAAGCCGCAGCTTGCTCGCCAAGAACGGCGCAAGGAGCTCCCAGGATGGGGTGCCCGTCGCTCCAGGAAAGAAACAGGTGATTGTGGAGGCAGGCTGAGGGGAGCGCGCCAAGAGCTTATAAAGGGCGCGCTCACCTACCGTAGGCTACGCTGATAGCGGAGCCAATAGCTGCCTCCCTCAACCGGCCGGCAAAGGTGCCCCTGCTCGGCACGAGGCCGGGCGGAGCAGCCACAAATGATGTTTGCATATGAACTGTATTCACAAAAATGTTTTGGAGTTCTAACAGTAACATTAGGATCCAATAATATTAATATCATTGATCATGCAGACACTGTGTCTGTACTTGCTTAATTACTATTATGCTTCCAGTGTAATCTGCAATGTAGTATTTATTACACATTTCAGTTGATATTTTATTAGACATGGAGTTCCCTAAATTTGCTGAGTTTCCTTTGAAACTCTTCTGAAAAGTGTTTCCATTCAGTGTGGTGTGTTAGTACCACAGAGACAATCTTGTAAAGGCTCACAAAAATTAATGTTAATAAGAGGGAAACGAGCAATCTTTCAAAGCAGACATATGAATTACGCGTAGCTCAGCTCTTCCCAGACACATTTTTGAGGCCCGTGGTACAACTTATTTCAATGGGAAGCAACTTAAAAAGGGAAGCACCAATTAACTGAGCCCAAATATCAATTACTGGAATAATTTCTACTCAGTATGACCTAACAATGAAGCTTCCATTTTAGCTTTTTCAGAATAAGACTCAGATTGCAGTCTGTCTTGGACTGAGGAGACAGCCTCATTCTTTGATGTCTCCATAAATGCTCCTTTGCATTCAGCTAAGTCCATCTAACACTACATCTTGATTCTGTTACAGCATAAAATCCTTAAGTAAAACATACAGACACAGTCCTCTTTTTTATCTTACTAGGTTTTATGAGCTGGCTTGGAGCCATTTTAATCCTTTAAGAAAGCCCACATACACAGGGATTCCTGTGAAATACTGAAGAAGCCAAACTTCACTTCAGATATTGAAATCTTCATAGAGGTGACCATTCAGGACTTGTTTTCTGGCACTCCAAAAGTCCTAAAGGACCCTCAAAAACTATTTTTTTAAAAAAATAAAGCATATACAACGCAGCATATAATCAATCTATTTCAAAAGTGGGCAATAATAAAGAAAGATAATCATTAGACCTATATTACTAGATTATATTATTGCATTTATTTCAACAGTACAAGTTCCGTGTTACCTTCCCAGCACAACAGACACTCAGGGCCTGGGCAGCATCATGGGGGATCAAAGAAGTAGCCAGCCAGTCAGGCACTGGCTGCCTGCCACTCAGAGATTCTCACCCAACAAAGCAACAAATAATAAAACAACATCAAGAACAGCAGACAACTCTCCAAGCTGTGCACAAACATAACATACTCCCATACAACCAAAACAAGAATACTGGCATAGTCACAACATCCACATTCTGATCCCACCAAAAAACCCAAAAAAAAAAACACCAGTCTCAGCCTCCCACCAAAACCATAATGTCATATTTAATTAATCATATCACCATTTTTAGAAAGCAGTCAAATAAAGAAAGCACTTCATACACATACTAGGGGAAAAGATGGCAACATTAAAAAACAACTGCTCTTGCACCTCCACAACACATAAAACAACAACAAACTAACTAACAAAAAGGAGAGACAAAAATCCCCCCAAAATGGATGTGTGTGTGTGTGTGGGTGTGTGTGTGCGTGTGCACGTACGTGCGTGCGTGCACAAAGAATACTTCCAAGGCCATCAAATAGAGTCACAAATTTCAGCTGTCCCAGACATTTCAGTGGGTTGCTGACAGCCACCTCAGGACATTCTTGGATTTAAAAATTATCAGGCAGTTTGACAGAGAAAGAGCGAATGGTTACACAAAAGAGGAACCCCCCCCCCAAAAAAAACCATGTACCCCTCTTTTGCAATCATGACTTGCTGGTAATTGTGGAAAATGCATGAATTAGATGAACAATAGCCTCTTTTGTACAAGCTGCTGCTATGTAGAATAGCGCAAAAGATATTAGGAACCAGGTAGGCATGAGAAGTAAGGTGTCGAGAGAGGTAGTGATACTGAAGGAGGAAGAGAAAACAAACTGGACTCGCTGTTGTCACACTCTCTTCTGCTTTGGCCACAGAGGCAGCTCATGCATGACTGGCCACAGTTTCTTCCTAAAATTTAGGGTGAAGCCACAGTCAGCATAGCCTGTCTACGTGTGGAATCTAATTGCGGTATAAGGCACTCCAGGTTTACAAAGCAAAATTGCCACATGAGGGGTTCAACTTGTGCATGCACAAGTTGTCGTGTGCTGTCAGCTTCAACATAGAGCAACCCTATGAATGAACCCATGGAACCACTGGCAATGGAACCAATGACCTCAAGAGGTGGTGAGGGCTCCAACACTGGAGGCTTTCCAGATAACTCCCCCCGGCAGATATCCTTTGAGTTGCCTTGCTCCATGGAGCAGGGGGGTGGACTTGATGGCCTCAGAGGACCCTTCTAGCTTCCCTCCTCTATGATTCTATAAGCAATATCCAATATGTTTTCAAATAAAACAGGTTTTTTTTCCTTGTTCGCTTTCTTTACTGGCCAGCTTTCACACCCATACATGATATTGAGTAAGGGGTGAAAAGGTTATGTCATTTTTGTCACACACACAAATAACTTAACAAAAGTTATTTGTTTTGACCATACCTCCCAGTAAATAGAATAGCCAGTGGTCATGCTGTCTGGAGAATCTAGGAGATATACTCCAAAAAAGGCAAATGTACTAACTTTTGCATAAGCACTTCTGCCTTATTGCCAAAATGCAAAGCAATTCCAAAGGATTGTTAGATGTACCCACTAACACTCTCAGCAGAGCAAATGGTAAGGTGTGTGTGTGTGTGTGTGTGTGTGTGTGTGTGTGTGTGTGTGTGTGTGTGTGTGTGTGTGTGTGTGTGTGTGTGTAGGACTTCACAAGATGATAGTTTTTGGTGATACAAATTATCTTGTGCAGGAGGGAGAAGTTTGGAGAGTAGAGAACGAGGAGATGGGGAGGATGTTTTGCATTTGTTTACTTTGAAAAATGTAAAAATATAGCCTACAAGAAATAACTGAAGCATTTGTCTTAGAATATAGTTGCCAAGTGAGGCCGAACTGTCGAAGTGAAGGGAAGGAAGATCCCTGCCAGACACAAAAACAGAAACAAAACCTCCCTACCCCTTTGAATTATAACTTTTTACCTTGAGAGCCATCAAAATTATAGCCAATTTCACTTGTAGTCCCTCACTGCGGCAGAGCCCTGACAGGGGCTTACTCAAAAAGAGAGGGCAGTCAATAAAAGTGAAATGTAAGTGTATCTTTAATGGCAGGTTCTGGTAGGCTTCCCCCTCACCCTCAAAATTATACCATTCCTATTCAAATACCATCTCAAGAGTCTCAGACAGTGTCAAGTACAATCATTGTTACTGCAGTTGCCAAGGTAATCAATTGAAATCATAATGAAGGGAACAGAAGGAAATCAATAGAGTCTGAAATTACAAATAAAGAGAAGCTATCGTTTAAAAGCATTTGGCTGAAATCTTCCATATTAATGGAGTCAGAAATGGCTGTTGTCATTCAGAAGCAGTGTGGTGCATAATTCACTTGAGTGCATTAGAACACCTAAAAGCAATTGGAACAATTAGGGTTGCCTACCAGGGAGCTGTCCACCTTTGCAGGAGCATCACTTTGTTGTTTGTTACTGTTTCCCCCAATGTTTTCATGTTTCCAAAACCGTACTTTCCCCTCCCTCCTGGCAGGAGGCAGGTTGACATGTGCGGCAGTATTAAAAACGCATCAAATCCTGGCCAGCTTTCTTTCATCCACGCGTATCTGGCAAGCTCGCCTGCCCGAGAGCTTGTGCTGAAGAAGGCATCAAGCAAAGCTGCAGGGCAGAAAGAAATGGATTGGTTAGACAGTCATAGCTAGAGAACAGTGGCTGGGAGGTAGCACCACCGTCGGCTTGGGTTGACATGTCAGGGAGGAAACAGTAGGAGAGGGTTTGGAGCTGGGTGGCCATCGTGAAGCTAACTTTTGAGGAAGGGGAAAGTAGTGAGAAATAAGGCCTCGAGGGCCACCAGAAGTGAAGGGAAGTGGCACATTGAACAATCCTCACTTCCACCCTCTCAGAAAGGCCACGGATGTCAATCTTTAGGAAGTACATCCCTGACTACATTGAAGTCTAAAGACTCTGCTGGTCTGAGTCTTACCTCGGCCTCGTCACACTTCACCCACCATGTTCCCTAAACTCTTTGAACTGTCATGGCTTCCTGGGGATAAACGGTGAGAACAGAGGATTCCCTGTGTGGGAGGTCTCCCTGTCACAGAGCTGTCAGCGTTTCACGCAACTTTAGCTCCCCCTTGGGGGAAGGCCATGACAGTCAAAATGGCTGGAAGATTCCTGCCTACATGATAAGAATGGGTTTGGATCAGTATATATATTGCAGGATAATTCCAAGTGATCAGCAAGATGAATAGATATGAGCACCAAGATTAAAAGACTTTTCCATTAGTTGATTTAATAAAGCCCCGAGGACTCCCCTCTCTCTGCTTTCCATTGGAGGTTTTATTCTTTTCCTTTCCCTTATATCAGCAAAGTATTGGTCAGGCTAGAACAAACTGGCTCTCATTTTAATCAAGCGACAAAGTCAGGGATCATAGGGCATAGAGGGGAAGTGGTCAACAGCAACACAATAAAAGATGCTTTCGTGGCGTCCTAATAATGTTACAAAAATGCCTGAGGTATTGGCAGTAAGATATTTTTCTTTCTTTCTTTCTTTCTTTCTTTCTTTCTTTCTTTCTTTCTTTCTTTCAGTTCCCCAAACCACTGATTGGCTCTTTTGCATGACATTTAATAAAAACTTTCCATTGCCAGTTACATAACAGCAATTAAAATCCTCATCGAATCTATCTTTACTATTTAGAGTCTTCCACTGGGGAGCATTTGCCTCAGCAAACATCTGCAATGAAAGGCTATTTAATCTTAATAACTAAACAGTCAGTTATACTAATTCGTCTCTTTTATTGCCAGCTTACACTGGAATCTTTACCTGGGTCCTTTGGACAAGGAGAAGCAAGAAATGAGGACCAAAAGGCTATGCCCTCATTTAAAGCAGCTAAGTCCAAAGACTGATGTTAAATGTTTGTTAGCCTTTGCAAAAAAATTACGGTCGGTAACCCAACATTTGCTATCTCAAACGGGTGCCTTGCCTGTCATACTGGATATGTGTGAGTTCACAGAGTTGTTCTAAAAATATAGGCAATAAGGGGTGTTTGGGAAATTAATTCATGAAGGTACGTATCAACACAACAATCAGTATATATTCTCTCTTGGGTGCAGCTACAGGTATTTCCGTGACAAATATATTCCTGAATTATTGGCATAAAGTCAATTCACTTGCCTTCTCCTAAGTTTTTTAAACTTTATTTTATATAAACCCCCCCCCCCCAAAAAAAACACCTTGGATTTTTCACTTGCCCTCACTTGTGCTTTCTTATCACCCCTGGCTTTTCAGATTAGTGAGTGGGGTGCAGCTTTTGCCTCATGCCTCATTGTGCTTGGTTTGTGATCTCTGTGCTGTGCCTTGAAGAGTTTCCTGTGGAGCATTATCAAAAGGAAAGATGTTGTCACCTTTGAAGACATCGAGACCTGTTTTCTGGTATCTCTGGTCTGGTCTGGTCGCATCCAGCTCTACCTTTGAAGCCGCTGTTGCTCAGCAATCCATTTGAACTTTTATCAGGAAACCATCCCTGCCCCACAACCCCCCCCCTTATTTTTAATGGCGAGAGAAAGAAATGATGAAACGGAAACGATGTCATCTGTACAACAGGCAAGGGCATAATGCACACTTTGAAAAAGATCCCTGGAAGACGGGCAATTCCTCCATCTCATCTGTCACACCTTTTGAATGCCTGGATAAAGGCCAAAACTAAACCAGGCAAGGTATTTACACTTTTATTAATGCGGTGAACGCTTCTGCACCTCATAGAAGATCAGTATGGTTTACACCGTTTGTCTGAAACTCGCAGTTAACGTATTTTGACACTTCCGACAATTTAACATTGTTATAAAGACAGCTAAAACATCAGTTCAGTATGTTTTCCACCAAACTGAAAATTGGATCCACTAAGTCAGAAAGGGGTGTGTGTTGTCCGGTGTAGTAACTCTAAATCTTAAAGAACTGGGAGGTGGGCAGAAAAGAAAAAGAAGGAGGGTATGAGCACATTCGATCTCTTCTGATCTTGGAAGCTAAGCAGGGTCAGCCCTGGCTAGTACTTGGATGGGAGACCACCAGGGAATACCAGGTGCTTGTAGGTGCCTGGAGTAGGAACTGGCAAACCACTCCAGTATTCCTGCCAAGAAAACTCCATGGACATGGGGTCACAAAGGGTCGGTCACGATGGTAATGACACAGCCTTTCAAAAAGAAGGCTGAGGGGGGAAATATGATGGCTATGTTTAAATATTTGAAAGGAGGTCATATTGAAGAGGGAACAGGTTTGTTTTCCATGGCTTCAGAGACTAGGACTCGGTTGCAATGGTTACAAACTGCAGGAAAAGAGATTCCATCATTAGGAAGAACTTCATGACAATTAGAGCTGTTCGGCAGTGGAATATGCTGCCACAGAGGGTGGTGGAGTCTCCTTCTTTGGAAGTTTTTAAGCAGAGGCTGGATGGCCATCTGTAGGAAATACCGTGATGGGGTTCCTGCATGGCAGGGGGTTGGACTAGATGACCCTTGAGGTCTCTTCCAACTCTACGATTCTATGATTCTAACAACAAAAAATTCAGTTTAAAGCAGAAGAAAGTTACGGCAATACGTTCCCTGATCAAGCTGAGCAACTCTTATGATTGACTGAACCCTTGTACTGTGCTAATAACTTGCTGTCTACACATGTAGCATAGAATGCCTTGCGAATTGATTTAGCAGTAAACATGCAAGGGTGAGCAATGGCTTTGAGAGCCTTGCTCACAATATTTGTCATGTCACATCAGCCAAGAGTGGTGGAAGGTGGTGATAAATGCCATTTCTGAAGAGGAATCAGTATTTATGAACAGCAGATGAAGCTGGGTAGAGTGGTTAAGTGCAGCTTTGAGACATAAAACCCAACTTGATTAAATAGTTCACCAAATACCATTTCAAAGTGGGGATAAGAAGCTTCCATTTTCTGTCAAAATCCTGGATGTCAACTTGAATATCCCAAATATTTTTACTTTACATGAGTGTTTAGCTGCAGTAATGAACTGGATGAGGATGAACAAATTGAAATTAAACCTAGACAAGACGGAGGTGCAGCTGCTCAGTCAAAAGGAAGAACAAGGGATAGGAATTGCAACCTATAATGGATGGGATCCACTCCAATTGAAAAAAAAAGAGGTGCACAGCTTGGGGGTGCTCCTGAACTCATCCTTGAGCCTAGATGTCCAGGTCACAGCTGTGCCAGGAGGGCATTTGCATAATTAAAGCTAGTATGCCAGTTACGCCTGTTCCTTGTGAACCCTGCGCTAGTGACATCCTGGCTACACTACTGTAATGCACTCTATGTTGGACATCCAATGAAAAGTCTTAGGAAACGTCAACAGTTCCAAAATGCAGCAGCCAGGTTGCTGACTAGGGTGGGTTACAGAGATCACATTACACCTCTATTAAAGCAGATCCACTGACTGCCAATCAGCTATTGAGCACAATTCAAAGTGCATACCTTAGTCTACAAAGCACTATTCGACCTGGGTCCTAGCTACGTCCAAGATTAAATCTCACAGTATGAACCGGCTCAGGTGTTAAGGTCATCAGGAGAGGCCCTTCTCTCCATCCCGCCACCCTCACAGGTACGTTTTGTGGGAACCCATGAGAGGGCCTTCTCAGCTGTGGTGCTCAGACTCTGGAACTCCCTCCCACTGGAGGCCAGGACTGCCCCATCCCTGCTGTATTTCTGGAAACAGGCAAAGACCTTCCTCTTCAGGCAAGCTTTCCCTGAATTATTACCATACAGGAGTACAGGGCTACCCACTTATTGGCAGCTGCTGTCCAGTGCTTCTGCCTTTTTTTTTTTTTTTAAGATATCGCGGAGATGCTAGGAATCAAACCTGGAATGTTCTGCATGGAAATGCTGCTCTCTGTCACTTGGCTATACACTCTCAGGCCATTTCTCTCTATCTCAATCTTTGTCTCTCAACTACAGACACTCTCCTTCTTAGACATGACTTAGGCCGTTACTTCACGAACCGCTCGCTTCGCGGCAAGCCCTCATTTCTGTGCGAATCGATCATTTCAGTCCGCACGCTCCTCCTTTTTGGCTGCGATGCCACCCCAACCACGCCCCCTTTACCGTGCTCCAAGCGGGGTGAGTGGTTCCCCTGCCAGCAGCCGGGAATCTTTTCGCTTCGCATCTCGCTTCGCTCCCAACGTGACGTGTGGTCTCGGTTTTTGGCTTTTATTTCAAGTTTTTTTAAAAAATATTCAAACAGGGATATCGATGCATCGCTATATCGTTTCATCGCTTTGCGCTGTTACTTCCTCGCTTGAGTAGCGGCAGCGGCGGCGGCGGTGGCGGCGGCGGTGGGAGCAGGAGGAGCCGCTGCCGCCTTGCCTGGCCAGAGCAGGGCACCCGGGGCAGGCAGCGTGCAAGCGGCGGAGGGCGGGCGGCTGTGCCATGCGGGGTTCCCCCCGAGTAGCGGCGGCGGCGGCGGCGGCAAGGGGGCTGCCAATGATGCCAGGAAACAGTTGAAATCAGTAGAGCCATTGCAACTGACAGTCCAGCATCAGTGCATCGATAAGCCGTCGGTAGGTATTTTTTTAAAGGACGGATGGGAAATAAGGAACGTTGAAAATTGGCATGCGAATGCGAAGGGAGCACGTGAGGTTGTGCTCGAATCGGTCCTAAAACTGCAGCTCGTGAGTACTGAGAAACACTAGCAGAACATGTGACCGCCACGTGACCGCCTCCGAATTCACAGCGAAGGCAAGGTCGGTTTGAAGCGAGGCACTTCGTGAAGTAACGGCCTATGTCAAATGCAGGGCGTCCTGCTCTGTAGGTGCCACATACTTCCTGGTTTACATGGAAGCTGTCAAAGAGGGTCTGCCAGTTCTCATCACCACTACTCAGCATGTCCAATGATCAGGGATAATGGGAGGTAGAGTCCAACAACATTTGGAAAGATACAGGTTCTCCCAATCTCCCCTTAGGACAACAAGCTAGAAACATGAAGAAATTTCACTACTGTATTGTATTATTATGATTGAGACAAAGTCTTCTTTAACGATTAGCATGATTCTGGCCTCCAGTGGAAAAACAAGACACAAGGATTCAGATTTATCTCTAGTATCTCTTAAGTTTTCTGAAGCCAAGAACTCACACACACACACACACACACACACACACACAGAGAGAGAGAGAGAGAGAGAGAGAGAGAGAGAGAGAGAGAGAGAGAGCAGACAAGGACAAGCTGTTTGTTCACGACTGGCCAACAACCAAATTGATACTTATGGTTTTCTAAAATCTGCACTTCTTATTTAAAGTTTTAGCAAATTCTGCAAAAAAGAATATTAATAATGACAATGACGATAAGCAATCATGCACATTATCTCTGAACTTATTGCCATTTCACTGTACAGTATGTGGAAAAATGCATGTGCATTTTCTTCCACTGTGTAAGGTGGGGGTTTGATTTATAACCCTACAACAAGCTTGTTTTTCCACCACACAATGACCGTTGGCAGCATGACAAATCTCTCAATAATAATACCATCCTATATCATGAACCTGTTCTTTTATGATATTCTTTGACCTACATTTTTCAAGAAAAATGTACAATTTGCCAGTCTGGAGAAGTTTAGGGAACTGTTAAGCAACCACTGGTATGCTACTGTTAGCTCCAATTTAGAATAGGTTAATTTGACTCAATTAATGGATCTGGTGGACTCAGTTGGACTACAGTAACCCCCCGCCTATTGCAGGGGTTAGAGACCCACCCCACCTGCGATGCCTGAAAATCCGTGATATGCGGAAGCGGGTGGGGTGGGGCCTGGGGGGTGGGGGGTGATCAGACCCCCCTGCCGCTCCTGGCGTGCGCTGGTCTGAGAGGTCTTGGGGCAGCACGCGCTGGTGGCGTTGCAGGATCTGACCTCCCGCCGCCGCCTGCCCGCGGCGCCCCAAGATTTCTCGGACTGGCGTGCACCGGGGGTAGCAGGGGGATCTAACCTCCTGCTGCTGCCCCTCCTGCGCTGCCCCGAGACTTCTCGTCTGGGGCCGTCTCCATTGAAATGCATTGGTTCAATGCATTTCAATGGAGAAATTTTCCCCATTGGAAAACAATGCCTCAATGCTTTCCAATGGGGAAAAATTTCTCCATTGAAATGCATTGAGCCAATACATTTCAATGGAGATACGTTTGACCCGCTGCCCCCTCAGAGGAGAGCGGGGGCAACGCAGGGTGATGCGATCTCCCCCCTGCGTGGCCCCGAGGCTTCTGGGAGGAGTGCGGAGCTGCGGCACGGGGCGATGCGATTGGCCCCCCGCTGCACCCCCCCTGCGGCCCCAAGGTGCAGGTACTGCGATCCCGCGATATAGTGGGACCGCAGTACCTGAACCGTGAAATGGCAGGGGGTGACTGTACTCTGATTGTTATAGCTGTGGAAATCCCCTTCTATCATGGAGACTGACTAATGGATGTTAATGGTTGTCCTTATCATAAAAAGGTAAAGGTAAAGGTCCCCCTCCCCGCACATGCGTGCTAGTTGTGTCTGACTCTAGGGGTGGTGCTCATCTCCGTATTCAAGCTGAAAGAGCCAGTGTTGTGCAAGTCTATGGCCACATGGCCGGCATGGCTCCAAGGAAACACTGTTTTACCTTCCCACTTTTTATGGCAGTACCTATTTATCTACTGGAATTTTCATGCTTTCAAATTGTCAGGTTGACAGGAGCTGGGGTTATCAGCAGGAGCTCGCTCCGCTGTGTGGCACCCTGGATTCGGACTGCTGAGCTGCCGACTTTGCAGCCGACAGTTTTTGGAGCTTTAGTCCACTGAGCCACTGTGCCCCTCCCCCCATCCTTATCATATGCGTGAGCAATTATCCAAATGAGATGCCTTTTCCCATCCAGCCCACAAAGAATGGTGAATCTGGGTGACCGGGGTTGGGTTGGGTTGTGTGGTTGCTGGAGAGGGAAATGCTACCAGTGGCTCCATATAGACATTAGACAGCGTGGAGGGCAGCATGCAGTGTGGAAGGCCATCAGACGACAGTGAAAGGTGTGAGCATATCTCAAACCATTGCATGAACTGGAATTATTCTCATGGGAAGAAGATAACTTTTGTTAAATGCTGTCTCTTAAACAGAAACACCAATTTACAATAACAGATCTAAATTATTCAGAGGGATACTACGGCTAATGATATTCAGTTGTTGAGATGTCCAGCAGAACCAAAAGGCTTCTATTGTATACTGTCCAATCCTCAGCGTAGGTGGTCAACTACCTGTAAGTGACCAAAGCTATCTCTATCCCCAAACCAGGCCGGAAACCAAAGAAAATGGTCAATGACACGTCCCATTGTGAGAAGGTTTCAGAGATAGTCCATAGTATCAGCAGTTAAAATGTTATTAGGTTGCCAAGAGGTGGGCACAAACTAAAGTACAAACCCCAAACCAGTTTGTTTTTTTGGGGGATTCCTGAAAGTCGCCACAAACCACACACCATCACTAACCACTCAGTCTTCTGGTTTCTGTCCAGCTTCTGTGGCTAGAATGGGGAAACAACAACAACTCGAGAACATGGAGAAGAGTATCCATTTTGGCTAGATAGACCAATGGCCTGACTTGTAACAAAGCAGTTTCACACATTTCATTTAAACATCAACTTGAAAATTCTGTAGACATTTGTATCAGATGGTTGTATGAGGAACAGCACTTCTCTCTCTTTTCCAACTTCCCCCAAGGGAAAACTCTCTCATAATGGTTGTGAGTGCCCTTGAATAGAGAGGACCATGTCACATGGGGCTCCAGTATGAGAGGGAACTGCACCTGGAGAGGTTTTGATTTATGAACTATTTGATCTAGTGCAGCCACAGTCATCAAGGTCTCTGATGCAGGAGGTGGGATTGCAGCCTCCTCTCAGCCTCCCTCCGCCACAAGTCGATGACAGCCTCCGCTGTCATGCAAGTGGCGGGATACAGGGACAGCCAGGCGAGAATGGGGCTCTGTCAGACACCCTGTGGCGATGACAGCCGGGCTGTCATCGCCAGCGGGGAAGAACAAAATGATCCTCACCGAACCAATTTTTCCAGTTTGTTTCGTTTCGTTCTTAAATTACTCTGGGGCTCGTTATTCATTTCGTTATCTAACAAAACAAATAATGAATAACAGAATGAAAAATGGGTATGTGTATATATATATATATACACCCAAAAACACCCAAACAACATGAATAAACGAGATGACACCTCCCGCTTGCCTGACATCTGGAAACTAGCCCTGGTCATGCCTCTGTCACAAAGACTGACACCAGGTCCAAAAGGCAAGATGCCACCACCTTCCACCAAACACAAACCCAGACCCTTCCCACAGATGAAACGAAAACCATCCAATAACAAAAATGACTGCATCCGGCACCCCACTCCAGTCACCACATGGAGCACACTCACACACCCCAAAAAAACATTGGGAGACCACAGAATAGCCAGACCAAAATTTTCCAGTTTGTCCACCAAAGCCCAGGATACTGCCAGAACCTACCAGCCATCTAACCCACCAGCATGTAAACAGCCATCTAAACAGCCATCAAGTTAATCCCTTAACGATCGCCTCAGCCACACAGCAGATCACAAAAGAACAAAGGAACAAAGGAACCTACAATCAGCAACAGAGCAAGCAAACCACACACCCCCAGCAGTATTTTAGAAGGACTTCAACTGAGACCACACTTTGCTTCAAGAAGAAAAACAAACCAGCCTGAATAACAGCCAAAACAACCAGATGAAAATGTATATGTATATATATATATAAAACACACACACAGTACATATGTTTTTGACAAAAATGGCAAAATAAGAATTGGGATTCTGAACTGGAACAGTCTTTTATATTTTAATTAGCAGGATATGAAAATCTATCAACAACACAACAACAACAACAACACTTTTTGTACATTCTTTGAAAAAGAGGGTATTGCCCTCAAAAGCTTGCAATTATTTTTGTTATTTTATTAGTGGCCTATAAAGGTTATCACTTACAGCCTAGTCTTGCAATTGTATTTTGTAATGGCCACATGGCTCCCCCCTTTTTTTCTTCAGTGGACTGATGATGATGATGGTGGTGGTGATGATGATGATGATCCTCTTACATGTAAAATGATGACAATAGTGGCTAAAGCTCAGGTGCATGGGATTTTCATGATTTTATTTTAAGGTAAGAAAAGGCATTTTGATGGTAAATCTATCTTTCAGACATGCTTAAAAAACTATTACCGTCAGCACACACAATCCAGAGAAAATTAGGCATACTTGATCCATTGATTTCATTTCAGTGAAACAAGCAAGACTAATTTTCTCTGGGATTAGAGCAAAGATTTACAAGACATATTACAAATAAGTTCAACAACACACCATCTTCAGAACAGAATTATGTTTAACCTTTAAGGCACAACTGCATCACCGGACACTACGATTCCCTGGCATGCTACAAGCAGTAACATATCCTTCAGTTACCAGGAAATCATCAGAGAGAGGGGAATTTTTAGTACACAGCCTTACATTTTCTTTATACTTGCCCATTCCAACACAGAGGTTTCATATACCACTGTGCTGAAGGTTGCCTGTTAACAACAGTGGCCCCTGGTGTAAGTGTGGGGAGTCCGGGGAGGTGAAGTGTCCTCTGTCCAGGCCATAAGCCACCAGTACCTGAAAGTACAATGGAGCCTTCTTTTCCTCTCACCCCCTCTTTTTCTTACCATTGGTAACCCTAGACAACAGCACAGCAAGTGTCACACCTTGTAACATCTGTAAAATTTGCATTTGCACAATTGATGCAATCTGTGCAAAAATTTTCTCACAGGTGCAAAACCTCTTGTGATTACTGACAGAAAATAGTCCACTGTCCAACAGTCAAGGAGGGAAAACTGTGGAAGTGAAGAAGGCAAAAGAGAATTTACCTTCCTTACTCAAAGAGCTCCTGCCTGGCACAAAATAACTTACTGACATTCATGCCTTCATATAGGAGTGAGGAACCTTCAGCCTTCTGGCTGTTTTGAACCACAACATCTTCAGTCCTTTATAGGTTTGGAATTCTGGGAGCTGCAGTCCAAAACATCTGGAGGGTCAAAGGTTTCCCACCACTGTTTTAGTGGGTATTTGAACATTGATTTCCCCTTATTTTAGCTAGATGGGAAACTCAGTGAATATTAGTGTTTAGCTGTAAATCTAGGGTTTGGGACTTTGAGTCTCCTGCAAGAAACGCCAGCCTATGTACTTTTGGGCAAACTGCACAATCCCAGAGGGCTCTCAGAAGAAGGGACTAGTAAATCATGTAGGAATGCTTCAGATCTAGGAAAGTCTAGGATATGTTCTTCCCATATATCAGAACCAACTTGAGGGTGCATAGCAATTATTATTACTAGTCCCTCGTCTAACATTGGTTGAAATCCTGTTGCTTAATGTAGTAAATCATGGTTATAAAAAGCCCATTTAATCTATAGAACTCACCCAATCCCCACTGGTTCAGTGGACCTACTCCAGCTGCAACTTACTACACCAAGGTGAAGGGCTTCACCCATTTCAATCAGAATGTCACATGGCCCATCATGAGGTAAAACTAGCCACTTCCTGTAATGGCGATTGTTTAGATAGGTAAATCATCTTGTCGTTGCACTGTCATCTTTGCTTAAACTGCAATGGTGAAAAGCATTTGTGTGTTATCACGCTGCGGAGTTGACTTCGCCCCATAAACAATCAAGGCCTGTTCAAAAGTGGTTATTCAGGTCAATACACAAAGAGAAAACTGGGATTGAATACTCCAAGTGAGATGGGGAGGGGGCACTAATTGAGGAAATTGGTTTAATGAACAACATTACATTGATACCTTTAGGCATACACAAATTGGCCCATTATACCCAGTGTGTTCTCCATTCTTCTGTTCTCCTCTCACTGTGGCATTCTGCAGAACAGTTAGTTAATCTTTGCAGTGCATTCTGAACATATAAAAATGCTGTGCAAGTAGTAATTATTCTCAGGGCAACCCTGTCTTTCCTGCAGGTCCTCCCACCTTAAATTTCAGGAGGGAAAAAAAAGAAGATGAATCAGACCCAGTTTGCATGTGTCGCAGAGCACTACCACAAAAAGAAGTGACTTCAGCCTGAACCCCATTGTTGCCACTGTCAGGCAGTTTCAGCAGGTCACTGTTAGAAAGCTGACAAGAGTACAGCTCTGCAGGATGATGGTATCCTTGGAGATTTAACAGCCGCCGACTGGTGATTAATTAAAGTTGGGAAATTTCTCCTTTAAAACACACTCTCTTCCCCTCACACACACACATACAAACTCCCATCTTGATTGCAAATTACTCCAGGGATAAATGAACAACAGGACTCTCGCCAGTGTAGCTGGTCGAAGCTTTTAACACATTAAAACAGCATTGATCACCCAGTTAGTATGCAGGCAGCTGAGGGAAGCAGGGTCAGTGGTGCCAATTCAGAAGGGAGGTAGGAGTCTGCGTGTTTTTCCACCCCAGCCGAAATAGTTCATTTCAGAGTTTCAGTTTAAAATGAAGTGAACCAGATTGGACGTCTCCCAAGAACAGCGTTTGCTTTTGGTTAGCTGTAAGTGCCACTTTCCTTTTATTGGAAGGCAACCCAAGGAATATCTCCTTGTTTTCATCTGTACTCTCTTAGACGGTTACTTCACGTCCATTCTCGTCCCGGGAGGAAGTTCGTTGCGTGTTGATGTTGGTCGCAGTCACGTGGTTTTCTTGAGGTTCTGTCCCTGTTCCTGTGTACGCACTGGAGTGATTGATGATACCGGCATGACTGTTTCCACACGTCCTCGTTCCGTGATGAGATGTGAAATTCCATGCCTTTGTTCTCCGTTTTTTTTTTTTGCCCAACCTTCTGTTTTTCGATGTTTTGATTCTCCAAAGCCTTGCCTTCAATGCATTACGGGGCTAAGTTTGAGGCATTTGTCTTTTAATCTCGCTGCACTGCGTTGCTGAATCCATAGGGAATGTACTGGCGAATGGCACTTCGCACTCCTGCCACTAGATGGAGAATGGCATGTTGCGTGACAAGCCTTACCTCACGGGCACTCATATCGGAACGAGAAGCGTGATGAGCAGATTCCCGAGGCCAGGGAGGGGAATCTCTCATCCTGCTTCAATCGCAGTTCAGGGGGCATGGTCGGAACGAACTCCCCTTGTCCCGCAATGGACGTGCGGTTAGATTTCTTCATGCCAGTCCCAAGTGGGACCGCAAACAGCGATGAGATGGACGGGAAGTATCAGCCTTACCTAGAAGCTTCACAGACTTCACCTGTGAGATTGGAGATTCACATGTCTGGTTACGCATAAAACCAGGAAGCTCATATAGGAAGTTGCTGCCATAGCAGAATTGGTCTAGATTACAGAAAATTAATTAATTCATTATTAATGATTTTTTTAAAAAAATAATAACAAAATGAAACAATAGAAAATGATTCATTATACTACATGGGTCTACTCTCCTAGGCCCTAAAGGCACCCAATTTTGTGGGTAGCTCAAGAATCCAGACAGCAGACTGGAAATTGAAATCTATGTGCAGAGAGATGGGACCGAGGAATGGATGATGGACCAGTAAGATAGAGTGGTCCAACTGGGAAGAGATGGGCTGTGAGATATACCAGTGTGGAGGATGATTTTATTATGATTGGAAAAGATCCCATGCAAAAACTCTTATGAAATCAAGAAGATATGTTAAGATCCGGCTTCTCTTGACCATAAACCTCTTTTATTTAAATTTAAAGAGAGAATATTTCCAAAACAGAAAATGGTGTTTCATTTTATTAGTAGATGGAATTTTTTAGTTTTGTTTCATAATCTATTCTGTGCCCATCTCTAATCTAGATTCCTTCTTTCCCATGATGAGAACTTTTATCATTTCTTCTTCTTTCCAATACTTTTCACCTGACTACTTTGCCTGCATGCTTCCAGCAACCTGTTCCTCTTTTACATGCCTAACTCAAATCCCACACTGTTCTGACACCTGAGACCTTCATTACTAGAACAAGTGGTCTTGACATTTGAGACCATTTTAAAAAAAATCCCAAATGTCCTTCCTCCTCCACCCCACCCCACCCTCTGAAGTTTTAACTGCAATTATCCAGCAGTCAGGAGAAACCACTACACATGTGTCCAAGTGTGTTGTGATTTTATTGTATGCCATTGTCTAGTCATGTTTGGGAGTGAGTTAGATCAACAGATAATGCAGGAAATTCTTGGGGATTGGCACAGTCATATTTGCATTATTCCCCACTGAATCAAACCAGGGTTTTCCCCCTCAATCCATAGCTTTTCTGTTTGCTATGGGGGCTTCTCGTTTTTCTTTTTAAAAAACCAAATGTATTTGCATTGGTTCAGGCGGTTGTGATTGCTTTAGTCAACAGGGAAGGGTTTGTAGATTTGCAGGAGACACATTTAAAGCAGAACTACCATTGCCACCAGGAAACAAGGCTAACTGACAATTTCCTACTTTCTTTCCTACAATCTTTCTGCTCATTGCCCACCACCACCACCACTTGGGTCACCTATCTGTTCTAGTTCTGGCACAAAAAGCCTTTAAAAGGGAAAAGGAAGGGAAAAAGAGAAACAATCAGATCCAGGCACCAGGTATGGGGAGAAAAACATTCAAATTGTTAACAAGCTGCAAATAAGACTGACTCCAATTTCTTCCTCTCTCTCTCTCTGATTCCTGTGTGGTTGGCAGAAGCAAATTGACCTCAGGGAAACCAGACTCCTAGGTGCAACTTCGCAGCAGTTCCATTTGCATTTGTCACACAGTGTAGCCATATCTTTGGAAACTAAAAGCATAGATTTAAATCATCTACGAATTGTAAAACTTTCTCTCCCTCTAACTCTGGGCAGTACACTTTAATGCAAAAGGCTAGCACCACTTTTATTTCAGTGATAACCACTGTAGCTGAAGCAAACGGAAAGTGTTCCAGTTCAACCATTGCAATGCATTGGGCTCTTTTCTCCTGCATGATACAAAGTGGGAAAAAAATTAGACCATAAAGCTTTCCGAGAACGGGAGCACTAGGACTGAGTTACACTTACAAACTTTGATCAATCACCCTGCCCCTTAACTGTGGAAGAGGGCATCAACCGTTAGTTTAACTGGGACCTAGACTTAGGAGGAAACAAAAGAGGATTGATAAGCTCTATCTGGTAGAAATATAACCAGAGTGCCTTTACCACACTTTTTAAAGTGGGGGGCTTTATTCTTTATTTCAACTTCTGTATTGCGCTAGGATCTTCTCCTTCTGCACTGATTTTTGCGCTTAATGGCAGGAATAAAGAAGCAGACTTGGTTGTTTCACCCAAATGTATTTTGGTCAGTCTTAGGAAATACACTGCCCACTTGTGTTTTCTGAACAGTTTGTTTAAATTATGCTATCACTATGCAACAGTCCTGAAAAATTTGATCCAGCAAGTGGGAAGGAGCCACAACTCCGCTGTGTTCCTTAGCAAAGTGCATGGCTTTTTATACCAAAACATCACGGGTTCAGCGTCCGGCACAGACTCAAGTCCCAAAACCTGGAGAGTGGTTGCCAGTCAGCATGGATAATCCTGACCTATATGTACTCACCTTGTCCTGCAATGGACATGCAGTTAGATTTCTTTGTACCGGTCCCCAGCGGGACCACGAACAGTGATGAGATGGACGTGAAGTATCAGCCAAAGACATTTGTAGGAGAAAGAACAAACAACTTTACTTACTTTTCTTACCCCTGCTTGACATTACAGACTTTTGAGACCTGCTTTCTTTACTCCGCACATGCTTAGCAAAGCAACTGAACTGATCTAGAGCAAAAAAAGGGGGACCCTGCCAGCAATAGACTAAAGATGGGGGTGAACAGTAAGCAGAGAGATGGAGCTCTCTTTGAATTCAAAGGCTAGAAAGAATGATTTGTTAATGCTGGATAGAGAGGCAATCACCCCAGCCCAAGAAAGTCCATCCCAGACACACAAATTACAGTTCATGAGCAAAGTTCTAAACAACCTCCAACATTATATACAGTACATTATATTCATGTGAAGAGTTTATAGATGTAGCAGAAGAACACTGAACATAGGGAGCATTTGGACTTGTACGGAATGCAAAGAGCAAGACAGGAGGGGTGAGAAATCTCATAGTGGGCCCCTTGCATGGCAAGGGTTCTAATGGTAAGTAAATGAAATACAGAAGCTCTTCATGCACCTCAACCTCAACCCTTCTGGTCCTGCTGTTGAATAAAATACCAAGCACTAGCAGCATCAGTCTCCAATGTGAAACTTCTAGAAATAAGGCGACACCCCAAGAACACAATCTATACTTCCACACAGACGCGCGCCCCCTCACAGTAGCAATCAGAAGGCCCTTGCTGTGAGGGTGTCATTTATTATTATTATTATTATTATTATTATTATTATTATTATTATTATTATTATTATTATTATTATTATTATTATTATTATTATTATTTTACAAAGCATTTTCCGTGGAAAGAAAAGAGAAATTAATTAGAAAGAAATTAGCCATTCCCTTGCTTGCCTATGGAAGGATAAGAATAGATTCCAGCAATCACCATGGCTGTGTGTATGAACCCATGCAAACGTATGTTAAGTACCATAAAAACAGCACAGAATCTTTTAGACAGGCAAATTCCTGTCTTACAAGCTCCAAAGGTGGTGGTAGATTTAGCAGTACAGTACTACATTTGAACAATTGTTCATATTTCCAAGAGTGAAGCATTCAAAGATCGGGAGACACAGTAATTAACCATACATTTGCAGAACTCTGATGATAGTGCCCCAAGGGGTTAAGCATTTATTCCCAAAGAGGGCCCACATATTAAGATGACAACTCTTTTGTAGATGTCATCCTGTAACGGTTGGTTTTCTGTCCACACACCCATCAAAACGGTAATTACAACAAATCTCATTCTCATTTTGGAATTCTAAAAGGCTTGGTTCCCATCCACTTGGAATGACTCACAATTCAATCATATGCTTGCTCGCTTAGAGGAAGGTCTCACGCTGTGTTCAGTGGTACTGATATCCTGGAAAGGGTTTAGGACTGCAGCTGAAAATATGCTCCTAACCATGTTGGCAACGCAGCCCCTTTTTCTCTTTGCATACAGGCATTTATGATCCTGCATTATATACATGGAAATAACTCTCCCACATAAAAATTAGCCCTTCAATATATGTACGGAAATTGGAAAATATTATCAAATGTTTTTCCTGAAGTCTGTCTATATTACGCTGCAGAAGACATGAAAATTTTTATAATGTGCTGGGTACTTCTGCCAGTAAAAACACAAAGTAAGTGTGTTTGGATGCCTTGCACGATCAGAATCCCCTGCTGCTTTTATGTAGGAAAATTGTGTGTTATAGTAAGTTAGCCTTACTATTATTGTAGCTGAAACATCTGATAGTTTGACAAGCTGTATTGCAAAATCAGTATAGATACCAACTTGGAAGCTGTTTTATAAAGACTTCAAGCTAATCTTCCTAAGAAAATTAGCACCACTGAGAGGCTGTGTGTGTGTGTGTGTGTGTGTGTGTGTGTGTGTGTGTGTGTGTGTGTGTGTGTGTCTGTCTGTCTGTCTGTCTGTCTGTCTGTCTGTCTGTCTGTCTGTCTGTCTGTCTGTTTGTGTGCATGTGTTTAAGTTCACTCAGAGAGTGCTTTCATGATCAACAATGTGGCTCCATAAGAAATGGTAAGTCAGCTGAGGCTCAAACTTCATGTTGTGCCATGTAAATGCTGCACAACTCCCTTTGTGTTTCAGCTTTTCCCTCAGAAATAATTCTTTCTCTCTCTCTCTTTGTCTCTCTCTCCCACCCCCTGCATATATCAGAGACAGAACATTAGGCACATGTCACCTACGCATACTGTATTTAATATGAAATGTGAGACGATAAATATTTTGGGCTGTAAATAATTAGAATCATGGAACTATCATATTATTTTGCAATATTGTCGGATATATATATATATATATATATATATATGTTTTCGTAGATTTTCACGGGTATAGGTATGCATGTTAGGGTGGATTCGGGTTTCTTCCCGTGTAGAAAACGAGGTCTCACTGTCATCTTCAGGCTGGTGTTCTGGCTTCTTTCTTCTTGAAGCAAAGTGTGGTCTCAGTTGAAGTCCTTCTATAAGTACTGCTGGGGGGGTGTGGTTTGCTTGCTCTGTTGCTGATTGTAGGTTCCTTTGTTCCTTTGTTCTTTTGTGATCTGCTGTGTGGCTGAGGCGATCGTTAAGGGATTAACTGCTGATGGCTGTTTAGATGGCTGTTTACATGCTGGTGGGTTAGATGGCTGGTAGGTTCTGGCAGTATCCTGGGCTTTGGTGGAGTGGGGTCCTGTGTCTTGTGAATTCATTTTGGTCTGGCTACGTGTCTGTGGTCTCCCAATGTTTTTGGGGTGTGTGAGTGTGCTCCATGTGGTGACTGGAGTGGGGTGCCGCAGTAGATGGTGCAGTCGTGGTTTTGTTATTGGATGGTGGTTTCGTTTCATCTGTGGGAAGGGTCTGGGTTTGTGTTTGGTGTGGATGGAAGGTGGTGGCATCTTGTGTCCTTTTGGACCTGGTGTCAGTCTTTGTGACAGAGGCTCGTCTGTTGACCAGGGCTAGTTTCCAGATGTCAGGCAAGCGGGAGGTGTCATCACGTTTATTCATGTTGTTTGGGTGTTTCTCTATTTCAATGGCTTCCATGATTATTCGACTGTTGAAGTGTTCAGTTTTGGAGATGAGTTTGGTTCTTTCAAAGTCAATTTCATGACCTGTTGTTTTTATGTGCTGGAAGAGAGAGGAAGATTTTTCTTCTTTTTTGACTGCGTTCTTGTGTTCTGCGATGCGTGCGCTTATTCTCCTGTTTGTTTGTCCGATGTATGTGGCTGGACAGACTTTGCATGGTATTTCGTGAGACTCCTTGGTTTTCTAGCTCAATCTTGTCTTTGGGGTTTCTTAAGATGTTGGCTATTTTTGGTCGGTGCAAAAGGCTGTCTTGATATTGTGTTTGTGGAGAATTTTGCTGATTTTGTCTGTGGTGCCTTTGATGTAAGGGAGGAGGGCGGTGCCGTTGTTCTCTTCTGTTTCTTGGTTCTTGGGGGTGTTTCCTTTTGGATTAGTTTGGTGATGGTGTTTTTTTGGAATGTCGCAATTAAAACATTCGAGAGAGTGTGTAATTCAGTTTTTAGGTGGTCTTTGTCAGCGAGGCGTTTGGTTCTGGAGATGAGGGTTTTGCTACGGAGTTGATCTGTGCAGGGTGGTGGTGTGATTGTGCATTTAAGTAGCGGTTTGTATGTGTTTTTTTCTGGTAGATGGTATACCGGGTTTTTTGTAGATTAGGACGTCCAGGAAGGGAAGTTGGTTGTTGGCTTCTATTTCCATAGTGAATTGTATTTTGGGGTGTAGGCTGTTGAGATGTGTGAGGAAGTTGTTCAGTTTATCTTTCCCGTGTGGCCAGATAATCAACATATCTGAGCCAGAGTTTGGGTTTATGTTCGACTTCTGTAACGCGTTGGTTTCAAAGTGTTCCATATAGGTTTGCGATGACCGGTGAGAGGGGTGATCCCATGGGTGCTCCTTCTATCTGTTTGTATCTTTGTCCATTGTGGATGAAGTATGTGTTGGTTAGGCAGTGGTTGGTCAGATCTAGGATGTGTTTGGGGGGGTTTGGGGGGGCTGACAAAGACCACCTAAAAACTGAATTACACACTCTCTCGAATGTTTTAATTGCGAACGGATTCCAAAAAAACACCATCACCAAACTAATCCAAAAGGAAACACCCCCCAAGAACCAAGAAACAGAAGAGAACAACGGCACCGCCCTCCTCCCTTACATCAAAGGCACCACAGACAAAATCAGCAAAATTCTCCACAAACACAATATCAAGACAGCCTTTTGCACCGACCAAAAAATAGCCAACATCTTAAGAAACCCCAAAGACAAGATTGAGCTAGAAAACCAAGGAGTCTACGAAATACCATGCAAAGTCTGTCCAGCCACATACATCGGACAAACAAACAGGAGAATAAGCGCACGCATCGCAGAACACAAGAACGCAGTCAAAAAGAAGAAAAATCTTCTCTCTCTTCCAGCACATAAAAACAACAGGTCATGAAATTGACTTTGAAAGAACCAAACTCATCTCCAAAACTGAACACTTCAACAGTCGAATAATCATGGAAGCCATTGAAATAGAGAAACACCCAAACAACATGAATAAACGTGATGACACCTCCCGCTTGCCTGACATCTGGAAACTAGCCCTGGTCAACAGACGAGCCTCTGTCACAAAGACTGACACCAGGTCCAAAGGACACAAGATGCCACCACCTTCCATCCACACCAAACACAAACCCAGACCCTTCCCACAGATGAAACGAAACCACCATCCAATAACAAAACCACGACTGCACCATCTACTGCGGCACCCCACTCCAGTCACCACATGGAGCACACTCACACACCCAAAAAAACATTGGGAGACCACAGACACGTAGCCAGACCAAAATGAATTCACAAGACACAGGACCCCACTCCACCAAAGCCCAGGATACTGCCAGAACCTACCAGCCATCTAACCCACCAGCATGTAAACAGCCATCTAAACAGCCATCAGCAGTTAATCCCTTAACGATCGCCTCAGCCACACAGCAGATCACAAAAGAACAAAGGAACAAAGGAACCTACAATCAGCAACAGAGCAAGCAAACCACACCCCCAGCAGTACTTATAGAAGGACTTCAACTGAGACCACACTTTGCTTCAAGAAGAAAGAAGCCAGAACACCAGCCTGAAGATGACGAGTGAGACCTCGTCGAAACGTCAGCCAAAACAACCAGATTTCTACACGGGAAGAAACCCGAATCCACCCTAACATGCATACCTATACCCGTGAAAATCTACGAAAACAAATATCCGACCTCTACGGGAGGAAACCTTCCAGCTGACCAGAACCTACGAGAAACTAGAAGTCCGAAGAGCCACCATCTTATGTGACATTGCATTCCTACGCAACTGCCGAGACAAAAATGTGATCCCCACAAGCTTCCAACTGAAATTCCACTCAAAAACCCCATCCAGCGAAAGGATCCTGAAAAGAACAGAACTAGCCCTAATCAGAAGCGAACTACACAGGAAAAGATACCTACTAGATCAAACCAACAGAGACCTACTCACTCTCCACCTCAAACTCAGCAACAAAATCCACCCAACACTCTGGAACAAATCCAAGCAACTGGCCGCCTGGAGAGCTGAAACAGAGACCTCCCACAAGACAGACACACACACCAACAAACTCCACAAACTGGAAAACGCCAGAAGCCCAACCCCCACACAACAGCCCATGAAACAAACAGTTCACAACATATCAGACAGGACACTCACCATCGCAGAGACCAAAGTCCTTTCCAAAGGATTCAACTTTGCAATCGCCCCAGACACATCCCCACCGAAAACATCATATGCGGAGTGGAAGCCAGCCTAACCAAAATCAACCCAGATGAAGCCAACAAAATCAGACTCGAAGTCACCAATGTCCTCTGCTCCAGCAAACCACCCAGAAGCAATTTACACAAAGAAGAACAAAAAGCCCTCTCCAACCTGAGGAAAGACAACAACATAATCATTCTCCCAGCAGACAAAGGCAATGCCACAGTGGTGATGAACACATCCGACTACCAAGCCAAATTATCCAACCTACTACAAGACCCTGCTTACATACCTTTGAACACAGACCCCACCACCTACCTGGAAAAAAACCACCAAAGCCAAAATAAAAGCCTCTCCCTTAAGTGAAGAAATCAAGCCAAGCATCATCCCCAGAGAGAAATCATCCAGATGCCCCAAGCTCTACGGCCTCCCAAGATTCACAAAGAAGGAACACCTCTCAGACCCATAGTCAGCTCCATAGGCTCACCTCTACAAAACCTCGCCAAATTTCTTGCCAAACAACTCCAGCCCTATGCAGAATCCATCACTTCATACGTACAAAACTCGTTCCACTTCATAGAAATTATAAAGAAACAAGACCTACAACCCAATGACCTACTCGTGAGCTTCGATGTTGTTTCGCTCTTCACACAAGTGCCCATTCAAGAAGCCTTGACAGCTATCCACAACAAATACAACCCCCAAACACATCCTAGATCTGACCAACCACTGCCTAACCAACACATACTTCATCCACAATGGACAAAGATACAAACAGATAGAAGGAGCACCCATGGGATCACCCCTCTCACCGGTCATCGCAAACCTATATATGGAACACTTTGAAACCAACGCGTTACAGAAGTCCGAACATAAACCCAAACTCTGGCTCAGATATGTTGTGACACCTTTGTTATCTGGCCACACGGGAAAGATAAACTGAACAACTTCCTCACACATCTCAACAGCCTACACCCCAAAATACAATTCACTATGGAAATAGAAGCCAACAACCAACTTCCCTTCCTGGACGTCCTAATCTACAAAAACCCGACGGCTCCTTAGGACATACCATCTACCAGAAAAAACACATACAAACCGCTACTTAAATGCACAATCACACCACCACCCTGCACAGATCAACTCCGTAGCAAAACCCTCATCTCCAGAACCAAACGCCTGCTGACAAAGACCACCTAAAAACTGAATTACACACTCTCTCGAATGTTTTAATTGCGAACGGATTCCAAAAAAACACCATCACCAAACTAATCCAAAAGGAAACACCCCCAAGAACCAAGAAACAGAAGAGAACAACGGCACCGCCCTCCTCCCTTACATCAAAGGCACCACAGACAAAATCAGCAAAATTCTCCACAAACACAATATCAAGACAGCCTTTTGCACCGACCAAAAAATAGCCAACATCTTAAGAAACCCCAAAGACAAGATTGAGCTAGAAAACCAAGGAGTCTACGAAATACCATGCAAAGTCTGTCCAGCCACATACATCGGACAAACAAACAGGAGAATAAGCGCACGCATCGCAGAACACAAGAACGCAGTCAAAAAGAAGAAAAATCTTCCTCTCTCTTCCAGCACATAAAAACAACAGGTCATGAAATTGACTTTGAAAGAACCAAACTCATCTCCAAAACTGAACACTTCAACAGTCGAATAATCATGGAAGCCATTGAAATAGAGAAACACCCAAACAACATGAATAAACGTGATGACACCTCCCGCTTGCCTGACATCTGGAAACTAGCCCTGGTCAACAGACGAGCCTCTGTCACAAAGACTGACACCAGGTCCAAAAGGACACAAGATGCCACCACCTTCCATCCACACCAAACACAAACCCAGACCCTTCCCACAGATGAAACGAAACCACCATCCAATAACAAAACCACGACTGCACCATCTACTGCGGCACCCCACTCCAGTCACCACATGGAGCACACTCACACACCCCAAAAAAACATTGGGAGACCACAGACACGTAGCCAGACCAAAATGAATTCACAAGACACAGGACCCCACTCCACCAAAGCCCAGGATACTGCCAGAACCTACCAGCCATCTAACCCACCAGCATGTAAACAGCCATCTAAACAGCCATCAGCAGTTAATCCCTTAACGATCGCCTCAGCCACACAGCAGATCACAAAAGAACAAAGGAACAAAGGAACCTACAATCAGCAACAGAGCAAGCAAACCACACCCCCAGCAGTACTTATAGAAGGACTTCAACTGAGACCACACTTTGCTTCAAGAAGAAAGAAGCCAGAACACCAGCCTGAAGATGACGAGTGAGACCTCGTCGAAACGCCAAAACAACCAGATTTCTACACGGGAAGAAACCGAATCCAATCCACCCTAACATGCATATATATATATATATATATATATATATATATATATATATATATATATATATATATATATATATATATATATATGGGTCCCTTCGGGGAGAAAGTTTGCATAAAAAACTAAATCTCAACTGGAAGATAAACTCATTGAATTAATTGCCAAATTGCAAGTCTTAGAGTCTATGGTTTGGCTCAAGTTGAGACCACCACTCATCATTCCATGGGTAAGTAAGCAATGGTGCCCATTACAGATATACATATACATGTGTGTGGTTTGTGTACCTTATTACCACAAGTTCTGTGGTGAAGTGTGTTGACTGTATCAACATTTTTTTCATCATTAAAGCCACTACTGTGGATTCCATGGCCAAAGGTATTATTTAGGTTTTCATGTGTCTTTGGAAGTTATTCAGTGGCCCACTGGGTTTGGGAAGAGACATTTTCTCTATCACCTCTAACCTTGTCTGCTTTTATTGTGCTTCACCTCAGCTCCCTTCTTTACTCTTAAGGCTGATACTTCACGTCCCTCTTGCTGCAGTTCGCGGCCCCACTGGAGACTGGTTCGAAGGAACATAAACTCACGTCCTTGTGGGGTCAATCCGAGTTTGAAGGAACGGAACCTCACGTCCTTGTGGGGTCAATCCGAGTTCACCCCAACCACGCCCCCTGAACTGCGCTCCAAGAGGGGTGAGAGATTCCCATCCTGGAGCTCGGGAATCTTTTCAATCCACTTCTCGATCCGTGTTGAAAACCAATTTCAACACGGAGGCAAGTTCACCTTGGCTCGAGGAAGGACGTGGAGTAACCAAATAAGTTAGCAGCCAATGTTGATTATTTTTGAAATGGACGGTACATATTTGGAAGGAGCCATTCCTTCCTGCTGCCTGTTTAATCAGGCGGAGCCCATTTTATACAAGTCCCTGGGATATGTGTTCTCTCTCTCTCTCTCTCTCTCTCTCTCTCTCTCTCTCTCTCTGTATTTATTCTTTCTATCTCATTCAAATAGCTGCTTCTTCACTCACTCTCACAAATGCATGTATACACCAACATTCATACAGTCTGCCTTCATTGCAAGTTAAACTGGAACAGCACCTTGTTTAAGTTCTAAAGGCTAGTTTTTCCAAACACTTAGAATCATATAGGAATGAATCCAATTAGTAGTACTAAATAGAGCAGACCCATAGAATCAGTGGTATTGACTCACTATTCAACATTTTGTTCAATGTGTCCACATAAGAGTTACCGAGTCCAACTGCCTGCCAATGGAAGAATCCAGGGCTAAAGATATCCAACAAAAACCTCCAACAAAATAAAGTCCACCTCCTTCTGAGGCAATCTCTTCCACTGTCAGACAGCTCCTGTCTTCTGAAGGTTCTTCCTACTGAAATTTACAGTAACAACAAACCGTGGTTTACAACTAAACTCAAACAGCTACGTCATGCCAAAGAAGAAGCCTATAAAAATGGTGATAGAACATTGTATAATCAGGCTAGGAATATACTGAACAGAGAAATTAGAGCAGCAAAAAGGAACTACACTGAAAAGTTAAAGAACCAGTTTTCAACAAATGAATCAGCAAATATGTGGAAAACTCTTAAAACCATTACTGGTCATAGTAAGACCCCTCTCCATGTTGAAGGAAATCATCAACTGGTGATTGACTTGAATATGTTTTACTGCAGGTTTGAGAGGAAACTGCAGCCATCTATTCCTGAAATTTCCATCTCAGATTTAACAACAACAACTGAGCCTGTGGAAATTTATCCCATGTTATCGGGTCCCCCATCTTTGGTGATCACAGAGAAGGAGGTGCAAAGTCTGTTTCACAATCAGAAGTTAAGAAAAGCACCAGGTCCAGATAAAATCTCTTCTTGTTGTTTAAGAGTCTGTGCTGAACAACTGGGTCCTATTTTTACCCGCATCTTTAATAGATCACTGGAGATGTGTTATGTTCCTTCTTGCTTCAAACATTCATTGATTATTCCAGTACCAAAAAAATCTTCTGTCAAGGAATTGAATGATTATAGACCAGTTGTTTTAACTTCTGTGGTCATGAAAACTTTTGAGAGACTAGTGTTGGCTCACCTGAAATCTATCACGGATTTGTCATTAGATCCATTGCAATTTGCTTATCGTGCAAATAGATCAATAGATAATGCTATTAATATGTCCTTACACTATATATTGCAACATCTTGAATCTCCAAAATCTTATGCAAGGGTTCTTTTTGTTGATTTTAGTTCTGCATTTAACACTATTATTCCAGGTATCCTTATGACTAAATTAAAACAGCTGGCTGTACCTGATCACATTTGTAAATGGATTGTAAGCTGCCTAAGTTCCTAACAGACAGAAAGCAGCAAGTGAAGTTAGGTAAAATTATATCAGATATTAGCAAGGTTAGCATAGGAGCCCCTCAGGGCTGTGTGCTTTCTCCATTTCTGTTTTCCTTATATACTAATGATTGTACCTCAAAGGATTCCTCTGTTAAAATAGTGAAGTTTGCAGATGACACTATGGTGATTGGTCTCATTCGAGAAAATGATGAATCTGCCTATAGGCAAGAGATTGAACAACTAGTTTTATGGTGTACTCAAAATAATCTTGAATTAAATACATGCAAAACTGTTGAAATGGTGGTGGATTTTAGGAGGACTCGTTCTATTATTAAGAAAGCACAACAAAGAATGTTTTTTCTGCGTCAACTTAGGAAGTTTAGACTGCCAAAAGAACTGTTGATTCAATTCTATAGAGGTGTTATTGAATCTATTATCTGTTCCTCTATAACTGTCTGGTTTAGCTCTGTGACTAAGCATGACAAATATAGACTTCAAAGGATAATTGGAACTGCAGAAAAAATTATTGCTACTAATTTGCCATCTATTGTGGAATTGTATACCACATGAGCTAAAAAGAGGGTGATGAAAATATATACAGATTCCACACATCCTGGACATAATCTGTTTCAATTGTTACCCTCAGGGCGACGTTTTAGGGCATTGCATACTAGGACAACTATATAGAGAGATAGTTTCTTTCCAAGTGCTATCAAACTGTTGAATAATTAATTTTTACATTTATTCTTCCTTTTTAAATAATAGGTTATATTGTAGTATTGTACTGTGTTTTTATTGTTGACTATATGATTCTTATATTTCCTTTTATATAGAGAGAGCATTTTTACCAAAACAAATTCTGGGTGTGTCTAACCACACTTGGCCAATAAAAGTATTCTATTCTATTCTATTCTATTCTATTCTATTCTAGATCTCTCTCTCTCTCTTTTTGTCTTCTAATGTGAAACCATTGGTTCAGGCACAACCCCATAGAAAACAAGCTTGTTCCGTCTTCCACATAGCAGATGGATCTTCAGATTTGAAGACAACTACCACATCATTTCTTTGTCTTCTTTTCTCCAAGCTAAGTTCACCCACTTCCCTCACCCATTCATCTGAGGGCCTGGATTACACATCCATTGTCATCTTAATCACCATTCATTGGGTATGTGTGTGTGTGTCGTTACAGTCGTGGCCGACTCTTCATGACTCCATGTCCATGGAGTTTTCTTGGCAGGAATACTGGAGTGGCTTGCCAGTTCCTACTCCAGGCGCCTACAGCCCCTGGTATTCCCTGGTGGTCTCCCATCCAAGTACTAACCAGGGCCGACCCTGCTTAGCTTCTGAAATGAGGCAAGATTGGATGTGCTTAGGGCATATCCTACTTAAATTGGTGTAGGTATGGGATTTACACACACACACACACACACACACACACACACACACACACACACACACAGAGAGAGGGGGAGGGAGGGAGGGAGAGAGAGAGAGAAAGAGAGAGAGAATGGCACAGAACTCTGGTTGAACTGCTCCCACTGGAATTCTGATGGAGTTTTTACAACCTTGCATGCCTTCTGGAGAAGATCAGGCTGGGCTGGGATGATCATCAATGTATCTGGCACTAACCAACCATCCCCTCCTGCCTTGGAATTCAAAGAGAGCCTTGTCTTTCTTGCTCAATATTTTCTAAAGTCTGTTCAAATCTGTTGCTGAAAGCAGTCACATTTTGTCAGTTTGATGTCAAAAATTAAAGAGTGAGTTATTGAGATTGTGCGGTAAGTGCAAATTAATAAGGAAAGGGGTGGACTAGTCTGGATAATGTGAAGCTATTCTGCTTTGTGGATCCCTGCACTTCTGCTCCACAGCTAGAGGAATTTAATCAAAAATCCGAAACTGTGCAACAAATTCTGAGGGCTTTAGGGACCTATAATCCCTCACAAGTGTTTTATATAATATACAACTGATACATAAACGAGGGGAAAAAACTCTCCATTTCTGAGTTGTGAGGCAGAGCACCTGTCTGGGTGGGGTTCAGCCACTGAGGTATTGCAGTTTCCTGAAAGAAGCCTAGACAGGGCATAATGGGCAAGGAGAATGAAATACCCATAATGCTTTGCAGTGCCCCAAAACCTAGCTCCACCAGATCCGCTGTTCTGCCTTAGAACCCAGAAATTGATAATTTTATGTCAAACACCTAAAAGGCTTGGAGGTTGGTTAAGCACCCTGAATTCTAGTTAGAGCAGACACAGAAGACTTCTGGGTGCTGTACTTAAAGGAAAAGAGAAGAAAACCCAACTCCTGATAAAGATGTTTCAGTAGAAGGACTAAACAAGCTCACTGCTAAACCCCAGGAAATCCTAACCCATCCATGAACCATCATCCGATTATGCTTGGACGGGTAAGCTGCATAAAAGACAGAACCTTGGCCACGATCTACAAATATATTTTTTTCTCCATTGTTTACACATCTTTTCTCCATCTACCAGATGTGAGTGTTCCAATTAGAGCCAAATGCTTGATAGCCCTGGGGACAGCTAAACGAACTGCAGTCCTGTCTTCTGCCAACATCTCTAGGCAGCACAAGGGCAGCGCATTTGACTTATTGCGTCTTTAGCCCCAGCTCTTTTACAGGAAGGCGGGAAATCCTTTCGCACGTCCTGCTTTGGACGTTTTCCACGACACCTACAGGAACTGTTTTCTTGCACACACACACCCTCGGCCCACCAAGCCCATTTTTTTATACCTTGCATAGCAGCCTGCAACAGCGCTCTGCTTTATTAGTACTGTAACGAGAAACAAGTGGTGTATTGATTGTCAGGGACCCTGTGATCTCAAAACTCAAAATAAACTAGTTGGGTAACCTCCTTGAGTTGTGTTCTGCCTCAAGGCAAATTCCTTCCTGCTGAGAATTTGATGTAATGTATCTTTTCTTCATGGGGGTAGGAGCTATGAGTATTTTCACCCCTGACTATGTTCTCTGAAGGTCAGGTTGATTAGCTCTTCTGCCTTGTCAACACACAGAGTTACAGCTGTATGTTTGGAATTAGCAACTTGTATTTATGCTTTTCTTTTATGTCTTTACAACAGTACTGTATGTGCTTTTAGCTGCTGCTTGCTGCTCTGGGCAGCCTCTAAACGCTAGAAAGGGGGGGGGTCTCAGATTTTTGCATGGATACAATAAATACTTCCAAATATTCAGATATAGCACAGAAGGAGCCTGGATGCTTACCTTACTGCTCCAGCTATCACAGACAGGGGGCAAAGGAGAGGAGGAAGATTTTCGTGAATACAGTATTTTGAATGGAGTATTCATAAGTTCTCAGCACTGCTTCTTTTAACAACAACAAATTGTTATTGCTATGATTATTATTTTCAGGGCCTGCCACACCATTCTAGTCAGGTGGACACTGGACAGTATTACCCAGCCTGTTGTGTATATGCATGTGATTTTTTCTGGGGTGGTGGTGGTGGTGGAGGAGTGTTTGGGGATTTGTTTATGTGTGTGTGTTGAGGAGATTTTTTAATGTGTGAGAGAGTGTTTGGGATTGATGTGTGTGTGTGTGTGTGTGTGTGTGTGTGTGTGTGTGTGTGTGTGTGTGTGTGTGTGTGTGTTGAATCTGGTCTCTGGGTATCTGAATTTCATTGTGTATATATACACAATGACAATAAAGTTATTATTATTATTATTATTATTATTATTATTATTATTATTATTATTATTATTATTATTATTATTATTATTATTATTATTAAACTCATGCAGCAAGTTTTAGGTGTCATGAAAAGTTAGTGGTTTGTTAGTTATTGGCCTTATTAATATTATGCTGGTTTTGCTGCCAGGGAATGTATTCAGCTTCAGGCCAGTGACACAGATGTTGACATGTTTGAGATAGTGTCTCTAACAATTTTTTCTCCTATAGGTACATCTGTTGCATTTCCAAGTCATTTCCAGAATAGCATCCACCCTTTGAGATGCACCATAGCATAGTGGATAGGGGGTTCCGGATAAGAAACAGGAGGCCTGGGTTCAAAGATGGAAACCCACTACGGGTACTGGGGAAACCGCTCCTTAAATATCTCAAATGCCTCACACACCCCACCTGGACTGCCACAAGTGGCAACTGCCTTGATAGCATGTGGCCCATTCACCCTTTGACGTTTCCCTTCCCCACAAGAGGTCCACCAGACCTCTTCAGCTTGGGCACCGCAGCAAATGGATGGAACCAGACAGTTATGCTCTGTTCTGCATGCAAAGGAGAACAAGGGCACAAATTTGGCCCCCAACTTCTCTGAGCTTGCCCATACCTAATCGAAAGAGATCTTCTAGGACTGCTTCCCAACAGAGTGCCCTCCATATGTGTCAGATGACACAAGTGAGATGTGAGCTAAAATCCGAATTACTTGCAAGGTGCATTAAAGCATGAACTCCATTTATGTCAGTGAAGCCTCCCCTCCCCCCGAGTAATTCTGTTTACAGAACAATCCTGTGTCTGCCTGCTCCAGAGTGATTCCCACTGAGTTCATTGGAGCCAACTATAAAGTAAATGTGCCTAGGTTTGCATAGTATAGAGTCTTTTGCTAAACCAGCTGGCCGTAGCTGTTCCTGAACAAATTTGTAGAAGGTGACACCCAAAATTATATATCGCTCCTCTTCCAATGTCCTTTCCTCTCCTCGCTTTAATCCTTTGTGCATTATCAGGGAAGTTATAATAACAGAGATATCAGTCCCGCAGCAAGGGAATTATCGCAGATGCTCTGTCCTCCTGAGCTACTAGGAGCCACATGACAGAAAACATTAATAAAATATTAAAATGTGCATCTGTATGAGTTACAGAGCATTTCCTCAAGGGAGCAGGATCTATGGGTGTTTTCACCTGTGACTATGTTTTCCAAAGGTCAGTCTGACGATCTCATCTACCCTGGTCAACATAGAGAGTAACAGCTGTATGTTTAGAATCCATACTCGTGTGGTTTTGGCCCTTCTGTTCTATCATATGCATTTGTAATTTATTTGATTCCTTATTGTTTCAGCAAATAGGATGTTTTAAGCAGGTCTGGAAGTTGGAAGCAAAACTGTACAATGCTATAGAAAGGAAGTAAATAAGCAGCATCTGTTGCTTTGATTCCAGAAGCAAATATTGGTAGGATTTTTATGGGACCAATAACAATAAATTGGCAATCTTCTAGATTAGAGATGGGCTTTTTGTTTCAGAAGTAGTCCGCTTCCAAAACGAAACACGGGAGCCCAGCTGGCATTCGGAACCAGGGGAATGAAATCAACCAATCCCTTACCTTGCGCCAACGAGGAAGAAGCCTCCAATGCCATCTATCCTTTCCCCTGGTGCTGGCCAATCGGGAGCTGTGCAGGAAAATGCATTATCCCACCTACCTGTCTGATTGTACTGGGAGACTTCAACATCCATGCGCAGACACAGGTTGCAGGGCCAGCTCTTGAGTTCTTGGAGACCATGGCCTCCTTGGACTTGTACCAAAAAGTCATCAGCCCCATATATGTGGTGGGTCTTACTTTGGGCCTGGTGTTCTCAAATGTGCAGAGAGAGAGTGTGGCCCGATGGTGGCTGACCTTGAATCGGTCCCCTTGTCATGGTCAGACCACCACCTGTTAAAATGCAGCCATGCAGTGGCATCCCCCTGCTGTAGGGAGCTTGGACCCATTAACATGGTCTGCGCACACAAGCTAATGAACCCCCTTGGGTTCCAGAACACCATGCAGGGCATTTCCGATTATCTGGTTGGTGCGTCTGTCAATGCCTTGGTGGATGGCTGGTATGACTCTGCCTCTAGGGCAGTTGACATGCTTTCACCTGAACATCCTCTTTGCCACTGGCCAATCAGGAGGTGTAAAAGGATCACCCTGTCTCCCATGCATCACCCTGTCTCCCAGAATCAACGAACATGAAAGACACTGCAGACTCAAACAACCAGAAAATTCAGCAGAAGCTGAACACACCTTGAAACAAACTAGACATGAAATTATCTTCCAGGACACAGAGGTACTGGGACAACAGTAACAATCACTACGTCAGGGTACACAGGGAAGCCATTGAAATCCACAAACACAAGCAAAGTTTCAACAAAAAATAAGAAAGTCTAAACATCAACAAAGCCTGGCTTCCAGTACTGAAAACTACAGCTTGCAAAAGATGAAAGTTCAATGATTTCACTCAACCACAAATACCAGTGATCAGTTCACACAATAGAACAGCTAATGACACCCATCATCCACAGAGAAGGATCCCCGCCACCTCTGATTGAAGTGAAACTTCTTAATCTCACCATCACATACAATGACTAACACCTATTCTTCTGCATAGGACAAGTTTCCCCTTTCCCACAACTTTAAAACCCCACAGTCTCACTCACTCTATACCCCAGAGCACAGAGAGAACCCCCAGTTCCCTGAGCTCCTTGCCCTCAGAAGATGCCGGCCACAGAATCTGGCGAAACGTCAGGAAGAAAAACTTTCAGAACATGTCCCAACAGCCTGAAAAACTCACAACAGCTATCAGATCTCGGCAGTGAAAGCCTTCAAGAATACAACTCTGTATGTATTTGTAAGTACAGTATAGCTGAGCATTAGATAAACCCTACCTGCCTTGAGCTCTGTAATTCTGTGTATGCTACCTGATGATGATTTGTGTGTGTGTGTGTTGTGTTGTTACAGTCGTGACTGACACTATGTGACTCCATGTCCATGGAGTTTTCTTGGCAGGAGTACTGGAGTGGCTTGCCAGTTCCTACTCCAGGTGCCTACAGCACCTGGTATTCCCTGGTGGTCACCCATCCAGGTACTAACCAGGGCCATCCCTGCTTAGCTTCCGAAATCAAGCGAGATCGGGTGTGCTTAGGGTATCTAGGCAGCTTGATGGTTTTTGTATTCACTGCTAAATATTCTGTTCTTTTGTCAAGCTGCTATGCTTTGCTACTTTTGCTTTTTAATAAAATTATACAATTTTATTCAAGCTATGGTTCTTTCAGACAGCTGCAAAGGGTTGGTGGCACTCAATCCAGTATCCCAGGTGCTCAGAGAGTGTAAGAATACTTTGGGGTTTGTTTTGTTTTTGCTTTGGGGGGGGGAGTTATACAGGGTTGGTTTGCGACTCGAAGCAACAACCTGCTTGTGTGTGTTTTCCCTGAATTCCCCAGAAGTAAAGTGCTTCAGACTATTCTGGGCAAAAAATGGGCCCTAGGAGGCATTTTGTAATCACCAGTGCACTGACCTTCCTGGACATAACCCATCTAGGCAGAAGAAGGGCTGTGTGACGGAGTAGTGAGAGGACCCCTCTGTGTAACCCAAATAAACCTTCCTATTTCTAGGTTTTAAAAGCCCATGCCACTAGGACACATCTATTGCAGCCTTATCCAATTTGCAGAAGAAAGTTTTCAAAATGTGAGAATTCTCGTCAAGAGTACCAGGGACATCTTGGTGCTCACGGCTAAAGAGAACATGTCCTTACTCTTGCACATGAGAATGAGACAAATGCCTCAGATTTCAATGCCCAGCAGAGAGCTTGCTTGTATTTTGCTCTGAGTCAGGCTGCCAATGTACACAACATATACATTACAGAAGACACATGTCTTCACCTGCATCAAGGCTCTGTCGGTGATGGGGAAGTATCACAACTGAAGCAGCCTCGAAGAGACTCTAAGAATGTAGGCCTTAACGACTCTCTCTGGCGAGAAAATCCTGTGAGATGTTAACACACACTGCTTGAAGATAATTGATAAAAGCTTCACACGTTGTAGAATTTAATGTAAAGGGTGACCTTTCACAGGGTTCACCGTATTAATTTTAGCCATAGAATTCCTTGGTCTATGGGTGGGTGCTGATGCCGGGGAAGAGCTAAATTTTACAGCTAAGAGCACGTCAGAAAAGTTATGTTGCCATGGTTTGCAACTGCTTCTCCATAAATGTTTCAGGAAGGTCATGGCCTGGTTGATTAATTTCAAGAGTTCACATTCATCTAGTGCTCTACAGACAGCTTATTGCAGATGTTCTCCGAAGCCATTTTCTGCTGACTTATCTCTCTTCTCTCTGTGTGCCTTTTAAGGGCCTAATATATGGACAGAGAAAGGAAGCTGTGCAGCATCTAGCAAGCTGTAAAAAAAATTTCACATCCTAGTGGTTCTAGGAAAGATTTCATTCTTGATCCAATAAAGCCAAAACATTGAATTATTATTTCCGAACTCTTCTTCTTTAAGCCATTAATGACCATTGTACAACTATGTATATGCGGCATTGTGTTTCAATGTAGGAAAATGTAAAGTCATCCATATTGGGGCAAAAATCCAAACTTTATTAACTGATGGGCTCTGAGCTATCCGTGACGGATCAGGAAGGAGATCTTGGTATGCTGGTGGACAGCTCAATGAAAGTGTCTACCCAGTTTGTGGCAGTGATGAAGAAGGCCAATTTAATGCTAGGGATTATTAAAAAGGGGATTGAAAAATAAAACAGCCAACATTATAATGCCATTGTACAAAACAATGGTAAGGCCGCACCTGGAGTATTATGTACAATTCTGGTCACCGCATCTCAAAAAGACACAGTGGAATTGGAAAAGGTGCAGAACAACTAAAATGATTACTGGGCTGGGGGTGCCTCCCTTATGAGTAAAAACTAAAACATTTGGGGCTCTTTAGTCTGGAAAAAGGTGCCTGAGGGGGGATATGATTGAGACATACAAAATAATGCAGGGCATGAGTCAAGTGGATAAAGGGATGATCTTCTCCCTTGCACAAAATACCAGAACTAGGGTACATCCACTCAAACTGAGGTCCGGGAGAGTGAAAACAGACAAAAGAAAATATGTCTCTTTTGTTTGTTTTGTTTTGTTTTGTTTTGTTTTTCTTTGATTTTTGCCTGAAATTATTGAAAAGACGAACACGGCTACACTCTCAGGGAAATCTCCTGGCAATGATCTAAGTGAAGTGAAGCATTCTTAGGCCGTTACCTCATGTCCCTCTCATCGCTGTTTGCCGTCCCACTTGGGACCGGTACAAAGAAATCTTACTGCACGTCCATTGCGTGTCGACAGGAGTTCGTCCCGACCATGCCCCCTGAACTGAGATCAAAGTGTGACGAGCCATACCCCTCCTTGGTCTTGGGAATCTGCTTGTCTTGGTTCTCATTCCGAGACAAGAGCCCATGAGGTCATGCTCGTCGTGGAATGAGTGCTGATTTTTGCAGTATCCATCTAGAGGCAGGAATGCAAAGTGCCATTCACCACTAAATTCCCTATGGAGTTAGCAATGCAGTGCATAGAGATTAAAAGACAAATGCCTAAAACTTTGCTCCGTAACACATTGAAGGCAAGGCTGAGGAGATTCGAAACATCGAAAAATGGAAGGTCGGACCAAAAAAAAAAAAAAAAAAGGAGAACGAAGGCAGAGAATTTCAGATCTTATCACGAAACAAGGACATGCAGTAACAGTCGTCCCAGTATCATCAATCATGCCCGTGGGTACAAGGAAAGAGGGACAACACTGGTATAAGACCACGTGACCGTGAACAACGTTATCACACAACGAACTTCATCTCGGAACGAGGAAGGACGTGAAGTAACCGTCTTAGATCTGCTACTCCCTCTCATGTATATCTGTTAATCTGAAAACAGGGGAGGGGTAGAGAAACTATGGTATTCAGATGTTAACTGGAGGTCAGCTCCTACTAGATGACTTAAGATTTGAACCTTGTCCGTCACTTTGGGTGAAGCACTCTACTGTTCAGATTGTGAGTTCCCCCCATATTAGCTCCTGCCAGCTTGGCAATTGGTATGGGGTAAAATGAATTGTCAGTCATCCATGTAGAATCATAGAATCATAGAGTTGGAAGAGATCTCAAGGGCCAACCAGTTCAACCCCCTGCCATGCAGGAACTCCCATCAAAGGACTCCCGACAGATGGCCATCCAGCTTCTGCTTAAAAACCTCTAAAGTAAAAGATTCCACCACCCTCCGTGTCAGCATATTCCACTGCCGGACAGCTCTAACCATCAGGGAAGTTCTTCCTAGTGTTCAGATGGAATCTCTTTTCTTGTAGTTTGAAACCATTGCTCCAAGTCCTAGTCTCTGAAGTCATGGAAAACAAACCTGTCCCTATTTCGACATGACATCCTTTCAAATATTTAAGCTTAGGTATCATATCCCCTCGCAGCCTTCTTTTTGTAAGGTTAAACGTAAGCTGCTCCTCGTAAGACATTGCTTCCAGACCTTTAACCATCTTGGACACCCTCCTTTGGAACTGTTCCAGGTTGTCAACAGTCTTTTTAAATTGAGGTGCACAGAACTGAGCACAGAGCTGGTCAGACTCCTTGAAGGATCATAGGCTATCTACCTCTACCTCAATCCATTGTTCTTATCCTTCATCCCTATCCATCCTGACACACATAGACCTAGGATATGCCCCAAGCATCATAGCGTAAGGCAGAAGCAAATTACTGGAAGAGGAGGGGATAAATTACACTGTGATCCATGCTGTATATTCTCTCTCCCAGCAAGGAAGCCTTCTAAGGCAGGCAACAGGTAGCAAAGTTTTGATGAGTGATGTGCAAGTTGATCCTCCACTTAGAAGGGAACTCAGTACAGAACATCAAAGTGGGCCTTTAACAAGGCAGTGTCCCATCCTAGAAGAACAATGGATCAGTCTGAGACTGAGAGCGGACGGAAGAACCTGGTCATTCCTTACATGGCTTGTGTGTCTGAAAAGCTTTAAAGGATTTTTGGCAGACACAACATACCCGTTCACTTCAAACATAGAAACACTCTAAGAGCCTCATCCACCCAGAAGATCCAACAACAAAACACAAAAAGGAGCAATATAGTATAAGCAGTCCAATGTAATGAGGAGTGTGCAGACCTCTACACTGGAGAAATTAAACAGCCACTAAACAGGAGGACGGCCCAGCACAGGAGGGGCAACAGCTCAGGACCACAATCAACAGTATATTAGACAGAGAAGATTGATGGTTTGAGAGAGGAGTCAGGGAAGCCATTCATGGATGTATTGAAAATCCCTCTCTTAACAGGGGTGGGGGACTTGGGCACAATTTGTCTCCCATTTATCATGTTGCCCTTTCATCAATCCCCAAACAAATCAGAACCACTTCACACCTCCACCAGGAGGGCCACGGCTAACGACCCATACTTAATGGGTGTTGGGGAAGGTTGCATAAGCGTGACTTACACATCCCCAGGCCATTGTCCACCATGGTGGAGTGAAACCAAGGTGAACTACAAATTGGAAGCCTCCAAACAACATTTTCTCAGACTGACGAAGCTCCTTGGATAAGTAGCGAAACATTTTGATCCCACAAGATAAGATATCTAGTTGCCATGACTCAGCTCCCAGATCACCTCATCTGGATGACTGAGAATCTCCGCAGACGTCAAATCGAACCACATTTTTGGACTGAAATCCGGCAACAAGTCACAATAAAAGTAGGCTCACCAGATCAGTAGGGATTTGTTGAGTTGATACCAATGTGAGTTCAGTTGATATAATGGCCCTGTTTGAGTTGTGCCTTTTTATGAGATTTCAGTCTCTGTGAGTTACAACAGTGAGTTAGTTCCAGACCATACGAATGTCCGGGTACATATGATCAGCTACAAATAAATGGTTAATGTTCCGGGTCCTTTCCCATTGTTGAAATAAAGCCTCTACTTCTTGCACAGTTCTGGTAATTGCTAATTACTTGCAGTAGACTAGAGATGTTAGAGAGGTTGTTAATTTTGATTACATGGATTACAAAAGAACAGTACCTCTTTCAGACCATAGGAACAGCACTTCGGAGTCTTGACTCTGAGCACAGCAAGAAGATAGAATGTCATTATGGGAAATGACATGATTGCTTGAACTCTCGAGCCACCTAAATAAGTCTCTTTGATCTGCTCCTGATTGCAAATGCTGCTTTCTGGGAACAGACCTTTACAAGCAAACAGAGATGAGGAGTCTGGGGCTATGGGGCTTTAGTGCAGGGAACGAGAAAACAAGCTTGCCCTCGAGTCCAAGACAATGGTTGGGCCCTGCTGATAATCCCAGCGGGGTCCAACTAAGCTCCAACATGATTTTAATCCCCTCCAGCCATCGAGCTCTCTGCATTGGCACATTTCCCCCTTGTCTTTTTTTTTTAACACACAGTTTGTGGCCCCAGGAACCAGCTCCTGGATGTGTGCAGCATGTATATATTGGAAGCAGGACCCCTGCTGTCAGTCCAGACACTTTGAACTATAGGTCTCATGTGTCTTACCTACATGGTCAAGAGTGGAGAAACATGAGACCTGTAGAAAGTTGATTTAGAGCAGGGTTTTAAAGGCAGACTTTCAGACTGCCCAAAGGTCCCATCAGACACCTCTCTCCAAACTTAAAAAAAGAAAAGGAGCAGAGGCCTAATGCAACATATGCTTTGTTCGTTGCTTGACTGTGTCTTGCATCTGTTTTGGTTTTACCACAGAAGTCAGTATGGCTGGTCTGGTACTGACAACAGCTCAGTCAAGGACCGTTAGGGCTGAGCTATCTTAGGCAGTTACTTCACACCCGTTTTGTCTCTCTAAGTGTTGCGCTTCGAAGCAGTGCAAAAACATCTTACTTCACGTCCGTTGCGCAACAGCTGAAATTTGTCTCAACCACACCCCTGGAACGGGTGCTAAGCGAGACAAATCTGTACCTGGCGCTGGGGTAGGGTATTTCCTTGTCGCTGCTTGTTCCAGGTTTCTGTTCCAAGACCAGACACCGTGAGGTAACAACTGTCACACAACAAAACATTTGTTTCTCTCAGAAAACTGTGTCCCAGGTACTGGGTTGGGTGTTATGTTCAAAGTGCCCACCCATCCCAGATGATCACCACCCCCTTGCCCTCCTCCGTTAAATACCAATAAAACAAAACAAACTTCAAAGCCAGGCAAGAGGGACACCAGACAGGCAATTAATTAGCAAGCAAAAGGAATAAAGAACAAAGAAAGCCCGAAGGCTATCACCTGGAGCATTTCTTTGTGGCCATGTGGAGAAAGTGAAAGCTAGCCAGATGAGCTGCAGACTCCTTCCCTGCCTGCAAAGATTTTGACTTTTCAGAAGCAAAATATCAAAAAAGAATTTTAACCCTCCCCCCCCCCCAAAAGGAAAAAGGAAGCTAGACAAATTCAGTGTTTGTCACGGTACAAGACCGTGAGGTAACACTTGTCACGAGACAAGTTATCATGACCATGGGAACACTGAAACAGGGACAAAAACATGTGATCACAACCAACGCTGTCACGGTACAAAACTAGTCACAGAACAAAGAAGGAGGTGAAGTAAACGCCTTAGAAAGATAGCCAGGTACAACAGCAGAACTGAACTCAATTTTTAGGCTGTCTCTTGAGAAGCCAGCCAGCATTAAACACAGGCTTCACCAGGCAAACCAGTTCCCACAGCTCACAAGCTATAAAGGCTACATGTCTCCCAGGGTTATAACAACCAATTCTCCCAATTTAGTTTGAGCCTGAGAAATTTGATGTATTTTGATCCTGAGTAAAACAAGACTTAACAAGTAGATCTTTTTAAAAACAGCAAGAATTTAAGGCTCAACTGCACTGCCTTTGGGGAATGGACTGGTGAGGTCTAATCCAAGTAATTTGAGGAGTTACATGGAGCTGTAACACATCATTTGGTGCAATCCTAGCATCCAAAATTGCATATAAACCTTAAATGACTCTATTTAATTCATGTCCTTCAGCTGTCAATTGCCAGTATTGTGAGATGGCTTAATTAGCAAGTCACTCTAAGATATCAGCAAACTGAACACTTCCCCCTGCCTCTTGGGAGAAGTTATTTATTATTATTATTGACTCTGTGGTGGGCAGTTTCTCGTTTGGCACTTCAGACAAGGAAAAGAAAATGTTTGCCTTTTTAAATTTAATCTAAGTGATGCAGTACATCAGCAACATTCTAGCAGAGTAAAGAATAATAATATCATTTCCCACTTGCTGCTTTAAATTTCCCATTCAGTTTCCTTTCCCCAGTATCATTAAACTTAATGATCTTTTGAAATGTAAAATTTTCCTCTGCTCCTCCATGGATGGGCAAAGGGAGTGAGCAACATTTTAAAAAGCTTATTAAGGCAGCACTGATGCGTTCTAGATTTTTTCTCTCCCTAATTTTAAGGTTCCTCCTAGAAAGAGAATGTGGATTTTTCTTTGCTTTCTGGCTTTTCTTAAGGGAGGCAGGCCAAATTGGGTCGCTTGAGGTGCATATGCCACGTGGCTGCAAGAAACACATCAAATGGTATGCTGGACCTTAAAGCCACCTTAAGTGACACCATTTTGACTGATCCAGCCATCTTGCCAAACCCCCAGTGCTCCTGTGCCATCTCTTCAAAAGGGACACGTAACAGGAAGTGGTGTAGAGAGAAGCCTGGGATGTCTAAAGCTCCAGGGAAATCAAAGATAGCTAAAAGGAATAATTTCCCCCCAGCTGTGCTGGAAGCAAAAGAACAACAAATCAGGAGGTCTGTTGCATGGAGAGGAGGAAGCATTAAGAAGTGGCGGCAGAGAGAAAGCAGACCTGCTGAACTATTTTGACTGTTTCCTCACACAAGGAAAGCGGTCCCAGCAAGAATGAATGCTGAAATGAGTGGCCTGCAGCCCAACACAAGGAAAGTACCTAACATGTTGCTTACAGTCCCATTAAATTACAAAATGTGGGAAATTTTTCCTTGATGAATTAAAATTAGAGATGGGCATGAATTAAAAAATGATTTGCATAATCCATTAAAATTGCTATTTCATCCACTCATATTCATAGGAATTGATACCCCCTGATGAATACGAGTCAACTCTTTGACTTGTTGATTAGTTGGGCTATAAAATGGCCCCTAGGCACGGAGAGAAACCACCACCGCAGAGAAGCTTCCCCTGACCCCCTGACCCTTTTTTTGATCCGTGCCCATCTCTAATTACAATCATAATGTGATAGTGGCCCCCTTAGATCCAGAGTTGTTTTATCTGTGCTGTGAATCATCTGCTTTGGGTGACCAAGATATCCAGACTTGGTGACTGGCCCATTTTGCTTCAGAGAGACATTTGCATGACTTCATTTTTCCTTACAGTCAACTTCTGCTCTGAAACTGTGTTGGTGAACGGAACTGAAGTGTATATTTTTGTAGCACCCAGTTTGGGCCATGCTTCTTTTACAGTTGTTGTTTGTTATGGAGGGAGGAGAGAGAGAACAATCACATCTTTTTAAAGTGCCAGGTATTTACAATTCTCCTGCAAAGAAAACTGCCCCATAGATCCCAAACAGAATTCCAATTGCATTTATTTTATTTTATTTTAGAGTATTTTTACCCCCCCTTTTCCTTGGAAAAGGACCCAAGGTGGTTTACAGTAATGAGGAATAATATACAGTCCAGCACAACTGAGACATGTTCAAGTATTGAGAACAAGGAATTGAGGGACATCTTACAGCATTAATAGATATTACATTAAAACTATAGAGTCATATAAAGACACATAATGGTAGTCCATCATTCAGGGAAAGTTTGCCTGAAGAGAAAGGTCTTTGCCTGTTTGCAGAAGGACAACAAAGATGAGGCAGTCCTGGCCTCTAGTGGGAGGGAGTTCCGGAGTCTGGGCGCAGCAGCGAGAAGGCCCTTTCATGGGTTCCCACGAGACGTACCTGTGAGGGTGGAGGGATGGAGAGAAGGGCCTCTCCTGACAACCTTAACACTCAAGTCAGTTCATACTATGATATTTGATCTTTGAGGTAGCTAGGACCCAGGTCATATAGTGCTTTATAGGTCAAAGTCAGCACCTTGAATATTTTTACCCCACCTTTCTCCTTGGAAAAGGACCCAAGGTGGCTTACAGTAATGTGAGTTTGCTTCCACCTACCATGGTCATGGTACCCCATGACTTGTAATCTATTCTTTTTTTATTATTACATACATAGGCATATGCTATTTCACAACTCTGAGAAAGGCTGTTGGTTCCAGTCAGTGGACGTTTATGCCGCTATAAAAGTGGGGTATGGAACTCTTAGTTATCTTTAAATATGTGTTCTTGTTTTTGTGCATATTTTCGAGTTTCAGAGCAATTTGAAGCACGAAAATTATCTGTCTTCTGCTGCACGCTGGGGTTGTTTTTGTCAGCCTGCGTGCCTAATCACTTGCCAATTACTCATGCAAATTGGAGGCACAGATGCTGATGAGCAGCCTCTGTTACTGACAGGTTTGGAGGTTCTACCCGTTCTATACCTGCAGAGTCCCAAATATCATAGCATGGAATGGAAATGTTTTTCTCCCCTGCCCCACACCTAAATATCCTTTAAGGAGAGCTCCACCACCCTCCAGTGTATCCTACCATATTTCTTACTCATTTCATAGGCATTACTCATTCTTCTCTATCCTCTTTCTTCTTGGCTTTCAAAATAAATAATGTCTCCAGAAGAGCCCCCCACCCCAATATTAAAACAGATAATTCACCAAATAAATATATCACACACTCCGCTTTGTTTTATTTAGACCAGCAAAGCTTTTATAAAAAGAGTGTGGTTCGCATCAGTTCGGACAGAATTGTTGGTTCTTCATGGCAGGCTGTGGTGTCCAAGTGCTTTGTCATGTGGAGGCACTCAGGCCACCATTGAGAGCAATTTGAAGCCACTTCCATGCCAGAGAGACGATGTGTGCGCTGACCCTTAATTTATGAGACATTTCTGTTGCTAGTCTACACCACTGTTTGTTTTTTTTAAATTGAGGGTCACTGCTGAGGAAAAGCTGATTTAATGTGCAGTTGACCTGCCGTGTCTTATATGGGAAACATTTTGGGAAGCAGCGAAGTTGCGTGGATAACATGTGTTGAGGGTACAGTTTAGAGAGGATTGTGGTGAGAAAAGCTGGGGGCTGTTCTGAAATGGTTGCGCAATGTACTACAATGACAGGAGAGGACAGAGGGAGGCTGGCCCTGTTATATAACGGAACAAAACTGGGGCCAATTAGAAAAGCTTGTAAGTTGGGGTGTACTGCCTCCCCCTTTGGTTTGTCTTAAGAAGGTCTTGTGTTATTGCATTCCCAACGGGGAATGGGATGCAGTAAAAAGCAAATGGAGAGCGTGCTCATATAAAAGGTTCTTAAAATGCAGCATTTGCTTGGGGAAAGACCCTCCATTTGCCAAGCTCTTGGAGTACAGAATATGAGAGTGTAAAACAAGGAAAAAATAAGCCTACAGGGCAAAGAAGCAGCAATGGAAGGAGACTGTATTGCAGGATCTGGGAGATTAATGCCTCATGTTTTTAGATGAGGTGAGCACCTACGGTATTTAGTGGGGTTTGTAGGGCAAGGGTGGTTGGTGAAGGAAGAAGGCAAAATCAGTGGTAGGTGGAGCCATCTGATTCTGGTGTTGGCTTTTTCTCCTTCTTGCCCATTGTTTCCATAGAGGCGAAGAAAGCTCTGCCCACAGATATCATCTTAATCCACCCCTTTGTCTACACTGGGAATTTTACATCAGTGTTAGCTCAACCAAAAATGAGATAAGATTAATCTGGCAGGATTTGTCCTTGAGAAATGTGGGCTGGCCTCTAGTTGTTAATGCACTGTTTTCAAGGCAACTGAATAATCATGAGTTTTACAACCCACTCAAGAAGTTTCCCCTAGGATTTATGGTAGACTGACAGATCTGCAGTTCCCAGGTTCTTCCTTTTCATTTCATTTTTTAAAATTTGTTTCATTTGGAATGAAATGATCTTTTAAAAAACCATTCTTTCCCCCCCATTTTTAAATGTTTTTATACGCCTGACCAGCCTCGTTGGTCAGCGCTTTTTTTAAAATTTAGCACTGACCAGCTGGCCCACAGGCTGGGTCGGCACTTTTTACCCCCTAGTGCTGACCAGCTGGCTCGCGGGCCGAGTCGGTACTCACCCCCAGCACCAACCAGCTGGCTTGGGAGTCGGGTCAGTGCTTTTTTTTTTTAGTCTAGTGTCGACCAGCTGGGCTGTGGGGGCTGGCTGGCCGGCAATTATTTTTATTATTTATGTTGACAAGCGCCGAGATCGGGGCTTATCAAAATAAGTAATAAACAGAAGCAAAAGAACAAAATGAAAATTTTGTTTCATTTTGTTTCTTTTTTAAAAGGGCACTTCATTTTTAATTTTGTTCTGTAATGAAACAAAAGATGAAAAATGAAACAAAAACATTTCATTTTGTGCCCATCTCTAAGCAAAATGAAACAAAACTACTAAGATATAACATGCTACTGTTATACATTGTTGTTTATTCTCGTTTGTAAACCGCCCAGAGTTCCTTCTGGAAGATGGCTGGTATAAAAATGCAATAAATAAATAAATAAATAAATAAATAAATAAATAAATAAATAAATAAGGAAAGGAAAGGAAATGCTATTTTTCCATTTTCACATTCATTTGGAGGGTTGTAGGTTGTCTTTCAGGAAAAGACTAAGCTAAAGTAAAAACTGAACATATTAATCTTTTCTTTTTTTATGGTATCATTGTTCCATCCCCATTGAGTAGCTGAGCCACTGGTTCATTTCTCTCTCTTTTGCTACACACATACCTGAAGAACGTTTTTTGTTGCTTTTACTATCTTTTGCTAACTTCAGCTCATTCTCAGTTTTTACCTTCCTAACACCATCCTGCAAATCTTTGCTACTTGTTTATACTCTTCCTTTGTGGCCTGGTCTTCCTTTCACTTCTCCAATGTGTTCTTCTTTTCAATTTTAGGACCTCACTGAGCTTTTTCTGAAGCCACGTTGGTTTTTTTTTGCCAGCTCCCACCTTTTTTCTTCTTGGAAAATTTTATGATGGAACAAAATAAAATAAAATAAAACAAGAGATACTGCTGGAAGATGAGACTCATAGGCCAGAACTCTCTACCTCCTGATTAGGTACTGGGGAAGAACAAAGTATAAATACAAATGTCAGTACATATGTTGCTAATGAAGAAATTGGATTAAAACTGAACATCATCAAGATGCTCACGTACACAGAACCAAAAGGAAAGCCTGATGCTGTGTGGGACATATAATTAAAACACAGAAGCGGAAAATATGAAACAAAGTAATCTTGTGATAAAACAAGAAGTGGTATGTTTAAACATGGCAATATTTTGCTGGATAAACTAAAATGTACTAGAATACAAAAATCAAATAATAAGAAATTGTAGTGTACTCTTGAAACAAACAAACTCAGAGGAAACAGTGTGGCGAGTAGTAGCCCAAGCACTTAGGAGTTACACTGCACACTTTGCTCAATTTATATCAATGAGACCTCATAGACTCCCTATCAACCCAATCTTTATTCAGCTCTATGCTTCAGCTACAAATCCCTAAGAAAAATGAATGGAAAACTTTCACGAAAGTTTCCAAAAGAAAAAACTGATCATGCACCAAAACCGATGCACTCGTTTTCATAGATGAGTAAAAATGCAAAAGAAGCAAATAAAGGCAACTCAAACTTAATCAGAGAATTTGGCTTCGGAGTCAGAAATGGAAGAAGAGAGTGGCTCGTAGAATTCTGTGAAGTCAACACATTTCTCATTGCAAGTACATGAAGAGGATTGTAAATGTATCTGCCATCTTATAGCTGATATAGAAATGAAACAGGCTATATAATTGAAAGCAGAAGATGGAGATGCAAACACAAAACCAGGAGAGGACTGTGGTGTAAATCATAAACTCTTACTATAAAAATTAGAGTAAATCAGAAGAACATCACAGCAATCAAAGTTGGATGAGATGCATTGCACTTTTATTTGGATTATGAAAACCATTCTAAAATTCGTGTCTGTGCCTATAAATTAACATATGCTGTTCTAGAGAGCCCAATGCCGCCCTCCCTTTTTTAGAGGTGTGTGTGCATGTGCGTGTGAGTGAGATGCAGATGTGCCATATGGGTTTAAAAATCAGAGCAGTCATGAAATACCTGGCTGCAGCTATACAAAGGAGAATGAATCCCTTCTTGACCTTTAGCTATCTCTGCCTACTGTGAGTGAGGGACCTCCTTGCTATTCACTAGGTGAGCACCACGGCTCTTGGATGCAAAACAGATAGCTCTGACACAGAGACAGCCATCAGGGTGCTTCCAGGTAGCAGAAGCAGCAGGAACAGCTGTTTGACATTGTGATGAGAATGTACTACCTCTGTAGCTGTGAGGTGCCTTCAGAGATTATGTCACTCCCTAGAAGTTTAAGTGTGTGTGTGTGTGTGTGTGTCTTAGAGTTTTTCTTGGCAGGTACCCAAACAGGCAGTTCTCTTAAAATACACCCCCCCCCCAATGAGGAACCCAGGGTTTGAAGACCAAATAACAGCAACATCACATATCCATTTGCTCAGTGTTAAGGATTTTAGTGTTAGAGGTGTGACTTCGGGAACCAGATTTTTAGAGGCGTGAATCCAGGTGTCATTTTCCTTCCATAGATCAACATCATACCCCATTGCCCTCAGCTTTCTTCAGCTCGGTTTTCATCATTTGCCTGGGCGTATTCTAAGAATCCCACCATTAATGAATTCACGAATGGTTAAAAAGTACAGCAAAGGGATGAAAGGTGGTGGTGGGGAGGGAACCATTAAAGTATGTTTCTTAATTTGTGAAATTAGGCATAATTAAAGAGCACCGGGTGAGAGCTTCATCTTGATGTGCCATGGTGACCACTGATGAGTGAAATTCCCTGTAGGTAGAATCTATGCAGATTTCACGAGATCCTGCAGGGAAATCAATGACATTTTAATCTGTACTAGATACTGTTCCTGTAGAGAGGAATCTAATCATGTCAATTGAGAGCTGCATATTTAGTTAGGTTGGAGAACATTTCTTTGCACACATACCCCTTCTATTGTTGTGGAAATGTGGGTCATGAAGTGTTTGGAAGCATTCATTTTATTAAGAGCTTCTATGTTTTTAGCAAAAGCAATGAGGGGAGGGGGGACTGCTGGTTTAATATTTTATGTAAGGTTAACTACAAGCAGTCGAAAGATTAATTTTCCCCCTATCTGATCTCTTGAAGATTAAACAAAATCCTTACATAATCCCTGACTGCTATCCGTGCTGCATTTTGAAAATGTTCTTCTAATTACCCAAAGACTAGGTCTTGTATATTGTGTAATATTATCTGATCATATCTAAAGTATTAACAAAAGAGAGTGCTATTGAAATCATGCTGGGTAGACTTTGCTTATAACTTCTAAGGGGTACTTGCATGCTTTTCTTCCTAACAGGTGCTTCATTGCTTCTAGTTTTGGAAGAGGTAGCCACGTTAGTCTGCGCAAAATTCAAATAAGCAAAACAAAACAAAAGACAAAAACCTGTGGCAACTTAAAGACTAGCAATTATATTTCAATGTAAGCTTTTGTGGATCTAGTCCACTTCTTTGGACATATAGCAACAGGATAAGATGTTCAATTAGATATACAATGGAGTATAAGTTACATGCCAAATATTCATTGGCTGTTGGGTGTAGGGTACATTTACCTGCAGTGATTTGGTGTGTGTTGCTTTAGGGCTCTGCTTTAAAAATTCCTCAGGAGACAGAAAGCAGACACCCGATCTGGGTGAGGATGAGTAGGAGAGAGGGAAGAGATAGGAGGGGGAGATGAAGACTGGGGGACCTTCCCCCCCAGGTCAGAATCATAGGTGAGACAGAGAGCTGGGTTGCCACATTTATTGGAGCTTAAAAATATTTGCTTGACTCAAAAGGGGGGGCTGCTGTTGTACGGGGAACCCTTGGCCCTAGGGTCACAGCTGGACCCTGCCCAAAGGCATTATCAGTTGTGGGCGAGCCCCCTGGGTCCCCAAGGGGTTCCATTCAAGTGCGGCTCCCCACGGACTGACCAAGTTAGACCTTTCCTCCTCAGGGGCAGGGGCACCATCATCTGGCCGGTCCCTGCCCCATTTGGGTTTCAACGCCACTTCGCTCCAGGCTCTGCGTTCTCAGGATTTGCAATGCCTGGGGGTCAGGGGCCTGTTGGCCAGCATTTGAGACTCACCTAATGCCCAATTCCCTGCACTATTCACCAGCGTGGCTGGTGCCACGCCACTAGAGCTAGTGTGAGATGGGCAAAACATCCTTGCCCCCCTTCGGAGCAAATTGTGACAGGCAAGGCAAAAATTCCTATCCGCCCCCCTAAGGCGACCGCATCATGACACACTAGCATGTGAGAAAGGCGGTGGCCGGGCGGGTGTGTTGCTGTTCAGGTGGAAGAGGAAGTGTGGGGGTGGTGACCGGGTATAAGAAGGGGGTAGCCAAGCCCCACCCACACCCAGGCCTCACAAGGCCCCCAGCCGGATCTTGCCCATCCTCCCAGGGTAGGCAATGCAGCCCCGGGTCGGACGAGCTGGTGCCAGGACGGCCCATTTAAGAGTGACAGAATAGGAGAACTTTGAATCTAGATACCAATCTGGGGGTGACCAGAGGGAATTTGGGAGTTGCAGACAGTTTTTACCTTAGAGCCTTGTGGGGGAAAAGATGGATTTAGTCATAGTTCTATGTACTGTGTGCGGTAGATTTCCCATATCGATTTAGCCTTGCCCCCCCCCCAAACCTAGTTCCTGTGCCAGGTTGCAACTTAGTACCCTGCTGGACAAGACTGTGATCCCATATTGTGATGAAGTGCTCTCTCAAGGTGGGAAAAGGGTGATTATGGGGGGAAAGGACTGCTGTTAGACTGATCACTAGAATGTAAACCATGGCCAACTTTGCATGCTGAATTGCAGGAACATGTCTCCTGATCCTATTGCTGGTGGGGGGAAATGCTGTAGGAGGAGGTATATGTTTTTGTGACACACCACTGAAGGCCAGGCCTTAGTAGTTATAATAGACAGCTGCCACAAATTGAGACTGCTTCTACTCTGTGAAGTCCCTTAACATACCTGTAATCAATGTATTTCATTGCCATGCATTTGAAAGTTATCACCTTTAAAAAGTTATCAAGAGATGACAAACAGGCATGTAACAGAAGTGAGTGGGGGTAGGGGGTGTAGGGCAGGAGGAAGCAAGCAAAGAAGACTAAGTTTGGAAATACTGATTGGCAGATCTTAAAAACAGGCTTCCTGCAAGGCTTAGGCTGATCTCAGCTAGAACGTGTGGGTTTGGCTTGCCCTCTACATTCAAATAACAGGAGTGCCTTGGATTAGGCTTACTTCAAAATTGAGGTTTTTATGTGGTTTAGATTTAAACTACATGGTACATTAAATGTATAGAGTGCAATTCCTCCCCAGAAAATGCTTGGAGTCATTTCACTTTTTCTCTCTATAGAGAACTTTTTTCATGGAGTATCCTTCAAATATGTAGTCTTCCAACTATGCTACAAAGTACCGTATTTTTCACCCCATAAGATGTTCTCCCCCAAAGGTAAGGAGAAATGTCTGTGCATCTTATGGGGCAAATGTACCCCTGCCGGGAGCCTCCAGAGTGGCTGCAACGGAGGCCTCCAGATCCCATGAAGGTATCAGCCGCGGTGAAGGCATCCCCACCTGGCTGTTATTAAAAATTTACCATGCATGATTGATTTGTACTGTAAAATAGGAGACAGAGAATATTCTTACCAATTGAAGACCACAGAGATAAGAAACAGGCTAGAGAGTAGCCACCCATCATGGTGACCATAGAGGTGCATCTCTGGTCATCATGGTGGGTGGTTACTTTCTAGCTGGATCACTATGGTCATCATGGTAGGTCGTTACTTTCTAGCTGCATCTCTATAGTCATCATGGTGGGTGGTTACTTTCTAGTTGCAGCTCTCAGGGACAGAGGTCTTTCCTAACACCATGGACAGCTGTTGCCTGCCAGAACAGTCAGTACAGTTACCCCCCGCCATTTCGCAGTTCCAGTATTGTGGTCCCACTACATCGTGGGACCACAGTACCGGAATCATGGGGGGCGGTGGGGGGTCACTCCACGTGGCCCTCCCACGCACCCCGGAGAAGCCTCGGGGCTGATTGCTCTCCTCCGCCCCCAGGCCCCTCTGGGAGGCCTCAGAGCCGCGTGGGGGTGGCGGGGAGCAAACCGATCGCTCTCCGTGGCCCCCAGCCCCTTCTGGGAGGCCTCCGAGCTGGGCAGGGGGGCTGCCGGGAGCGATCCGATCGCTCTCCGCAGACCCTCCGCCCCTTCTGGAAGGCCTCCGAGCCTGGCAGGGGGCCCCCAGGAGTGATCCAATTGCTCTCTGTACCCCCCGCCCCTTCTGGGAGGCCGCGGAGCCACGTGGGGGGTGGCAGATCCCCCTACCGCTGTGGCACGCCGCACAATCGCCCCCCACCCCACCCCACCCGCTTCCGCATATCGCGGATTTTCATGCATCGCGGGTGGGGTGGATCCCTAACCCCCGCGATCGGTGGGGGGTTACTGTACTGCAATCAGATCAATTCCACTTTTGGACCTGGTCCTGGTAGATAAGGTGCCATTCATGAAATTCTTAATTGTGCAGTTGATATCTAAAAGTAAAAGACAGACACTGGGAATCTAATCCAGGCTGAATGTGATTTGCCTGATAAAGGAGTTTTGAGGCACTGTCCACCAGTCCTCTGTAGCATTCTCCTTCACCCCATAAGAGGAATGGTTTCTTTCTACATATTCAAAGTATTCCTTAAAGAGGGAGAAACAGACCGGAATCCTTGTTCATGGAAAGCATTTTAACATCAGAATATATAACTGGCCTGAAAAAAAAAAACACGTGAGCTTCCAGGGCTGAACTGTCTAACTGCCTCTTGGAAAGAATAATAGGTCAAAATTAGTCCATGAGTCCAGAGCTTGTCAGGTGATCACAGACCATCTGCAGGTGGCCTCAGGTCCAAAACCTGTAATATGGAAACAATACATCTCTCTTGTATCGTTCTTGAAAGTGTTGCCCTTTACATGAATTCTTTTGAGCATTTACACAAAATGGCTATGTTAGACATTGCACTGCCCCCCATCTGCATCACAGACAGTACAATGGACGGGATCATTTACATTCCAAGGCAGAATAAAACTAATTCTAAAAACATAATAAGACCGCCATTCTATACCCATATATCTGGTAGAATGCTCTCAGGAATCCAATGGTAGTTACTTTTGGACAGTTCTGGATAAGATTGCATTCTGATGCGCTCCTCTGTACACCTGCTCAGCAGTAAGGCCCACCAAGTTCAATGGAACGTATTCCCTCTTAAATGTGCTTAGTACTGTATGCTCAAATAAAAAGCCACACTGAAGCCACTTCAATAAAACAAAGTTGAAATTTCTAGGACACACTAGTTCTGATGTATGGCATTACTAAAATAAACGCTGGAGCAATCGTTAAACCTAGAAAATGTCACTCACCTTTCCACAATAGATCGGTTCCAACACTGTGTACTTAAAATATACGGTAGGTAGGAAGCAGGAATAGTAAAGAGTGGTTCCATTTTGTTAAAGACTATTAAGTATGAAAGGACATGAATGCAGGCTGGATAGTCAGGCAAAAATATATGAAATGAGATACTTAAACCCAATGGGAAACTTTTTAAAAGTTACTTTAATAGAATCCCCTACGATTTCTCTCCTATGTGATCAATACTGGTGGAGGAAGAGCACTGTGGTGGCATGCCCATTACCATCATCGCTGACATCACATTCCAGGCCAACTCTGTCTCCCCTTCCTCGCCTACAGTCAGAGGTCTGAATAGGGGTAGCGCCCCTTTGACTGAGAACAGTAAATAATCTGGGGTTTCAGACATGGGAAAGAGTCTCTATAAGACCTCCTCTTGCTACACTCTTCCAATGCATTTCTCTGCGGATTGTGGCTCTAAAGGTATGAAAGTCAAGATGGCCTCACACTTTTTCTTCTGCAAAAGCAAACCCATGAGAATGCTGTTTATCATCCAAATAGGGCTTCAGTCTTCATTTCAAAGCTCTACCCTCATCTCTCCAGGGACCCAGCTGCACTCATGGAATCCACAAACAACCCAGGGGCATATCTAGTGGGGGGGCAGAAGGGTACATCTGCCCTGGGTGCAGAAATCTGGGAGCACCCGGAGGAGGAGGAGGAGGAAACCCTGTGCCCTCCCACCAGCAGTCCTCAGGCTTGCTGACAGGACCCACTCAGTCACAGCCTCCTCTTCCGCCGCCACCACATGCCAGGCGAGCAGCGAAGCAAGTAGGCAGGCAGGCATGCGAGCGTGGTGGCTGTGGTGCCATCCTCCTCCTCCTCCTCCTCCAACTCTTCCTCGCCTTGCTCTGGGTCACCGCGGGAGAGGTAACAAACGCCCACCCGTGCACCTGCCCACCCCATGCCTGGAGGATTGCCCCCCTTTGCTGGGTGGATGTGACAGTGTTGGGGAGGGCCAGGGGGCGCAAAAACAACTTTGTCCCCCTGGCACCCCAAAACCTTGTTATTCTGCACAGGAGACCAACAAGGTAACATGGCACAGCATTTACCTTGTAGATCTGCTGTATTCCAGAGGTGTGAAGATCCAATTTTCTCTTCACGATTCTCATTTGCAGCTAGGAAACATGAAACAGGGCACTTGCATTTTAGAAACGTACCATTTAACCTGAAGATGGAAGGAGCCATTGAATGTAAATTGGTCAAGTTAATGTTGCTGTAGGGAACTGAACTTCTGCACTGACTTTTTAGTGCTGGTACTGTATTTAAATAGGCTCAGTTACATTTGGAAGTTAACACTTCATTAAGGTAAATGCAGTGAAGGTTGATTCCCTGCCTTAGAATGTTTGTCTGCGCAGAATTCACCCAAGGGCTTGCAGGCTTAAATTTGGCTCTGCTGCTTTCATAAAGAAAAAGAAAAGAAAAGAAAAAGAATTAGATGAATTGCCTGGTTTATTACTGAATGTTGCTGAATGGAACCGAAAGCCAGAGCAATGGCAAAAAGGGGAACGGGAAATGAATTTGTTGATATCTATAAACAGGGCCGGTGCTAGGTTTTTTTGTGCCCTAGGCGAGGCCCGGGGGTGGGGCAGGCGGGGGCAGGCGGGCAGGTGGGCAGGGGCGGCGGGGGCAGGGGTGGGGGGGCAGGGGGGCGGCAGGGGGCGGCGGGCGGGCGGCGACGGGCAGTGGGGGACAGACAGCAGTGGCCAGTGGCCAGGGGCCGTGGGGGGGCAGCAGGCTGGCCAGCACCCTCTGTCCATTTTGGCACCCTAGGCAACTGCCTAGTTCGCCTTAATGGACGCGCTGGCCCTGTCTCCAAATATAAACATTTATTTATTTATTTATTTATTTATTTATTTAAAGTTCTAATTTTGCTGAAACTGCCTTGGTTTCCCTGGCACACAGCTCACCTTGCTGCAAACGCCTCGCCCATAGCCTTGTTCTTAGGCCACAGAGAAAAGAATGCAGATACGTCCCATTCTATTAAACAGGATGCTGATCCAGGACTGAGCCCTTTTTTTAGAGAGGGAGCTCTTTGTCATTAAGCACTTCAGATTCTGAGCAGGTGCCCCAAAACATCTGCATTTGTGGGATATGATGCATTTTATTTTATTTTATTGGCATAGAAACTGCATGCATTTAAATGAATACCCAGAGTGGATGTTCTCAATAGCTTATAATGTATTGCTTATAATTTCCCCTCACAATTTAACAAAGCCTTTTCATCGAGGCTACACAGATCCATGCCCTTTACAAAAGGGGGCAGGGAAAAGGCTCCATAGATTTCTTGCCTTCCATATCCAAAATAAGAGTGGAGATAAATTGTCTAGTGGTCTCTGAGGAACACAAAGTTTGTTCTTTCATGGAAGTTATGATGTCCTTGAACTACTCACCTCAGGTCTTAGGCTGTCCCTATGTCAGGCCTATGCTCAGAAGCCACAGCTAGGATTGTATAGTTCCAGATTTTCCAGAGAGAGAGAGAGAGAGAGAGAGAGAGAGAGAGAGAGAGAGAGAGAGAGAGAGAGAACAATCAGCACTAGAAAAAAGGACTGAAGAGGGGTTGGGAACCACTGCCTTATGGATTCTTGAAATCTTTGGAAGCACTGTCCAGTGTGGGCAGATGGGACTGTTGGGAGGCACTGTGGTCAGGGAGGTGCTCTAGTCATCAACACATTGTCCTCTCCTGGGTTCGCCCACTCCAGGAGAAACAGGATAGTGTGCTTGAGTGTCCAGAAAGGAACTCCCTGAATGAGGTGTCATTCACAACTGCCATCTGATGCTTTATTCTGAAAGAAGGCTGAGCACAGACTCCTCGTGACATGAAATCTGCTGATTTTGCCACAGTCAGATGAAACAGAAAGCACTTGTTACCCACCACCATTTCTCTACATCATATTTAGGCAGCTAAATTTGCAGAACAATTTAGTTATCCCACAAAGTACCCTTGGGCATAAGCTGAAGACTGATCCTGCTATTCCTTCAGAGGCTTCATAATAAATGTTAATTTCACTCATCCTGCGCATGACTGATAAAATGAGAAGATGAACATTCTGCATTTTTTTCAAAGGAGCTCCTCTCTGATAATGCTTGAGATTGCCTTGAGATAAGATGGGGCATGAGAGCCCCTATTATTTGGCAGGTAATGAAAACAGTGACAATTTTTTTATTAGAGGGGAAAAAAGCTAAAGGCCAAAACTAACACAACATTCATGCAAAGTTACAGCCTTAGATAAGAAACAAATGAAATTCTTGACCAATAAGAACATGGTCCGGGTGGAGGGGGGTGGGGTACAGAAAGCAGGTTCACATAGACTTTGTGTTTATAACTACTTATAACCTTGTAGCTTTAATGTAATGTTTGTCTATTAATGCTGTAAGATGTCCTCAATTCCCTGAACATGTCTTAATTGTACTAGACTGTATATTATCCCTCATTACTGTAAGCTGCCTTGGGTCCATTTACAAGGAGAAAGGTAGGGTAAAATACTCTAAAATAAAATAATAAATAGAAAGCTAATTCACATTTTAAAGCATAATTTTCTCTGAGGTGGTTATTGAGATCCACTCAGAAAGGATGAATTACTGAGGGAACCTCTGTGAAGGAAGCCCTGGGTTACCAAAGCTCTATCTAGCAATGTTGGCATCCAGTTTACCTCCCAGCCACTCCACAATTAGGAACCTCCTTCTCTTGGCAGAGGTGGGGCTGCTCTGCAGTGCCATTGATGCCATTATGTTCTTTCTTTGGCAAGTGATATGATGCTCCCCTGTCCTTATCATTGCCTGGCAAGGCAGAAGGTGGACATGGGGCCATGACATCCTTTGTCTCCTTCTTTAAGGAGGATACCATGACAGAATGATGATGACAAGGCAGTACTTGGCTTTTTCCCTTAAGCAGCAGAGAGCATTCCTAGAAGTGAAGAATTCTGGGAAGTGTTGACCCTTTTTGTTCAACTCACTTCTAACTTTGGGCACCCACCCCGGAGCAAAGCTCTAGTAAGAACTCTAACTGGGTTAGATCCAATGGTATCAATCTGATGGCAGACCTGCTTTTAATAACAGAACCAGGAGGAGTGCAATTCGCTTTCCTTCCATGTAGCCATTTCATGACCTCAAAATCTGTGGCACAGGAGCTGGGCAACCTTTGAAGAAGGTTTTTTTGGGTGGAACATGATGTTGTTGGGGAGGGGAAGGGAGACGGGTCCACTGTGCTATTAAGTTTGTGCCAGTGTGCCAATGAACTGAACCCACCGTATAGAGTTTTTGAAAACCCCAAATGCTAATATTCACAGATTGCTACTGTATAATTGAAGATAGGTGATGTATGCAGAGGTCCACTGCATGAAATGACTATTTAATTGTTCAATATTCCAGTCTTTTAAACCACTCTTTCCTTTTCTCTTTCCCTACTTCTTCCTAAACTCAACACGTCTTACAATATCACAAAATGGCATTCTGCATGATATTTGGATGTAGAAGATGTCATTTAAATATTATTGGGGTCGTTTTTGTGATGGGCCCAAAATGGCTGAATGTCTTCCAAAGCTAGAGAACAAAAAAGGAATTGGAAGTAAGGATGTCACAGATCCAACAAGCAACTTAAAACAATATCGACCATTTCTCCATCCAATTAATAAATTTCCTTAGTACTCTCTTGCAGCAAGGGATGTACCGTAATTGTTGATGGACCCAATCCCTTTGTTACCTATTAAAAATTCATCTCTAAGGGGTTTTCCAAAATTTTTTTATTGTTCTGGCAGTATGGGGCAGGATAGTTTGAGAGAACTGGCATCAGGTGGCAAGCATGAGGTGGGCCAGAGGTGCCCAGCCTATATCCATTAAAGTCCCAGAATCTGCAAGAGCAGTAGAGGAGCAGTGGCACAGCTTAACTGGACAACCAGTAAAGAACTGAAGAATTATTGGGGGGCGGGGGACACAAAAACCCTGCTCACTGATGTATAAGTGCCAGCATTTGCTAGTCTAAGGCCCAGTTTCTCTTTCCATAAACTGAACAAATACAGAAAGCTGCTGCAGTGCAGAGAATTGGACTGTGGAGCAGCAGCTGCATGAGAAAGAACAATCTCTTTTCCTGTCTTCCCTTTCCTACAATCATTAGAAGGAGAACACCTCTGGGGGAAAAATTACTTTTTAGTAACACTTGTAATTCAAAGGATCCGGAAGGTTTGCTGAAGTTAGGGTTGGCATTTTTAACAAGCAAATTTCTGCTTTCTCATTATTTAACAGGAACTTAAGTAGTTGCTTTTATTTGCTTTTTTCTTCAACATCGGGATGCAGCAATGTGAGGTGCTGCACAATCAAGAATTTGAACTTTGCAATAGACTTCCTTCACTGCTTGCTGTTGACTATAAATGTGTTTATCAAGTTGAGTCACACCACAAAAGGAGTGAGGAGCAAGTGCAAGTGAAAACAATCTGGTTACAACTTTGTGTTAAGGAAAATGAATAGATCATACACAACCGCAGAGAGCTTACAATGCAAAGCAGCAAGGAGTACTCTGCCCTGAACTGGCAGAATGAGTTTCCCCTGCTCAGAATGCAAACTATATGTGCAAGTTACTCCATATTTCCAACTGGTTCCTTCCAAACTCAGCATGTGTGTGTCCTGGAAAATGAATACCTCCTTAAACATAGCATGTAGTATCGTAGAAATATGTTAAAAATCTAATAAATTAGGGCAGTTTTACCAAATTGATTTTCACTTTAAAATTGTTTTAGCATCAACATTCCATACTTGAAGAGAAACCTATGCTGATGTTTGTGAATTTTTTATGAAAGAGAACATGTCTAGACTATAGAAAACCTCATGTCATTATTGGGCCTTTTCACACGACCCCTAAGATCCGCTGGCCACTTAAATTCGGACCAGGGATCTTGGGGGTTCGTTGCTCTTCCTGCGTCCCCACCCCTCCGCACTTCCTTGATCCTGTCTGCGTGAGGGGAGGGAGGAAGAAAGAGAGGAAAAAATACAGGCTCACTTCCGAAGCCGGTCGAAGCCCCATCGTCCTGATTCCTTCTCTTCTGGTTTTTTTTTTTTTTGCCTCCCGCCCCTTCTCTTAAACGGGTGGGAGGCAAAAAAAAAAAACAGAAGCGGGGAGAGCCCTGCACTCACCAGATTAAATCCGGACCTGGGGAGCAGGTACAAGGAAAGTGCACTGGGACGCGCTTAGGTGGACGTGGTCGCACTTAATTTCCTGCAAACTCCGGAGCTGGTGGGGAAACAATTGTAAGCTCCGGAGCTGGCAGCCATTTGCTGTGGAGTTTAGGGGTCGTGTACAAAGGGCCTTTGTCTTCTATCTCACTGAAAAGGAGCATTTTATTTTAGAATAGATGGACTTTATATACCTAGGAAGATCCACAGATAGCCTCAAATCTTGGTTCACAGTCATTGGCTTCCTGTAGATTTCTGGGCCCAATTCACAAAGCTGGTTATGACCAACAAAGCACTTTACAATTTAGGACCTCAATATTTGGTGGAATGTCTCTCTCAGGAAACAGCCACACAATCTACCCACTCCTCTCAATCCTTACTCTTACAAGTACCAACACCAAGGAAGGCCCCAAAAGATGACAATACAGAATTGGGTTTGTTGGTGGTGCCCCCCCCCAGTCTTTGGAACAAGTTTCCAGTTGAGGTACAGCAGGATCCTTCCCTCCTCATGTTCAGGAAATAAGTGAAGCCAGAATTATATAAAGCTGCCTTCAATAACTTATTCCTGAAGATTGCAAATATTATTTTTTATTTTTCTGTACTTGTTGTGTTTTCTTTTCGTTAAGGTGTTGATTTTAAATTTGGATCAGTAAATCCACATATGGATTGTGTTGTTTCATGGCGTCTATGGCTCAACAACAACACCGAGTAATCCCACATACAAAGACTAACAGAACCAAAGAGCATTCCTCATAGGAGTTGTATTAATCCAGATCCTCATGACACTATTGGACGAAAAATTTCCCAGGTGGTTTGACAGGTAATGGGTGAAAGAAAGGTCAAATGAAAAGAGGGAAAAATGTAAAATCATAAATCATAGGTTTGAAATGAATCATTCATGCTTTAGGGGCTCCCTTTTGGCAATCAATGAAGGAAAAAAATTCAAAATATCATCTTACATGGGTTTTTTTCATTCATTAAAACATAAAAGACCCATCCCTAGACATGGCAGTTGTAAAGCCCCGCTTGTTGTCTTCTGAACACTCCAGTTGCTTGCTTCTTTTGTCTTTTGTCCCTCGTTTTATCCTACTCTCCATCCTGCTCTCTTGCAGGCTGGAAGACATGATGCCATTCCTGGTATTGAATTATGACACAACTGCACATCGAGGCTGCTTCTGTACATGATCCACGGAGAAGTCACCCTCTTGCATTCCAGCTCAGAGCGCAACAAGGCTGGGGTTGGTGCTTTGTTTGATAATTTGGAAATTTCAACATTCTTCCTCGGGAGGGAATTGCAGGTGTGATGCTGTAATGTTTTGCAAATCACTTCCCACTGCATATTTTGAACACACAGATTTTGAAGATTTTTTTTTTTGGAAAATGCTATCAATAATCCCATGGCTTCCTATTAGATTGGAGATATTTTCATCCAATACCCACATAGTTTCTAACTCCGCAGTAAACTATTGAAGGGTGGGGACACCATAGATCATCACAATGTGTTCTCTTCAGTCCAGTAGTAATTGAGGCTGTCTGTATGAAATGTATTTCAACATTTGAAAATGTATGTGTTTGATAAAAATGGTAGAAGCACAATGGGAAAACACCTGTTATTTTATTTTCTTTCAATTTGTTCCTTTCTCTCATTTCCCCCTTTCTGCCAATTTCATTTTTCTCTTTCCCCGCTCAGTGAAACCTTTATGATTTGTATGATCTTCTGTCAACTATTTCAAATTATTTTAAAAAATTGTTCATGGTATCTGATGCATATCTTTTTAATGATATGCAATCAGTTCTTCCATGCTGGACCCATCCCACCATTTTAATATTGTCCTGCTCACTTAAGAAAAATAAAATGAGTACCTCTGCATTTATCTTAAAGTTGCCTTTGTTGTTGCCTTAATTGTTGTTGTTGTTGTTGTTGTTGTTGTTGTTGTTGTTTGCAGCTGTGGTTTTATCCTGCTTGTCTCTCCCACCCCTCATAATGAGTTTTAATAGCTTGCTTCTGGCCTTTCCTTTCCTTTTCATATTTAAATTAATATTTGAAGGAGAATGGCGACCACCGAAGCAGAGTTTTCCCAAAGTTTTGACTCAGTTTGTATTACAAGTTGAGTAGCACTGCACACGCCTGTGTACATATATAAACAACAGGGATTTCCTCAAGGGAGTATTGAGTGGCAAGCTGCAACATCTATATGCAAATTAGGCTTTCAGTATTTGCTATCAGTTACGACAGAAATTTTCCATTCAGTCAAAGTTATTAGAAAAAACAACATCCCAACAACCTATCTATATCACAGACAAGCCCTGAAGAAAGTCTTCTTCTACGTGTTGGCAGTGGATTTGCAACTTCCATTCTTTTACTTTTCAAAGCACCAACATATCCCGAGGCAAGGTTATAGCAAGACTGTATAATCATTTTCAAGAAGCAGCAGGTAACACTGAAAGTCCGGCAAGAAAAGATAGAGAGAGTTGCAGCATTGCAAACAGAGAAGATGCACTCTCTCTCTCTCTCTCTCTCTCTCTCTCTCTCTCTCAGGTTTTAATAAGCAAGTGATCAAGCACATTTGTGGGGCACAAGGGTGTGAAGCTGCAATTCTAATCCAGTTCAATCCCAAGTGGTCTCGTAGCCTGCTCTTCTGAAATCTGGTTTAGTTGATTATTTTTGGTCCCTAGGTTTAAAAGAGCATGTGTTATAGGAACCAAGATCCATCCAATATACTTTTGACTGTTGGTCTTTGTTACCTTTCTCCCTTACGTACTGGACAGTCTTTCTTCTTTTTCTTAGTGTCTTTCCCATTTGCTGCTGGGGTCCACTCTTCTGGTTTTTGCCTTCCACGTGGCAAAGTCATGGGCTAAGTCTGGATGTCCCTGGGACAACTTCATGTCGTTGTCAGGGGTGTCTGTTTTAGTGTATCCTCCTAAGTTGGGATCTGCTGACCTTCAAGGTGAGACTCTTTTTGGCCCGATTTTCCTCATTCAGTAGACAAGACATGTCCATAATAAGGTAGTCAGGTTTCATGCATCTTGTTGGTGATTAGTATGATGTCATATTTAGATCAGATGTCATCATTGCACATATGATTGTTTCATGACCTGACCTCAGGTCCTCATCTTTGACTCCATGACACTACCATCGAGTGCAAGTCCTGGACATATCTGTGGTAACAATTGCTAGGCCTCCATAACATATCAGGGATGTTGCCCTTCATGGGAGCTCATGGTCTGAACAGTGGCAAGATAAGATATGCTTCTCCACCCTGGTGGGTGGACTACAGGGCCCCAGGTGTTGGACACATGCTGAGGAGACCAGGGTCTAGTCACTGTTTCTCTGTGGGGGTCAGTGATGGCCCTGGGTCAACCAGCAAGGATGGTGGTGAGGATAAATCTGACATTGGGGGACCAGCCACCGAGTTCTAATTTCCCTGAGAAATGGGAAAGGAAAAGGTGTACATGCATTTTATCCTAGTTTTCGGCCCAAAGGGGTGTGAGCAAAAAACAAAATCTATTTATTTTATACAGCAACTTTTTAAAAAAAGACCTCATTCAAAAATAAATGTCTCAAAATGGAGGCGGGAGTGGTAGGAAAAGGGAGGGAAAACAAACGCTTGCACTGCTTTTTAAAGTCACGGTTCTTTTTAAAGACAGTTGAAATGGAACAGGTCTAGTAGCTTGATGGAACAGCTACTGTTAGGTGACAAATGCAGGCATCCAAGGGAAGCTAGCTTCTCAGCAGACCTGATGGAATAGCCTTTGTTGCAGCAGCCTCATGGAATGGGAATGAACGCCTTTAACAAGAAAAGAAAACAGTTTTCTTGAAAGTGGGGCACTGAGAATAATATCCCCAGTTACTCACAATGTTGGTGAATAGCAGCCTTTCTCTATGAGAGATGTCGCCCTGTCCTGGGAAGGTATTACAACATTTAGATGCTGTCGTATGGCTTCTAACTTGATGGAAGGCCTCAGTGATGCTAGTGGAACTTATATCAAAGCAAACATGTACAAAGGAGACATTGAACTGAAGCATACAGAAAATGTAAAAGCAGGACAATAATTTATAAGTTACCTGATAAGACTAATGTCTTTCTCTCTGTGTGTGTGTGTGCTCCATTTTCACTGCTGTATTCCTTTTATTTTGACTGTGGATTTGAAATGATTCAATCCATTTATAGTTTCCTGTGTCTGCCCACGGGCATCAAAGATAGAAAGATGTAAATGTCTTCTTTTGTTCCTCATTGTGATAAAAAAAAAATAGCAATGTTGGTCTTCTAGTGGAACAACCAGGCAAAAAAGTTAACAGACTAAAAGCACATCAGGTTAAATTTGTAAACCAACCCCTGCCATTCAAGCCAACGTCAAACTCATTATCCAAAGTAATGATGTAAATCCACACTTGTCTGAAACCTACTACGTTTTTTCCTCCTTTCTAGAAGAATAAATTATATTCTGCCAGTACTGATGGGAGCTCTTATGTTTACACAAATAAAGCACATTACACAAACTTCAGACAGCTGCTGCCCTGCTTCATTATTATTATTATTTTAAGTTAGAATCATCAGATGGATTGTTGCATCTTTTTTATCAATCATCCAGTCTGTCTGCAGTTCCATTGTGTATTTACAACATGACTGCTGCATCTGTGGTATTAGTACCTACGGTGTCACCTCTCTGTTAAATTAAAACATAAAAACCCAAGAAATATGCATTTCCAATGTGTATTTCAAGAACTGCCCACTAGAGGGAAGGAGAGACTATGCTAAGATAAAGAGTTTCTATCATGATTAGACATGGGCACGACTCGGCGAAATTGTCATTTCCGTTTTTGGTTATCGTTTCCGTTATATAACGGAAACGGTAACGATAATTAAGCCGTCAGAACTCAAACTCGAACTGAAAAAAGAAAAATTTGGTCGGGTTTTTCGTTTCCGTTTGTGGCATCGCGGCGATCGCGCAATGCGAAGCCATGAAGCACAGAAAAACTTTTTAAAGTTTTTTTTTAAAAAAAACCCGACTCCCGGCCAAAAAAGCAGGCGAAAATATGCCTGCCTGAGGCTTTGCCACCTACCAGAGGGGTGGTTTTGGGGGGGTCCCCGGCCTTCCCCCCCTCTTCTCTTGTCCTGGGCTGCTTGCACCAGGCTGGGGGGGGGTCATCCTCGTCGTCTTGCCATGCCGTACGGTGGGGGGGGATCCAAAATGGCGACCGCAATTTTTCTTTTGAAATCGTGGTCAAAAAACACACCAAATCACCACATAAACATGTGAAATTTATTTATTTTAAATGCCTGAATTTTTATAGTAGCAACAGTGGGTTTTTATAGCAATAAAACATCGTATTGATTTTATTTTATTTTATTTTATTTTATTTTAGACCTGCCCATTTGGGCTGGGCATGGGATTGGACCATGCAATTTTTTTGAACCATTCCACCAATGGCATCGCCAGGTTTTTAACTGACACTTCTGGATGTCTCGGAGGGCATAAAAAGCCGAGGCACCTTCCATAAATCGCAGTCGGGTCGGTGTATGGATGTGGTTGAGGGAGGAGGGCTGGCTGCTGGTGCTGGTGTGATCCGATCGAGATTGAGAATGAGGAGGGAGGCTGGAGGCTTTAGGATTTAAGTTAGGCAGGGAGGGAGGGAATTGAATTTAGAAAATAATTTCTTTGATTCCCTGCAGCTTTGTCTGCTGAAGGGAATAGCAGTTTATTCTTTATTTCTTCTCTGGCAGTTTGTGAGGATTTTTTTCTGATATTGGATAAAGGGGGAGGTTCGACTGGGAGTGGGAAGGGTGGATGTATTTTAAAAATATATTATATACTACCATTTATTTTCTATTTTCCCAACTACAATTTGCTTGCACACACACACATTTGGGGTGCAAGCCAAGAACAGAACCTCTATCCTAAGTGATATCCTAACTGCCCACTCGCCCATCCGCCCGTGCCGCCACCCACCTGCGGCCCGCGCTGCCACCCGCCCACTCGCCTGCCTGCGGCTGCCGCCCACCCACTCGCCCGCCCCCTGCCCCGCCCCCCGCCTATGGCGCAAAAACACATAGCGCCGGCCCTGATTGCGGGACGCCCCTATGCTCTGGAAAGTCAAATCGCGCTAAATCGTGGTGGAAACGACAAACGACAAATGGAAATGACAAATTTTTGAAAAATTTTGCAACAAATGGAAATGACCCAAAACAGACCTGTTCCGACAAGCAAAAACTCGAAACGTCATTTTTTCTGGTTGTGCCCATGTCTAATCATGATATACAGCATCTTCATGGGAAATGGAACCACTGTGATCCTATTGTACCTTGTTTCACAAAGGGGGAAAATATTTGTTTTGTACAAATTGTGGAAGCTTTAAGCAGCAGCAACAACAAAGGGTACTGTATCTTAAATTCTCCATGAACTAGAGGCCACAAATCTTGCAAAGGTCAAGAATTTCTTGACACGTTGTCTCAGCTTGTGGGGGCAGCCTGGCTTGTCAAGAATTTTTCACATCTCTAATTCGCAGTCTGTCAAATACAAAGTCCAAGTCCTCGCCTATTTATATACGTTGTAGCACATTTCTAGAGTGGCATATCTTTCTGTATTGCTTGTAAATGTGGTATACACATGTGGCTACTGCCTTTGTAAGTAAGATGTTGATCACATGCAAGAAGTGCATGCATACATGCTTCCTATATAGCAGGGGTGTCCAAACTTTTTGTAAGGAGGGCCAGATTCGGTGGCTGAGAATGTGTGGGGGGGCAGTTGCCCCCCCACTGCAAGTCCCGCCCACTGACCCTTGCAAGCCCCACCCACTGACCCTTGCAAGCCCCACCCACTGATCCCTGGTAAGCCCTGCCCACTGGCCCCTTGCAAGCCAAACCCACTGGCCCCTTGCAAGCCCCACCCATCAGAGGCCCCCAAATAAAATAAATAAAGGCCGCCTCCCCCCTAAGACCTATGTGCCTGCGCCACCATTCCCCCACCAATGCGCCCGCTCGGCCATTCCTCCCCCAAGCCATGCACTTTAGTACGCCCTCTGCACTGCCCGAGGCACCCAAAAGAAATTAAATTAAGCCCGGGGATTCCAGCTCCCGCCCCCCCAAGCCATGTGCCCGCATGCACCATCCGGACCGCCAGAGGCCCCCAAAATAAATTAAATTAAGGCCGGTGGGGTTTCCCCGCCCGCTCAGTGGAGCAGTGCTCTGAATTGGGGTGGGGGGTGGAGGAAGTGTGCTGGTAGAATCCTGGCTTCTGTGCTGAGCTGAACTGGGGGTGGGGGAGGGGGAGGAAGCCCACGGGGTTGGGTTCGCCCAAGTGAGGCAACGGCCCAGAATCGTTGGAGTGGTGGTGGGAGGAGACGGGGGGAAAGAGGGCCAACTTCCTCCCAAAAGTGGAACCCGGGATGCCTCCTTCGCCAGCAGGCAGCCCCCGTGAGAGCGCCGGCCACCAGCTGTAGCAGCAGGAGGAGGCGGAGGCGGGGCCGTGGCTCCCCAGCTCTGCTGCCCATGAACGGTGGCTCGGAGTGAGCCTAGCAGGTGCGCACACACACACTGCTGCCGCCGCATCCTTCCCTGGGGAGCCGGCTCCATCCAGCGCTTTCGCCACAGCTCTCTCCTCGGCCTCGCCTGATGGGAACCGGGAGGAAGGGCGATCCTCCCTCGTGCCCTTACCGGAGTTGCTGGGGCTCTCCGAGCTGGATGAGGTTGGGATCCTGCCCTCCGCGGGGGTCCCTCCTCCTCCTCCGGCAGGCCAGGCGAGGATGGCACCAGGGGCCACGCACTCACTGCCCACCAGTTCTGCACTCCAGCGGGCAGCAGTGGCAGCAAGGAGGGGGCCTTGGCGCTCGCCTTTTCCCCGCGGGTTTCCACCAGGCGGGTCCAGAATAGTTGGAGGGGTTGGGGGGAGAAGCCGCTCTACATGCTGTCGTGGCTCAGGTTGCCCAGGAGGCCGCCGGGCTCCAGCCGGCAGTCGTGGGTGGTGGTGGTGGCGGTGGTGGTGGCAGCAGCGGCAGCCTCCTTGACCAGGGACGAGTCAGGCGGGCTGGCCAGCAGCTGAAACTTCTTCCAGAAGTCCTCACCGGTTACCTCAGGCTGGTTGTTGAGGGACGGCAGCAGCAGCAGGGGCAGCACGTCGGGATCCATGGCTGCCCCCCTACATCTCCCCCATGACCCCCACTGGTGAAGGAGGCGGGAGGGGGAGGGGAGGGAGGGGGGTCGGGTCAGCCAGCCGCGGGCCAATCAAAATGGCCCCGCGGGCTGGATTTGGCCCATGGGCCAGACTGGGCAGCCCTGCTATATAGTCTTTGCATGCTTAAATCTGTGTATGTTTAAATACACACAGAAGAATTGGCCTTTTTGTCTTTTAATGATACACTCACAACATGAAAGAGGCTCTGTTGTGTATGTTGTGTTCTTTTGTTGATTACCAAAAGAGAGCCTCTTAAACATTAATGGTTAATGTTTACAAAATAGGAATATAAAAACTTTCATAGACTGTCAAATTAGCTGAGATTTTTGTTAATGCATTAGCACCAGAAGAGCTGCTGTCAGTAGCCAATTAGAATCTTGGGGGGGGGAACAAATATTTTGAATTCTGTAAAAGGGTCTAGATTGGTTGGAACCCAACAAGGAGTACTCCAGTTGTGGTTGTGGAATAACTATGTACTAGCTCTGGCTACTTTCCATTTTAGACGTGCTATCTATCAGTCTTCCTTTGTGTCTACATCTTGGATCCTTCCAAATTGTTTTGCTGGTTTGGCTTTGATTATTTCCCCCATTAGATCTGTTTTTGCTGCTACCCAGTCTGATTTTGCAAGCCTCACTCTCTTTTTTGCGGGGGGGGGGGAGAGACACTTTCCTTTCTTGAAATATTTTTGCTACCTTGGCCCATACTGCTTGTTGCTCCCTATTGACCCAAAGAAGAAAAGAGAAAATGTTAACGGGTAGGTGGGAGAGAAATCTCCCCATATATCATGAGTTATGGTTTTGGTAAGGCATTGACATATTGCTTTATTTGCTTGCTCGCTTTTCTTGGTTTTGGGCAGATTAAGCGATGTGTGTGTTTTATTTATTATTTTCCCGAGGGTAGAGTGCTTTCATGATTTGACTGATTTTTTAAACATTTTGGTTAATTTACTCTTTTTAACAATTCTGTTAAAGATGTATATTTTGGTAGATTTGGGGGAATTGTTTTGTTTGCTTGGTAGGATGGAGGAATAGGCATTATAGCTTTGAAAGTGTGCCCTAGGGTTGTGTGGCTGACAGGCTGGCTGCTTCCTTGCCTTTTCCAAAGTCGATTCTGTTGAGTTCATAATTTATAACTCATAGGTGACACTGAACTCATAATTTGTGTTTTCTAATTTTGGGTTGTGTTGCTGCTTTTTTTTAACCCTCTTAATCTTTTTAAAAGCCTTCCTTAACCTTTTTTCCACATGTACTCTTGTTTTTTTTTTTTTTTTTTTTGAGTGGATTGATTCTCCGTTGCCTTCACTCTTCTTTTTGAACCAATTTTAGAGATTCTCAAGGGCTCTTTGGGGTATCCAGAGTACCAGAAAACAAATTTAAAAAAATATGAATGTAAAAAAAGGATTTGTACAAGAGAGAGAGAATATTCTTGAAAGACTATGAAATGAAACAACTACAGTACAAAACGTTTTGCTATGCACATCCCCAGGAACAGATAGTTTGCCTGTTAATATGGACTGACTATTGGGATGGAGATTAGCTAGACATTACATTTCGTGTTAATAATTAGATGGTCAGGATCAAAGTGTATGATAGGCTTATCATGCTTTTAAATAGAAATGTTCCTTCTTGTGCTGAAAGATATCTCTTTGTTGTACGATGTGCTTTCATCTTGCCTGATGATGACGGTGATGATAGTCAAGTCAATTCTGACTTGATGCCTGTTGCCATAGTTTCCTAGGTATACAGAACTTAGAAACAGTTTACCAGTCCCTTCTTCTCTTCTGGTGGTGCTCTAGAACTATGTAGTTTGTCCAAGGCTACACAGGCTGGATCATCTTCTGCAATGCATATTGGGAAACTGAATGCCCAACTCATTTGTATGCTTTGCTTTGTGACTGATCCCTGGAATATTCAGAGTTTATCTGCCATTCTGACTGCTGAGGCACCTTTTTTAGTGCATATACACATTCCAGTTCTAGTTTGACCTGCTTATACTGATCCAGTGATAAAATGAGATGAGTGACAGATTGGTCCTAAGCCTATTTATTTTTCATACCTTATAGACTCGAATGATGCAGCAGCAATTTGACTTAAGGATGCATTATCCTTTATATACTACAGCAAAACCAAATCAATCTAAATATGGAGCTTGTGGATTCCCATTTCAATGATGTACAGTACTCCAAAAGATCCATTTCTCCATTTCCCAGTAAAGTCAGGGATGCCGTATAAGATGAAGCTACTAAGAATAATTACACATATCACAGTAATTTATTTGCATTATTCTTTCCTGCATGCTTTTATTCTGTTACCTAACCCATGCAATGAGTTGCATAATCCAAGACTTCAGTCATCCAAATACAGGTAGTGGTAAAAAAATAGATGGAAGCATGGACAGATGAATCCATAAAAGCCCCCCCCACACACACTTGAACTTGGTTTGTTTTAAGCCTGAGAAATGTTTGTGCAGATTCTCAGTCATCCAGGTGAGTTTATCTGGCAACTGGACTTCTTTTTCTTGAGAGATAGAAACGTTTCACTGCTCATCCAAACAGCTTCATAAGTCTGACTAAAGCTAGAGCGAGTCCTCCATCTTATAGTCTGCTTTGACCTCTTGTCACCCTGTTCTGAAATAGGCTCATAAGATGAACAATGGCCTGAATAGGCTTGTTAGGTAGACAACAGTATCCATAGCCTTAAGGTGAACAATGGACTAAGGTGCTGAAACCTATAAAGTATGGGTCGTTAGCTATGGCCTTGGTGGTGAAGGCTTTTTCATTTGTCTGGGTATTGTTGAAAGCACAGCCTGATAAGTAAGTAGCAGATAGACTGTGCCTGAGAAATGTTCTAATCTTAAATTCATGTTATCCCAGACTCTGATTTTTTTAAAAACAAATCAAATGAAGATTTATACACATTTCAGCATGCATGTATTTTATGCCTGCACTGCTGTTTTAATTTGTCAGATTATAGACATGTCTGAAGGCATTCTTCCCAATGTGCATTTTTGGAATGTGGCATTCACATCCTCATATACATCTTTGTGTGAATTTTGGATTATATTTTTCAGCACTTGGAAACTAACTTTTTTTTTGGGGGGATCCCAGCCATTGAGTACAGCCGTTCGTAAATGAGCAGTCAGAAGTTCCAGAGCATCATCATTCTGCTGCAGCTTAGTTATGGATGCCTTCAACTTATCATGATAGCTAGCCATTCTTTCTTCTAAGCTGTGTAGTGTGTTGAGAAGAGAGCTTGAGGGCCAAAAAAGGGAGAGAAGTAGGCATTCCGAAGAATAACTTAATTCTTGGTTCTCATACTAGCTCAAAGCACATTAAATTAGGGGTCGTTTTGGAAGAGTTGTGGGTGAATAAAAGGTCAAAGAGGGTGGTGATTTTGCATGCCTCTTCTCTTGTTTGAAATGTATTTGTGATAGCCCATAGTCCATCTCTGTGTGGGATGGTAACGTAGAGTCCTTCTGTGGCCATTGTCACTCGGATGGTTTTGCCATGGAGGTTGTGTGTGGACTGAACTTTGGTTAGAAAGATTGTGGTAGCTCTTGCATAGCTCAGTGTGTTGGCAGCATATGGTTTGAGGATGGAGTCCAATTATCCAGATACCACAGTGGTGACAATATTAAAATTTGGGATGTTTTGCATTAAAACGGAAGCAGGGCAATGTGCTCCACCTTCCTAAGGGAAAGGATTGGGACTTGAGTAGCAGGACTCACTGTCAAGTTGGACTGAAGTTATACTTGCAACTTAACTCAGTAGAGTTGGGTACAAAACAGAAAACCAATGGTTCGGTTGGTTCTGTTTTGGGTCCCCCTCAGTTCAGTTCGGTTCAGTTCATACTAATTTTTAAAACAAAAATTCATACAAACCAAACCAAACCAAACTGGTTCGGCTTACCTGGATGGCGGTGATGGCGGTGGCGGCGCGGAAGGCCCTGGCAGTGGCTGCGCTGGACAGTGGTAGGCCTTGCCAGGAGCCCTGGCAGCAGCCACGCTGAGCAGCAGTGGACTACCCCGCTGCCGCCTCCAGAGCCCCAGCAGCTCCTCACCTCCATCTTCGTCCCTGACCCGGACGTCAGGTAAGATACACCAGTGGGGTGGCGGAAACAAAAAACGAACGGAATGAAACAGAAATTTATGTTTTGTTTCATTTCATTTTTCTTAGAGGGTGCTGTTTGTTAGTCATTTTGTTAGCTAACGAAACGAATAACGAATAATGAAATGACTTTTGTATTTCTTTTGTGTCTATCTCTACAATTCAGACTCAACTCGGGGGTTTTGTTTTGTATTTTAATGACTCAGACCAGACATGTGACTCAGCAGAACCCATCTACCCCCCCCTTTTCATTTGGGGGAAAGCTTGTTTTTAATAAGAACTCAGACATGGGTCTTGGGGCTTGGGACCTAGGACCCAAAGGCTAACATCCCTGGTGTTAAAGGGATCCCTTTTGTGCACAGCTGGGCCCAAAAGGAGATGTATGCCTCCTGTTTCATCGCAAGAGGGTTTTGTCAACAGGGCCCATCCAAGTGAGAGTGTGCAAGAGAACGTAATCATTCCATGATGTTTCTCCTCTTTCGGATAGCCTAAGCCTATTTAAATGTTCTGCTTGCATGTCAGCACTTGTCAACCCACAGCATGGGGGTGGGGAATGGGGCACCCCAGGAAATCAAAGCAAACTCAATTATCTATCTGCTGACAATGACAGAACCGTTTCATTGCTCGGCTCTTCACAGAATGTGAGGGGGGGGAATTAAAAGCGTGAACATTTTTAATGAGAGCAATTATTGAATCATCAGTCACACAGTCCATCTGCTTCAGAGCATTCCGATGACTCGCGAAAAGACTGAAATACCGCATTGCCTCGTGGCATCCACAGAACCACGTCCCACTTGCGTGGAGGAAGAGCTAATGATATTCATACATCATGCCCATCACATCCAGTCACTTACGGTGCTCCTTCCTTTTCTTGTCTTGTCTTTTGCTGGCTTTGTTACATTATTCAGTAACGTTGCAATCTGACACCGACCTGGTGGAAATGTACTGGCTGTGGCGAGCACACGGAGAAGAGCGAGCAGCGCTGCCGCTAAACTCTGGCAAATGACACTTTCAACTGGCGAGATAAATGGAGGTAGAATTTATCCCCAGTGCCCCATTTCGCTGGGTTTTCTGTGAGCAGGAGGAACTCTGCAACAGAGCAAAGCCAGTGAAAGAGAGAGAGAGAGTGGATTTAAAACTCCCTTCCCTAATCCACTTGGTGCAAACCACCAGCTGTGACAGCGTGTCAGTGAAGAGCAAAGCTGGCTCCATGGAGTTCAGAAACCTCTGCAAGCAGTCCAGGCAGATAGGGGAAGGAGGGCTGTGGGATACAGTATGAACGTGAGGGATTATGACACAACATAAAACCGATGGTGACCATCAAACCCTCCCTCAAATGGTTAAGAAGGTGGAGGTTTGGATCACGAATCGATCCATGCCCTGGCTTTGCAGTGTAGTAACTCCTGATTGTAAATCTGACGGAGCAGGAAAAAAAAAACCCTGGGTTTTCCAAAGCATGCTGGATAAACCTGAAAACAAATGCAACACACACCGAGCAGGTAGCCCATCTCAGCCTTTCCCGTAACACTACTCTGGGAGGAGAATAACCCAAATGCACGTGTGCCTATCTGTGAGTCTTATTATAGTTGGGAAGCCTATGACATCAATAGGAAATCTGGTAACGACACAATCCAGTGTTCAGGGGTGTTGTTATTTTTAAACTTTCTGATTAGGAACTGTGAATCATGTCTTTGGGAAGTTTTTTGCTCCACTATTGTTTTCTTCTTTTTTCAGTGGGGCATGGCAACAGAAAACAGCAAAATCTCTCTTCAAGTACAGAAATCCCCTTTCCCCTTGTAATCTTGCACACCTGAGCCCTGCACACAACTGAGTCCTGCTCTGAAAACAACCCACAGCACCTGAACTTAAATTGAAGCAGTGGCATTGTGTGCGCTGCCAACCACACTGGGCAAGGCATGTACTGTGCCCCCCCCAACCTGTGGACCATTAACACACCCTGAGCATACCAGTTCATTACGGAACTCTTTGCACCCCCTCAAGCACATATATTGTGTATTTTAAGAAAATACTGACAGAATTGTAGCAAAATGCATAGCCAAATTTACACTCGAATTTATTTTCAATTGCCTGGTTTTAATCTGTGCAAATTTTTCAACAACAGCATTGAAATCTGCATTGAAATCTCTTTCAATTGACAGCACTGCTAGGTTACTCAGCCTTTCTTGGCTCAATGTAGACCTCTCATATGTTTTGATTAATTTAAGTTTTGAAAACCTTCTTTCACAACTGGCCGCTGAAACAGTGATAGTTAAAAAGTTTGTTATGTCACAATGAAGTTAGTCAAACTCTCCTGGGAAGGGTGTGCAATATCTGCACGTCTTCACTTGACGTAAACACAAGACATGTTAAAGCATGTCTAAAATGGAGGGGGTACATTTAGCAACTAGATTTTTTTAATAAGCAAATATGTTGGATTTGTACAATTTATCCATTCAAATTCTGCACAAGGTATTCTTATGCATTAGTAGTGGATACATGAGTTCACAATTTCCCTAATCTGGACAGCATCTAGTAGCACATGTTTATTCACTGCTCTACACATGTGAAAAAGTGGGAGTGAGACCAAGAAACCCTAGAACTACACAGGTGGTTTTAAAAATCTACCTACTTAGGATTCTTTGGCATCAATCCAGCATTAGCTGGAGCACCCTTAATTCATTTTGACAAACACTGGAGTAGCCGTGTTATCCAAACAAATTAAAATACAAATGCAAAAATAGGCGGTACCTTTATAGACCACGATAAGATCACCATACAATATCCATCTTGCCATATACATGTGGACTCTAAATTCTCCGCACAAGTGCAAATCTGATGACGTGGTGTTTAATCCATAAAAGTTTATTTATTGTATAATGATCTTTTAGTGGTCTATAAAGGTATCACCTATTTTTGAATTTGTGCTTGTTTAACACTATAATCTAATTCATACTCATTTAGGAAATAGGCTTATTCTTAACAATCAATGAGCTTCGATGATGATGATGATGATGATGATAATAATAATAATAATAATAATAATAATAATAATAATAATAATAATAATAATAATAATAGTGTGCCATCAAGACGGTTCTGATTTATCGTACTTTACATCTTAATAAACTTGAATAGGATTCATTTGACAGCTAGAGTAACTTTGCACTGGAGTGTGGCCTTTCTAATACATCCTGGTGCAAAATTATTTGAGAATGATAGTCAGTCCTAGATATCTTTAACCATTTTACAGAGTATACTGGATAGGTTTAAAAAAAAACTTCAGGATCTCCACCTCGCTATCATGATGCAATAATTTAGGGAGCAGGTAAATATCTATCTATCTATCTATCTATCTATCTATCTATCTATCTATCTATCTATCTATCTATCTATCTATCTATCGGTCGGGAACAGGAGGATAAAACAGCACCCCAAACCCTAGTCTACCAAGTTCTTAAACTGGCCTAAATAGAGAAAAGACCACTACTGTAGTCTTAAGTGTGCAGGAAGAGTGTCTCAGATGTGGACTAGATTTCTTCCTTCTTATTTTCAGCTTTAATTTTGTCCTCACTGATTAAAGTAGAGAAGGATTGCTCAAGTGAAATGTAAAAGCTGAAAAGGATGGAGAGCAGGCACAGAAAGCAACAACTAATATATAATAGGGTACAGGATATAATATTGGTAAAGTGACCATTTCAACACGGATGTACTTTTGTGTCAACCCTTTCCTTATCTCTATTTCCTATTCCCGACTACCCTACTCTTACTCACAACAACAACAAAAACAACAACAGAAAGATCCCTCAAGTAATTAAGAAATAACTTTTTATTACCAGGGGGCTGCCACAAGACTTTTTCCCTTCTCCAGGTGGGACACCTCTCTATTCCTTCCTGTCAAGCGGGTTTGTACTCTCTCTCTCTCTTGCTTCCTCATGTGCACTCACATGCTTGCACATATTGCTGCACTCTTTTGCACTCTCTCTCTCTCTCTCTCTCTCTCACACACACACACACACACACACACACACACACACACACACGCACACACGCGCGCACGCACACGCACACACAAAGCTAAGAAAGCAAAGTGTGTTGTATACCGATGCTTTAAGCAATCTCTGGGTGGATTATAAGTAATTATGCTGGATACACACTGCACACACACCAGCAAGCTGGGTACTCATTTTACCAATCTCAGAAGGATGGAAGGCTGAGTGAACCTTGAGCTTGCTACCTGGGACTGAACTCTAGGTCCTGCTGGGACTGAACTCTAGGTCCATCTGCAGTACAGCATTTTAACCACTGTGCCACGAGGCTCTCTCACATGCACTCAGATGCTCATAGGTACTGTTGCACTCTTTTGCACACTTTCCTGCTCTCTCATGCCCTCCCTCTCTTTTGTGTGTGTGTGTGTGTGTGTGTGTGTGTGTGTGTGTGTGTGTGTGTGTGTGTGTGTGTGTGTGTGTGTGTGTGTGTGTGTGTGTGTGTGTGTGTGTTCTATCTTTCCCTCACTTTCTGGATCTCTAGTCCTGCTTTCTTTCCATCTGACAGTGAGAGTAGCCTTGCTGTCAGATGGGCGGTATAGAAATCCAATAAATAAATAAATAAATAAATAAACATCTGGCTTTCAAGCAGTTACAAAAACAGTGAAGGGTAAAGGTGGAGGCTGTATTGTTTCCTTCTCTTTCCCAGCCCAGGGTTTGTGGTAGAAGAGATGTGAGTATGTGCCTTGGCATGGGGGAGTGGGCTGAGGAGGGCATAGATTGTGGGGGGGGGGTGGAGAGAAAGGGAGAAAGAGGGAGTAGTGAGTGGGCACTGCAGTAGCAGCTCAAACAAGAACACACATCCAAGTTCTTATGCTCTGGAGCAAATCAGCATCCGGTGTACTGTGGAGGTTTTGAGGACAAAATTCACAGGCTCAATCCTTCATTTGGAAACGGGGAGGGAGGGGGAGAAGGAGGGGAGAGTGGGCAACCGCAGCTTTGCTCAACCCCATGGCATGGCATGTTGCTGGACACAAGGGGGTGCCTCTCCAAGGAGCACGCACCCCCTAATAGATCCCACCCGGTGTGACGGCACCACTCACTCACCCCATACTTTGGCAATGAATTGAAGTCCACTTGTGAATTAGCAGCTGCTACTCTTCACAAGTGGAATTGGTGTCCGTCCACTCTAACGTTAACCCCAGCATTAGAGCTAAATCTGAAGAGACCCAAAGTTTGGTGGCCAAAAAAAAAAAAAAATCTCCTGATATCAGTGATCAAAACAATGAGAAAGCAGTTGCTGTTGTTTGTTGGCTTCTTGATGCCTTATGAGGCTTGCAGCATACAATAATTATTTATTGCATTTTCAAACCCTGCATTATTTGATAAAACGAGATGAAACTGCTGAACTACGGGCTAGTGGTTATCAGAGGCATCCAGGTTGCATCTAATCAATATGCTACTAATGCTCTCCTTTTCCTGCACGGGCTAATGTCTTCTGAACCAACAGCGACAAGGATCAGTATTAGGGCTGAGAGGTAGGCAGTGAATTAAATAATTGAGAAGTGTGTGTCGCTGAAGTTGCTCCATTTGCAAGAATTAATTAAAGAGGATGCACACCGACAAGTGACTGTAATCTATCTTATTGATTTTTGGGGAGCTTTGGGCCTGAGTGTGTTCCTATGGCATTCTTTCTAGGGTGCCGCAATTAAATATTCATGATCACTTGTGGTTTTACAGAGATCTTTAACATGTTATCTTGAAAGAAGCTAAGGTTTTGTCTGTAGGGGTGAGGAGAGGGGTTCCATGCCCCGTCCTTCAGGCCCCTATTTATTTATTTATTTATTTATTTATTTATTTATTTATTTATTTAGCACCCATCTTCCAAAGCAACTCCAGGTGGTTAACAAGATCAACAACAACAAATCAACAATAAAAATAACAACAATAGAAAGAAATATCTGGCATACCTGGATAAGGTAATTTTTTTAATTAAAACATGAAAAAAATGCCCTAGGATGCTCTCCCAGGCACTGTAGGGCTGCATGTTGAATACAATCCTACCCATGTTCAGAAAGACACAAGTCTTTTAGGTCTGTTCTGACAACCCCATCCAATGAGGGTGAACGTGGCTCCTCCCTCTTGTCACTGTTCCTCGTGCTCCCCACGAGTTCGTAGGTGGATGGAGCAATAGGCCTGCTCTGAAGTCATAGCTGAAAGTCAAAATACGGGGGAACCCACCCACCCCAGCTTGATTCCGGGGTTGCCTTCAGGGCTGAGGAAGGGCAAAGTGAGTATGCTCATCTTCACCCTGGTTAGTCCTGCTTTCTTTCCATCTCCACGCTTGCTCTTGGAAGGAAGGTGTTCAGAGGACTGCAGCCTCATGTGGATGCCGCAAGAAACGGTAAGGCTGAAACTGCCTGAAAATATGGAGTCATGAGCAGTTTAGAGGAGCATCCAGTCTGTTCTCAAACCACAGTCAGCGACAGGTTCAGTTCGTAGGATGAAAATACTGACATATAATCTGGGTCATGGAAAGCTTAGAGGACACAGCATTCAGGAAACTTGAGTCTCTCTCTCACACACACAACTACAGAGAGGAGGGGGCATTCAACTTTGACAGCTAAGGCCAATGTCATTGGCAGACTAAATTATATAACAACATTATCCATACACTCTGGACTTGAGATACCTCTGCCTTATCTGTGAATTGTAAAACTGCGCCGGTATCAATAGAAAGCAAACTGAGCTAAAAGGGGAGGTAGAAATTTAATAGCGTCTTTGAACTGTAAAAGGAAGGCAAAGACAGTGTTAACAAAGAAGGTAATTTAATACCTAATCAATTTACTGATTGGATTTTCCATGAGATTAACTTGGAGCCCAGCAATGAATTGCAGTGATCTTGGGAAATGGCTATAATGACCACCAGCTCTGTGAGGGTGTAGATGTATAAAAATGATAATGTCAGAGATTCCATATGGCTACTGTAGTTAATTAAAGACATTCAAATAACATTATGGGTCAAGAATAAACCCACATTAGTAAAGGACCTGTCAGTCAGTGTGTATTACAGCAAATGCGTCCTTTAATAAAGGAAAGGATTGGTCTCCCATAATAAAAAGGCCAAACTCTGCACTTAGGTAAACACGCAAATTCCCCTTGGCTTAATAATAAGGCGTGTTTGTATTAAATGCAGAAGGGTGAATTAACAACAAATCGAAGGTGTGCCCTAGACAGTGGCCTGTAAATGGATCATACTCAGTGCAAGCTAGGAACAAGATCCAGCAAAAGGAGATTTTAATTAAATTCGGCTGTGTTTCGCTTCCAACCTCATTTTGCTTACTCTGCCATCTAGCTAATTTCAAGCTTGCTCAGTAGGTTTGTTTGCTCAGCCAAGCTTGAGCACCACACAAGGGCTAGTCACATTTATGTAACTGACTTAAGGCTTAATTTCAGTTGAGCCTAAATTCCCGATTTTATTTATTTATCTCTGACATTTCTATCCACACCGCCTCTTTCTGTGAAATCAAAATGATGCATATGGATCTCTTCCTACCCACATTGTCCTCACAATGATCCAAGAATGTAGGGTGTTCTGAAAAAGAGGAATTAATGAGATTCAGGAGGGACTGGAGCCCAGATCTCTCAAGATGAAAAAATAAGCCCGGACTTAGGTGATTCTTCCATGCTACTGTGAACCTCATGAATCTTCCCCTCTCTCAGGATGTTTATTTACTGTTGTACTTTTAAACAAAATAATCTCAGAGATCTCTCAAGGATAAACGTGTTGCTTTGCTAAGCTGGGTTTTGAAATCTAGAGTAGCAGCACAGGACTAAAGGTAGACTCAAGGGATACACATATGTTTCAACCCAATCTCTGGTTGTTTGTCTTGACTTCCACAAATCTTAACAGCTTTTTCTAAGCCCCTGACATTCTCTTCTTGCCCTCATCAGGAGCTGGGAGAGCCTACGATGCTACAAAAGAGGCCCTTAGAGACCCTTCTTCTGAAAAGTTGAGCTGAAGTTATTAGAAGATTTTTTTGGCAAATACAGAACTTAGAAGAAAGAAAGAAAGAAAGAAAGAAAGAAAGAAAGAAAGAAAGAAAGAAAGAAAGAAAGAAAGAAAGAAAGAAAGAAAGAAAGAAAGAAAGAAAGAAAGATTACTACAGATAGCAAGTAATGAAAAAGAAAGCTCAGGAGTTCTTAGATGGGGGAAAAGATTTTTGCACCTATTACTGAGAAATTGGTCCACTTTATTTCAAACTTCACTTCAAAGGAATCTATGTCCCATTTTGTCCATAGTATTCTCCATTGAAGTGAAAGGACATATAGTATGAATGCTGATCTTGTGCCTGTCTCAAAGCCAATTTGTTCCAACTATGGAATACCACCACTTATGGAATTCTAGTCTATTCCTGTTATGTTCTCCAGGTGAGCCCACCTGCAGACCTCCAGGAATTTAAGGATCAAACTGTATGTTATCTTCCATTTTCCCAGGAACAATATAGTGCTATTAGCTATCCCTGCTGCACTGCAAAGTGATCAGGGCTGGGGGTGGGGTGTTTTAGTCTTGAATAATAAATTAAGAGCCATCGGCTTTACAAAAGATATACTTCTTCACTTGTTACAGATCAATGCAGCAGAACTGGTATAGCGCCACTATACTGCTCTTGGGAAAAATGAACTTCTCTCCTGTCAACAGAGGGAAGCTCAGAACAAAAAGGGAAGCCTGAAGCTGGCAGTGTTGGATGATGTTTTGATTGTCTGCTAATCTTGTAGTTCTGGAGCTTGGATCTGGTGAGGTTTGTCTCCATTACAGCCAGTGCACATGGGGTAAGAGTGAGCTAGCTGGTTCAGGAGAGAGAAAGATATGTTATGTGGGGAGTGATTGACAGGAGCTACACCTCAAGCATCTGAAGGGCGTGATATTGGCATAGGGTGTTCTTCCCAGTGACACATCTTCCCCAGACCTTTACCTTCCACTATCCTCAAAACTCTTTTGGTTCAAAATAGCTCAAACGCTCCCAGGAACAGCATTTATCCTTCAAGGGAAGTCATGTTACCTCCCATTAGCCAAAATGTGATATTTTTCAGGGGTAGGAGGTGAACTAAAAATGAAGTTTGTGTCTAATCCAGGCATGTCCAAACTTCAGCCCTCCAGATGTTTTGGACCACAACTCCCATAGTCCTTTGCCATTGGAAATACAGGCTTGGAATTCTGGGAGTTGTGGTCCAAAACATCAGGAGGGCCGAAGTTTGGACATGTCTGGTCTAATCTCATCTAAATCATGGGGAAGGGAGGGTGCTGGACGGCAGGGTTCAATCCAGGTCTGAAAGGGATTGCGCAACCCTGATTTGGAGAGCATTTCATGTTTTGAAAGTGCACGATATACTTTCTCTTTCATTGAAACAGAACTGGAGGGCAAGCTGATGTTTGGATGCCCTCAGATGGCCAGGCACCCAAGGGTATAAGAACTGACCTGAACTCGGCATGAACTAGCACAATAAAGGCTGGCAAAGCAGGGGAAGCAGAAGATAATGTTACTGTTCACATGACCAGGCATCACCGGTAGTAACCGAATACCCCTCGTATGGTGTAGTGTTATTAACCACACATGTGACACAGAATTTGGGGTACAATCATCTCTTGGTCCCAGGTGTGCGTCTCTCTCTGTCTCTCTCTGCATGGCTCTCTGCCTCACCTGGGACCCAAGGCTTTTATTGGTTAGGTTATAATAAACAGCATACACAATACATCACAGTAGGGGGTGGTAACTTGAATTCCATTGGTGGGGCGGGGGATGTGGGTCCTCACTTACCCAACCCTTATCTAGGATGAAATGCTTGCCAGTGGGGAAGAGATGAGGGGAAGGGGTTTGGGCTAGTCATGTAGGCCTCCAGCTATCTCTCCTAATCTCCTGGTGCCAGGCCTTGTTTCTTTGCCCTGCAGTTTCCTGAGTCAGCCAGTTGGCCTTGGCTTGCTCTTGGGTCATCTGGAGGCTTGGCTTCTCACACCGTGGTCTGTCCTTATTGTCACTTCCATCTCTGGGCTAATGGCTTGCTCTAGTGCTCTGGCCAGGGCCTATTGGGGTACATGGAATCCCCACAGTATGGGACTCAATAGCATATCACTCTTCTTTGTGTGTGTGTGTGTGTGTGTGTGTGTGTGTGTAAAAATGTTAACATTTGCATAAAAGCATAAAAGCATTCAGCCAAACAAACATCTTAAAAACAAGTGGCTCCCAAATTTGGGTTCCAGGATATTGTTGGATTTAAAACTAAAAGCATTCAGCCAAACAAACATTAGGGAAAAACAAGCTGGCTCCAACCCAAATTTGGAGAACCATTCCAGGATATTCCAGAGCATTCCCCTCTGACTTTGAGGGCAATAAAGGCCTAAGAGTGCAATGGAAATGGACACAGAGCCCTGTGTGTGGTGCTCAGCCAGCCCCACAACTCCTCTGGAAGGCTGCTGCTCTTGGATGGTCCAGCATCCAAAAGCAGCAGGTTACCTGAATGAGTGCGAGGCAGGCTGAGCAGCAGACCTACAGCCAGTGGTGCAGCATGGAGGGTGTGTGTGCCAGAGGGACTGTCCGCACCTGGCACAATATTTTAGGAGGTGCAATCCACCTTCCTGCCCTAGGCAACAACACATATCTCTTGGGTGTGCCCTGCTTGCCTGCTTCCACACTGGTTTGGGCATGGTTCAGGAGCCTGTCGCCAAGGGAGCTGGCAGGGGCAGTAGAGGCCCCAGGGGCCTTGGCCTGCCTGACCCAGGCCCAATCCTGCGCTGGCGAATGGTGCCTGGTCTGTGTTGGTTCCTGAGGGATCCAAGCCCAGTGCCTGAGTCGGGGCGGCTGCTGGAGCCATCAAGTGTTCCCACTGGCCCAGGGGAGGGGAAGGGGAGGGGGTGGTTCTGAGAAGGGAACAAGCGGCAGGCTGTGGTGGGAGGGGCTATTTGGAGATACAGTGGTACCTCAACTTACAAATTTAATATGTTCCAAATGCATGCTCTTAAGTCGAACTACTCTTAAGTCAGGGTAACTCTCTAAAAAATTGGGGGGGGGGAGGTTAAAAATTTAAAAAAATGAAAAATATATTTGTATGTCGAGCAGATCATATCTAAAAGTTGTAAGGTGGCAGTTAAAATGCCAACAGTTTTCTGCTCGTAAGTTGAATTGCTCTTAAGTCGAGCTGCTCTTAAGTCGGGGTGCCGTTGTATTTCCAAATTGTGCAGGGGCTCAGCTCCCAAACCTCTCTCAAGCCCTTTTCTACAGCTCTTCTTCAGGCTGGTTGTGACTTGCATCCCGAGAGAAGGGCTGCTGCTTCACGCTTCTCCCTGCTCTCAACCCCTCACGCCTCCCTTCACTCACTTGCTTCCGGAGCCTCCAGTGTAGGGGCCGGTCGGGGCAGGTAAGGAGGCCCGTGGGAGCCTTAGGAAGGCCGCATGCTGGTAGAAAGCCAGACCTCTCTGCTGCTTGGGCTTGGGCTGCCTGCCTGGAGCGTGCTCGCTCTCGTGCACATTGCTTTCCCCCATCCTCCTTAGGTCAGCGGGCACAATACTAGCCGTGTCCCAGGTGCTGGCAACCCATGCGACACCACTGCACAGAGCTCTGCTCGTTGGTAGCCACCACCATTTCCCACCTGGAGCTCCCGGCAGTGAGAGGCATGTGCTGCAGTCTAGCAAATTGCAAGGCCAGCTCTGGGTCTGATAGGCCTAATAAAAATGTGTGTGACCAGCCATGGGGAATAATATTCTTTCTGAAGAATAATAAGGGGGGTGTAGGCAAACTTCTTGATATTCTGTCCAGCAACATCTCTGATATTTTGCTTATGTGAGCAGAATTCGCATGGAGTACAAGATGGAAACGAAGGTACTGCTTCAAGTTGATATCACTTTGAATCTGTGTTGTACTGGGAGTTCCTGTATGGCTCTATTTTGGCATACTTGAAATCCAGCTGCATCTTTTCATTCTGTTTTGATGTGGAAGCAGTTAAAAATTGCTCCTGGTTACTCTTTTGAAATCACTGTGATCTCAGCAAATGAGAATTATACATGCTTATTTTCTAAATTCTGCAAGGCAAATTGCTGAATGATCTGTGACATTTACCTCACTGCATCTTCACAGAAATTATGCAATTTCCCCTTTTCTTAAAAACACATTTTCCATCCTAAATACTGTCTCCTGCAGGGCGAATTGCCCTTCAGAGCCTTTGCCATTGTGGTCTATACAACTGCAATTGAAACAATTAAGGCTTTGCTCTCTTTCCATTGCTTAGTAAATTTCTACACCTGTCCTGTCTGCAGAGAAACACGTCACCTTGGGTTGGCAGTAGTGGAGAAACTGGGATAGATATTTCTGTGAAGATTCTCAGTCATTCAGGTGAGTTTAACTGGAAGTCGAGTTATGGCAACTGGACTTCTTTTTCTTGAGAGACTGAAATGTTTCGCTGCTCATCCAAACAGCTTTGTCAATCTGAGGAAAGCTAGTTGTGAGTCCTCCATTTTATAGTTCACTTTGACCTCATGTCATCCTGGTCTGAATTAGGCTCATAAGATGAACAATGGCCTGAGTAGGTGTATTAGGTAGACAATGATCCATTTGGTGGAAAAAGGACTAAGGTGCTAAAACCTATAAAGTATGGGTGGAGGTGTGAAGTATTTTTGTTTTATTGGGGTATTGTTGAAATCACACCCTGATAAGTAGCAGATAGACTGTGCCTGAGCCCCCCACCTCTGTTGAGAGATGGGTTTTCAATGCTCACATGAATGGCTTTCCTGACCCCTCTCTCAAACCATCTATCTTTCTCTAATATGTGTACATCCTCATCTATGTCTGTGAAGATTCTCAGTCATCCAGGTGAGTTTATCTGGAAGTTGAGTCATGGCAACTGGACTTCTTTTTTCTTGAGAGATAGAAACGTTTCGCTGCTCATCCAAACAGCTTCCTCAATCTGAATACAGCTAGTGTGAGTCCTCCATCTTATATTCAGCTTTGACCTCTTGCATCCTGGTCTGAAATAGGCTCATAAGATGAACAATGGCCTGAATAGGTTCGTTAGGTAGACAACAGTATCCATAGCCTTAAGGTGAACAATGGCCTAAAGGTGCTGAAACCTATAAAGAATGGGTCGTTAGCTATGGCTTTGGTGGTGAAGGCTTTTTTTATTTGTCTGGGTATTGTTGAAAGCACACCCTGATAAGTAGCAGATAGCCTGAGGCAGCCACCTCTGTTGAGGGAGGGGTTTTCAGTGCTCACATGAATGGCTTCCCTTACTCCTCTCTCAAACCACCTCTCTTCTTTGTATAATATGTGTACATCCTCATCTTTGAATGAGTGCCCTTTGTCCTTCAAATGGAGGTGTACTGCTGATTCTGGTCCTGAGCTGTTACCCCTCCTATGTTGGGCCACCCAAAGGACCCAACAACAAAACATAAAAGGAGCAATATAGTATATGCAGTCCAATGTAGGGAGAAGTGTGCAGACCTCTACATTGGAGAAACTAAACAGCCATTAAACAGAAGGATGGTTTAGGGTCCTGATGACTCCTAATTTGTGCTGTAATGGATGGTGGGAATCAAACAGTAAGTACTGATCTGTGTGAGTGGGTTTCCTGTAAACTCCTATTCCCAGACCACGGTCGGGTCGAATGATGACTGCACAATCCAGAAAAGCCAGCATGTTGTCTTGGGTGTCTTCCCTAGTGAACGTAATAGTAGGGTTCACTGCATTGATGTGTTCTGTAAAGGCCTGTACTTCCTGAGTCTTAATTTTCATCCAGGTATCATCTACATACCTGAATCAGGGGGACACTGTCATCTCTTCTCCACTTCTTCCATGTGTAGGTTTGCAACAATTGGTGACACTGGGGAACCCATGGCACAACCATGTTTCTGTCTGTAGAACTCCCCTCTGTACATGAAATATGTGGGGTTCAGACACAGGTCCTAGAGCAGGCATATATGGTCTGGATTGAGGCTGCTTCTAGAGGCGAGGGTGCTGTCTTCTCTTAGTCTTCTCTTTATAGTTGTTAGGGCATCAGTGGTGGGAATGCTGGTAAAATGAGATGTAATCTCAAAGGATACCATTGTTTTATCTGTATTGTATACAGTTTTATGGACTGCAAGGAGATCAAACCTATCCATTCTGAAAGAAATCAACCCCGAATGTTCACTGGAAGGACAGATTTTGAAGCTGAGGCTCCAGTACTTTGGCCACCTCATGAGAAGAGAGGACTCCTTGGAAAAGTCCCTGATGCTGGGAAAGATCAAAGGCAAAAGGAAAAGAGGAAGACAGAGAACGAGATGGTTGGACGGTGTCATCAATGCAAACAAAATGAATTTGACAAAACTCCGGGAGGCAGTGGAGGATAGGAAGGCCTGGCGAGCTCTGGTCCATGGGGTCACGAAGAATCGGACATGACTGAACGACTGAACAACAACAATACAGTTTTATCACGATCATATACAAGCAAGAAAACAAAGTTCAAATCATCGATGTGGCAATACCAGGAGACACAAGAGTCACCGGCAAAGAGTTAAAACAGATAATCAAATAGCAGGACTTAGTAATAGAAATAAAAAAAAACTATGGAATAAGAAAACAAAAACAATACCAATAATAATAGGTGTAGAGATGGGCACGGAACGAACATTTTTTCATTTCCGTTACCGTTTGTCGTTTCCGTTAAGTAACGAAATGACAAATGAAAATTATGATGAAAATGAAACAAAACGAACAGAACCATGAAAATTGTGGTTGTTACATTTCATTTCCGTTACTGACGACGCGCAATGAAATGAGCTGTTTTAAATGTTAAAAACCGCCCTGGACATCCGTAAAAACACAGCAATAATTATTTATATTGTCTGATAATACCTACCGGGGGGTTGGGGTCCTTAAAACGTTTGTTTTTGTCTTCTCCCATCGCGATGTGTTTTTCTTTTCCCTTTAAAATGGATGTTGCCACCAGCCACAAAATGGAGGCAAGCCATGTGATGTGGGATCATGTTCAACCAATAGCATGCCCATGTTGCAGACTGGGCGGGCAGGTCTGGCAGCCACAGAGGGCATAAAAAGCTCTGGCAGCCTCTGTCCTCCTTGCAGTCTCTGGTGGGAGTTAGGGTGGGATTGCTGTCTCTGTGACTCTAGCTTCAGTCCTGCAGCCTCCTTGTGTGCATGCGTGCTGCATACCTCTCGGTGAGTACCCTCCCCTGCCCCGCAGTGCAGTCACTCTGCGGCAACGCCCGCCGCTGCCTTTGCAGCCTCCCTGCATACCTAGTCTATACTGTGTCTCTGCCAGCATCCATTTTTTAAGTGTTTTCCCTCTGGTCTGGGGCATTGGGGGATGCCTGCGCACGGAAATGCTTTAAAAATTGTGCAAAAAGCGGGTAGAAACGACAAATGAAAAAACGAAAAACGGTAACGAAATTTTTCAAAAAATTCCCGACAAATGGAAACGAACCGAAACAGACCTCTCAACAACAAACGAAAAACCGAAACACCATTTTTCTGTTTCGTGCCCATCTCTAAATAGGTTCCTTGGGTGCAATCCCAAAAGACCTGGATCAACATCTGAAAACCCTCGGCATTGACAAGATCAACATTGGTCAACTAAAATGGCGACATCATTAGGAAGAGCATATATTCTATGAAGATACCTCCAGTCATCCTAGGCTCTTGGAAAGAGCTCGATCATCGGAGAAGGCCAACTCAAGCTTAACACCTGGCATCTGTGTTCACCAGATAATAATCTGAATGGAAGAAAACTCAATCAAATTGCTCAGCTCCACTTTCGGATTTCTGACAGCTGAAAGAGGAAATGAAAAACCCAGATACCTGGATACAGTGATCTTGATCAAGAGAAGATGTTTGTGAAGGCAAGGGTGCTGTTTTATTCTCTGTGCTATAGATCCACCCCACTGCATTGTTGAGTGGTAGAGAACACCTATAACTATTGACTTGTTTCAGACCGATAATAGCACATAACAGTGTCAGTTCTGATCTGTCACTCCATTAATAGACCTTTGAGAACCTAATGGATGGATGCTTTGCTTTGGCCATTTTAAAAAGCTCAGGCAGCCATGAATATGAATGCCACAACATGAAGCAAACAACTTACTTTATCTATCTGCATTTGGCATCAGGTTTTAATTGAGCTCATAACTCTTTCAACCAGCAGTAATTTCATTAAAGTAAGTAGCAGCAAAACTGGGTCTCCTGTTTTGAAGAAATGCATTATTTACAGCCATCACCACAGCCACTTTTGTCTAGCAGTATAGTATGGGTCCTTTGTCTTCCATTATGGTTATGCACTCACAGAGTGACTGGGTGCTGGGATGTCAAATGTCTTCCTAATGGCGCAATCTAGCCAGCAAATCTGGATCTAGTTGAATCACTCTGGTCTCATCAGGATCTCCTGTGCAACACAGCACCCTACTGTTCCCTGTGGCCTCAAATGCATGGACATTTCCCATATTTCTTGCCCTACAGTACCTGGAAATGCCTATTGCTGTGATTAAATCAGTAGGCAAAGGACATCTTTTCTCTCCGTTTTTCAAGGTTTTCCAGCAAAGCCTTCAGAAAAATGTCCACTGCCAACTCTTGCATTCATGCTAACTCTCTATGCTTGGAATAATAATAAAAAAATCCTCCACAAACTATTTGACTTATATTTTAGGAGAAAGTCTATTTATGATGTCCTGAAGCAACACACATTTGTGATTCATATTTATAAATGGCAACAGTGGCCACTGAATTGGACATAATTTGCCTGAGGGGATAATAAGGTTTTATGAGTTCTTGCCAATATTTGCTTATTTGCAGATGTGATTAGACAAGGGCAAGTGCCTTCTTAGTACGGAGACTCTGTGGAGGGAAAACAATACTTTAGAGCTTACTGCATATTAATATGGAAAATGCTTAGAGAGATTAATATACTTTGAAAAGGAGTATTTAATGTGCCAAGATGAAAAGTCCATACTTAGAAGATGCTCTGTGGGGGTACTGACTAAATCACAGAAGCCACTCTCAAGAATCCCACTGTCTGACTGTGGTTTCCTCTTCCTCCCCTTCTCCCATTTATAAAGAAACAGTGACTAAAATCTTGTGTTGTGAGTCAACTCTTCCATAAACACATACTTGTATCAAATTTTGTGTAGCTACCCAGGAGAGTGGGTAGGACATACGTTGAAGGAAGGAACAAATGAATGAATGAATTCCATTTTTCCCCCAAACGGGTTTATTCTAATATCCTAAATTAAGTTGTAACAAGAGTAATCCTATTTGAACCAATGGACCTTAGCGAGGGATTGACTGGCCAAATCCCCAATGATTCAGTGAAACTACTCTAAGCAACTTACAATCCTATTTAATAGAATGTCAGCCACTGTATCCAAAAACACTACCGAAATGGAATTTTCTTAGCTGTATTTATATGTCATAAAATAAAGCAAAACAAAGTGTGTTGCTTTAAAAATGCCCCATAGCATTTGAAACACTGTCTGGGCAGTTTACAAATTAATTATGCAGGCTACACATTGTCCCCCCAGCAACCTGGACACTCATTTTACTGACCTTGGAAGGATGGAAGGCTGAGTCAATTTTAAGCCAAAATCTGGTATTGAACCCTGGGTCGTGGTCTGAGTTTGGCTGCTGTATAGCAGTTTAACCACTGTGCCACAAGGCTGCTTTAAAACCTGGGAAAGATCAAATCCTATTGGGATCTCACTCTGTACTGGCTAAATACAGTCTTTCCTCATTTCAACAATTACCCCCATCCCTCTACCCCACACTCTGACACTTTTGTTAGGACCACTGGCACTAATGTGTTATTTATTGCAAAGGAACCAATGCCCTGTGAATTCTACTCATGTTTGTGATTTCGTAAACAGAACTGCACAAGTGCAACTCCTCGTTGAAATTCTGCACTTAGCTTTCCGTCCCCCTCTCCCCTTCTAACTCCCTACTCCTGGGGGATAAAGAAAGTGCCTTAAAGGCTGCTAGCCAACTAGAGGAAGCAAAGAGCACGTTTGTAGGAACAATCCCCGAACATACTCATTTACTACAACTCCAGCAGCCCTCGAGTGGAAATGAATGAAAAGGAAGCATGGCTCCATTGGTGTTTCCTTTTCACAGTGCCGTCAGTTCACAAGGGATTAGTTTTGGTGGATGTGTCTTGCGGAACCTCTGCAGAATGCAAATGGGAGACAGAAGCAAAGTGAAGGGGACTGCCTGCCTTGAAGGAGCGTGCAAATAAATGTGGTCTGAGCATTCCAGAGAGGGAACAGCAGATATAAACAAAGACTTCCTTTTAGAGAAGTTGGAAGAATGGGACCCTTGGGAATGTTTGTCACCCAAGGACCAGAAATCTATTGGCCACGTTCACCATGCCATCTTGAAAACTGCCATCTCATATGGGCACATGAATGGAGACTATTGGGTGTGTAAAACATGGCCTCAAGAGGGGGCTTCTGTGGGAGCACAGAATACACACTTAGCATGCAGAAAGCTCTGTGTCTGCCCTTTTGGGGGGCTCCGTGTACAGTCTCAGGAAGTCTGAACTGGATATTGCCATGTTAATCCAGCCCATTTTGCATGCACCCCTACTAGCAGAGAAGTCATTGAGATCCGGGTTCAAGACCCACCTGGATATGGTCAGACTCTGCGGATCACAGAGAAGAGTCCACCCAGCAAAAGGGAACCACAGCCTCATAAATGATAGCAGAAACCTCCAGTCACTTATCAAACGAGTCGTGAGGTTGGTAAACTGGAAATGCCAGTTTGAGCCACAGCAAAAAAAGATGATTACCTTTGCATGTTATAATTTTGTAACTTAGGCCGTTACTTCACATCTCTTTCATTGCGGTTCGCCGTCCCGCTTGGGACCAGTACGAAGAAATGTTACTCCACGTCCATTGTGTGATGACGGGAGTTCGTCCCGACCACGCCTCCTGAACTGGGATTTAAGCGGGATGAGCAATTCCCCTCCCTGGCCTCGGGAATCTGCTTGTCTCGGTTCTCGTTCTGAGATGAGTGCCCGTGAGGTAAGACTCGTCACGCAATGTGCCATTCTCCATCTAGTGGCAGGAGTGCAAAGTGCCATTCGCCAGTACATTCCCTATGGAGTCAGCTACACAGTGCAGAGAGATTAAAAGACAAATGCCTCAAACTTAGCTCCATAATGCATTGAAGACAAAGTTGAGGAGATTCAAAAGATCGAAAAACGGAAGGTCAGACCAAAGAAAAAACCGAGAATGAAGGCTGAAAAGTTCAGATGTTGTCACAAAACAAGGATGTGCAGTAACAGTCATCACGGAACCATCAATCACGCCCGTGGGAACACGGGAACAGGGACAGTACCGGGACAAGACCATGTGACCGTGAGCGATGTGATCATGAAATGAACGTCAACTTGGAACAAGGAAGGACGTGAAGTAACCGTCTTAGATTTGTAGTAGTTGTCATTTGAAGAGTTGTCATTTATCCCTCAGGCACAGAATTACTGGACTTGGAATTCCCTGAGTGAGGTGAATCAACTGCTAGTCAACTGTGGTGCTTTTGAGGGGAATATGCCTTTAAAAATGGATTCCAGCTTTAAGAATTCATCAGGAATTCTCGAGGAAGAATTCTGGAACTTCCTGCCTGCAGACACATCTGTGCATACCTACATCTCACTCAGCCTGAGATTAGCCCATTATTCACCCTGTCTCAGGCCTCCTTCTTGTACAAAAAGAAAACCGCCCCAGTGTTCCCTGGGAGGCCCAGGTCTTTGTGGGAGGTATAGTTCTAAAAATTTGCAAAATGTTACAATAAGTCTCCATATTTTGATTTACTTGTATAGCTATGTAACTTTTGGTTCTTTTAAAAGGCTCTACATTGTGTCTTTGTTTTTGTGTTGCCATGTAGTCTTTGGCTCTTCTATCAAATAACTGGGTCTATGACTGTACAATAAAATTTGATTTGATATGGTATAGAGCCTACTGAACAGGAAGACTACACCTCCTATAAAGACAGGAATGGGTAGAGTAAAAACTACCAGTAGTTTAGCCTGGGCAGGGGTAGAACAAGTTGTGTGTTTTTTATTTATTTATTTATTTATTGGATTGATTGATTGATTCACATGCTGTCTAACTGGCAGTCAAGGCCACTCTGGGTGTTTTGACATAAAATAATAGTTAAACAACTCAGCAATAAATACCATAAACTCAAATCACAATTAAATATCGTAATGAAGACAGTAATCAAAATACCTCTAATTAACTAAATTACTGTATTAAGAAGTAATATGTTATGACTGAACCCAAAAACAATGAAAGTATGGATTAATTCCACCACCACCTCCCTTTATGATCCTCACACTCAAAGGTGGGGATCATAAATGGAACACTAGCAAACATTAAGTTTTAGGCAACTGAACTGGGCTGCCGTGAAAGGTTAGCAAAATGCTTGTTGTTGTTGTTGTTGTTGTTGTTGTTGTTGTTGTTGTTGTTGTTGTTGTTACCCCCAGCATGAGGTGCTTGTGCCTTCTGTCTTGGGTTGCAAACACAGCTGATTCCCTCAAAATCATGTCCAACCCTTGGCATTCCCATGTCTTAACCTGGGGAAAATGGGCACAATTTCCTGTTCTGCCTCAGCCAATAAAGTGTCTTCAACCTGCCCATGCATTTTTAAAACTAGAGAGGAGGAGCATCATGTATGTACTTGTGGCATTACCAACTGATTATTTGAATTATCCATGTTGTAATTGAAATGGTAAAATATTGGTATTTTATGCAAAGTCCAACCAGCCAGCTGGAAAATGGAAGCAGAGACTGGACAAAAAGAAGAAGAAAAGCCCTCTTTTACTATTTAGCAGTAGTAAAGTCAGATAACTGGCAATATATTCAGTAAATGTATAAAACACAAAAATTATGTCTAATTTGTTTAATATTTATTGGAAGTGAGCAGGGACACAAATCATATTTAGAAACAATAAAATGTAATTGCACATTTATTACTGGAGTAATTTGAAGTTAGGAAGTAACAAGGTTTATCCTATACTCACACATCCTAAATCACAGTGGAGCTCTTGTAATAATCAATATTTAATTAGTTTATAATTACTCACAATAACTGCCTTTTAACTGCAAACTAAATGGTTCTTTGAGACATTCTGAGTGTTATTCATTTATCCTAATAGGTCATTTTTACCCAGTGTTTAGAGCCAAGAATTATTCTTACTTGGAAGGAAGGTATTTGCATTCTGAGAAGAGAGCGGTTTCAGCTAAAAATGTGATACACTACAACTGAGTGACTGATTTATGCAAAACATTTTCCACCAAATTAATAGGATAATTTGGCAATTTCCAAGGAAGTTACTAGTTTTGGGCAATTCTTTTTAACTCATCCAAGCCCAGAACCAGTGCAAATGATACAGAGCCTGCATCCAGACAAAATCAGATACTGCACTTGTAGTTAAGGTCATCAGGAGAGACCTTTCTCTCCATCCCGGCACTCTCACATATATGTCTCCTGGGAGCCCATGAAAGGGCCTTCTCGGCTGCTGTGCCCAGACTCTGGAACTCCCTCCCACTAGAGGCCAGGACTGCCTCATCTCTGTTGTCCTTCCAGAAACTGGCAAAGAACTTTCTCTTCAGGCAAACTTTCCCTGAATGCTGGACTACCTATTATGTGTCTTTTATATGAATCTGACCATATCCTGGTGGGTCTGGAACCCAGATCTCAATGACTCCTCTGTTAGTAGGGGTGCATGCAAAATGGGCTGGATTAACATGGCTATATCCAGTTCAGACTTCCTGAGCTGAGACTATACACGGAGCACAACAGTCCTGTCCCCCAAAAAGGGCAGACACAGAGCTTTCTGCATGCCAAGTGTGTATTCTGCGCCTCCGCAGTAGTCCCCTCTTTGAGCCCATGTTTTACACACCCTGCATCTCCATTCATGTGCCCATATGAGATGGCAGTTTTCAAGGTGCCATGGTGAACATGACCAATGGATTGCTGGTCATTGGGTAACAAACATTCCCAAGGGTCCCATTCTTCCAATTTCTCTAAAAGGAAGCCTTTGTTTATATCTGCTGTTTAGAGATGGGCACGACCAGAAAATTTTTTTCGAGTTGTCATTTTTCGGGACGGGTCCGTTTCGGGTTGTTTCCATTTTTCACAAAATTTTTTAAAAAATTGTCGTTTCGTTGTGTCGTTTGTAGTTTTTCGTTACCGCCGCAGCGATTTCGCGCGATTTGACGTCCCAGCGAGTGGCGTCCCGCCGGCGCTAGGTGTTTTTGCGCCCTAGGCGGCGGGTGGTGGGGTGGGGGGCCATGGGCAGGTGGCGGCAGCGGCAGGGGGAGGGGCGGGCGCGAGGGCACGTGGGCCCGCAGGCGGCGGGCGCGCAGGCGGCGGGCGCTGGTCCTGCAATGACCCAGAGCAGGCGGAAAACACTTTAAACTGACTTGCTGCACAAGACTGCATCAAATAAAGCAATTGCAATTTTTATTGCAAACAAAGTGGGCAGTGCACCCACAGCAGAGCTGCAGGCAGGGTATGAAAGGACCTTGGCTTGCCACCAAGCAAATGAAATTTTTAAAATAAATCCACACCTCCCCTCCCACTCAAACCTCCCCCCCTTTGAAGCGCTATCAGAAAAGAAATCCTAACAAATTGCAGGAGAATAAAAAAGAATAAACTGCGTTGCTATTCCCCACAGCAGACAGAGAATGAAAGGAATTATTATTATTTCCTAAAAATTTAATTGAATCAATTCCCTCCCTGCCTGCCTAACTGAAATCTAAAGGCTCCGCAAAATCGAAACTACTCTAACACAGCAGCCAGATACACACAGCCCTCTCCCACCCACATCCAAGCCCGGACTGCGACTCTTCTGGGAGTGCCTCGGCTTTTTATGCCCTCTTGCACATCCAGAAGTGTCAGTCAAAACCTGGCCATGTGATTGGTAGAATGGGTCCAAAAATTTGCATGGTCCCATCCCATGTCCAGCCCATCATTGCGCAGGTGTAAAAAAATAAAATAAAATAAAATAAAATAAAATAAAATAAAATCAGTGTGACTTTTTACTGCTATAAAAAACCCACTGCTGCTACTGTAAAAATTCAAGCATTTAAAATAGCTAATTTTTGCATGTTTCTGTGGTGCTTTGGTGGTTTTTTGGACCACGATTTCAAAAAAAATATTGCGGATGCCATTTTGGATCCTCCCGCACCGCATGGCAAATGGAGACGCCGAGGATGCCCCCTCCCAGCCCAGTACCAGCAGCCCAGGACAGGAAGGGGGGGAAGGCTGGGGAACCCCCCCCCCAGAAACCACCCCGCTGGTAGGTGCCCTCAGGCAGGCATATTTTCGCCTGCTTTTTTGGCCAGGAATCAGGTTTTTTTTTTAATTTTTAAAACTTTTTTTTGTGTGCCGCTTGGCATCGCACGATCGTCGCGCGATGCCAGGAACGACAATGACAAATCAGACCCAATTTTTCTTTTTCAGTTGAGTTCGAGTTCTGACAGCTTAATTGTCATTACCGTTTCCGTTACGTAACGGAAACGATATCCGAAAACGGAAGTGACAATTTCGCCAAGTCGTGCCCATGTCTACTGCTGTTCCCTCTCTGGAATGACCAGACCACATTTATTCACACACTCCTCCAAGGCAGGCAGTCTCATTCGCACCAATCATTTGTGACTCTACTAGGCCTTTGGGGCACAGATGCCAGAACAATCCATACAGGCTCTCTCAGTGGGCAATGTGTGGCATTTTTGTGGTCACCATAATCTTTCCAGAAATATGTTTTTAGGAGGACTGCTATGAAGAGACAACCTTAAATTAAAACTGCAACTTCCTTAAGCACTGGTGCTCAGTTTTTGAAGGCAGCAGGACAAGAGCAAAACCACAGATGAGATTGGCCAACTCCATAAAGAATGCAACAGCTTTCAGCTTACAAGAGGTGAACAGAATTGTTGAAGAGGAGACATTTTGGAGATCATGCATTCATAGGGTTGCCATATGTTGGAAGCACAGGATGTATGTTTCTTTGTGAACTGCTGCCAGTGGATGAGAGTATAAAAGGTAGAACAAAATGAATGATACAGGAAAGAAAGAGGAGGCAGCCATGGCAGCAGCAGCAGCAAGAATGATGAGTAGACATGGGCACGGAGTGGCAAAATTTTCATTTCCGTTACCTTTTTTTTCGGTTCTGTAGGTAACGGAAACGGTAATGGTAATTAAGCCGTTACAACTCGAACTCGAACCGAAAAAAGAAAAATTAGGTCGGGTTTTCCGTTTCCGTTTGTGGCATCACAGCGATCGCGCGATGCCAAGCAAGCACAGAAAAAGTTTTTAAAAGTTAAAAAAAAAAACCCGACTCCCTTCCGGCCGAAAAAGCAGGTGAAAATATGCCTGCCTGAGGCTTTGCCACCTACCAGAGGCTTCCTCCCCCTCCTCTCCTGTCCTGGGCTGCTGGCACCAGGCTGGGGGGGCATCATCCTCGTCGTCTCGCCATGCCATGCGGTGGGGGGGAATCCAAAATGGCGACCACAATTTTTCTTTTGAAATCGTGGTCAAAAAACACACAAAAGCACCACAGAAACATGTGAAATTTATTTATTTTAAATGCCTGAATTTTAATAGTAGCAGCAGTGGGTTTTTCATAGCAATAAAATGTCACATTGATTTTATTTTATTTTATTTTATTTTTTATTTTTTTAGACCTGCCCATGTGGGCTGGGCATGGGATGGGACCATGCAATTTTTTTTGAACAATTCCACCAATGGCATGGCCAGGTTTTGGCTGACACTTCTGGATGTGCCAGGGGGCATAAAAAGCCGAGGCACCTTCCAGAAGTCGCAGTCGGGTCTTGGATGTGGTTGAGGGAGGACTGTGCTGTGCTAGTGGAGATTATTCGAGGAGGGAGGCCTGGAGGGAGGCTTTAGGCTTTAGGCAGGCAAGGAGGGAATTGATTTTTTATTAGAAAAATTTATTTGATTCCCTGCAGCTTTGTCTGGTGAAGGGAAGCAGTTAGGGTTTTCTATTTGTCCTCTTCTCTGGCTGTTTGTGGGGAGAGGAGGATATTTCTGATATTGGATGAAGGGGGAAGGTTGACTGGGAGTGGGAGGTGTGGATTTATTTTAAAATATATTATATATACAACCATTTATTTTCTATTTTCCCAACTTCAATTTGCTTGCACACACACACACACACATTTGGGGTGCAAGCCAAGAACAGAACCTCTATCCTCCTAAGTGGAGACTATTTCACAATATTATTTAGTTTACTAATTACTTACTTAATTGTTTGTTTTTAAACTTGTTGTGCTGTGTGTGTGCCCTTGAACACACAGACACATTCCATTTAAGTGGGACAGAAGAATTCAGAGAATTATTTTCAGTTTACCTGACTACAACTACTAAACTATATTGTTTTTATTTACACCCCAATATCTTTTTTGGGAGGCTGCTGCTTCTGCTGATATCAGCCTTACCATATTGACAAGGGTAAGATTTGGAGTCCAAATAAAATATAGTGAACCCTTGTATAACAAAGGGTTTGTATAACATAAAATCTGTACAACATAAAAAATTCCGGAGATAGGGGAAATTTGCTTGACAGAATTGCCTATGGGGTGAATCTGTAGTGTACAACATAAAAATGGTCGTGATTAGGGATTACTCCATTTTCAATACATTCCTATCAGATATTTGTATAAAGGAAAATTTGCTCAACAGAATTTCATTTGGAACAAATTGGTTCCTTTACAATAGATGGACCCAGAATGCATATATTCAGGGGAAGCTGAATATTCCACTTTTGTTTATTTAGAGCATTAGTCGCTCTTCTAGGAAATATGCACTCTTTCAGCAGCCGTTTGAGCATACTGGAGATGTAACTGAATGCAATTATGCACCCTTTGTAAAACAAAATATATGGCATGGGCAGAAATACTGGCGGTTCAGAATGGGCTGTTGGCTTGCTGGATGCAAAGCCCTGCTTTTGAATATTAATCCTGGCAGAAGAGATGGAATACTGGCTACTAGATATCCATACAGAAGAGAGGGTGGGAAAGAAGACACACAATAGCAAGAAGGAACGCTGTTTCCTGTGTGAAGCCAAGTAAGAGGAAAATGGAGTCTACAAGACAGATAGGATGCATGCTTAATTCCAAAGTGAGACTGCATGACTTCAGCTGATGTGACCTAGTAATAACTGTGTGCAGTGATTCCTGTTCAAGATAACTCCTCTCAGGGCTTCCTGGGTGGAAGAGTTCTCAGAAGTGATTTCATTTGCCATTCCCTTTTTTCTAGGGAAACTCTGGAGCTCTACAATGGGGAGTCAGATTCCTGAGCCCTGGCTGACAGCAGCACCAGGCAGATTTTACTCACATGCTAGATAGGGACTGAACGGCAAATGTCAGGTCAAAGACAATGTTCGAAGGCACTAACAAAAGACATGGATGTGTATATGTGTGTGTTTCGTACCATGCTCACTTCTGCAACTCTGCACTAGAGCGGTCAGTTTGGGCTTTGTACTTTTTCAAGGTTTCAATTCATTCTCAGCCTTGTCCATGCCAGGGGCATGGTATGGGTGGCAATCCAGAAAAGGAAAGACACACAGACCAGCACTTGGGGGCTAGTTTTATAAGGCAAGAGCAACTGGAGCACAAGGAGGCAGGACTGGCACAGCTAGAGCAGCTAGGAACATATGGGAGCAAGGCAAGCACTCTAAAGGGATCTTCAGGAACAAGGCAGGCCCCACTGGAGTACACAGAAACCTTAAAGAGCAAGGCTCATACACATGCAAACAAAGAGAAAACAAGGCTGTTAGGAGGAGAGAAGTGTTGGGCCAAAACAACTTTCAGTGCTGAGATCAAAGGCAGCAGTGTAGGAAGCATCTTCTACTGTATATACTGATCTCAGGACCTCCAACTGCATCATATAATTTCACTTCAGCTGTGCCCTGTAAGCCTGGGCCAGAGTCCTCCCTAATTCTGCAAGTACTGACATGGCCTCTGCAACCCTGACCCTGACAAATGACTTCAGCTTCAAGTTCCCAATAAATCCACCCAGATTATGAATATATATAATATAATATATTATTTTTGCAAGCAGTTTACCTTTGCAAAATGCTGCTTTACTGCATTTCTATCTGCACTTCCACACTGCTGTGTGAACATTTCCCTAGGTATGACCTTTTTTATTTAGTTGGGGAAAATGGATTGCAACAATCAAGGGAAGTGTGAATACCAAAGGGCAACTGCGTTCCAGTCTGCGCCCTGATTCAGTAAGTGCAAATTTCATAGGTTTGTTTGTATCAATTTACAAATGGAAGAAAATCCTCCTCTTCCTCCCCCTAAAAATGGAAGAGTACCAGTCCACTCTGTGATAGCCACAGGGTAGCAGATAAGCAAAATGTGGTCACTTTTCAAGCAAGGTCAAATTGATATGGAAAACTTAGTGATTGGTTAGAAATTTAGAAGAATTGCAGTGCATGAACAAAATGCTGCCATTGACACAGGAGATAACTAGACATTTTAATGCAATCTTGCTGCTAAGTGCCAGAGAGCTGAGCATGATGGAATTTTAACAACCTTGAATGCTGTCCCTAGTAAGTGTGGCTAGACTGGACCTTTCTGGGCTAGGGTGACTGTCAATCTACCCAGCACTAACAAATTCTTCCCTATTGCTTCTGAGTTTAATGAGAGCCTCCGTCTCTGCTCAGTGCTCTTTCCCTCTGTTGAGTCTGTTACTAAAAGCAGCCACGAGAGTCAGTTTGCTGTTTGATCTGTTCACAATTGTAAGTAAAGAAAATGGTTTTGATTCTTTCATCTACTCAAGTTGCAGATTGAGTTATTGAGACTGTGAGTGCTAGTTGATGGGGCCCTCACCACTTGCCGCGGGTGAGTGGTGGCGGCGTGGGTGGTGGGCGAGACACCCTCGCCCTGAACTCAGCAGTCTGCGGGCTGGCAGGCAAGCAGGCAAGGAGAGCTCAGCCCTGCCTCCGTGACCCAAGGAGGACAAACCTACGCCTGACAGTGGCTCTCCTCCTGTCCCTTCAAGAGCCTCCTTCTCCTGCAGGGACAGGCAGGCAGCCGAGCCTGGCCTGGCGCAGGAGTTCCAGTCAGTTTTCTCAGTTGTTGGAGTATTCCTAGAGTGACAGGGGGAACAGCCATTGCCGTTACTTCACATCCCTTGTCTTGGAGCAGGAACTGGGAACAAAGCGTGACAACAGAATTCACCAGCCCAGGGGCAGGTATGGCTGTCATGCTCTGTTCCCGGTTCAGGGGGCGTGGTCAGGATGAGATTCTGCTGTCACACTATGGACGTGAAGTAAACTTTTTTCATACCGGTCCCAAGCGGGACAGCAAAGAGCGACGAGAGGGACGTGAAGTAACCGCTTAGGTCAAAAGAAGGCACATAGTCAGATTTTTCATTGTCCTTTTCTTTCTCTTCAGATGACTTGTCCTTCTCCCTTTGATCTTGGCTGTGCATAAAAGTGCCACCTCATTCACTAGCCAAGCTTCATCAAATTATGGTGAGGATAACACCTTCAGAGTCTACTTAGTTCTTCATTGTCTCTTTAGAACTGCTTTTGTTATATGAAATTCCAAACCCAGTCCTAACAAACTACCTCATATTTGCAACACAGTTTTAAGGTTTTTGTTCACTTTTTCATTATATTTTTGAGACATAGGCTGTAGAGCAAATTCTTCTAAATCCACATGGACTTTGCCTTTCAGCTATTAATATTTTGGGAAAGTAATCCAGGTGTCTCCATTAATGCTTCGCTGCCAAGTGCACTGATTCTATCAGTATTCAAATGAATCAACATCTGGTATTGGCTTCGTTTTAAATTTCTCATGGTTGTGGTTCTTTCACTGCTTTGTTACTCAAAATGTAGATTTATTTATGTGAAATTAATTGGATTTTTTCTTGGGGCTCTCAATGTCAGTGGATTAATTTTTATGTTTATTTTATGATGAACACATCCTGCAAAACTAGTAATGCAATGAAAAAATGAATCCTTCGATTATAGTTTCCCGTGAAGAACAAAAATGTCAATTATCTGATGCTTCCTCCAGACTCTGTATGCTAATTCTATTCAAGAAATGTCAGGCATGTAAAAAATTAGCCATCCAGAACAAGAGATGGACGAGGATCCAAAAGATTGCACAATTAATTTTGTACCCCTCATGGGGGCTTTTGGACTGTGTTTTTCAAAGAGCAACCCCCCTGGCCACGAAGAGAGAATATGTGGGGGGACATTCCAAAATAGCTTTTGCTTCTGTTTTCTACTGAGTTTTAAATACTACCAGCACTGGGTGAATCTGTAGATTTTCATTTCTCTCTTTTTCCCCAGTCCTTGGTTTCCTCTACCCTATTTCTGCACTAGCTTGGGACTGATTTGTTTTAATGAACATTTGTATGCATTCAGGAATATTCATGTTAATTTCCATGCACATTTGGTGGGGCATTTCAAAATACACATTTTCCATAGTTTGATATAATTTTCCACTGGGTTTTCTCTGACATGGGTTTGTGTACTTTTAAAACAGATAATGCATATTTTTTCTGTCTATATTTAAAATATTTCTATCCTGCATTTCTCCATGAAAGGACCCAAGGCAGCATCCCCCCCCCAATAGATTCAGTTGGGAGGGAACTGTGTCACAAATATCTTAAGTGTCAAGTACAACTGGATTTCACCCTGGGGAAAAACTGAATTCAATAAGTACTGTTTTGATACTGTTAAATCAAGTCATTAACTGGATTAAATACTCTCACATTCCTGGTGACAGCAGAGTTTTAATATTAAACAGGGTTATGTGAGTTAAAGAGAAATATATATAGAAATATCTGGTGGGGCTCTAAATACTGAAAACCCCTGCAACTGATCTAAGTCTACGGATAGGTAGAAAATTGGTTTGTTCTACCAACTCACCCATGTTTCCAGTTTCTTAATAAATTCAGTGCCAACACTTTGACATTCAAACCATCTCAACGGGGAAGATCTCTGCATTCAGGCCAAGGGGCTTTGCTTGCATGGTTCTTAAGTATTTGGCCTTGAATCCCCACACAGCAAGCTAGGTTTGTGATGCACAAGTAGTTGCCACACTTTTTCTTCTGAAAGCCTTCTCCTTTATAACAGCTGCATGGTGGGCAGCTACAAGATTTGGTGGGAACACAACTGTACCTGTTGCACCTGGGCCATGCAAATAGTGGAGAGCTTGATCGGGTGGGTAGAGGGAGAAGCGGCAGTTCTTTCAAACTTTTTTCTCTCCTGAATCAAGTGCTGATTCTGCCATCAGCATTTCTTCAGGAGAGAGAAAAAAGGGTTAAAAACTGTCCACTTCTTCCTCTAGGACCTGATGAGGGGGAGGAGAATCTGAACGTTTTTAACCCTTTTTCCTCTCTCCTGAATCAAGCACTGATGACTGCCATCACTGCTTGCTTCAGGACAGATAAAAAATGGGTAAACCCTTCCGCTTCTTCCTCTACGAGCCCGATTGGGGGAGAGAAGTGGAGGGTTTTTTACCCATTTTTTCTGCCCTGAATCAAGCGCTGATGTCTGCCATCAGCGGTTGTTTCAGGATGGAAGAAATGGGTTAAAAACCTCTGCTTCTTCCTCTACAGGCCAGATTGGGGGGAGGAGAAACGGAGGGTTGAACGCTTTCCCCCCAGTCAGGGTTCCACTGTACTGCGGTCCCGCGATATAGTGGGACCACAGTATATTAACCGCGAATGGGTGGGTGGGGGGCTGTACATATGCCACCAATTTATTCCATATTCCATTAAAATATTAGATTTCATTCAATCCCTCACTAATTTTAATTTAACATATCAATTTATCATTAATAACCACCGTCCATAACTCCCTATAGCAGTCGTGGCAAACCTTTGCCACGACAGATGTTTTGGACCACAAATCCCAGAATTCCAAACCTGTATTGCCAATGACAAAGGACTGTGGGAGTTGTGGTTCAAAACATCCACAGTGCCTAAGGTTTGCCACCACTGCCCTATAGTATTCCATTCCTCCAATGTTACTTGATTATTTGATTTCCAATTCTTAGTGAAAATTGACCTTGCCATTGTTATCATTATAATTACCAACTCCACCTCCTCTTTCTTCAGCTGAGTATTCACAATGATGCCATTTATGGAGACATTTGAAACCTTTTCCCTATTATTTCTTGAATGTCCTTAAAACCAATGTCCATTCCTTCTTTCCTATCTTACACATCTACCACATATGCCAATGCCAATAGAGTGGTGCCTCTAGTTACAAAATTAATCTGTTCCAAATGCATTTTCTTCAGTCGAATTGTTCTTAAGTCAGGACATCTGTAAATTGAGGTCCCACTGTATGTCCCTTTTTCCTCCAGCATACCAGATATATTTCTTTGTTTATTATACTTAACTTCAGTGTTATGTACCATCTCCAGTATACTTTGTAACAGTTTTCTTTTAGTCTCACTGACATATTTTTCAAAATTCTTTTATTCCGTATTTCCCTCTATTCTTCCATTTTCATTCCTTTATTAATATCTTCTTTCTATATCTCTTTTAACATGTTCTCTTTATATTCCTCTTGTATTAATAATTTGTACATCTCACTTACCATTCCTTTTCTAAGTTCTTTATTCTGTATCTTCCTTCTTCTTTCTATAATTTCTTCAAACTTAGTCAGTATTCTACAATCTCCTACTTTAGTTATTCATCCTGTAGTCCATTTTTCCAGTTGTGTCATGTTTAACCAGGTAGGCGGGCATACCCTGACTGTTTGTTAAACAGGAATTTAAATCCTAGATACTGTGTTCTGCTTCTTACATCAAAGACCACCAAAACTCAGAAGAAATTATAGTTTTTCTCCTGCCACAACCGATATCCTACCTAGGACTATTTTTGCTACACTACAAAATAATATCTCAGGTATATGGCAGCCATAAAATGTTTTCCCTGTTGTTGTTTATAAAATCTTGTTTTAAATGCATGATGGAGCACATCCTTTACAATGACCTAAACTGATCAGATTTAATAATGCGCTGGGATGATGAACTCTAAATTATGAGTGATTATTTCTAAATCCATTGCAACTTTTCTGACATTTTTACAGCTTTTTTAATGGTCTTCCCACCAAGCGTCAGAAAGTGATTATCTGTAATAAAAGCTAAGGCACTCATTTGGCAAAGAAATTACTGTTGTTGTTTTTCTTTCTTTTGCCACCTTATATAAAAGGACGATCCACATCACACTGCATGTGTTTCTGTACCCCTCCACTTGGGAAATTCTCTAATGATGTCTGTTTCGCAACACATTGGCATGTAGGGAAAACCCAGAAAAGTTTTTTGTTTGGTTGGTTGTTTTAGTTTATTTTCCATTTTGTTTGTTTGGCTGCCATTCTCAGAATTCCCCCAGGCAACATGGCCACTAAAGATCATGTAAATTGTAAACGTTTTCCAAAATCTGGAGAAAGTACTTCCCTTAATTCATCCAGTTCACCTGGTAGGGCCCGTTTGCATCTGTGGCCAATTACACTAAATAGAGTCCCCATCCCCAGTCATGTTTGATGGCCCAATTTGCAAGGGCCCAATACACCCTTAGCAGGACTGGATAACAGCTTGTTTCCATTTTTATAATAACTTTCCAAATCTCTTATAATGTTTTGTAAATTTTATAGAATCAGCTTGAGAATAAAAGAATCTTAAAAGCCATGGAAGCAAAACTGACAGATTCAGTCATCTAGAGAAGGCTTAGAACTTGGCACGTCAAGTCCACATTCTTACCTCTTTGTATTCAGTTTTGTTTGTCGTTCTGAAAAGATCCTCACTCATGCTCCTCATCTGTAACAAGTATATAGAAAACAACTATGATGCAGAACTTCTAGTATTGGTAGTAACTGTATTTACTGAATTTCGTTATTAATATTTCTTCTAAAACATGACCAAAAGGACATGAACATTTTAAAATTCAAGTCTGGGAGAAAGAGGCGCTGGTAGCGTTATCCCTCCCTACTCTCCAATATATGACTTCAAAACAGGAACCTAAATCCATGTCTCATACCCAGCGAGAATAGAGCCAATGAGTCCACACCAGGAACTTGGTCAAAAATATTAAAACAGTTAAAACAGTTAAAACATAGAAGAATATCAATAAATAATTAATAACCATAATAAAAACCTTACACTAAAATCATTACACTAAAATTGATATCAATCTATATTGTGTCAATTAAAAAACCTTCTGGAAGAATGTGATAGTCTCAGAATCAATGTATTGTACTATACTGTCCTGTCCTTCAAAACAGGCTGAACTGTGCTTTCATCATTGTAAGGCTAATTACACTGGTGACAATGAGGCCTGTAATAAGACTTCCTGGGGTAGGAACTGGCAAGCCACCCCGGTATCCCTGCCAAGAACATCCCATGGTCAGAAACAAAAGGCTAAAAGATATGACACTGGAAGATGAGCCCCTCAGGTCGGAAGGTGTCCAACATGCTACTGAGGAAAAGCAGAGGACAAGTACAAGTAGCTCCAGAGCTAATGAAGTGGCTGGGCCAAAGCCGAAAGGACGCTCAGCGGCAGATGTGCCTGGAAGAGAAAGGAAAGTCCAATGCTGCAAAGAAATATACTGCATAGGAACCTGGAATGTGAGATGTATGAACCAGGGTAAGCTAGATGTGATCAAACGTGAGATGGAAAGAATAAACATTGACATCCTGGGTATCAGTGAACTTAAATGGACAGGAATGGGTGAATTCAGTTCAGATGACTATCACATCTACTACTGTGGGTAAGAATCCCATAGAAGAAATGGAGTAGCCTTCATAGTCAACAATAGAGTGAGAAAAGCAGTGCTGGGATACAACCTAAAAATGATAGAATGATCTCGGTACGATTCCAAGGCAGCCCTTTGAACATCACAGTAATCCAAGTTTATGCACCAACTACCGGTGCTGAAGAGTCTGAGATTGACCAATTTTACGAAGACTTACAAGAACTTCTAGAACTGACACCAAAGAAAGATGTTCTTCTCATCATCGGGGATTGGAATGCTAAAGTAGGGAGTCAAGTGATAAAAGGAATAACTGGCAAGTTTGGCCTTGGAGTTCCAAATGAAGCAGGGCAAAGGCTAATTGAGTTTTGTCAAGAGAACAAGCTGGTCATTGCAAACACTCTTTTCCAACAACACAAAATGTGACTCTACACATGGACATCACCAGATGGACAATACCGGAATCAGATTGACTATGTTCTCTGCAGCCAAAGATGGAGGAGCTCTATACAGTCAGCAAAAACAAGACCTGGTGCTGACTGTGGCTCAGATCATCAGCTTCTTATTTCAAAATTCAAACTTAAACTGAAGAAAGTAGGGAAGATCACTGGGCCAGTCAGGTATAACCTAAGTCAAATCCCATATGAATACACAGTGGAAGTGAAGAATAGATTCAAGGAACTAGATTTGGTGGACAGAACACCTGAAGAATTATGGATGGAGGCTTGTAACATTGTATAGGAGGCTGCAATGAAAAATATTCCAAAGAAAAGAAAATGCAAGAAAGCAAAGTGGTTGTCCAACGAGGCCCTACAAATAGCGGAGGAGAGAAGGGACGCAAAATGCAAGGGAGAAAGGGAAAGATACAGAAAATTTAATGCAGACTTCCAAAAAAGAGCAAGGAGAGACAGGGCGGCCTTCTTGAATGAACAGTGCAAAGAAATAGAGGAAAACAACAGAAAAGGAAAAACCAGAGATCTGTTCAAGAAAATTGGAGATATTAAAGGGGTATTTCGTGCAAAGATGGATATGATAAAGGACAAAAATGGTAGGGACCTAACTGAAGCAGAAGAGATCAAGAAGAGATGGCAAGAATATACAGAAGAATTATATCGGAAAGATCTGGATGTCCCTGATAACCAAGATAGCGTAATTGCTGACCTGGAGCCAGACATCCTGGAAAGTGAAGTCAAGTGGGCCTTAGAAAGCATTGCAAACAACAAGGCCAGTGGAGGTGACGGCATTCCAATTGAACTCTTTAAAATCTTAAAAGAGGATGCTGTAAAGGTGCTGCATAAGATATGCCAGCAAATTTGGAAAACCCAGCAGTGGCCAGAGGACTGGAAAAGATCGGTCTACATCCCAATCCCAAAGAAAGGAAACACCAAAGAATGCTCCAACTATCGCACAATTGCACTCATTTCACATGCTAGCAAGGTTATGCTCAAAATTCTACAAGGCAGGCTTCAGCAGTATGTGGAAAGAGAACTTCCAGAACTACAAGCTGGATTTCGAAGGGGCAGAGGAACTAGAGATCAAATCGCCAACATGCGCTGGATTATGGAGAAAGCCAGAGAGTTCCAGAAAAACATCTACTTCTGCTTCATTGACTATGCCAAAGCCTTCGACTGTGTAGACCACAACAAACTATGGCAAGTCCTTAAAGGAATGGGAGTGCCTGACCACCTTATCTGTCTCCTAAGAAATCTATATGTGGGACAAGCAGTAACCGTCAGAACTGGATATGGAACAACTGACTGCTTTAGAATTGGGAAAGGAGTACGACAAGGCTGTATACTGTCACCTTGCCTATTTAACTTATATGCAGAGTACATCATGAGAAAGGCCGGTCTGGATGAATCACAAGCCGGAATTAAGATTGCCGGAAGAAATATCAACAACCTCAGATACGCAGATGATACTACTCTAATAGCAGAGAGTGAGGAAGAATTAAAGAACCTCTTAATGAGGGTGAAAGAGGAGAGTGAAAAAAATGGGCTGAAGCTCAACATCAAAAAAACTAAGATCATTGGCCACTGGTCCCATCACCTCCTGGCAAATAGAAGGGGAAGAAATGGAGGCAATGAAAGAGTTTATTTTCTTGGGCTCCTTGATCACTGCAGATGGCGACTGCAGCAACGAAATAAAAAGACGCCTGCTTCTTGGGAGGAAAGCAATGGCAAACCTAGATAGCATCCTAAAGAGCAGAGACATCAGTTTGCCAACTAAGGTCAGGATGGTTAAAGCTATGGTTTTTCCAGTAGTGATGTATGGAAGTGAGAGCTGGACTATAAAGAAGGCTGATCGCCGCAGAATTGATGCTTTTGAGCTGTGGTGCTGGAGGAGAGTCTTGAGAGTCCCCTGGACTGCAAGGAGATCAAACCTATCCATTCTGAAAGAAATCAACCCCGAATGTTCACTGGAAGGACAGATTTTGAAGCTGAGGCTCCAGTACTTTGGTCACCTCATGAGAAGAGAGGACTCCCTGGAAAAGTCCCTGATGCTGGGAAAAATCGAAGGCAAAAGGAAAAGAGGACGACAGAGAATGAGATGGTTGGACGGTGTCATCGATGCAACCAAAATGAACTTGACAAAACTCCGGGAGGCAGTGGAGGATAGGAAGGCCTGGCGAGCTCTGGTCCATTGGGGTCACGAAGAGTCGGACACGACTGAACGACTGAACAACAACAAGTCCTGTCCTTCTGTGCTAAGCCTGGATTCCAAGTAGCTGCTTGGCAGAGTTGGGCAGAGAATAAATTGAGTCTCATGAGATCAGCCTGAGTCCTGACTTTCCAGAGGAGGTTTGTCTCCCACTGATGCTTCAGCCATCTTTTTGCTTTTTGGGCTCCAGCAATATTTTTGCTTGACTTTCAACATTTCAGAAAACGCCTGTGCAAATTTCGGTGATTCGTTGCGGCCTTCTGACCAACTCAAGCGCAGCTGGAGGCTTCTTGGATTGGCCTGTATGCGCTCTGATAATTTACGCACATCTCTGCTTCATCTCATTTGGACACTTCTGTTTCTGAAGTTGGTGTGCATCCCTGTATTATACATGCCAGACAACACAGATTTTCCATTTATTTTACAAGGATGGAAAATGCTAAGCCAGCCTCATTTCCCTCAAGATTTAAAAAGGTAAGGGCGACTAAACTGGCTGTGCACAATGTGAATATGGCCAGAGACCTAATTTCCAGCAGAAGTTCATCCATGCAGGAGTGGTGTGCTGTCTAGTGGATGGCTAGGGAGACGGTACAAATTGCTGCAAGCTTTTGATGCATCCGGCTGAGTAGAGAGGCTGAGATGATTTAAGAGGTCACGTTCTGGTTTCAGTACAAGCAGGTAGGAGTATATTTATGCTTAGGGAAAAACAACCCAAACTGGGTGTTTTCTTTGTTTCCTCGTCTGTGTTTCTCTGTCTAGATTCTCTAATTCAGTGGTGGCCAAACTTAAGCCCTCCAGATATTTTGGACCACAACTCCCAGAATTCCAAGCCTGTATTGCCAATGACAAAGAACTGTGGGAATTGTGGTCCAAAACATCTGGAGGGCCGAAGTTTGGCCACCACTGCTCTAATTCTACATGGCCAAAATCCTCTTGCTTAGCCCAGTCAATGTTACCAGAGTAGACCCTATAAATCAATCATTTAGCGTGTCAGCTCCTCCATAAGTCTCACTTTCAAATGGGCCAACTCTAGTTGTGACTTAGGGCACCTTTACATGACCCCTAAGATCCGCTGGTCCCTTAAATTCGGACCAGAGATCTTAGGGGCTTGTCGCTCTTCCTGTGTTCCCACCCTGGCTGCTGGCTGCGTGAGGGGGGGGGAGAAAAAAAAGGAAGAAAGACCATGGCTCACCTCCCGTTCTGCCTCTCGCTCTTGCCGGGTCTTGCCCCCGCAACATTCCAGTAGCTCTTAAGTAACTCTTAAGTAGCTCTTAAAGGGGCGGGAGCCAAAAGCAGCAAACAGAAGCGAGGAGAGCCCCACACTCACTATCGTTGCACCGCATCAAAGATTTTTCACCTCCATGAGAAGGTACAAGAAAAGTGTGCTGGGTCGCGCTAAAGTGGGCGGGGTCGCACTTAATTGCCTGTAAACTCCGGAGCTGGTGGGGAAACATTTTTAAGCTCCGGAGCTGGGAGCCATTTGCGGCGGAGTTTAGGGGTTGTGTATAAACGCCCTTAGTACCCTCTACTATTTTCCCATGTCTACCTATTTACTCATACAAATAAGCAGAATGCTGCCACCACCTGTTGCAGTGGCAAGGCATTGACTGTAGCAGTCATGGTACACTGGATGGGTTTGTTCAGTATAAAGCAACTTCTTACTGTATACTCCTGGGCCACCAACAAGCAAATAGAAACAACTGTTATGCTGTGAAACACTGGGTCATCATATCTGGAGGATACCAGATCTGGAATGGCTGATATAAGGCAATCATTTCTTTCCAGACGGGAGGTATGTGTGGGGGGGGTGGGGGTGAGGAAATTCCCAGAGAGGCGTGCCCATTGGCTCTACATGTCCAGATTGTCCTTCTATCAATCCTGCAGCTGCACGATCTGGGCCAGATGTGTTTGAGCCTAGCGTATGAGCTTGCAAGAAGTTTATGGTGGTGCATTTGAAGATGCGGACTGAGGTGGGTCCACCCCTCTTCTCCTTTCCTACTGACTCCCCCACTGAAGGCATGATTTGCGGGTGAAGTGCATTTCTGTGAGGGGGATCCACAGGAAGAACAGAAGGTCCTGGTGGGTGGGAGGCAAGGGTGATGGGGAAAATGGAAGCAAGAGCAATCCGTCGGAGAGTGTAGCAAGGAGAGACTGATGGCTCAATGTTACTAAATGCAACATTTAAAGTGGATGGAGGTGCCTAAGGGATCTTTTAAATTGGTGTGTTCAGGCACTCTTTCCTAGCCCTTCTTTCTCTTTCTCCCTCCTGCAATCCTCATGCAGACATCCGTGCCTGTGTGTGAGAGGGTCGGGTAGCTGTTACAGTGGCTTAGAAACACAGCAGGGCAAGCCCCTTGACAAGGCGGAATGGTATGGAAGGGGAACAGGTTACAAAGCTGCCGCCTTAAATATTCCTATCCCAACAGTAAGGTTGTGCCTTTTTTTGTGGGCAGTGCAGTCAGTTTCAGTGACAGTGCCTCATGTTCCTTTACAAGACTAGGCAATAAGTGATACCTTGATAGGCCACCAGTAAAGAAATTTTAAAAATCATTGCAAGCTTTCGTGGACAATATCCACATCTTCAAAACAAGTACCAAAAGTCCAAGCATGGCAAAAGACGTGGCTTGCCAGATTATTCTTAGATGTAAGGTTCTTAGCAAGATGATGTTTGCCTTTGTTGGTGGCTCTTCCATCCCCACTCCTCCCTTTTGCCTGCCTTCCGTTGCCTCCATCACCAGTTGCCTGCTTCTGTTTTCCCCCTGCCTTTCCTCAGTCTCTGCAGCTGCAGCCTCTCCTCTGCCAAGCCTTCTACCACCTTCTCGTCCCCTCCTCCCCCTCTGCCACTGAGCCTCCCCTGCACACCTGCTTGGCTTTCTCCAGTACGAATTGCATTTGCTTTGCATTCAGTGTGCTGAGCTATGTCAGGGTGGTAGCACGGGGCGAACTCTTCACTCAGCACAGCTTGAAGGTTTTAAGAGAGAGGTGAGATGGTTTTGGAGGATGAAAAGGAGTGAGTGCCAAAAGCTTTGGAAACCTTTGATCTCCAAGGAGCTGTGTTCACCATTGTTCTTTTAAAATGTTCTCTGGAAAAGGCTATTTCACGCCAACATGAGGCATAATACGAAAACTGATTTGACCAGAAAGGATGGAGAGATAAAAGAACCATCTCCACCACAAGCAACACCTGTGCTATCATACCACCTTCACCTCTCTTTAAAAGGCCTGGTCTCTTTCCAACCTTTCTTGAAAGAGGGTCCCACTGATTTCCAGCAAGTACATTTCTATCAGATTTGACAGCTGGGAAGTAGCTCTGATAAAGGAGGAATGTCTGGACTCAATAAAACTTTCTGCTATTGCAAACTTGCCTTAAAATTTAGAAGAAGAAAAAGGATAACGAAGAGGAAGCAGGAAGAGGACTACTCATGGAAGGGACAATCCAGAGGTGCAGAGGCTCAGGATAGTCTAAAACCTACTCAGTGACAGAAGATGCTAAGGCAGGGTCTGTGCAGGTGAATGATCCATGTGTGTGAGTTATACCAACCATGGAGGAGAAACTGGACTGTTATTTTTGTCAGTACAATTCATGGAAGTAGTTGTCTGATCTTCCACAGGCTGCAGGTTCCAAATAATTTAAAGTAAAAAGTACCACTTTGAAAGACATTTAAATGGGTGCAAAGAAAGGATACACACACACACACACACACACACACACACACACACACACACACAGAGAGAGAGAGAGAGAGAGAGAGAGAGAGAGAGAGAGAGAGAGAGGCACATTAACCACATGATCTATGGAGAAAATGAAAATTGTTCTCTCTGTTGCAGGATAAAGTTTTAAAACTTACTAGCTGTTACTTGACCTTTATTTTCCATGTAATATTGACCTATGATAATAGTAAATAAACAACAACCCTGCATGGGTGAGCTAATGCATGCTTAACTCAAGAGAGAAAGAGTGTGTTTGTTAAATCTCTTCATGTAATACTCAGTGATTCACAACCTGAATCTGATTCACCCCAGATATTCTTAGACTACATCTCCCAGAAATCCTGGCCAGCACTGGTAGTGGTAAAGGCTTTTGGGAGTTGTAGTCTAAGAACATACTGGTTCAACAACCTTGGATCCCCAGATGCTTGTTAATTCACTTCACCCTCATATCTAGAACATGTACACAAAATCCTGTGTCTTGGAATTACCGTAAGTAGCTACTTTATCAAAGAACTCTTTTCAAATTCAAATGCAGTAACCACAAACTAACAACAAAAGCAATGTACTCCCCATATCTAAATAAATGGGTTATATGCACAAAAGCTTGTGCCAAACACAGCTTGCTCAGGTCCTTGTTGTTTCAGCTGCAGCAGAGGAATACAGATACCAAGACACACACTGAAACAAAAATAAAACTCTTTGGTATCTATAGTCTAGAAGTCCACTGAAAACTTATGAGGAGGAGGAGGCCTCTTTAGATTAAGAAGGGGTTTATTGGTTCACACGTCATTGAAGGAGCACAGTCTTATTTAGGAATTGTTTTTATTTCCTGTATCGGAATAAAATGGTCACATTCAACAGATCCTGTCTTGCCAGCACCTTTAGCAAGAGGATGATGGTGGTGTGTTGTAAGAAGGGATGGAAAAAGTCAGTGTGTTCCAAACGGATTGTTTTACTGAGCTAAGGGGTTATTTCACCCACTGTCATGATTTCAGGAGGATATAATCAAACACTATGGAGTAAGGAAGAACTGAAGGGAGAGGCGTGAGATCATAACAGTGTCTGTGCTGAAGACAAAGCAAGTCATTAGCGGACTCTACAAGCGGGGTCAGAGGAGAGAATTTTGAAAATTAGATTGATTTCTACCATTAGCATCATCTTACACAGAACAATTATTTTAATGATGAGGGGGTACATGCTTTCTCTTTTGGAAATGAGACAGCTGGAGAAGTCAACCCATATACATTGATAGTCACAATTATTACCCCAAGTAGCTTAGATTGGAGCCAAGAAAGAAAAAGACTGAGACTTGATTTCTAGGTTGTCACTCCATCAATAAATCAAAAGCTGAAATCAAAAGGGCAGCAATGAAGGAACTAGAAAAGGAATGAGGAAGCATGCTGCGCCATCATCTGTGCTAGATCTGTGATGCTGGCCAATCAGGAGCTGTGCAGGGACAGGAATCATCCCACCTCCCTCTCTGATTGGCCAGCAGCACAAAGCAGGAAAGATAACATCGCAGCATGCTTCCTCGTTGGATTTTAACCCTGCACAACACAGAGAAAGGTAAAGCAATTGGATCTGCGTGTATCAGCCAGTTCTGAGGACCACGTGAGCTCCCTTGGTTCGTTTTGAAACCTACTGGTTCTGAAACGAAATACCCATCCCTACCTCAGACCCTTTCAATTTATTCCTTTTTTTCCTCCAGTGAGCAACATTTAGGTGTCTGTAATACAAATGGAGCTCAAAGAATTGGGAAGTAAAGGATATGTAGTCCATGAAATCCAAAAATCTCACCTTACACCTCCATGTCCTGCATATAAGAACAGAATAGGAAGTACATGAAATCCTTTCGAAACATTATTGTTATTCTGCATATGCCACCAAAGATGAATTCCCAGAATTTGGGGCTTTTGAATTTGAAAAGCAATCTTACAAACTGCAGAGGAAAAAGAAACATTCAAACACAGATGTCAAAGACTGGCAAATTCTGAGTAAACAAAGAGAGCCTCTGGAGGAGGCCTCCATGGCATGCATTGTTGTCCTGTGACTGCTAGTTCATGTTTTCCCATTTCTACATGGCTTTGACACACGAATTACTTCCTCATCAACAGTCATCACTGTTCTTGTCAAAATATACAAAACCCCACAAACATCCAATATATAACACAAAATGATGCAAATTAAACCTCACTTTGCAAAAAAGCATAATTTACATAATGTGTTGCCAGCATAGAAATTAGTCTGCATGTTGTGTGCCATGTGGATTCTTTTTTTGAAAAGCAAACCATTCGTTGGATGCAGAAAAGGACAGCATTTCCGAAAACTTCCCTGTTATAAATGATTTTAAAGTATACCTGTGTAGTCTCGGGATGGCTGCACCTACTTAAATGATACAGATCACAGTGAAGAGTGGCATAATCTACCAAAAATCAGGAAACGCTACCATTTCAGCAACTGCTTAGCTGGGAAAAATTGTAACTCCCAGAATTGTGGGAAGTGTTATCCCAAAAAATAAAATAAAATTTCAATGCTCTGAATTGATTCCACTTCTTGTGCAGTTGCCCTAGTGAGCCCTGATGCAAGTTGGAAAGAAGTGAAGATAGACATCTGAACTCTAAGACCACCTCCCATATAAAATGTTCTCTTCTTTCATCATGGCTCACCTTGAGGACTCTCTTCCTGTTCCATAAGGGTTTACTTGGCAGCCTGAGACTTCTCTCCTAGTCCAATAATAATAATAATAATAATAATAATAATAATAATAATAATAATAATAATAATAATAATAATAATAATAATAATAATAATAATAATAATAATAATAATAATTTATTGTCATTGTGTGTATATACACAGTATACACATACAACGAAATTCAGACACCCAGAGACCAGATTCCACACACACACACACACACACACACACACACACACACACACACACACACACACACACAAATCCCCAGACACTCTCACACACATTAAAAAAAACCTTCAACACACACACATAAAAATCCCCAAACACTCCCCCACCCACCAAGCATCTACACAATAGACTAGGTAATGCTGTCCAAGTGCTCACTGCTGGTGGTCCTTGAGTTCATTATTAAGTGCAATTATAGCTCTGGGATAAAAACTGTTCAGAAGACGTGTGGTCCAAGTTTTAATTGTTCTGTATCTTCTACCAGAAGGCAACAGTTCGAAGAAATTGTGAGCAGGATGAGTAGAGTCTCTCAGAATGTTGTGTGACTTCCTCAAACAGCGAGATGTGAAGATGTCATCCAGGGTTGGTAGTTGGAGCCCGGTAACATTCTGGGCAATTTTAATTATTCTCTGTAGAGCTTTTTTTGTCCACTACAGAGCTGCTCCCATACCATGATAGCATGCCATAAGTTAGGACACTCTCAATGGTGCTGTGATATTAAGACAGAAGTAGATGCTGAGATAAATTCACCTTCCTGAGCATTCTCAGGAAATACATCCTCTTCTGTGCCTTCCTCACAACCATATTGGTGTTTGCAGTCCATGAGAGGTCCTCTGAGATGTAAGTGCCCAGATATTTAACGCTACCAACCCTCTCCACCTCCTCACCATTCATGTACAATGGTAAATGTACATCTTTCTTCCTCCTAAAATCAATTATAAGTTATTTAGTTTTTTTTTGGTGTTAAGTATAAGATTATTTTCTTTACACCACAGAAGATTGCCAAGTCTGCAGTGGGGTGGCGACATCAGAGGAATGGTGACAAAACTGGAGAAAATTGCCCCTTCTTGCTTTTGTTAAGTGGGAGAAAATGTTAAGTAAGGTTCTGGATAGGAGAGCCCTGCTGCTAACCCAGGTTACAGAGGAAACCATATTATCTAAACAGGGCAAGGCTAAATTTCACAAATGTCAGATGGTGGGATTTAAAAGGTAAAAAAAAAAAGCCGGAATTTCCAGCTCGATTCAGTAGTAGCCTCATATGGAGGCTACCACCTTCATAGGCTTGTTTGTTTCACAGCTTGGGGGGAAATCTTCTTTTAACGACAACTCCCAGGATCCTCCATTCAGCATAATATTACAAGCATGCCTTTGTAACTTAAGAGTGTGCATACGCATATAAAGCACATATATTTTCAATGTTCTGCTAGGATTCGTTTCACAACAAATGCCAAAGGCTGAACATCTTGATTAAAAGCATATGCCCCCAATCAAAACAGGCTATAGCTATATTCCATACCTTTAATATTGCATTACCACCACCCCAACCTCATATCCCTAGACTTCTCCCTCCAACACCGACACCAAATGGAAGCTTCCTTGAGGATTTTAACAAGGCATGTTCTCCCTCAGTCAGTTTGAGCTTTTGACAGTGTCTGGGTGCATGGATTCAACTTCCTTCCACATTCCCACACTTCCGGTAGTTCGTTCTTCTTTTTCTTTGCCTCCACAGTCTTGGCCCCTACCTCCTCCTCCATACCTTCTCTCGCCTCTTCTTTTCCTTTTCCTCTTTAAACTGCAGCTACTGGAAACCCCCAGCTATGGCTTAGCCATGCTGCCTGGGGATGTTGGTGGGAGCTATACTGTTGATGTTTCCAAGGTCTGGAAAAATTCATGTGACAGAAAGGCCTTCTTGGTATTTCATTGCTTTATACCTCTTCTTAAAGGTTTGCTTGCTTCCCTTCTGGTCAATTTAAGGGAAAGACTTGACAGCTTGGATGGGAAACTCGGGATTCAATTTTAATAACATTAAGCTGAAAGAAACTAACTACCGGGGTGGAAGAACACCGAACAACTGAGAAAGAAATGGGGCTAGAAATATGAAATGACACTGTGTTAATAGTAGGGTAAAGAGGTTTCTAATCTTGGGGAAAGTGGTACAGGTTTATATAATAGCAAAGTGGAGGACTAATTGCCATGAACACATGAAAGAAAAAGTGACGAGAGAAGAGTAACAGCACTGGTGGCATTGCATTTTCATCTCAGGAAAATCTAGGTACTTTAGCTAAATCAAAATTCAAATGGCTCGAAGGAAATGTCAAAATACCCAGAAAGATAGGTACAGTGTAGAGTTTGGGGTGCACCAGGAATATTCAGTTTTGGGGTGGGATCATTTGCTTTCCCTTGTCATATCCCATTCATTTTGCAGCAATTTGTTTGATAATAAATATATGTGCCAGCAGTATCCCTAGAAAAGCAACCTGTAAATTTGCAAGGAGGGGTAGGGGCTAGGAAGCTATAATGAATGAAAACAGATTAAGCTTTTGTTTTGTTTTGTCTTGTGTCCAACTAGCTCTGATGCTACAACATGTGCAACAGAATAGGTGATAAATGATGGATGCACCACAAGGCTTGGAAATGCTGGCTAGGGGATTTCTGGCCTTGGTAATAGCTGTAGGAATCTGGAAACAGGGCTCCATGAAGTTACCTTGCCATGTTCTTACGCTGTCTAAGTCATGGGGTGGCCAAGGCAAAAAGGATTAGACATCTTGTATTTCCCAAGCACGTTCCTAATGCTGGACCTTCCCGGGTCCTATAAATTGTACCAAGATGGTTCCTACATTCATGCACTTTTGATGGGAAACCATTCCCTGTGCTTTAGAAGCTCTTCCTGTCAGCCAAAAAACTACACTGCATCTTTTCCCCATATTTCACTGCATTCCAGTGCTTTTCTTACATAGAGTGCTTGAGGAGAAAGGTACTACTTGTGGCTGTATATCTGTGGGCTCTTCCAGATCATGGAAAATTTTACACACACACCTTTCCCCCAACTTTGTAACGGGGCTTACCACGATTCCCATTCAAGCCTGTTGTGAAAAGCTACGTCTTTCAAACACCTTCTTCTTAGGATCTTTCTTTCTCTGTGTTTTTATATTTTGGATGCGTGGGTTTTTGTTTGTTTGTTTGTCTCACAAATTATTAAATAAATCCAACTTTTCTTTAGGAACTTCTCTCTGGAACTTCCCCCAGCACCATCTTCTTTTATTAATTCAGAGCTTAATTGGTAACATCCAATTGGGAGATTATGATGTCCCAGTGAATTTCCTTTCTTAGTGCTTAATGCTAAAGTCTGTGCTAAAACAGAAAGAGAGAGAGAGAGAGAGAGAGAGAGAGAGAGAGAGAGAGAGAGAGAGAGTTTTACAATAAGGTGCAGGCGGGAACTCTGTGTCCCGTTGTACTGGAAATATTAATGAATTCTGATATGGTCCATTTCGGAAGAACCTCACTTCCAGTTCAGACATCTCCTGAAGCTGCCTTGTTCCTAAATCAAATTTTTTTCCAAATCAGTGTGGTCTCCTAATGATGAAAGATTTCTCAAATTCACAACACAGCTCTAATTTTAAGGGCATATGAAGTGAACACAATCAGTTACATAGACTGTTTATACTCCTTGCTGATGCTAAGGGCCTGTTGCTTATATTGAAAATTATTCCGGGACTTCACTTTGCATAGAACTGTACACTAAAAGCAATCTTATTCAAGTTCCTGCACCATAAGTCATGTATCACTTTCAGCCGAGCTGTCACTTTGAGATGTGGCATCGTTCCAAATCTAATCCAGGTAGTCAGCAGTCGGCAGAATCTGCCAGTTGGAGGCTATGTCACTGCCTGGTGTGCCTTTATCCACCATCTTCATTTCTGCTGTATTGTCAGTGCAGGAAATAATTCACAAAATAGGACAGAGAAGGAAGGGGCCTTCCTGCCCCCCCCCGCTGCCCCCATTCTGGCCAATATGAATTTGTTTTTCAGGGAAATTCACTATGCAGTTCCAGGAAAAAACATAAGTGGACCTACCACTGCCTAGATGCCCTAAGCACATCTGATCTCGCCTGATTTCAGAAGCTAAGCAGGATGGGAGACCACCAGGGAATGCCAGGTTCTGTAGGCACCTGGAGTAGGAACTGGCAAACCACTCCAGTATCCCTGCCAAGAAAACTCCATGGACATGGGGTCACAAAGAGTCAGTCACGACTGTAACAACACAACACACACGCACATGTACACACACACACACACACACACACACACACACACACACACACACACACCACTGCATAGGAATGATGTAAAGAACCACTACAAGAAGCCAAAAGTGTGAGCAAGGCTAGAACCATTTTTTATTTTATTTTATTTTATTTTATTTTATTTTATTACAATTTGTACTAGTGCTTCAGGGTCATACAGGAACTGCCATTTTTTAGGATTTTGTCAAAAGCTCTCTGTCCTGCTAGATCCTGAAGATACACTGCCATATACTGGTCCTGTTCTCACATACCAAGTTTATCCTATCAAGTTCAGCCCATCTCCAGAGTTATACCGTTTGCCACCAGAGCAATCATAACAGGGCCAGGAAGTCTCCAAGGTTACAACCGGCATAGCAGGACCATTGGATTGTGCTGTAATTAGTCACACTCTGCATGCAATCTCTGAGCAGTCCCTTCTTCCGAAATGTGATAATTGCCATGATTAAATCGAGCGAGCTAGACTTGATCAGAACGTGGGATTGATTTGAAATCTGTAAATGAGTGAATCAAGTTAGAGGTATAGAAGAAAAAGCATAGACCCTGGATCAGTTAGGGTTTTAAAAATAAAATAAAAATAAAAATAACCATAGCTTGTTTGTGGGAGGAAAAGGATAAAGGACAGCCAAAAATAATGGCTGTGCATCTATATGAAAAGGAAGATTTGTAAGAGATTCAGAAATGGAATTGCAACGTAAAACCATTGGTTGGAATTGATGTGTTGTCAAGGGCTTTCATGATGGTTGTTGTGGGGTTTTTTTGGGGCTATTTGGGGTTTTTCTTCTTCTTCCTAATGTTTTGCCAGTCTCTAGAAAATTCTAGCTCCCTGTGCTCTTGCCCTCTAATGATGCCGGCCACAGGGAATGGCAAAATGTTAGGAAGAAGAGAACTTCCAGAAGCTTTCATCACAAGCTGCGCTAGCTGGGGTGCCTGGGAGTAGCATTGCTCCAATACCTCTATAAATACACCTCTGTATCTCCCAGTATACAGTAGACTGTTGTGACCAATTAGCAGTCAAAACCCAACAGTAAATAGCAAAGAGAGAATGCCCATGGATTCAGTGGAATTTATATATGCCTTTTCTCACCAAATCTCCATTGAGTCAAAGGGCCCGTTCTAGTTGTGAGTTCCGATTGGGTATCAGCCGGTATGTGGTTTTCTTCATTAACCTGATATAGCTATATATTAGCTGCCTAGAGGCCTAAGCACATCCGATCTCGCCTGATTTCAGAAGCTAAGCAGAATCAGCCCTGGTTAGTACGTGGCAGGGAATACCAGGTGCTGTAGACGCCTGGAGTAGCAACTGGCAAACCACTCCAATAGTCCTGCCAAGAAAACTCCATGGACATGGGGTCACGAAGGGTCGGTCATGACTGTAACAATGCAGCACGCACACATGCATGTGCACGCACACACACACACAGACACACACACACACACACACACACACACACACACACACACACACACACACACACACACACACACTTCATTCGATATACACATAAAATCATATGTGAATTGCTGAAGGGGACACCAGGAATCACAGAGTACAACCCACTGGTAAAGCAAGAAACCTACACCTGTGTCACTAGCCTTAAAGGAGTTCCAGATCAGCAGAAAATTAGTAGGATACTGGTCCCAGAAGTAGGTTTCCCATGTTCAGGATGGAGCTATGTGTTTTTGTAGTGTAGTAAATTTACATAAATGGGATTTCCTACTCTGGCACCCTCAGAATACTGTGCCAGAGTAGGAAATTCCATTTATGTAAATCTCTTTCGCTGCCACCAACTAGCTTCTCTAGTAAAATTAACACTTTCAGACTGTTTTAAATTAAACAGAGATTAAAGAAGTTTATTTATTACAAAGTAGAATTAAAAGCATCAAGAGTAACATGTTTAGGTAGAAACAACAAGAACTTAAATCTGTAACATAACTTAAGACACACTTAAGTTATGTTACAGACTCCGCTGATCACTTGCGCCCAGTTCTTAAATTTTCAGACACTTGTCGTCACTTAGTTTTCCTCACAGAATTTCTAAATCCTATCTCATTTCTCTCTAGTAAGTATAAGTCTCACAGTGAGACTCTATCTATCTTTCCTCAGTGAGTGTAGGTCTCTATCTAAATGTCTCTCAGAAGTTGTCAGTCCCTATCTAACTAATTCAGGGTTGGGCTGAGCCTTAAATCCCCTCAGGCTATTCCCCCAGACTCTCCCATTGGTCAACAATCAACCAATCAATACAGACACTTTTCATGAATTATTCATCACCAAGGGGTAAAACGCCACATGATATTTGGTTGTCTCCTGCAAACAACTCCCTGGTTCCCTGATCTGAACTCCTGTCCGTATCCACAGTTTGGCGTGAACAAATAAGTCTGTTGTTGACTACTGGGAAGTACCACTTCAGAGCAGCCAACTTAATATTTGTTTCCTATTTGTATGGGAGAATGTGCTGAATGTGCTGCCCTCTCTGTAGAAAAGTTTGCTCCCATTTTTAAGGGTAGACAGTGATTGTAACAAATACATATAGGAGCACACCTTTGGGGAGAAGAACGGTGTGGGTACTCACAGGACTAGCAAAGTCTCTCTAGCTCTGGAGTGGGGAAGATGCTTTCTGTCACCACAGATAAGTCCCCGGTGTCCTATTTTTAAAAGTGATGCCTTCCTTTTGCTGCCTTATCTTTTCCGGATTCAAGAGGAATTGCCTATTGAGGGAGGAGGCCCCATGGGAATATTTCTGTATCTAAGGTGCCTGTCATGCAGGAACATTTGCCATTCATCATATTTTCCTGCTGACCAAATGGATCAGCAGAAACGGAGGGCATGATGGGTCCCAGATTTTCACAGTTCCTGTGTTTTGCAAATGAATGAAAGAAATCTGTGTAGAGGATAGTTGACCATTCTGGGAACTGCTTTTAAGCAGGCTCCATGAAGAGAGAAGAGGTCCATTGTGGCCTCCATTACTCAGGGCTGTCCCTGCTTCTGTATACCACATGAAGGACATTTAGGTCAAGGAACATGGCTGTGAAGCAGCTTTCTGGCTGTTAGCTCTGGTATTCTTGTATCTTTTTTTAAAAAAAAAAGAAGTGTACCTCTGCCAAATGATCTAGGACAGTTGTGGGCAATGTGGCTTGTCTTGATGCTGTGGCTGATTCTATTGTATTTACAGGCAATTGGTTTTGAAATGTTTTGTTCCTGCTGTTCATGATTAGATTGCTCTATACATAGACCAGGGTCATTAGAGCTAGGCACACACACATTCCACTCAAGAACCCTCATGCCCTCTGTCCTTCGAGAAGGAGAGGAACTTCGCTGGTATATCAACCCTTTTTAACCCCCCATCTCAGGAATAACGGTCCATTTGTAAGAAAGGATTGAGACCCAACTGGCAATGTATGTTCAGCAAATCGGTATTACTAAATTACCTAGATTTACCGAGGAAACAGCTCAATGTTTAGCCTCCTTTTGGCTCCAGTACTCAAGGATAACACACTTCAGCCAAGCTTAAGCAACTAGAATGATCAATTGTTTGGGAAGGTATAAAAAGCTTGATGTTTTCTCATGCAGACGAGCGATTCCTGATTGTATCTCCCCCACCCTCCCGTCTCTTCCAGTTGAGATACACAATGTAAGAGCAAAGATCACAGGAGCAAAATCATTACAGAATAACCCTGTTGTCACCATGTCCTGTTTGATCCTACATCAGAAATACATCTGAGACTTTGCATCGATCAATTCTGGAACATTCCACCACCCCCCTTTTTTAACACTGAACCTCTGCTTCAAAGATCACTCCCAGGCTGTGCTTTTTATATCGACAATAAATGGAATAGTTGGCTCAGCCACAGCTTCTCCTGTGTTTTTCAAAAAGGCATCCATGCTTTTTAAAATCTGGAGTGTAGCAATATTATTCCAGTGTGGTCAAAGGCCATTTAAAATGTTGTTTAGATTGCTCATGAGAGACAGCATTTAAACTACCACATCCTTCATTGCAAATTCAGATACTGTGGTTTGTTTCACTAAATTAGTGTCTGTTGGAAATCTGGTACACAGAATTGAGGTGGGATTTCTTTCTGTTCATACAATGAACCCCCAGATATTGCTAGAAATGCAAACTATGATACTACCAGTGCATGGATTGGCCCAGATCAAAACTTGAGGTAGATAATTTGTGGGGAAGGCTCTTTCCTATATTTTTCCACAAAAAGCTTTCCCTGTAAATTGGCTCTCCTCTTTCTAATAATGTTATATCCGGACATTAGAGAACTATATTAGTTCCAGTTGATACCCAGTGTGGTATCGTAGATAGAGTGGCTAGGGCTCCGGACTCAAGGGTTCAAATCTCCTCCTGGCGATGAGTTACTGGAGAAGTGGAACAGGTAAAAAAATTACAAGCAAAACAATCCTTAATTATCTCATCTACTTTGAATGCCCCTTTTTTGGAGTTCTTGTCCCTGTCATTGCATCACAGAGTGGCAACTTCATGGTCAAATAAAACACATCATCATAAATCCAACATAATGTTCACAGATGCACATAGATGCACAGATGACACAGATGACATTCCATAAGGAGGTGTCCCGGCAGGTGCTTAACTACCTGGATGGTCTGGCTTGCCCATCCCCTTTGGTGCTTCTGTACCAAAGCTAACAGGGTAGCAACCAGGGCCTAATTTTGAAAATGCAAACAATTTCCATCTATGAGCAAAGGGGTGAGCAACTATATGGGCATGGGAGGGCCATTTGGCTCTGGCGCTGCTCTACCAAACGGAGGAACGGCTCAAGCAAAAGTGAGAATGAACACACTTTGGGCTCCCACTTAATAAGACATGGAAAATAATATCTGTCAAAAATACCTTAACCCAAAACAGAAGGCATTAAATTACATTTTGGATTTATTGTCAATTCATTATATAAAGTTGATTCACTGAATACGGTGTCAAAATAAGGAATTTAATTCATTGGCGAGCATATTACTGCTGGCCTCAGCTGGACTTCAGTAGAACATTGCAACTACCGTGTTTCCCCGAAAATAAGACAGTGTCTTATATTAATTTTTGCTCCCAAAGATGCGCTAGGTCTTATTTTCAGGGGATGTCTTATTTTTCCATGAAGGAGAATATGGTACACATTTATTTTTATTTTATTATTGGGGAGGCCTTATTTTCAGGGGGATGCCTTATTTTTCAGCAAGAGGCAAAACCATAAGTAGGTCTTATTTTCGGGGGATGTCTTATTTTTGGGAAAACAGGGTAGAGTAAGGCCACTATGTCAGTGGAATTTACATAGGTATCGATTCACCAAATCCATGATGATTCAGTAGGTCTACTCTAGTGGGAACATACTACTGGGTTTCAGCCATAGATTCAGTGTGGCTGGCACAAGTTGTGGTTTCAGCTTATATACCATCCCATAGTGCTAGAGCACTTTCTGGGCAGTTTACTACATCGTGGTGCAAACACTTTGCCCACCAGAGAGTGGGGTACTTGAGCAAGGTACCTGAACCCATCAGGATCAAACTTCATCAGGCCATGAGCAGAGGCTTAACTTAAACTGTTGTTTAACCAATGTGCCACAGGGCTATTGATTTATCTATATATCAAGCATTTATATCATTTCATTTATCTATATATCAATTCATTTTTGTAGGCCTGGTGGTAAATGCTGATTTACCTCTTAGAAACTGTTTTAATGTGTCTCCTCTCCAGTTGAGACTAGCAAATATGACAGTGGCCATAACGCTCAGCTTTGGGCTCGTTGAATTTGAAATTTATTTAAATCTTCTTGTTAGGGTGACACAATATCGCAATCAATGGCAGTAAGAGCACCAGAACCATATGTTGTTCAAAAGACCACAGAGACATGCGGAGCTGCAACTAGTTTTGGTACATGTATAAGCCATACAAAAACATGTTCTAAAATCAACTTTGAAATGCATGACATGAAGATAATACAAGAAGTAATTATAGTGCTGAGCATATCACCAACATTTCCTCTCTTCCACAGGGGGATCGACAACAGCATCAGACTTACAAAAGAAATCAAAAGGAGGTTTATTACTTATGTACGCACACACACACATTATTAATTTTTAAAAATAGTTTAAGCCTGTCTTTCTTCTTAAAAAGGACTCAAGGAGGCCTACATCATTAAAATAAATATTTAAAGCTAAAAACAATTAACAAAAAACCAACCACTACCACTATTTATTTATTTATTTATTTATTTATTTATTTATTTATTTGATTTATAAACCACAACTATCTAGCAGAAAGCTACTCTGGATGGTTTTACAAACATAAACAAAATACAATGAAACACATTATACAACTTGAGGTCCATTCAGAAAATGTACCTGGAAACCTCTCAGAATAAATATCTGCGAGCTAAAGGAATGGGGAGACCTGCATTCTGCGGTTGGAAGCAGGCCTCTGCATGGTGAAGGCTATAGTGCACATCCAGGCTATTAAATTCTGGCTGAAATTTTAAAAAGGGGATAGGATCAAATGTAGTCCTGGCTGCCTTTAAAGAGATGCTAAATTTTAATAACGAGACAATTTTAGCTGGGAACCAGGAAATTTTACAACTTATTGATATGTATGGTCTTTCTAATGATTTTTTTAAAAAATGCTTCTAATCTTGAAATGGCAATGCGATACTTGAAGTCCCATATTTTAAATTTTGACTTTTGAGTGGATTGTATTTCTGTCAAAATATGCACCCTGGTATGCCAAGCTAGCTATTCAAATACCTCACCCACAGTATTTAACAAATACACTATATCCAGTGTTCAATGGAGAAAAGCTTTTACAGCCTTACATTGCCAGTCTATGAGTTCTGCAGTGATTGAAGGAAGTTATCAATGGATTCCCATGAAGGAAAGAGTTTGCCCAGGCAGAAGTAATGTAGTTGAAGACCTAACCCACTATTTGTTTGACTGTTCAATCTATGAAGAGCAGAGAGTAGCCTTTCTCCAAGAGCTAGTCCAGTGTTGGCAAACCTATGGCATGGGTGCCAAAGGAGGCACTCAGAGCCCTTTCTGTGGGCACCCGACCGCCCCCTTCACAGCCACCCGTATTCAGGTTAAATTGCTATATTGGCACTTTGCAAAAAAAAAAAAAAATAGTGGGTTTTGAATCGCAGTTTGGGTACTTGGTCTCTAAAAGGTTCACCATCACTGAGCTAGGCCCTACATCTGATAGATCTAGTGCATACCTGATAAATTTTTCACTGGTGGCTAAGGTACCATACATTTCCGAAAAGGTAGCTGGCTTTTCCTTTAGAGTAATGGTTTTAAGAAGGAAGTTTTGTAGCTATAACTATCATGCTTCCGTTGAGGATTGAATTGGCCTTTATGAGAATGTTGGTTTTAGTTGGTTTTATAAGTATATTGTATTTGCTATTTTACCTTTTTAAAATTCTTTGGCTGTACACAAATAAACTTTATTACTTACATTATACAACTTAAAATAGTAAATAAACAAACTAATCAATCAAAACCAACATAACATCAATCAAAGAAGGGCAAATAAGCACAAAAAATCAAAACCATTCAGCAAATCAAAACAAAATACAAATGAAAAGAAAAAGAGCTGATAAAGAATTATCATAAGGCGGAAAAGAAAAGTAGTGTCCTATTTATATTATTTATATGGAATGACCAGGGAAGGCCAAACTATAAAGCCAAGTTCTCAGTAAATTCTTAAAAGCTTGTAACGAGGGCGCCAGGTGAATCTCTTGTGGAACCTGGTTCCAGAAGTGGGGTGAGACTACAGAGAAGGTCTGGTTCCTTGTTGCCACTTTCCAGGCCTCTCTCAGGGTTGGCACCTACAGATGGCCAGCCTGGCTCAAACAGGAGATCCTAGCAGTTCTTCTCAGGAGGAGCTGTTCTGTCAGTTACTGAAGTCCCAAACAATTTAGGGCTTGGTATGTTAACATCAAAACGTTGAAGTCAATGCAGTAGCAAATTGGCAGCCAGTGCAGAGTGGCCACTTCAGGGGTAATATGCTGGAACCTTTTTAACCCTACTAACAGTCTGGCTGCTGTATTCTGCACTAGCTGTAGTCTCATACACAGCCCTATGTAGAGAGAACTACAATGGTACCCCGACTTATGAGATTAATCCATTCCGAGCGTATACTGGTAAATTGGGGAGCGATTTTAGGGGACCCTTTGAAATTTGGAAAAGTTAGGGTTTCCGGGGGCAGAGATATTAAGCTCCAAAGGAGGTGGGGTGCTTAATGGAAGGAGTGTGTCTGGTGCACTTTACCAATTATAGGATTAATTGACAGCTTCCCCTCAACACACCGATCCACACTCCTTCAATTAAGTGCCCCCACAGCCCCTTAGGATCTCAATAACTCTGTTCCCTGTACCCCAACCCTCTCCAAATTGGGGGTGCTTCAACGGGAGAGCTTGATGAAGCTCCACAGCAATTTTCATGCTGCTAGCTGCCTGGGATCACTATTTTCAAGCACATAACATTGCAATTAGAATTTTTTTTTGGAGGGCACCCCCTTTGAAGTTGAATAACTCAGCCCCCTGAACACCAAACCTCTCCAAATTTGGAGGGCTTGAAGGAGAGAGACCAAGGAAGGTACCAGGGGACACGTTTTATAAAGTAATGAATTGGTTTGTTACTGGTTCATTTTGTACGAATTTCTTTAAAAAATCATTTCTAATGAAACGAAATGAATCACAGGAAATGAAATGAAATGAAACTAATCTCAATTTTTCCATTTTGTGCCCTTCCCTAACTAGAATACAAGAGTGAATTCTAGTGATTTCATGATTGTATTCCACTATGGACTACTAAAATCAGATCATAGTTCTGACAAGTGAATGTAGGCTATACAAGATATTTTAAAGGTTAAACCCATAATTTCACAGGATGGAAAGATGGTGCAAACTCCATTCTCTCCACTCTGAAAATAGAACGGCACATGTTCCACAATTGCATGTTTTTTGTTATAAATTTGTAACTCATATAAGTTTAATTGCTTACATCCCTTTTTATCCATTTTGAAAATTCTAGAATGTGGATCAAACGGAATTCTCCCAACTGGTCTCGGATTTTGGTTCCAACTATTTTTAGGGGCCACTTAGGGATGCACAGACCCCAGTGAGAAATGTTGCATACATGTCAAACATGCCTTTGGTTTCTCTTGCAGTTTCATGAACAGTAAATTTCAGATGCAGCTCAGAATTTGAAGCTAGGCTAACTTTGTTGGTCATTGGTTGCCCAGTATCAAAAGAACACATTTGTGAATCTGGACTCCCAGCATGACAGCACACCTATTTTATTTGGTAATCTGGCCTTAATTCTGACACTATCTTGAAAGGTTGGCTGCAGAAACTACTTGGCATTCCTTTTTCTTTCCCCAAAAGAACAAACTAGAGATGCTGTATTTTACCGTGACAACTGGGCCATTTCACTTGAGCCTTATTACATTTGATAGTTACCTTTAGGGGATGTCTTTTTCAATTGTTTATTCTTAGAAGCTTCTGTCAGTTCAAAATGTGAAAGACAAAGGGAAATCCTAGAATTTGCCAATATAGGTGCCAGATACGGATGCACTGCTGTCTTTGAAAAGATTATTGGTGTCTTATCCAGGCAACGATAATGGAAAAGCCAACTGGCTTCCAACTTTTATTCTGAAGTGTTTATTAATAGCAGAAGAGCATTTTATTTTCTTTGTACAGTGGCCCCTTGTATAACAAACGGTTTGTATGACATAAAATCTGTACAACATAAAAAAATTCCGGAGATAGGGGAAATTTGCTTAACAGAATAGTCTCTGGGGCAAATCTGTACAACATAAAAATTGTCGCGATTAGGGATTACTCCATTTTCAATGCATTCCTATGGGAAATTTGTATAAAGGAAAATTTGCTTAACAGAATTTCATTTTGAATGAATTAATTCCTTTATACAAGGTACCACTGTACATGCAATTTTAATACTCAAGGAAAAGAAACGGAACATTCCCCATAGTGTATGTTTACAAAGGCTGATGGAAAATAGTGGGATGTCCATAGGACCCAAGCTGCCTGGGCTTTGGGAAGATTCTTCAGATGATTCCCAAGCATCAGTTTCAGGGAAGATGAAGTACCACCTCTTCCCGGCCAAAAAGCCTCTGAGGACAAAAGACACAGATTCCTTTCCCCACGTTTCTGAAGGAGAATGGGGTTGGACATATTTATTTATTTATTTATTACATTTATATACTGCCCTATCTTCCGAATTGGAACTCAGGGTGGTGTACACTTAAAAACAAGCAGTAGCAAACACACATAAAAAACATCAGTAGCGGACTACCAGTAAAAATAGGAGGGTACAATACCCTCCACCAAGGATGGCATGGGCGGCAAAAAAAAAAATTAAATTGAAAGGTCGCCAAATGCCTCCCTGAAGAGATGGGTTTTCAAGGCTTTTTTGAAGGCAGGCAGGGACACTGCTAGGTGCAACTCACTAGGGAGCTGATTCCACAATGAAGGGCCCACCACAGAGAAGGCGCGGTTGCGCATAAGTGATTTCCGCGCCTCTCTGGGTGTGGCCACCCTAAGTGAGCGCACCTGCACCATCCTCGTGGGCCTGGTCCCAGTTGACATACACTTTGAGGCAGAGATAACTCATGACTGGATAGAGGGATGACCCTCCAATTTATTTTATTTTATTTTATTGTGGAGAGATGCTCCCCTGCCCTATCTGTGGGCCGCTGTTCTTTCTGCAATTTCTTCCATCTTGCCTTATAGTTTTGAAGGACAGGTGGGTTAGTGGCAAGAGGGGAGGCAAACCTCGATCCCTGTAGGGTAAGTGTGCAGCACAGTTCTCCTTCATTGTATAAAAGGCACTGTTGTGTTTCATGCCAAACAACTGCCTTCATGCATTACTTAAAATTGATACCCCCAAGCCCCATTTTCAAAACCAAGAGAGGAGTATATCTTTATTTTGGACATTGACCAGAAAAGAAACAAAATACATTCCTATATCAATTATGAATTATATCAATTCAGCATAAAACCAGAATAAACACATGCGCACAAGAATAACATAACTCAGTCACATGACATTTACACCAAAACCAGGACAGGTAAAGTCTCCCAGCCCAGGAGGCCTGAATAGCAGGGTAGTCAACTCAATAGCCATCTAGAATGTTATCATTTAATCATTATCTTCCACCTGGAACCACACCCACGCTCCACACCACCTTCAGCCCACATCATGGGAAGATGTAAGGCAGTGGTGGCGAAACTTTGCCCTCCAGAAGTTTTGGACCACAACTCCCACAGTCCTTTATCACTGGCAATACAGGCTTGGAATTCTGGGAGTTGTGGTCCAAAACATCTAGAGGGCCAAGGTTTGGCCACTACTGATGTAAGGGATAAATACACAATGGCCATAAATGCTGTGGCCAGTCATCTAGCCCTGCCTTGCACTGACCTGTGACACACAATGTAGTTCATCGCATTTATATCATTGTAAAACCAAGAGAAATAAAAAGCTAAGTGAGAACTTGGTTCCTCTTCATTTTCCAAAAAACTTGAACAGAACTTGATTAAGTTCCTGAGAGACCAAATCCCTTTCCACACCATTGAAATGCATGGCCCCATCTAGCTTTCAGTTGGAGTAAAATACCACTCACAACCTTCTCTCTCTAGGTTCTGAACGCTGGATACATGGCTTTACCAGTTCCCCACAGGCAAGTGGAATATGATATGGAATGTCTCTCTGTTATGTCTATATAGGCTTCCTGGCCTTTACAGATAGGAGTGCAAACTGCTGCTAACCTTTCCCCCTCGCACCATTAAAGAGAACTTTTAAAGAGGTTCTTTCGCATTCAAATACTCATTAGTCCCTATTGGCACTAAGGTCATTTTTGTGTGAAGAGCTTGTTGAAAGCATCTGTGAAGAAGATTTGATAGCATCACTGGAATGAGAAAAAGAGTGGGTCATTCAAGAGTATAATACGATTCTGCACTCTGTTCATCTGACACTCACCCACAGGAGGGAGTGAATGTGTAAAACCCACCATGGAAATAAATGTTAATTTGCCCAGCCATTTCTCTTGCGATTCCGGTTAATGTCTGAAACTCTAGCGTACGATGCAGCCTGTTTCGTTAATCTGCAAGTAAATGGCTGGCAGGTTAACCCTGGGCACATCTTCTCAGGTCACTGGGAATTACTCCCAGGTATGTCTATATAGGATTGCATCTTAAATCAATTCATGCATCAGACAGATTTTTCCTGGACTATTTCATTTCTGGGAATTTGGTCATTAAGTCACTCAGTTTATGAAATAAGAGTGCAAGATAATAAGGTCTAAGCAGTGACTGTTTTTCTCTCTCCCTACAAGCGCAATATAAACAGTTCAAAGGTCTGAACCCCACCTAAGTCCCTGTGCATTTCTTCACACATTTTTTCAGAAAAACAGGTCAACTAAATAAATATGCACATCATTTTATTCATGTTTGAAGAACAGAGTATATAATCTAGGAAAAAGTATCCCTTCAATAATCATTACTTAATCATATAAAATACTGGCAACCAGGCAACAGATCAGCTGACTAGCATTGGTTTTTCTTGGTTGCTCAGGCCTTTCTTCACAGCTTGGATGACATCTCCCAGAATCCCCCTTGGCCATGCTGTCAGGAGTGCGGGGCTCTGTTCTGTGTTCATGGGCGTGTGCCCTCCTCTGTGGGTCCCGTAGTGACAAAAACAAAAACCCTCATGAGAGGCACACAGGGGAAAGGGGTGGAAAAGCCTTGGATGGAGGGGGGAAGAGGCAGGTGCACCTTAGAGGGAACCTTGGTTGGGATGAATGTCACAGACCTGTTGCCCGAGTAAATTTTCCAAGATGAGCTTATTCCCTGCATATTTCTGTCTCCCTTTAACACAGTCAATACAAGTCCATCCTGCCACCTTCACAGGTGTTTCTCATAAGAACACATGTTGCTGCTCCCAGACTTTGAAACTCCCTCCTACTGGAGGCCAGGGCTCCCCCATCTCTGCTGTCTTTCTGGAAGCAGGCAAAGACTTTCCTCTTCAGGCAAGCCTTCCCCGAATGAGGGACTACCTACTATGTGACTTTTTATATAGATTACCATACATGACTGCATTGACTGGTTTCATAAGAGCACCAGTGTTTCCATGTTTTCTTTCCACCTCTTATCATGGAATTATTTTCTTTTGGCGTGCTCTTTGTAGCTTTAATGTTACCTTCTAATATTTTAAGATGCCCTTCTAATTCCCTGTTCTTAATTTGAATATGTCTTAAATGTTCTGGGCTGTATATTGTAAGCCACTTAGGGTCCTTTTCCAAGGAGAAAGGTGGGGTAAATAAATAAATAAATAAATAAATAAATAAATAAATAAATAGTGTCCAGATGGGCATTTTCTGTTTCAATAACTGGTTGGGCAATGGGTTCGGTTCTTTATAATTTACAAATCACTCTGAAAAATAGGAAAATATGAATGAACCAACCTACTCGCAATATGTATCTGAACCTGTTACTCCAGCTTGTGCTAATTATGCTGTAAACTTCCCAGAAGATCCTGTAAGCAGTATGGGCTGGTATATAAGCTGAAACAACAACAGTCAATACCTAAGATCACTGTGAATATAATCCTCCTACTTAACGAAAGAAGCATTAATTTTAAAAAATCACTTCTCTGTGTATCCTAGAATGGCTTTGCTATCCATAATGTTCAGCTCGGAGAATGTTACATTACAAGGACTACAGCACAACAGAGCATTAACTACACAAATATTTGATCATACGTGAACTCAGGATGGTAAACTCCAATAAGATGAGATTGGGAAACCGAATAGAAACATTGGCCAGTCAACAGATGGGGAGAGCAGCAGGAGATGCAAAATTAGCATTCCTATAAGTTATCTTGACAACATAAAGTTAATACCGATAAGCCAATGAATCAACAGGCAACAGAAGGAAATCAGGCTTTCCAACGGTACCTGAATGTAGCATCAATTAGTGCAGTTTAACTCCTTTTCTCATTTAGACACAGCATCAGTTCACATAATCAATCAAGAGGGTTGCCTTGGCATTTCTGCACGGCAAAACAGCCGCTGTCACATGACTGCCTAAAGATGCCAGCAACTAGCCGATGCTGCAGATAGTTCTTTCTTATCATGTAAGCTCATTGCCTAACAAAAAGGCAGCCATGTAGGACAGGCTAAGGAAGAACGATCCATTCTAACAGAGCTGTGGTAATGACTTCACACACAGGCAATCCCATGATAGCTGTGGCTTAATCAGGCAGACGTGATAGATGTCGTTTTATTGCACAGGAAGATCAGAAATACATGATCGCAGCAACTGCAGCACGTTCTTCCCCAAACCCTTCAGGAAACCCTTGGGATGGGTAATAGTGGCAACCATTCTTATTCCCTTCCTGAATGGGTAATATTCCTTTCCAAATTGATTGTGCCAGTCGTTTTCATGCAAAATTTGATACCAGATCTATTTAAGTCTAATTTCAGACATACCTTGGCACAGAACAGTATGGAAAAGGACAGGAAGAATGTCCTTGATTTCTCAGTATTCTTCAGTTTGGTATTTATTTATTTTATTTATTTCTTACACTTATATACTGCTACCTACTTCCCAACGAGAACTCAGGGCGGTTCACACAAAAGAAAACACAGAAGGCAAAGACAGCAACAGCGGCAGGGGCAGACTTACAGCATGTGGGCAGGGAGAAAAACAAACAAACAAACAAAAAAAACCCTCTAGTCATTTTTAAAGGCGTCCTTGAAAAGGAGAGTCTTCAAGCCCTTTCTAAAAGACGCCAGCGTTGGGGCCTGCCTCAGCTCGCTGGGTAGCTTGTTCCACATAGGCGGCACCGCCACCGAGAAGGCCCGCGCACGAGTGCTTGTTTTGCGGGCCACCCTCGGAGGGACCGTCTGCAGTGAGAGGGCCAGAGATGAACGGGTGGGTCGGGCCCGATCTAATTGTCGGTGAAGCCGCTCTGCCAAATAAACAGGGGCCAAGCCATGGAGGGTTTTGTAAGCCAAAACCAACACCTTGAACCTTATTCGGGAGGCAACGGGTAACCAGTGGAGGCGAGCCAGGATGGGAGTGATGCGGTCAAACGACGCGCACCAACCACCAGCCTGGAAGGAAACCCGCTGCAGTCTCCGAACAAGGTTCAAGGGGAGCCCCATGTAGAGGGCGTTGCAATAATCCAGCCTCGACATGACCAATGCCTGTACCACTGTCCTCAGGAGCTCTTCAAGACACGGGCGAATCTGAGCGATTAACCTTAGATGATAAAAGCCGACCTGGTCACGGCTGATACCTGAGCTCCAGGGTCAGACCAGGATCCAGGACACGCCCAGATTCCTCACTCTTTGCGCCAGCTGAGGGCGGACCCATCCAGACTGGGAAGAGGGCCACAGTACCCATCGGGGCCGCCCCAAAGAACAAGACCTCCGTCTTTCCAGGGTTGAGCCGGAGTCTGTGGGTCCTGGTCCAGTCCAAAACTGCAGCCAGGCAGCGGTCAAGGGTCTGGACGGCCTCCACTGCACAGGTGGAAAAGGAGAGATAGAGCTGCGTGTCATCAGCGTACTGATGACAGCAGACTCCAAAACTCCGGATGATCTCGGCCAGCGGCTTCATATAGATGTTAAAGAGCATTGGGGAGAGCCACCCCTGAGGCACCCCACAAGAGAGTGTCCAGGAGCCGACAACTCACCCCCAAGCTCACTCGCTGGGACGGCCCTCAAGGAAGGAACGGAGCCAGCCAAAGGCCGAACCCCCAATCCCCACCTCCGAGAGCCGCCCCAGCAGGATACCGTGGTCGACGGTATCAAAAGCAGCTGACAGGTCGAGGAGGACCAGCAGGGTAGAGCAACCCTGTCGGCCCCCTCAACAGATCATCAGCAGAACCAGGGCATCTCTGTCCCATGACGCGGCCTGAACCCAGATTGGAAGGGATCCAGGACATGGTTCTCCTCCAGGAACGACTGGAGACGCAGCGAACCACCTTGCCCAAAAAGGGAACATTGGCTATGGGAATAGTTGGACATGTCGTCCGCAGCCAAGCCAGATCTTTTAATAATGGGCTTCACCACCGTCTCCTTCAGCAGACTGGGAAAAATCCCGTCCCTGAAGGAGGCCGAGGCAAAAGCGAAGCCCATTTTGGCATGCTCCCCCTGCGATCTTAATCAGCCAGGACGGGCAAGGGTCGAACGGAGAAGCCGCAGGCCTGCAGTGTCCCAGGGCCCTGGAGGCCTCCTCAGATGTTACAGACCCGAACTCAACAAACCGGGGCGACCGAGGCGGCCCAGTATCGGCCACACTGGGGGCTGGATCAGGGCAACCGGCGTCCAGCTCAGAACGGATGGCCTCTATCTTGGTTTTAAAATAGGCTGCGAATGACTCACTAGTGAAATCACTAGGAGGTACTATTGGGGGGGAAAGAATCCTTGTGTGTAGTCTGTTTGCTTGGAGGTGCTGTCTTTCAGTGGGTGTGATTATATCTGGAGGGCCTATTCAAGGTGAAGCTTCATCATCGGAAGGACGAATTCGAAGATGAAGGACACAATGGATGGAATTCTGGTTGTTTGGAAAGGGTAGGAGCTGAACCCGAAAATACGGTCGTGATAATGAAGACATTGAAGGATTTTGAAGTCGAAGCAGTCTTCAGAGATTTCAAAGTCAAGGTGGTCTTTGGTGATTTCAATGAAGCCATTTTAGACTTGGAGTGCTTTTCCAACACTGGCAGCTTTCGAGCCTGAGACTTGTGAGACATCTTCGAAACTGAGGAAGAAATCAAAGATGCAGACAGAGGTTTTTGTTTTCCATAGCCTGAGGGTGAAGGGACCTCTCAAGCAAAAAGGTATTGAGATGATTCTGATGGTTCTTCAGTGCCTGAGTGCTAAAGCCCTTACAGATGGAACAGACCTTGAGACAGTGAGACTCACTGAGGCAGTAAAGGCACCAAAGGTGACAATCGGACTGTGGGATTTTAGCGCCACACAAAACACACTTCTTGAACAGAGGCAAGAAGGCCATAAAACGTCTGTAGAAAATTGCTTTAGAAAAAGAAAAATGTTTTCACAGGAGACCAACGAAAATACGACTTCTAACCATGGAACTACATTAGGTAATAACTCAAACCTGATGGCACTCAACTCAGTTTACTCTTCAACACTAATTCAAGATGGAAGTGCTAAACTGATGTTTGGAATCAGTAATGGATGGGATAGAAGCTCAGTCCAGACAAAAGTCTCTGGAAACTTCAATGGGTCCAAAATGCAGCAGCCAGACTGCTGACTGGGGCGGGGTACATTACACCCCTATTAAAACAGCTCCACTGGCTGCCAATCAGCTATCGAGCACAATTCAAGGTGCTGACCTTGACCTACAAAGAACTATACAACCTGGGTCCTAGCTACCTCAACCACAGTATAAACCGACTCGGGTGTTAAGGTCATCTGGAGAGGCCCATCTCTCTGTCCTGCCACCCTCACGGATACGTCTCGTGGGAACCCATTAAAGGGTTTTCTCAACTGCTACGCCCAGAATTTAGAACTCCCTCCCACTAGAGGCCAGGACTGCCTCATCTCTGTTGTCCTTCCAGAAACAGGCAAAGACCTTTCTCTTCAGGCAAGCTTTCCCTGAATGATGGACTACCATGTGTATTTTATATGAATCTATGGGTTCACATAGACTTTATGTTTATAACTACTTATAACCTTGTAGCTTTAATGTAATGTTGTCTATTAATGCTGTAAGATGTCCCTCAATCCTTTGTTCTCAAACACTTGAACATGTCTTAATTGTACTGGACTATATATTGTCCCTCATTACTGTGAGCTGCCTTGGGTCCTTTTCCAAGAAGAAAGGTGGGGTAAAAATACTCTAAAACAAAAAACAAACAAACAAACAAACAGTAACCCCTCACCCTTTCGTGATTCATATACTGTGGTCCCGGTATATCATCGGACCACAGTATATGAAAAAAAAGCCCCCTGGGGTAAGCTGGAGAGGCCTGTATCAGGCCTCCTGTACTTATCCCAGGCCTGGTGCTGCCCTGAACAGGCCTGCGACAGCCTTCCGGGCCCATCAGAGACCTCAAAAGTGCTTCTTGCCAAACCGGAAGTGACATCAGGATCACTAGAAAACACATTTGGGGCCTATGAGGGCCTTTCTAGGCATGTCTGAGGCCTCAGAAATGCTTTTCAGTTCCAGTTCACCAAAAAGCATTTCTGAGGCCCCAAAATGCTTTCTAGCGATCCGGAGGTCATTTCCAGTTTTCCGGAAGTCACTTCCGGTCGCAATAGAGCTGGGACATTGCCTCTGAGCTGCCACCAGGCCACCCAGCTGATCCAGATAGCACAGGCTGGTGCTGCGATCCAAGAAAAAGAAAAGTGACCCTCCTTCCTCCCATAGCCTGTCCTTGCTATGCATGCTTGTGAGCCTGCAGTGGGAGCCCTGCAAGTGAGGATACAATGAGAAAGTCTAAAGGGATGTAGGATAGAGGCCATTCTTTTTTTTTGTCATAAATCTGTAGCTAGCAAAGCTCATTTGCCTCATTCACTAGAGCTGCATTGTGTGTGTGTGCATGGGAAAGAGAGAGAGAGAGAGAGAGAGAGAGAGAGATGCAGTTCATTCTTGAAATAATGTAAGAAAAGAAACCTGGTGCAGCAGCTGCCTCTGAGCTGGTGCTGGGCCACCGAGCTGATCCAGACAACAAAGCCCGGGGTTTCTCCTCCTGTCGCTGCCACTTTTGTTCCTCCCGTACTTCCCCGTACTTCCCATCTTGCCAGGAAGACACAATTTCCTCTGACAGAGGAGTTTTGAAATACATCGGTTTGGCAAGTGATTTGAAATAAACATCCATCTGGTCGAAGAATATTTTAGGTTGCACTCAAGCAAACAAACAAACAAGCAAAAATATAGTCTTCCCTTGGGGAACATAATCCATGGTTGCATTTGCATCATGGAGACACCTTGCTTACATTGGCTTTGTTTTTTTAAACCAGAACTTGATTCAACAATGTCTTATGGTAAATAAGACCAAGGCTTAAGAGAAGGAAGGTTTGTCACGGAGGTGAAAAGGGACTAAAACCTTATGCTCTGAAGCACCCAAGTCCAGAAACTGAATTCTGAAATGAAAAGCCACCATATTCCATATGCACATGCAGTCAGTTCAAGAGCCAGTTCACACATATCTATGGTTGATTGCCTGTGTGAATTCACCACAATGATTTACTGACTATAAGCAGAGGTTTGATCACTGCCACCAGAAACATCAGATGTCCACAATAAAACAGAGGGCTTCTTTTAGATAAGGAACAAATACCTAGTGGGCATATTGGTGGCAGGGTAAAGGAAGCTGCTGCAGTGCTTCCTGCCTTTTAGGTTCTATAGGGCAGTGTTTTTCAACCACTGTTCCGCGGCACACTTGTGTGCCGCGGGATGTTGCCTGGTGTGCCGTGGGAAAAATGTTTGACCCCACCCTCGGCCAGCAGGTGTGCCGCGCTCCTCAGGGGGACACCCTCCACTTTTTAAAATCTCTTTCCCTTTTTATTTTTAAAAGCCCCTTTGGCTGCTTCCCTCCCTCCTAAGGACAGAAGGAGCCGAAGTTTGGCGCGCGCAGCGGGGGTCGGGGTGGTGGTGGTGGTAGTGGTTGCAGCAGCAGCAGCGGCGGCGGCGGGAAAGGTGGCTTCTTGGCCGGGTGGGGGGGCGGATGGTGCCGGCTGCGCGTGTGGCGCCCAGAGTGAGCCCGCCGCGAGTTTGGGGCTTGCCTGATCGCAACCGGCACAGGTGGAGTGGAGTTCGCCCGCAGTGCCGTGCAAAGGAGGAGGAGGAGGGCTGAGGAGGAGCATAGGCGAGGTGTGTGTGTATCTCTCTCTCTCTCTTTCTCTCTCTCTGGAGTGGGAGGGGCAGGGTCCTTTTTAATTGGCATTAACGCTTCCCTTCCAAGACACCGGGGGTGTTGGGGGTGGTGGCAACGGGCGGCTGCCTGGGACATCATGCTCGGGGATGGGTGGCCGGAGTGAGCAACCAGAGGAGGAGCGGGTTTGATCGAAAGCAGGAAGAGAGTAAGTCGGGTTGCAAGGCAAGGGAGACTTGGGTGTGAGGGGGGGGAGGGGGGAGAGAGAGACCCGCCAGCTCTTGCTTCTCTTCCCCCCCCCCCCGCCAGCCAGCAGCTGTCAGGTTGCGAGGCCTTTTTAACGAGCTGGAAAAAAGGCGGTGTTGCGCGTGGCGCGCGTGTTTGTACGGGGGGGGGAATTTGGCATTTTAACATTTTCTAATGGTGGTGTGCCTCGTGATTTTTTTCATGAAACAAGTGTGCCTTTGCCCAAAAAAGGTTGAAAAACACTGCTATAGGGGATACCTCCAGAAGAACTGTGACTTCATGGAAGTTCTACAGTATATTCCTTCCTTCCTTCCTTCCTTCCTTCCTTCCTTCCTTCCTTCCTTCCTTCCTTCCTTCCTTCCTTCCACCATATTTAGAGAGTATCAGATGGTAACTGATTTTGTTTCATACCAGTGTGTCCTTGGATCCACTTGACATTCCTAGGTGTTAGCTGGAGCACAAATTAGCATGTTGTTTATAATTTCACTGATATTGGAGCTGAGGTTTTTGCATTTAATGTTTCCATTAGTGACAATGCAGATGATACTGTCCTTAGATACTAAAGAAATGTTGTGAGATTCATAACACATAAGCCAAGGTTAATGTATTAAGGCTGCAAGATCAAGCGCTTAAGGCACACATTTCCAAATAATTACAGTTGCACCAATGACACCAGTGCAACCATTTTGTGCATCTTTTGACCACCACATGACCATAAGCCTCGTGTGAATATATTTTTAGAAGCTACCCATGGCCTCAGCACCTTTCCTCCTCCAATAGACAAAGAAACTACACAAGAAGGGATAAACTGTGTTCTCACAAGAAAAATCCAAAATCCTGGCTGGGGTGATATCTTTATTAGAACAACCACAAAGGCAACAAAATGTGTAGACTGTCAAGATTATGATATTTTCTTTAGACAGTTTAAATAGAGAGGTCCTTGTGGTTGGTTGGCTGGCTGGTTGGTTGGTTGGTTGAAAATCTTTCTATTCCACCTTTCTCCCCCAAAGGACCCAACACTGTCTACAACATGAACCAGTATTTAAAATCTAAGGACAAGGGGTATGGAAATATTTTAAAAGAATTAAACAAGTATTATATTAAAATAATAACTAAGAACAATGTCACAACACATTTAAGCAAGACAGCACAACAGTCAGACCCCCCCCCAAGTCATTAAGGGAAAAGCCCACCGGAAGAGAAAGGTCTTTGCCTCTTTTTGAAGAAGAGCAAATATGGGGCCAGCCTAGCTTCTTGTGGGAGGGAGTTCCAAAGTTTGGGAGCAGCAGCTGAGAAGGCCCTCTCTCATGTGCCCACCAAGTGCACCCTGGGAGGGTGGCAGGACTGAGAGGAAATGCCTCCCCTGATTATTCTAATGCCTGGGCAGGCTCATAGAGGAAGACGAGGTATTTTAGATATCTGGGACTTAAGCTGAAATAGTTTTGGGGATATAATTGAACTGATAGGCTACTGAGAACAAAATGCAGCTGAGCGGGTGATCCAGGGATGTCACATTTCACTTGGACCAGCCCACAGAAATTACTCAGAATTGGCAAATTCGAAAAATGTGGTCCTTTGTCTTAAAAAAAAATATAAGCCCTCACAGTAAAACCTCACAGTAAAACTCCAACTCTCCTGTCTTACAAGAGATATTTCAGTTGGTGGGAAACAGTTAACTCCACAGAAGACACCGTTCTGCTCTCAAAGTGCGTTTGCACTCTGGGTTTGATGACAAATATTGTAATAATTTATTAACATGAGACGAACAACATATTTTGCTACTAATGCTGCTCTTTGAAACAACTGAAATCTTTTGGTAGAAACGTTTCCGAAATAATTTAGCCTGAGGCAAACTCCAGGCATGGAAAGTTTGAGGCAGAACAGCTCCAAGTGCTTAGGAACGTTCGAGGCAAGCGAGAAGATCACTTTATAATGGGGCACACGAGGGGACTGTAAATAGAGAAAGGCTACGGTTTTATTTGTTGTTGTCCAATGTAGCTTCTTATCCAGAGGTTTCATTTTAAACAGCTCAATAAAATAAAACATGTCAAAGGAAAATATGGGACGGAAAAGAATGATACATTGGAGACCTCAGCATTCTGCAGTGAATTTAGAGTGCATTACATTATAACATTTCACAAGGGGGATTTCTGCATATGGAAAATATTCATGTGAAATGCTCACCCATAATTTTTTATGTTTTATTTCACGTTTCCAAGACATGATCTAGGGTAGCAGCTCTTAAATAATGGGTTGGGTCCAAGCTGCCTATGTATTGAGATCATCTTTAGAATATTACCTCCAATTGCCTCAGCGCCTCAAGTGAGGCAAGTGGCAAACTGAGAGGATGCCTCACACGTAGAACCCGTTTATCAAATTCCTACTCAGAGAAGTTAATTTGGTGCCAAAATGGCTACTCTTTTTATCAGCGCTAGCCAAAGACATTTAATTTCCCCGGGCGTACAAATGCTTTTACATGGCCATAAATTATTTTCCTGCTATTTTATAATTTACTTTGGGTTTTTGCCTTCAAAAATGCTCATTTCATCTGCTATGGTTAGCATTATGTTAGGGTGAGCAAGAATTAAATGTGGACTATTCATAGGTATTTAGACACATGCTGGAGTATTGACATCACCATCTTTTCTCCATTTATTCCTCCAAAGTTTGCTTGCATTCAGTAAGAATGAAAGAAGACCCTCAGAATATGAGTGCCGATTGGAATCTGGAAAACCAATGATATAAGGTTAATAAAGCAGAGGTTTATCGGTGGCCAAAAAGCCTCTGCTGGGGATGCCAGGAAGTGAACACACAAGAGTGCAAACCATTGTTAAATCTTTAATGAAAAGCCTGCAGTACCTGTGTCAAGGTGTTAGGCTAGCACACATGATCTAACATGATTTAGATTTCAAAAGACAACCTTTTAATTCAAATATATAATATCTTGAACACGGGGCCTTGTTAAGAATAATATACAATATCTCAGTAGTGGAAAAACAGACACGACCAATGGTCATCGTATGCAGGGAAATGTGATAATCTCACATTCTTCACCATTTTAAAAAAGCTGGACCATGCCAGGGGGGCATCTGTTTGTACAACAAGAGTACGAAATGTTCTAAGATAAGAATCCAGGTGCTATAGGAAACGAATTAGTTGGTTCTAATGTGACCAAGAATCAGAAATCTAGGATAAAACTTTGCAGGTAAAAAAAAGGTAGACAGTGTAATTGGAAATAGGCTTGCTTGTCAATGGCTGAGATTGCTGGCCTGGAAACCGCTTTGTGCACATCTCAGTTTATTTTTCCTGGGTACACAAAGGGTAGTCATTCATTTCTGTGTGGGTAAAGGAAAAAGCCATTGGCTTACTGGAGGCCATTCAACTCTCACCTACAAGGACTTCTCTTGATGCCTATGTGCAAGCGTATACATATTCGTGGGATGCACACTAGAGATGGGCATGAAATGAATTTTTTTCATTTTGTTATTTGTTATTCGGTTCATTTTGTAATGAAACAAATAACGATCCTAGGGGCAAATTTAACACGAACCGAACCGAACCGAGAAAAATTGGTTTGGTTTCCTGGTTTGGTTAGGTTTGTTTCATTAGGGGGGGGGCAAAGATGTCTCCTACCTGGTGCTGGTCCGGAGGTCCTTTCGCACTGAGCTGCACGGAGGGAGCACGCACCTCAACAGTGCCATTGAGGGACGCGGCGGGCTCGAGCCTCAGCCCAGCCCCAGGAGGAGAGATAAGAAGCAGGCCATGTTTAGGTGGCCAGAGCAGTGCGGCTTCAAAGCTGCTGCCCCCCTGCGGCCCGTTATAGCAGGGCCTATCAGGAGGGGTGATAAGAAGGGGGCCGCGCTTAGGTGGCCAGAGCAGTGCAGCTCCAACGCCGCTCCCCCTCTTTATTCCTCCCATGCCCGTTCGTAGACACCCCCCAGCTCCGACCGGGCCCCAGGGGCCGCGCAGTGGGTGCTGGGGGAGCGGGTAAAAATGAATAACGAATTAACAAAACAATGAAATGAATTTTTTGCAAAAATTCACAAAAAAACCAAAACGAACTCCTTAACAAAATGAAATGAAACAAAACACCATATTTTCAATTTGTGCCCATCTCTAATGCACACCAATGCAAAATCATGCTCAACACCCACATTACAAATGCCAGTTCTTTTGCTAGTATATGACAAAGTCAAGCAAGGTCACTGAGGATAAGAGCAATTCTAATCAAGAGACATTTTCATTTTGAAGACATCTCAAGTGCTTGATAAGCCTTTCAATCTGATCAGCATTTCAAGACTGCTAAATATTCCAGGTTACTTGTATTGTCTAGTGCCTTAGCCTAAGCTGTGTTTATTACATTTAACGTGCCAGAGAGAAGGGCTACATTCATTTTTGTGATGTCAACAGCATCCTAAAAGGTTATTACAATGAAATGAAAATGTTTGTTATAAGAAAACTATAGAGAGTTTTGCTTGTGTGCAAGATTTCACATGATGCCTTACCCAGTGGTGATGAACTTTTGCCACTCCAGATGTTTTGGACCACAACTCCCATAGTCCTTTGTCATTGGCAACGTAGGCTCAGAATTCTGGGAGTTGTGGTGCAAAACATCTGGAGTGCTGAAGGTTCGCCACCACTGCTCTAGCTGGAACTCAAAGATAGCATGCCAATATTAAGGTGATAACATGAAATTTGTTAACTTTGCATTAAAATTTTTGCATGAAAACAAACAAACCAGTGCATCCACTCTTGTAAAAATAACACTTCAGAAGTAATGTTCCATGTTATTTCTAGAAGTCTAGATGCATCCATTTGTTTGTCATTCTATTTAATATAATGATCTTACCTTTAACATAAACACTTTATTTGTAGGCCTTAGGTAGCAAACAGGGCACACATGTAAATTAGTGCAATGATAGACTTCTGGAAAGGTCATGTTTATTATCTGGCTATACTGCCAGTGAGCACAACAAGGAAATATTAGTTTGCTGGTTGATTGTTGTTATTTTCTTAGGAAAGTGATAGCAAAGGAACAAGAGAGTTGGAATACAGGATATCCTTTCCCGAAACTAAATGGCCACTGATTATAGCAACCTTTGTTTTCTCTCTACTAAAAAGCATCCCACTTCAAATTATGCGTGTGGAATAAATTAAGCAAATCAAGCCAGTTGCTATGTAGTTACTTCATTTGAATAATTTATACTGTTTGCAGTATACTCAAAGAGTGTAAGCAGTCATTTACAAACAGAAGGACAGAAATGGGAAGATAAGAACAAAATAATGATGACAAAAGGGCAGGAGAGAAAAATGGTTCTTGGGACCTGGAATGAGATAGAAGTATATTGCATGTTTACCAAAGGCCATAAAAAAGCAAACACTTGCCAAGTAATAAAAACTGCAGAGAGCAGAAAGCACATATCTGGGTAGGATTTGTTCTAATCCATCTGATTATTCTATCTTCTGTTCTAATGGGGTCAATTTAGATAAACAGGCACCCAATAGAACTGAGTCGTCTTGGCTGCCTTGGGAACATTCTCTGTGGTACAGACTGCATAGTCGTGGAAATCAGCCATAATATTAGTAGGACAATTTGCTTTGTAGTGATAGTGCGAATCATTACTCATTGGCACTTTTCTGCAAGGGAGTGGAGGCCAAACAATATATTAGAGACAGTCTGTCATTAAAAGCTGGAAATGCTTTTGCTTTCCAGAAATACTGCACAATACAGGCAGGTCTTCGTGATAAGTGTACCTTCAAATGAAATCCATGATGGTATCTGAAGACGCAATACATCAAAAAGCAAACTAAGAGCACACCCACACAGGGGGCATAGAGGTTGCCTGGTTTGTGCTTAAAAGGTTCTTGTCTGTAGTGTGATCCATTCTATCTCTCACTAAGAAATCATTCAACTCACATTGTTCAACCTGTATTCTCCCCTAAGAATGGTCTGGACAGGTCTTTGGATCACTCCAATTTGTCCTCCTTTTGATTAATGACACTGCTTCCCATCCTTTTCCTGCCTTTTCCTGAAGCCATCATTCAGGAAACCATGGCAACTTCCTTTTTTAAAAATTTTGTTCAATAAAGTAAGTGACATAGCGCAACACCAATGATTCTACCTAGCATGGTACACATAATTATTGCCAATGTACCTCGTTTATCTAGAATAGTGCTGTATGAATAGGAAGAAACATATTAAAAGTTTTAAATGGTAGAATAGAAGAAAATAGAAGAGGGACGGTTACCTGTTATCCCTTTCAATGTCACAACCCAACAAATGCATCAAAGGGTTGTCACCTCAGATAACACTACACACAGGTCTATTTTGGTGCATACTAGCCATCTGCATGGAACAGGCCAATCAGGAGTGCTCCAAATCATGCCAAAACAGCAAATCCTACCACTGTGCCAAACAGAGATGGGCTAGAATCCTCTAAGTCAGGCATGTCCAAACTTCGGCCCTCCTGATGTTTTGGACCACAACTCCCAGAATTCTAAGCTTAGACTGCCAGTGACAAAGGACTGTGGGAGTTGTGGTCCAAACATCTGGAGGGCCGAAGTTTTGAAACGCCTGCTCTAAGTGAAAGCATGCATGGAAGTCACACCAAAAGTGATCCCAATAGTGAGCTATTATGTCCGTGCATTTGTACTCTATGTTGCAAAATGGGGGAGGTATGAGAAGTTCCCATTCTGGAGATCAGATTTTTCCCCAGTAATTAAGGACATTCATCTCCTAATAATGGGCTTTTTATTGTGTATAGTTCAGTCTTGAATGAAACTTTAAAAGCGTAGCCCTTTGTCCATTGGGATATTTTCCAGCTTCCAACATATGGCTAAAGAACTGATGGCCATGGCCTTCGCAGATTCCCAATAATACATACACTGGAGGGGGAAAAGATTCCTCTCAGGAAACTGAGATGTGCGAATGGGGTATATATGTGACGTTGGTCTATGCACGACCAGCATAACACTCCCATAATGTTACCCTGATTAATGCTGTTCTTGCGTTGGAAAGTTGTGCATCCTGTCATAGAGAATAGCATTTCAAGGTCAACAGGAAAAAAGGTTGCTGAAAGGTTTTAACAGGATGAATAGCATATACCAATGTTAGGTTTCCATGAATCGCTGCCCTCTAGCCTAGATGCCCTAAGCACATCTGATCTTGCCTGATTTCAGAAGCTAAGCAGGCTCGGTCCTGGTTAGTACTTGGATGGGAGACCTCCAAGGAATACCAGGTGCTGTAGGTGCCTGGAGTTGCAACTGGCAAACCACTCCATTATTCCTGCCAAGAAAACTCCATGGTCATGGGGTCAAGAAAAGTTGGTCACGACTGTAACAACACAACACACACACACACACACACACACACACACACACAGAGAGAGAGAGAGAGAGAGAGAGAGAGAGAGAGAGAGAACTTCAGCTCCCATTAGCCGGTAGCATCACCATTGGTGAGGGATTGCAACAGCTGAAGCCAAAATCTTCCGTTGCTGACAGCGAGGGCAGGGTCCACATCTGGACATATGCTGGAGGAAAAGCAGTATCCTCCAGGAGAGAGAGAAAAAAAAGAGAACAGGGTCACCTTTTCCTACTACAATCTCCATGCTCACGTACCTCTTAGGAAAAGAAAACCCTCCAGATTCAGTTTTCAGATAGCTCAGAAGGCTGCAGGGAGGGAGAGGAAAGGGAGTGTCTGTAATGCTGGTGCTGCAGTGCCAGAGCTATGTTGAGATGAGCTTTTGGTTTATAGCTCCTACAAGCATAGGGCCACAAGACAATTCTTGATATTTGGGCCATAACCTTCATCAGAGAGAGTCACAAATTATGGTGTTACCCCAGCAACATCATCATCACAGATAACAATATAGGATATGAGTTCCATAACAGTCAACCAACTAAAGCCTCTAAAGTAATTGCTAGCATTATTTTATCATCAGCAACTGGCATTTCGTGTGGGATAATGCTGATACAATGCCACTTAATGTTTTACTAACCAGGAGGAAAAGGAAAAAAGTAATCTAGTTTGAAAATCTGCTTTACGCAGATATGAGCGGCTTGAGATCTTTAATGCATGCAATTTATTCCAGTATGGCTTAGAGTGTATTTGATCAGTATCTATACAGAGTAATGAGCACAGGTTCTTTAATTGTGAACGGCAGGCACAGGAAGTTGCATTGGATGGAAGATCAAAACAGGAATTTTATTAAATTGAATTATTAAGAGCAAGTAAACCAAACCATTGGCTGAGTGGTAGAAAATTATCAGAGATTCATCACACTGGCAGGAAATGGAGGCTGTCTGCTTCATCCATGGCTGTAGGAGAAGATTCCTGTTGCACATAAGGGATCTAAAAGAAAAACCCACCCAACCTTATCTTCAAATTTTCTCCAAAAAAGAAGCTTCCAAGAGGACTTAATGACTTCTCTGGGAATGCAGCAGATGCTTCACTGTTGCTCTTAGTGATCTGGCTCAAGGATGCCTGCCAAGTTCCTCAACATTCCACCCTCAAATAGACTTTGGTGGAAGTTGTTTTAACTTAAGCAGGGTTTATTCGCAGATACATATGTTATGCATCATGGCCAGAACACATTAGTTCAATATACATTATGAAGAGATTGCATGGGTTGATATAGAAGGAAGCCAGCCAGATAACCAAAGGGCCCCTTCTAAGGAATGTGCAAGGAATGCTTTCACTGACCTCACCGTGAACAGATGCACATATATTCCTCTCTTTCACAGGAAACTAAGACGGTTACTTCACGTCCTTCCTCATTCCGAGATTATGTTTGTTTCGTGATAATATTGCTGCGGTCATGTAGTCTTGTCCCGGTTCTGTCCCTGTTTCCGTTTACCCACTGACGTGATTGATGGTATCGTGATTACTGTAACTTCACATGCTTGTTTCGTGACAACATCTGTACTTCCCTGCCTTCGTTTCCCTTTTTTTTAATCCGATCTTCCGTTTTTCGATATTTCGATTTTCTGTAACTTTGCTTTTCATGCAGTAAGCAGCAAAGTTAGAGGTGTTATGCCTTCTTCCCTCTCTGTGATGCATTGTTTACGCCATTGGGATTGTACTGGAGAATGCAACTTCGCACTCCTACCACTAGATGGAGAATGTGCACGTTGTGTGATGAGCCTTACTTCACGGGCACCTGTCTCGAAACAGGAACCGAGACAAAAGAATTCTGAAGGTCAGGGAGAGGTATGGCTCATCACGCTTAAATCCCAGTTCAGGGGGCATGGTTGGGATGAGATTCCACCATCATGCAATGGACGTGGAGTAACATTTTCTCGTACTGGTCCCAAGCGGGACTATGAATCGCGATGAGACGGATGTGAAGTAACCATCTAAGAGCAGTTACCAAGAGCTTTTGGGCCACCTTCCACACAAAGGCAATTAATGGAGACCTAAACTGCTCTAGCAGTGAAAATGCCATATCGGTAGTCAAGCCCCTCACAGTTCTGCATGCTGTTCACATACATTATGTTACATAACACAATTCACAGTTGTCATGATCGAGTCCTCTTCTAAGCAGAAACGCCAGATTTGAATAATCTGGGTAGCAGGACTGCCTTTCACTATCCACTTTTCCAAAAATTGCTAGGGGTTGTGGCAGAATAAAAATCTATAAAAACATGGTGCTGTATTTATCCTCTGCTGTCCTTCATCTATGTCATAGCAGGTGGTTGGAAGTAGCATCAGTGTAATTTAATAATCATTACATACTGTCAAGTTGATTCTGACCTATAGCATCCCTTGCTAAGAGTTCCTAGTTATAGCATACATAGACAAGGTTAACCAGTCCCTTCTTCTGGGGAAATGGTGTAGGTTTCTCCAGACCATACAGATCATACAGGCCAGTTCTTCTACACAGCACAGTGCAGGATCAAGCTTCTGATCTCCAGATCCACACTCTGGTGCTCCATCTTACTGAGTTGTTCAGCTGTTTCCCTTTTCACATGTCCCTGCCATATGGAAGGTAAAAATCTCCTCTTTCGTGTGGGTGCAAGATTTCAGTAGGGGTTAAAAAGAACAAGACACATGAATATTTCTCAAGCTCAAAGGGTTAATGAATGTTTTGAGATAGTTTCCATGATGTGAATGTGGAATGAAAATACGGAAGACTATATTTCAAGCATAGATATTTCTCATTCATCTGTTTCCTCCTCATTCATTTAACCCAGTGGTTCCCAACCTGGGGGTTGGATCCCTTTAGGGGTGGAACAACCCTTTCACAGGGGTCACCATGAGCCAGTGAAGAAAAAGGCACAAACAGCTTGGGTCTGGAGGGGGAGGGGGAGGAAGGGGGGAAAGAGGAAGTTACAGCTTGATGGGTTGGAGGGGATGTCAGTCAATGGCACTGGAGGCTGCGATTGGCTGAGGGTGCCTGTAGAGGGAAGTTCTCTATGGCACCTGCGGCAGTGGCCTGCCAAAGGGGGCTTGTGGCTCTTCCAAGCAGGGCAAGGGGGATCACCACAACACAAGGAACTGTATTAAAGGGCAGTGGTATTAGGAAGGTTGAGAACCACTGATTTAACCAATGCTGATTCTCTAAAATGAGTTGGAGCAGGTGCCATGAATTAAAAAAAAATGACTGCCATCTCCTCGGGAATGTTTTAAAACTAAGGGATGATTCAAAGGAGCACTGTGTGCACAACAGGAATGCTAAGGCAATGTTCAGATGATGTTTTTCTGACAAAATGAACTTTAATTATGGAAGAATGAAAAAGCAGGCAAAATCCACAGGTGACACACATTAACACCCTACAATCCTACCCAAACTTGGGCTTTCTTTCTAAAGACAATTACTGGGGGCTGACAGAGAAAACAACTTGCACCTGAATATCAGCAAGACAAGAGAGATGGTGTTAGACTTCAGCAAGAAGAGAGAGGAACCAGCTGTATATTGGGGTTGGTGGGGTAGAGAGGGTTTCCTTTTTTAAATTCCTGGGAGTCTATCTTAGTGAAGATGTTACCTGGAAAGCCAACACAACCCAGGTGGTCAGAAAGGCCCAACAGAAACTCTATTTCCTTAGGGACTTACAAAAGAATCAGGCGAGACAACAGCTGATGACCTCATGTTATCAGTCCACAATAGAAAGTGTCCTTTCATATTGCATCACAATTTGGTATGCTGGTTTGACTGCCCCGGATAGAAAGATATTGCAGAGGGGGGTGAGCACAGCACAAAACATCATGGGCTGTACCCTGAGTCCACTAAATGACATCACGAGGGATCGCTGCCTTAGGAGAGTGAGGAAAATTCTCAGGGATGACACACACCCCAGTCAGCCCTTCTTTATTCTCCTAAAGTCAGGCAGGAGATATAGAAGTATAGCCAGTCGTACCAACAGGCTGAAAAATAGTTTCTACCCGTGGGCTGTCAGACTTTTATTTGTTTGTTTGTTTGTTTGTTTGTTTGTTATATTTCTAGACTGCCCATCTTCCGAATGGAACTCTGGGTGGTTTACAATTAAAACAAGGCAACAGAGATACAAAAGAGAAAAAAAAGGAATAAAATAAGGAGGGACAAGACCCTCCACAAAAGATGGTGCGGGCGGCAGAAAAAAAATTATGTAAAAAGGTCGCTATATGCCTCTTTGAAAAGAAGGGTTTTCAGGGCCTTTTTAAAGGCGGGCAGGGACTGTGCTAGGTGCAGCTCACTAGGGAGATGATTCCACAGTGAGGGGCCCACCACAGAAAAGGCGTAGTTACACGTAAGCAATTTCTGCACCTCCCTGGGTGCGGGCACCCTAAGTGAGCGTGCCTGCGCCATTCTCGTGGGCCTGACCCCAGTTGACCTCTGGGAGATACGCTCCGACAGGTACTCCGGTCCCAAGCCATGGAGGGTTTTGAAAATCAAAACCAGGACCTTGAACCTTATCCAGAGGACAACGGGTAGTCAATGCAGGCGAGCCAGAACTGGGGTGATGTGCTCGAATCTATGAGCACCCACCACCAGTCTAGCCACTGCATTCTGCACCCACTAGAGCCTCCAGACAAGGGTCAAGGGCAACCCCACATAGAGGGCATTGCAGTAGTCAGTCCTCGATATCACGAGAGCCTGCACGACTGTCCTCAGGGAGGACTCATCAAGGTACTGTGGGATCTGGGCGGCCATGGGGCGGCCATCACCTGGGCTTCCAGGGAGAGGGCTGAATCCAGGACCACGCCCAGATTCCTGGCCCTGTCCGTAGGCTGGAGGGAACCCCCCCAGTCTAGGGAGGGGGCCATCGTACACAGACGAGGGTGCCCCAAAGAACAGAACCTCCGTCTTCTCTGGGTTCAGCTTGAGCTGGTTGGTCCTGGTCCATTCCAAGACCGCCTCCAGGCACAGGTCGAAGGAGCATACTGCCTCCTCTGCAGAAGAAGAAAAGGAGAGATAGAGCTGTGTGTCATCAGCGTACTGATGGCAGCAAACTCCAAATCTCCTGATGACCTCCGCCAGCGGCCTCATATAAACATTGAACAGCATGGGTGAGATTGCCGATCCCTGGGGCACCCCACAAGGGAGTGTCCAAGGAGCCGAAAAATCATCCCCCAGCTGAACCCACTGAGACCAGCCGCTGAGAAAGGAACAGAGCCAGCAGAGAGCAGAGCTCCCAATTCCAGCCTCAGCAAGCCGGTCCAGCAGGTTACCGTGGTCGACGCTATCAAAGGCCGCTGACAGATCAAGGAGGACCAACAGGGAGGAACACCCCGTCGGCCTCCCTGAGGAGGTCATCCTACAGAGCGACCAGGGCAGTCTCAGTCCCCTGAAGCGGCCTGAAACCAGACTGGAAGGGATCCAGGATACGATTATCCTCCAGGTACGACTGAAGCTGGACGGCGGCCACCCTCTCAACAATATGGAACATGGAGCAACATTCATAACTTCATGTCTACAAGGTGCGATGAGGTTGTATGGTTGTTAGTAGGATTCATTTTGGGGGGGGTATGAGGGAGGTGGAGCTAATTTCATTGTACACATGTTGCACTTTGACAATAAAGTATTGTTGTTGTTGTTGTTGTTACGACATACCCCTATTGTGACTGATAGGGATTAATCATGTTCAAGGAAAATAAACTAGCAGAGACTAGCAGCTGTGTGGAAAAAATAAATGCACTTAGTGATTATGGAGCTAGGAGACAAATAAGACACTAGAACTTAGTATAAAACTTAATATCACATATGTACATGTGGCAAGAGAAATAAACAATAGCAACATATACACAAAGCATATACAGAATATATCGGAGAAACAACGGAGCATGGGGATCTGTCTCTCACCTAGACAGCCCCAATTATACATTGGTTTGCCTTGGACCTTTATACATGAAGCAAAATAAGGTTTTTATTATTGTTTTAATTATTTATTGTTGTTTGATGTTTTTAACTGTTTTAATTCTTTGATTGGAAGCCGCCCAGAGACCTTTGGGTAGTGGGCGGCATATAAGTTGTAAAAATAAATAAAATAAATAAATAAATAAATAAAATAGTGTGGACCAATCACATATTACATGAGGTGAGGTGATTATGCCATACCACCTGGCCTAATCATCCTGACCTTCCAGTGCTAATTATTCCTTAACATAAGAACATTAGAACATAAGAACCTAAGAAGAACCATGATGGATCAGGCCAAAGGCCCATCTAGTCCAGCTTCCTGTATCTCACAGTGGTCCCACGAGATGCGTCTGGGAGCGCATGAAATTAGATATCTGTCTCCTGATACCATTCCCCTGCATCTGGTCCTTGAAGTACCCTGATTTTAAGCCTGGCAATTACACCTCTCCATCATGGTTTGTAACCTGTGATGGACTTCTCCTCCAGGAATCTGTCCAATCCCATTTTGAAGGCATCCAGGTCAAATGCCATCACCACATCCTGTAGCAGGGAGTTCCAAAGACTAACAACGCTCTGGGTGAAATTTTTTTTTCTTTTTGTCTGTTCCCACTCTCCCAACCCTCAATTTGAGTGGATTTCCCCTAGTTCTGATATTTTGTGAGGGGGAAAAGAGTGTCCCTCTATCCACTTTCCTCATGCCCTGCATTATTTTATGTCTCAATCATATACCCCTCAGGTGCCTTTTTCCAGACTAAAAAGCCCCAAATGTTTTAGCCTTTCCTCATAAGGGAGGTCCCCAAGCACAGTAATCATTTTAGTCGCTCTCCTCTGCCTTTTTCCAGTTCCACTATGTCTTTTTTGAGATGCAGTGACCAGAATTGTAACACAATACTCCAGGTGTGGCCTTACTATCGTTTTGTACAATGGCATTATAATGTTGACTGTTTTATTTTCAATCCCTTTTTTTCATAATCCCTAGCATGGAATTGGCCTTCTTCACCGCTGCCACACACTCGGTAGACACCTTCATTGAGTTTTTCACCAGCACACCAAGATTTCAACTTTGTCCTAGACCTCCTTGCACCTGTGTCCTAGACCTAATACACATCCATGTGTAGCACATGACATGGCATTTTTATACAGAATTCATTTTGTAATCTGTTAAATATATATTACAGACATTTTGTTAAAACTATATTCCTTGACTACTACTACTACTACTACTACTACTACTACTACTACTACTACTACTACTACTACTACTACTACTACTATTATTATTATTATTATTATTATTATTATTATTATTATTATTATTATTATTATTATTATTATTATTGGAAGAAGGGAAGCATCACCCCATATCCCAACCTGATGTAAGTGATGGAATTACTTACGAGACCCATTCTATTGTTGGAGTGCACAATGGACCATGACAGTGTCAGTGGTCCTGACTGGATAGAACCCTTCCACAGAAACTGTGACTTTTCATACTTAGATTTTCCTTTGCAGATATCTGAGCATAATGTGTGACCCTCAGGTAAGCTGGCCACAACAAGTCCTCTTTTATAGGACACCGTCCCCAATTTCTAAGACTGCCTGAGAACAATCCACTTTTCGAAAGTGTCCTTTGTTTGAAAAGCAGACTCTAGGCTGCCTGCTGGTCAAGCTGGAGAAACAGCCTCTTCTTGTGGAATGATAAACAAAGTATGGACTCTGAGCACGTATCTCTGCTTTATGGGAGCCCTGGGTTTGCTGTTCTTGGACCCCTGCTCATGCTGGGATAATAAGCAAAGAATTACTTGATTGAATTGCAAAAAAATTGCTCTGCTCTTCTCCAACAGCGGTACTAGTCCTCTCTTTATCCTGAAGGAATGTTAAATGTTATTTTCAGAAGGAAACAATGTGTGAATAGGAAAAGAGATGGGATTTGGAAGGTGCTGGATACAGACCTAAGATTTTGTTCTGCCTTCAGAGGTTTTCAGAGTTTTAATCAACATAGTTGAGCATGAGAGAGGTGGGCCTTGTGTAGCACATAGTAATCTTTTTGGTATGGGGCAAACTGACTCAGATCTTTGTGATAGAGGAAAGACGCAGGAGACCACAAATCATATGCTATGAAGTCTGCTAATAGCGTAGACATGAAAGAGTGTCTTTGAGTTGTCTTTGGACTAGTAAACGAATTGTGGCTGGCAATCTGTTGCTTATGCTTCAGGATCATGATTTGTGGAATCCAGTTCTATCTAACTGGTTTATAAGTCCTTCATCAGGCCTGCAATTTAGTGGGTCATTGATAACGTAAAGGTCATTCTCACAGTTGTCAGCAAAGTGATGGTAATAGGCCCCTTCCACCTTGCTTCACCACAAAAGACCACAAAGACCACAAAGAGGATCAGGAGGAGGCAGCAATCAGAAGCCTTGAATTGCCCATTCATTGCTAGGACCTAGGAAACACCCTGAGCAGGCATACACTCCACTTTACCACAGTCTGAGACTTAAATTTTGCTTATGTGCATAAAAATCAGAATAAGCATTGTTGCACAGATCTGTGCCAGCCTCTCAAATCAGTTTCCCCCCCTAGAAGCTCTCCTCTTTTCTGGTGATCCTAGAAGTGGCCACCCTGTGGGAAGGATAGCTAGGAAGCAGAACACAGGAGGCTCCTCCAGCGATATGGTCACATTTTTTCTGCATACATAGGCATTGTTCACCTGGCTGGAAAATAATACCTGTGAAAGGGATCTGGGAGTCATGGTGGACTACAAATTGAACATCAGTCAGCAGTGTGACATGGCGGCCAGGAAAACCAATGCGATTCTTGGTTGCGTTGACAGAAACATCGTGTCTAGATCAAGGGAAGTGATAGTACTACTCTATTCTGCTCTGGTCAGACCCCACCTGGAGTACTGTGTCCAGTTCTGCCCACCTCAATTTAAAAAGGATGTTGACAATCTTGAACGGGTCCAGAGGAGGGCCCGTGAAGGAGACGGTGGTAAAGACCATTCTTAAAAAATCCTGGCATGGCATCGGACGAATTGGCCAATTACCGTCCGATCGCCAATGTCCCCTTTATGGGCAAGGTTATCGAGAGGGTGGCCGCAATCCAGATTCAATCTTTTCTGGAGGAACAACAGTGCCTTGACCCATGCCAGTCTGGGTTCAGGCCAGGCAGGGGGACCGAGACAGCTTTGGTCGCGCTGCAAGATGACCTAATCCGGGGGGCTGACAGGGGTTGTTCTACCCTGTTGGTTCTCCTGGATTTGTCAGCGGCCTTCAATACCATCGACCACGGTATCCTACTGGACCGGCTCTCTGAGGTAGGCATCGGGGGCACTGCTCGCAGTTGGCTCCGGTCCTTCTTGGAGGGCCGGCCTCAGTATGCGCAGCATGGGGGAGAGTTGTCAGCCCCGTGGACTCTCCCTTGTGGGGTTCCGCAGGGGTTGTCTCTCTCCCCCATGCTGTTCAACATCTATGTGAGGCTGCTGGCTGTGGTCATTAGGAGATTTGGAGTCTGCTGCCATCAGTATGCTGATGACACGCAGCTCTATCTCTCCTTTTCCACCTCTGCAGTGGAAGCTGTCCAGACCCTCGGCCAGTGCCTGGACGTGGTCATGGCATGGGCCAGGGCCAACAGGCTCAAACTCAACCCCGAGAAGACTGAGGTGATGTTCTTCGGGAGTTCACCATCCAGATATGGAGGCCCTCTCCCCAGTCTGGAGGGCGTTTCCCTCCAGCTGGCGGACAGGGTTCGGAATCTGGGTGTGGTTCTGGATCTGGCCCTATCTATGGAAGCCCAGGTGGCTGCCGTGACCCAAACCACTTTTTACCATCTTCACCAAATTGCCCAGATCCACCCATATCTGGACGGCTGACTCCCTGAGAACTGTAGTGCAAGCGTTGGTGATCTCGAGGCTGGACTACTGCAACGCTCTCTACATGGGGTTGCCCTTGACTCTCCTCCGGCATCTGCATCGGGTGCAAAATGCGGCAGCCAGGCTGGTGGTGGGTGTGCGCCGTCACGACCACATCACCACAGTCCTGGCTCGCTTGCATTGGCTACCCATTGCATCCCAGATCAGATTCAAGGTCTTGGTTTTAGTTTATAAAACACTCCATGGCTTGGGACTGGACTACCTGTCAGAGCGTATCGTCCAGCGATCAACCTCAGCCCGTCCAATCTGGCAGTCGTGGGCACACTTGCTTTGGGTGGCCACCCCTAGAGAGGCCCGAAAAACTTCCACCCAGAACTGGGCCTTCTTGGTGGCCGGCCCATCTCTTTGGAACTGCCTACCTAGCGAAGTGCGCTCTGCAGAGTCCCTGACGGCCTTTCGCAGAGCGTTAAAAACCTTGCTCTTTCACGAGGCCTTTGGTGACCTAGCTTAGTTAGTTTTTTTCTTTCTGCCATCTGTTTAGCTCTTTAGCTGCTTTGTTAGTTAAAGTTTTACGCCAAGGGTGCACATTATGTTTTAAATTGTGTGTGGTTGTGTTATGTTATTGTATTATCTGGCTGAATTGTTCAGCTCACTGTTAACTGCCCAGAGTTCCTACGGGAAGATGGGCGGGATAGAAATCCAATAAATAAATAAATAAATAAATAAATAAATAAATAAATAAATAAATAAATAAATAAATAAATAAGCCAAGATGACTGAGGATCTGGAAGAAATGTTTTACAAGGAGTGGCTTAGGGAGCTGGGAATGTTTAGACTTACCCCCCGCCCCCCCCAAAAAAAAGACTGAGAGAGGATATGATAGCTATGTTTAAATATTTGAAAGGATGTCACATTGAAGAAGGGACTAGTTTTTTTCCATGGCTTCAGAGACTAGGACGCAAGGCAATGGTCTCAAACTAAAGGAAAAGAGATTCAATTTATACATTAGGAAGAATTTCATGACAGTTAGAGCTGTTCAGCAATGTAATATGCTGCCACAGAGGGTGGTGGAGTCTCCTTCTTTGGAGGTTTTTAAGCAAAGGCTGGATGGCCATTTGTCAGGAGTCCTGTGATGGGGATTCCTGCATGGCAGGGAGTTGGTCTAGATGGCCCTTGAGGTCTCTTCCAACTATATGTTTCTATGATTCTATGATTCTTTGAGGTGGGGGCCAATGATAAATTGGGATCTATTGGTACCTCTATTGGTACACTCCCAATGGTTTAACAATAGTGACATTTAGGTCTAAATTAGATTTGTAAAAATCCTTGATCTGTAGCAATTCAAGGTTAGATTTGTATAGGCAGGTCCCCCAACTGCATGACTCAGTGACTTCAATAGGCCATTTATGCTGTCCATCAATGATCTTCATTGATGGCCACCATTCTTCAGCTGATTTCATCTGGCCAACCATAGGGAATCTAGTAACTAAAAATAAAAATAAAAAACACCCACACACAAAGTTAAAGATTTCCCTCCCCTGAAGTAAGACAGGCAGCTTAAATGGAGCACTCATTCCTCGCTTGCTCAACCAACTTTGTTGAAAAAACACTACCAAAACTACAATGACTTGTAGCATGAGTTGCAGGGAGTGGGGTGGGACACTCCCATGGACCCTTATTTGATAAGGTTTCACACATAGTACAGAATCACAGAGGAAACAAGAAGCACACACACACCCCCACACACGTTGGCTTTACACATTAAAACCATGCCCTGAAAATGATTACCTTGCCCCAGTCCAAAGGGGAGGGAGAAAAATAAAATGCAGGGTTAGAATTCAAGCGGAGCCTTGAGACATTTTGGTTGTGCCGCACACACAGCGTGAGTTTCTGCACTGACAACTTAGCTCCTTAAGCATTTTGAAATGCTTCCCCCCTTCCCCTTCTCTCCCCTATTTTTTCCTCCGCCACCTCATCCATCACAGAGAGACATAAGAGAGATGGGAGCCAAGGGGAGAAAAAAAATAAAATAAAAGTATCTCTGTGTTGCTCTAGGCTTGTTGCTGTTTCCTGCGCTGCTCAGTTCATCATGGCAGTGTTTCATTTTTAAATGGTTCACTTACTTGAAAATGAAACTTGGAAGAAGCAAAACAAAGCAAGGGGCTGGGCTGGGAGAAGAAAGCCGCTGGAGGAAAGAGGGGAGTAAGTTTCCTTTTGTGGAGCCATCCTCAGAAGCTGGCAACCTAAAGAGCCAGCTGCCCGTTTATGTTATTATTACTCTTTGGTTTAAATTTATACACAAGTGGGAGGGAGGTGGAACAATTTACAGGACTTGTTCTTCTTACACATATTATTTGTCAGCTTTGGATTGGGCCCAAACACGGTTCCTTTTGAAAGGAAGAGCCACCGCTGTTCCTGCTTCAAAAGATAGCTTGGATTGTTTCTTATTTCCTAACACTAAGTGTCCCTATTTTAGTAGTGTGGCATTATTATTATTTTTTTCAGTGATGGAAAGGTCAGTTATTTTCCTGCAAGAAGATCTTCTGTTCTTCTTCTTTGTTTCGCTTTGTGTGTGTGTGAAAGACTCACAGCAGGGAACAAGAAGATCCAACATTTGTCCTCTGAGAACATCGCCCCTTTTTCATTTGACGTGACACTGTGCGGCCGTGAACTTGCCTCAAGAGCAGCAAAGATAGAGGTTAAAAAAAAGAAAGAAAGGGGTGTTGCGTGATCCTCCAGTTCACCACATCAGCCTCACAAGAAAATAAGAGAATCTCTTAACTCCTGGACTTGGAAAACTACCCCTGTGCTTCCAGGGAGAGTCAGTGAATGGAAATCTGGCTTATCAAAGAGTTCTACCATTTGGCCGTATCAGATCACCACTGAAGGCATCAAATGCCTGAAGGGGCAACAGCCATGTTTTCACTCTCCACTGAGTTCCTTACCAGCTTTTTGCAGCTGAGAGAAACAGATAGCATCACTGATTCAAACTTGAATAAGAATCCACTTGCAACCAAATTAACTTGCTGGACTGATTAGATTTACACATTGTTATTAGTTTATATCACCTACAAATGCTACTGCTGAGGAAATACCCTGCGTTATCGTTAAATGATGGTCTCTGCAGCTCCAGTGGACCTCAAGGGAAAGGCACAAATCCATCTGTTGCTAATCCTGGAAAACGACGAAGCTCGGTTACAGAAACAATGTAGAAGAGACAAGTCTACTTCTAGAAGTTGGAACACAATCATATGAATTTAGGAACTGAATTGGAGGATGTTCAAAGGGCAGCACCATGACAAGTGATGATTTCAACCAAGCCTGGCTGTTTCTAGACCTTTCTTTGAGTCCCACAAATCACACGTGGAACAATTTGGGCCTCCTTTTCCAGAATTTCTCACTCTCTTCCTCTGAAACAGCCTGCTAGTTCTGTTCAGCTATGGCCTCTATCACGCAACCACTTAAATGTCCCTTTTTCTTTTACTGGATTTGCATCAAAAGATCGTGCCCCCACGGCCAACTTCATCTTCTGAGCACCCCTCTTGACCACGTCCCCTGAAGCACATCTCAAGCGCCTCTTCCTGCACCACTGCTAGGGGTTTGATCAAATTACTTCGCTTGCTGATGTGCATTTTGATGCAAAGCAAAGGTCGTGTGAACTCCAAAAAGCCACATCTTCTTCCGGTTTCACCCGTTTTGCAGCAAACAGCTTTTTAAAACAGCGCTTTGATGTGCATTTGGCAAATAGGGACACAAAAAAGAGGTTCAGAAATGCTACCGTGGGGGCGGTAACTGTGCATCTAATGTCACATGGCTACTCTTGGGGAAAAGTGTGCATTTTATTATCATTCGCATATAGCGGTTGTGTGATAGAGGCCATATATGTGGGCAAAACTCACTCTTTTCCTCACTTCCACTATAAGAAAACAAGCAAAACCAGCTTCATGGTGGTTATTTTCTCTCTTCTTCAGTAGAGTAGGGACCGCATGGAGGCAGAATGTTCCAATAACAAAAGCTGAACAACAATCTGTGGGTATAGTGGCAACATTACCTTGCAAGGCAAGTAGATTAGCTCTATGCGCCAAGCCTTCTGAGTGTTTTGACTTGAGACAGGCACAAAGCAGAAAAACAACATTTCGTTTCATAATTAGTAATTTTTTCAAAATAAAATTCAAAATGAAACAAAACAATTCTTTATATTATACAGGTCTGCTCCCCTGGACCCCAGAGACACCCAATGTTGTGGGTAGCTCAACAGTTGGGATTAGAGATGGGCACGACTCAGCAAAATTTTCATTTTTGTTTTCGTTTTTTCATTTCGTTTCGCAACGAAAAAATTTTCAGAAGCAAAACGACAACGGAAACGAAATGAAAAATTTTGCCGTATTTTTCATTTTCGTTACGGCAGACACATTGCATTGAAAAGAATGCTAACGAAATGAAAATTTTTCGTTTTCATTTTTCAGTTTTTTCGTTTTGTTTCATAACAAAAATGAAAATGAAAAATGTGCAAAAACCCCCCGAAAAACAAAAACGAACCGAAACAGACCCCTAAACGAAAAACGAAAAATGAAAAAAAAAAATTTGAGTCGTGCCCATCTCTAGTTGGGATAGTAGATTAGAAACTGCAGTCTATGTGCAGAGAGGTGGGACCTAGAAATGGATGATGTACCAGTAAGATATAGTGATCCATCTGGGAAGAGATGGGCTGTCAGATATATCAGTGTGGAGGATGATTTTATGATTGGGAAAGATCCCATGCAAAAATCATATGAACCTGTCGGAGGCCTCAGAAATGATTTTCAGCAATCTGGAAGTGACATCTGGTTTACCGTAAGTCACTTCCGGTTCATAGGGGGCCCTTTTGGGGCCTCCAGAAGGCCCGGAAAGGCCCTCGCAGGCTTCTTCGGGGCAGCGCCAGGCTGGGAGTAAGTGCAAGAGCCCCCAGCTAGGCCTCCCACACCTCACCTGACCTGCATCCGCATATCGCGGATTTTCAATTATCGCGGGTCGGGTTGGGTCCCTAACTCCTGCAATAGGTGGGGGGGGTCACTGTACTGTGTAATTTTTTGTTTTGTGCCCATCTCTACTTCCTGGAAACACTGGCAAGGCCAAAAAGAATGGGGTTTTGGGAAAGCCTGGCATTAAACTGGCTCCATAGTCTTAGTCACTATCCTACTCACTCCTTGGTTCACCCACCCTGCGTTAGGTAGTACATTGCGGCTAAATAGTTAGAGAGGGACACACACATACACACCAGCACAATGAACTGTTACAATAGCAAACTGTAAATTTGCGGCAACAACTGTGGCTGATTCATGACATCTGCTGAGCAAAACTAAGCTGTGAGCAGTGATTTCTCCACTCCCATAATAATTGTTTGGCTTTTATATTATTTTCTTTGTAGAAGTCCACCATTCAGCAAACATTTCGTCTGAAATTCTACCCAGTACAGGAAAATAATGGGGTTGGAATAAATGCAATGTGATACTTGGACAAAGCATTTTACTCTCCCCAAGTAGTTGCTGTTTTGGAAATGAGAGCCCTATTTGGGTAGAAGATGGAAGGGAATGAAAGGGTCCCGAAATCATGAGTCAAGAGCTGGCTACCTTTTTATTGTTCCAAAACAGATCCCTCCCCCCCCACGCCACCTCAAATTTGAGATGTGAATCCATACTGACAACTGGATCAAAAAGCCAAAGCAGCTTCTGAGCTCCTGTGATTAGAATTTGCCCCCCCGCTTGCGCTCTGTATTCCAACTGGAGCTCTGGTACAAAATGTCAAGCCGTGTGTGGAAACTTAGAATGTCATGGCACGGGGCTGCCAAAAAGGGATGCATTGTCCAGGAAGACTCATTGCACAAACTCAGATACGCCATTTGGCATTTGCATGTATTTATTTTATTTTATTTTATTTTTATTTTTATTCTGAGGCTCTGACATTAACCTTGGTTTCTTTGGAGGTGCACAGGGCTGGCTTTGACAGGGAAATGACAGAGGAAGCTCTTTTTTTTTAATGGTCTCACTTGGAACTAGTTTTCCTTGTCACCAAATCTCTTTCAATAGAAACTAGGTGTTGCTTTCACAATGTTTTAAATAACACAACACGGAGGTTGTGTGTGGAGCCACATTTTTACACTTGAAAGCCTGGCTGTAAAGTTGTCCAAGAACAGCTAGAGTAGGGCGAGGTGGGCCCATAAGATCAAGTGAATGTTTCTCTTTCTTTGGAACAGTTCAATGTTGCCCTTTAAAACAGAACAATGTCCCCCCCCCCGAGACAATGAAGAAAATGGCTCATGAACATCTTGTCCTGACTGCGCTCTAACAATAAGTAACATAAATCCTGCGTAGGGAATAATTGCTTGGACCAGGACCAACAGACTGGGTCATTTAAACTGACACAGAGCGCTTGAAGCAAAAGAATTTATGCTCCTCCGACTTCTGTTATCATCAGTTATTGGACAATAATGCAACAGCTTTTTTAAAAAAATAACCCTCTAGAATGCCATTTAATTTGTATTCTTCTCAAACCTACGTTAACATGAGGCGTACATTCAAAGGCCCAACATGTGGTGCTGGATGAAATCAGGACCATGTTTCTTCCTCCTGTTTCAAAGTTTCTCTCTGTGTGTTGTGTCATTACAGTCGTGACCGACTCTTCGTGACCCCATGTCCATGGAGTTTTCTTGGCAGGAATACTGGAGTGGTTTGCCAGTTCCTACTCCAGGCGCCTACAGCACCTGGTATTCCCTGGTGGCCTCCCATCCAAGTACTAACCAGGGCCAGCCCTGCTTAGCTTCCGAAATTGGGCGAGATCGGATGTGCTTCTCTACTGCACCTTAAAAATAAATAAATAAATAATCAGCTATTAACATTCTGAACTTTCCACTCTAGATCTTTTCACTCACGTAAGCAAATGGAACACGGTCAGAAGTCTGTTCTATCAGCTGAAGATGTTCTTGCAGCAGCTGCTCAGAGGATCCAGACAGAAGATGGAAGGAGGCCCCTCCGACACTCCAAGTCTCCTTTGTGTGGTATTTGAATGTCATGCTTCCCCGCTGATTAAATAACTATTCTGGTGTTTAATCCTATATGCAGTTACAAATACGGACAGAACTCGGCTGGCCGGCCCCTGTCATTACAGCTGTGTGGGCTCTACCAACCATCCAAGCACCCTTTGTTAGGATCTCCACATGTCTTCTCTTGTAGCAGACAACCTTGAAGGGCTGTTCAGTTGATGTTAGATTTAAGGATACAGAACCCTAAGAAAGGAGATTGAGGGCCTGACATGCATTTCCACTGGGAGAACTATGAAATTGAGTCATAAATGATACTTTTCATTTGTTCAGAATGCTCAAAATATTTTCCATTAGTTTGGCCCGTCATTGCCATACAAACTCTGTGACGTTCTCAGAATGATTCCTGTCCCCACATTGCAGATGAGGGAACTCAGGGTGAGCAAGGATGTCTGGTTTATCTGGGCACGGCTTGATTTGCAAACTCAGTAACCAAGCCGCCCTGCAGATCCTCATTTTCCCACCAAATATATGCATTCTCTATTACATTACAACCCGAAATGTGCATCTGCGGTGGAGCACTTGATCTTGACCTCATTCCGCCATGCTTCTGCCGTTTGAAGCAGCAGCAGTCAACGGCTGTAATAACCTGTCAATTTGTTTTTAATAAGATTACACTTGCATTATGCTTATCGGTACCCGGTTGAAAGCAGAGCCCTGCTGGGGCCATGCTGGGCTTTGGGAGCCTGAGATCAAAACCAAGCCAGCATGACAAGGCGGAGGAACCTGGGAGAGGTACTAAAGCACCACATTTCCCTCAGAAAGACCCACTGAGATGTACGTGCTCCAAATCGGCCATCGAAAGCACTCGAGCAAAGACCTTTGTGTCCCATTCCCCCCCTCCCTCCAGATGGAAACAGGTTCATCATCAGGAAGATTTCCAGGAATCTGGCTCTGCGTGTGGTTGCAGAGCACACATTTCATGTCAGCAATACTACACAGTTCAGCAACTTCTTTTTTGAATGGGCTCAGGGTGTCCATCCAGTCTCTCCTGAGTGTCTCAATAAAGCTTCTGGATCTGAGCACCAGGGGCTTATCTGTGGGGGGGGGGTGCAGAAGGGTACATCTGCCCCGGGCGCAGCAATCTGGGGGTGCCTGGAGGGGGAGCAGGAGGAGGAGGCCTTGCACCCTCCCGCCGCCCAGCAGTCCTCCTTTCCCCTAAGGCTTGGCGATGGTCCTGCCTCTCCCGCTGCACACCAGGCAAGGAGCGAAGCAGGCAGGCAGGCAGGAGCGCAGTGGCTGCGGTGCCATCCTCCTCCTCTTCCTTGCCTTGGTGGGAGAGGTGTAAGGCGTGCACGCGCACTCAGCCCATGCCCGCAGGGTTCAGCCCCCCCCCCGTTGCTGGGTGGGTTCGATGTGGGGTGGGGGTGCCAGGAAGGGCGCACAAACAAACTTTGTCCCCAGGCACTCCAAATCCTGGCTACGCCTCTGCTGAGCACAATGCAAGACCCATTGGGTGTACACTACTAAGCAAGGTATCTATGCAAAGAAAGGGTAGGTTTCTATGTTCCTCACATATTGAAGCCTCTGGTGGTTGATGCTTGCTTGTTTGCTTGAAAAAGGCATAGTTCTTCCCTCCGTGCCTTTAAGTGTAAGGACGCTTTTCTTTCTGAGTGGTTGTTGTTGTTGTTGTTGTTGTTGTTGTTGTTGTTGTTGTTGTTGTTGTTGTTGTTGTATGCCCTCATGTGGCATCTGAGGTGTAGCGTTCCTTATGGGTTTTTCATGGCATGCAAATTACTTAAGGAGTGGTTTTAACAGTGAAACCTCGAATGAGTTCTCGTGGGCAGGTGGAAATTCAAACCCAAGTGTTCCAAGTCCTAGTCCATAACTCTATCCACTATACCATAAGTGGAAGCAAAGTGTGCTGCCCCATAGCGCTTAAAGCTCTCCCTGGGTGGTTTACAGTTCATGTATACAGGCTACACATTGCCCCCCACTCCCACAAGCTGGGTACTGCATTTAACAACCTTAGTTATACAACACTATCTCTGCTCATTTACTAATATGCAAAACCATGTTCAGTATACACCCAGGCTTTGTCTTCACTCATCAAGTTTTACAACTCTACTAGAAAAGTTTCAGTTAAGGAAAATATAGTTTTGCATCCTTCTCAATACTGCATTACTGTGTTATAGCAAATCACTCCCAAAGCCACGTTCGGGTCACACAAAGGCCAACCAAAATGTCACAAAACAGCAACAGAGAATTTGAATTGACGAGAATTCTTAATAAGGCTGGGTTTTAATTAAAAAAAAACCAGGATTATTCACTGGCTGCTCCCCCTGGGTCTAACTGTTTTGCTTAACATCTGATTAACAATTTTGGAGATCTCCAAGATTTGCTCTTTATTTCGAGTGGGTTTTATTGGTCCTAAGAAAATTATACCTTGTTGTGTCAGATACATGGGGAATCAGGGGGAGGGTGTCTCGAACCTATACCAAACCTAGCTAGCCAGGTACAATGACATCTTCTGTATAATACTCAGCTAACCAGATGATACCAGATGATACCAATGTTGTGGAACCTTGTAGAAGCCTTATAGAGATCCTGAGCTAGTAAGCCTAGGTACCAGGGTGGTAGCGAAAAGAGTTTAGAGTTTTTGGCAAAACTAGCTCATTTACTTGGAAAGATGAACACACACTAAGTACCCTGCCTAGCTGGTTAAAGGCAATCATAATAGCAATAAAGACCCTTACTTAGGCTGATACTTCACGTCCATCTCATTGCTGTTCGCGGTCCCACTGGGGACCGGTACGAAGAAATCTAACCGCACGTCCATTGCAGGATGAGGTGAGTTCGTCCCGACTATGCCCCCCTGAACTGCGATCTAAGCGGGATGAGAGATTCCCCTCCCTGGCCTTGGGAATCTCCTCGTCTCGCTTCTCGTTCCGATACGAGTGCCTGTGAGGTAAGGCTTGTCACACAACGTGCCATTCTCCATCTAGTGGCAGGAGTGCGAAGTGTCATTCACCAGTACATTCCCTATGGAGTCAGCCACGCAGTGCAGAGAGATTAAAAGACAAATGCCTCAAACTTAGCTCTGTAATGCATTGAAGGCAAGGCTTCGGAAAATCGAAACATCGAAAAACGGAAGGTTGGGCCGGAAAAAAAACCAGACAACAAAGGCATGGAATTTTACATCTCATCACGGAATGAGGACGTGCGGAAACAGTCATGCTGCTATCATCAATCATGCCAGTGCGTACACGGGAACAGGGACAGAACCGCAATAAGACCATGTGACCGCGACCGACATCAACACGCAACAAACTTCCTCCTGGGACGAGAGTGGACGTGAAGTAACCGTCTTAGTCTTTGGCAAGGTCAAGATGTAATGTTTACTCCTTAAGAACAGCTAACATAGCTAGAAATGCTGCAGGTTCAACGCAGGTTCAAGGGCAGTTGATGTTTTTAAAAATCATTCAGAGGAGGCATCTTTGCATCTCATATACTTGTATGGTGCCCCTTGCTGGATTCAAAAAGAGGGAGAGAGGGGAAATACAGAGGAATATGGAGGAGCTTTACATGCCACAGAGAGCTTAAACCAAGGATAGACATTCACACTGTTAGTTATCTGGTTTAAACGTTTCCACCCTAGAACTACTGTATGCAACAGTAAGAAGGGCATTCCAGCCACCAAATGCAATGACATTTCTCCTCTTTTCCTGAGATGGATTTCTTTGCCTAAAGGCTTGGAGAACTGTAGGCATTCCGGGAAAATTAAGTGGCCTGTGATGTGGCAACTCCATCTGGGAAAAAGAAAAACAATGAATCCAAGAGGGAAAAAGTGGTAGATGAATACGTCCATGGACTCCATCATTAGCACCAGGTGGCCAAGGTTTGGTTGTCTCCCTGACAGAAATGTCCAAAATAGCAACATTTAGTTTCAAATGTTCAAATTATTGCTGTAAAATCTGAACTTGAGCGTGCATCCTTTTATCAATGCACATTTTGCAGAATTTAAAATTGTCATTTCAGATTCAGTCTCACACTTCTTTCCAGTTCTGAAGGAAGTGGCCCTGTTTTAGAGCTGAGATGGTCTCAGATAAAGAGGGATTCCAAGATCTCCAGCACCTCCCCACCCCCAAGCCCTTTGCTTTACAACTGAATAACTCTTATGGCATGGCCCAACAGATCAGAAAAACAAAGTCAAAAAGAAAAAAGACACAACGACAAATGTTTGTGGCATTTGTGGATTCTTTGAGAATACCCTCTGTCCAAGCTAAAAAAAAAGCTCTGGCCTGGATGAACGACCTGAAGGAGACACCACCAGCCATGTTCAATAAACAAATGGAAGCTGTCTGCAGAAACAACATACTATATACCTAAAAACCGTTTTTGTGTTAAGTTCGACGAACAGGTTTTCTCATGGAAAGGAATAACTGTTCTTGTAGGTTATGTCTAAACTGCATCACTGAGGAGTCAACGCATGTCAAGTATGCATGCATGCAGGGGCTTATCCGTCTCTTCGATTAAGAGAAATGGATTGTGCAGAACATTGTTCCACTTTGTTCCCAGAGCTCAAAAAGTTCCTTTGTCAAGTAAGCAGTTATTCTTCCAAGACCCAAAAGCAGTTTGTTACCATAAATATAATTTCTTGAAGAAAAATAAAATCTAACTTCCCCAGTTTCTCAGAAGCAAATCAGGATCCCTTGTATTGGGACTAGGGATGGGCACAAAATGAAAAACAAAATGCTGTTTTGTCGTGTCGTGTTGTTAAATAACAAAATGAAATGAAACAGAATGAAACGAGGAAGCAGCTTTTAATTACAGAAGAAACTAAATAATGTTTTTTGTTATTGAAACAAACCATTTCGTTCTGTCTGTAAATTGGTCCCTTACCTGCTGGTGTCCTGCCGCTGCCGCCGCCAAGACCACCCAGTCAGGCCAGAGAGAGTGAGAGCAGGCCTGGCAGGCCAGCCGGGGCCTCAATCTCCTCATCCTCCTCCATTGCCCCCGCTCCCGCAGGCCCCACTGCAGGCCCCACCCAGGCCAAGCAGGGGCAGCCAGGCCCTCCTCCTCTACCACCACCACCGCCGAAGCCGCCACTGCCACGGGTGCCGTGCAGGGGTCCATCCAGGCTGAGCAGGCCAGCCTGGGCCTCCTCCTCCTCTGCTGCCACTGCCACATGCCCCAGCCAGCCTCAGAGGCTAAGCGACCCAATGGTAGATTACCCTGCTGCCGCTGAAGGCCATGGCCAGCTGGGGAGGCTGAGCAGCCCAGCGGTAGATTGCCCTGCCACTGAAGGCGAGGGCCGGCTGAGGAGGCTGAGCGGCCTGACAGTAGCCCCCCCGCCAACGCTAAGGGCTCTGGCCGGCCTGAGAGGGTTAGCAGCCTGGCAATACACTGCGCTGCCACTGCCACCGCCACCACTGAAGCCCCCCACCAGTGTGAGATCCCAGGAGGAGGGGTAAGTAGGGCGAGCCCCACCTCAATTCATTTTGTAAAAATTTGTTTTGTACAATTTTTTTGAAAAATAATTGTATGAAACAAAACGAAAGGAATTGCAGGGGGGGGAATGGAACAAAACGAAATGCAATTATTCCATTTCGTGGCCATCCCTAATTGGCACTGAATTGGTTCCACAATCTACTGTGGATGCCTGAAATTGCAAATAGGAAGAAACCTTATGCACAAAAGAGGATGGGATAAAGGCCATGAGAGGCAGCCTTTGCATGCCGGGCTGCAGCAAACCACAAATAAGTGAAGCCACAGATACCACTCCTGGGTAAGGTGTCCCACTGTAACAAAAGGTAGTTTTATAGTATTAGACAAACATTACAAAGCCATAAATTCACGGGGTTAATAATCCTTTATTGGGATACAATCCTGGGATGATATATTTATGTCTTTGTTATTGGAAGAAAGAATTAATTGTATGTCGTTATTTATATCAAAATAAAGATGGAAAAGTCCATGAACATGGAAACAAATGAATTAATTTAAACAATTATTACATCTTTTACAGTGCACTGTTTAATTAGCAGCTGTTCCAGGATGAAGCCATAGCCATTACTTCTGGTGGGTTGTAAAAGAGAGAAAGAAACAGACAGATAAATGGAATGGCTGAAAAAACTAGAACTTTTCCCAGGACTAACTGGAAGATGTCACAGATTGAGCCCAAGATATTTTGCTTCCCTGAGTGTCTGCCACCTTGCAGTGGGCCCTTGATCTTATCCAAAAGGGTTCCCTGTTCTTATCAATTGCCAGTTTCGGGATCTGTCAGCTGGCACTGTGTTGTGGCTTCTGTTTATAACAGAGTGTTCTGTTCGCAAATGTTAAGACCAAAGAGGACCACTGCAATTATTTTATCCTGCTCTTTTGAATAAAGCAGAATATAGAATTTCAAAACCATTTGTGCGAGGGCTGAATCTTGTAATTTGTGGTTGAAACAGCACAGCCTTCAAAATTCCATCGACTCTCATAAAGGCTCTAAGTAATGGAAAAGTTACCACATCCTCTATTAGGCCGTTCCACTTGATAATCACCCTCACAGCTTAAAAGAAGAAGAAGAAGAAGAAGAAGAAGGAAGAAGAAAGAAAAATCAGGGCTTCGTTTCTTATTTGAATTTCGTTTCTTATAGCTCAAATTGCCAGTAATGTATTGTGCCATTATTGGCTGGGGAGGAACTTCAAGTACTGTAATACCTCGGATAAAGAATGCCTCGGATAACAATTTTTTCGGATAACAACTGTAAATTTCCAGGTATAGTGTTGCCTCAGATAGCAAATGTTCCCTATGGGCTGCTTCAGATAACCAATGTTTCATAATGCCTTGCAAAAATGTGTACCCTGCGTGCATTGCAGGATGCATAGTTTGTGGAGGGGTGGAAGGAGTTAGAGCGTTTTTTTTCATGGTATTTTGGAGCCATTCTGGACATGTTTTGCTGAGGGATTTGGACCTTTCGAACTTGGTAAGATAGGGAGCTAGCTTTTATTAATCTTTGCACTGCTTTTCTTTGCATTTTTGGCTGGAAGAGGCTGGGGTAGTCTTGCTGGTTTCTCTTGTCCATGTTTGCATTGCACTGCAGGGGGATGTTCTGGAGAGTGTTCCAGCACTGCAAGCCTTTAAAGTGCATTTTATAAGGAGGTCTGGAACACACACACCCAGCTTTTTTGCCTTTTTTCGGACCTCTGGAACAGATTAATCAGTTTCCCGTTAATTTCAATGGGAAACCACATTTCAGGTAACAAATTTTTCAGATAACAAATTGCCTCTGAGAACGAATTACATTTGTTATCAGAGATACCACTGTATTAGTATTTGCCTTCCACAAGAGACAACTCAGTTGTCCTGTTAAACATTTTTGTTGATATTAAGCTCAGCTTTGGAGAGTTACTTTTTGGAGATGAGAGCTTTTTACATATGGGATTCTGACAGATCTGCTTCGAAGTGAACTCATCCACATTTTTCTAGCCAACTTGCATAGATTAGGGAGCAATTTCTCAAGCCTCTTTGGGAGAAGATGTTCTCTGTGAGATGGAGAAGCTCTCTCTCTTATCTTGCATAATTTGGCTCTGCAGCATTCCGGCCTTTGGCTCTTTGTGGATCATTTCCATTTGGGGTGAGTCACGGTAACACTGCAGTCACAGACCTGCTTGAGATCCACTCAGCTAAATGCGAGCTCCTTCCTAGAAATGTCTTTCTAGAAATGCAGTGAGGAGTGTTCAGACCTCTACATCGGAGAAACTAAACAGCCATTAAACAGAAGGATGGCCCAACATAGGAGGGGTAACAGCTCAGGACCAGAATGAGCAGTACACCTCCATTTGAAGGACAAAGGGCACTCTTTCAAAGATGAGGATGTACACATATTAGACAAAGAAGAGAGGTGGTTTGAGAGAGGAGTAAGGGAAGCCATTCATGTGAACATTGAAAACCCCTCCCTCAACAGAGGTGGTGGACTCAGGCACAGTTTATCTGCTACTTATCAGGCTGTGCTTTCCAAAGTACCCAGACAAATCAAAAAGCCTTCACTGCCAAGGCCATAGCTAACAACCCATTCTTGATAGGTTTCAGCACCTTAGGCCATTGTTCACCTTAAGGCTATGGATACTATTGTCTCCCTAATGAGCCTATTCAGGCCATTGTTCATCTTATGAGCCTAATTTAGACCAGGGTGACAAGAGGTCAAAGCTGACTATAATATGGAGGACTTGCACTAGCTGTAGTCAGACTGATGAAGCTGTTTGGATGAGCAGCGAAACATTTCTATCTCTCAAAAAGAAGTCCAGTAGCCATTACTCAACTTCCAGATAAACTCACCTGGATGACTGAGAATCTTCACAGACACTAACAAGGTATCAACTTGCCAGCGTGCTAAAGAAAGCACTGGCCAAGGCAGGGTTCCAACTCAAGGAGTTTGGTGCACACTCCTTCCGCATTGGGCTTGCATCCCACGCAGACCGCTCCTCTGCACAACTTGGGGAAGAAACTCTGAAAGAGCCTACACACACAGGTTTCCAGAACCTGAAAAAATGGGGGAGGCCACCTGGACAGATGAACATTGAGGACAGGCAGGTCTCCTGAGAACAGATCCTTCCCAATTTATTTATTTATTTATTTATTTATTTATTTATTTGACTTTTATACCGCCCATCTAGACCAAGGGCTACTCTGGGCGGTTTACAACATGTAACAACAAACAAAGGAATACATTTTAAAAACCAAAATACAATGTACAAAATAAAAATATATACATAAATCAACAACAAAAACTAAAATGAAGCTAAAATGAAACTAAAAATGGCAAGAGATTTGATAAAATGGTTTAAAAATAGTGCCTTACTAAATGTTTAAAGAATCAGGGAATGCCATTCTATAGAACCAGGTCTTCAATAGTTTTTTAAAAATTTGAAGCGAGGGTGCCAGCCGAATTTCAGGGGGTAGATGGTTCCATAATTGGGGAGCAACCACCGAGAAGGCCCTACTCCTTGTGACAGCTTTCCGGGCCTCCCTCGGTGTTGGGACTCCCAGGTGTCCTGCCTGGCTGGCACGGGTGATCCTGGCAGTTCTTCTTGGGAGGAGCCGCTCTGTCAGATACTGAGGTCCCAAACCGTTTAGGGCTTTGTATGTTAACGTCAAAACCTTGAAGTCAATGCGGTAGCATACCGGCAGCCAGTGCAGTGCTGCCAGCACGGGGGTAATATGTTGGTGCTTTCTTTGCCCCGTTAGAAGTCTGGCAACTGTATTCTGCACTAGCTGCAATCTCCGCATTAACCTCAAGGGCAGCCCCACGTAGAGAGCACTACAGTAGTCTATTCTCGAGATTACTAGTGCATGAACCAGCGTAGTTAACGCCCTGATGTCAAGGAGGGCCCGCAGCTGGGCAATCCTCCGCAGTTGGCAATGAGCGGAATGGACCACTGACGCCACCTGGGTTTCCATGGTGAGTGCCGGGTCCAGTAGGACACCCAAACTGCGGACCCCATCCTTCGCGGAGAGAGTCACCCCCCCAAAAGTGAGGGAGTTCCCCAACCCGCAGACACCAGGGGGGCCCACACGGAGGATCTCCGTCTTGCCCGGGTTCAACCTCAGCCTATTAGCCCCCATCCAATCCGAGACGGCCGCCAGGCAGCGCTCAAAGGACAGAATGGCATCCACTGCAGAAGATGGAAAGGAGATATAGAGCTGGGTTTTATCCGCATATTGGTGACACGAAGCTCCATAACCCCTTATGACCCCTCCCAGTGGCCTCATATAAATGTTGAAGAGCATGGGAGAGATGACCGACCCAAAGTACGGCAGTGATGTACCAGTATCAATAAATGCTGTGGGATACACATTTACCGAAAAGACGTCTCTACCTGTTTTTTTGTCGGAGGTTGGTAGGCTTAGCAATAGACCACAATATCTGTACTGTCCTCCATGGAAGACTGTTTTTCTTCTGGGTGCGTTATTCCTAAATAATGTATTCATTTACATTTTGAGCAATTCCATTACACTTAGAGGCATTCCATTAGTGTCAGCCTAGATTAGGAGGTGGTGAGGTGATTCCCTCTAACTTGCGTTGGTGCTCAAAATAGTCTAAGATGTGGCGATGTTTCTCTCTTCTTCTACCTTTCACCAACCAGCAATGCGGAGGCAGCAAACTTCACCTTCCTTTATTTTTGCTAGACACCAACTGATCTACTTGATCTATGGAGGAGTTTATATCTTGTGTGGTCAGCCTTTCATTTAATGTATTTCTTCAAGCACCTTTTAAAGAAATCAAATCACAATGTATTTTTGGTATCTAATGTATCCTATTTTGAGCATGCACACCAGAAGTAGGGGCAGAAACATCCTCTTCCTGTCAGAATCCTTTAAACTGATTACTGAATTCCCATTTCACTAATGGGAAAATGAGCCTTACAGGGCATCAATTGATCAAGGCTCATGGTCCATTTAAATGTGACCCCAGATTTTTTATGGTTGAGTGTAACTCTCATGGAGTAGTAGGCTTGGTCAGTGGTTGGTGAATCCTAAAGAAAGGACCAGTGCTCTTATGGTTTTGGCTTTCAGAAAATGAAAGAAAATGGGTACCAGAAAGGAGGAATTAAGCCATAAACACAATGATTTATGTCATGGCATTTTACATTCTTTCCTTTTTAGAACTGTTGCCCCCTGACCATAAAAGAAGATTCTGGGACTAATTCCTTTGATTTTGAGAGGGGGTCCTACTGTATAGCAACTAATGCTAGACATCAGTGCTGTCAAGCAAAATAAAGTACACCTACTCACCCAATCCCAAATCCTTAAAGCACAAGAATAACACATCAGTACAAAAGTGCCATGTGGAGATATAACCCATTGTCCTTCTAAAACAAACAGCAAAACCAGAACCCCCTTCCCTCTCCCAAATTGCAATTCTGATTGATAGCAACCATTTCCAAGGTGTTCTAGGTAGAGAATGTTCATGAGAGGTTTTCTGTCCCATTGTTCAGGGGGACGACCCAGGACCGTGCAGTTTGCCCAAGGCCACACAGGCTGGCTTCTCTGGGAGGCACAGCGAGGGACGGAACACCCAGCCCTCCGGCCCTGCAGCCAAATCCCTCACCTACTGAGCCAGGCCTGCCCAAAGTCCAGCCCAGGGGCCAAAGCCAGCCCATCAGGCCATTCTGAGTGGCCCGCGGCTGGCTGGCCTGCCCCTCCCTCCCCCTCCTTCGCCACATGTTGTTGTTTTTTAAAAAAATCTTCCACCAACACTGACACCACCAGGAAGGTAGAGGGGCTGGGTGGGCTGGCCGGATGGTGAGCAGAAGCTTGTGGGGCTGGGTGGGTGGGCGAGGGGGTGGGCCACCACCACCAGCACCGCTGGGAACATTGTGAGGTTGGGCGCACACACGGGGCAGCGATCGGGTGGGCCGCACCACCGGCACTGCTGGTAAGCTTGGGCAGACGGGCGGACGGGCAGACGGGCGGTCTGCCACCACCGGCACCGCAGGAGAATGTGTGGGGATGGGCAGGCCAGCGGGTCTCTGACACCACCAAGGAGCTTTGGGGTGGGCTGGCGGGTGAGCCATCAACACCGCTGGGGAGCTTGGGAGGGTGCAAGGTCACACAGATCACCTCTTCCAAGTGGCAACCTGTGGCCACAGCTCCCTGTGCTTCCTTTGCTCCCCACCTTCCTTCTTTCCTCCTTCCCTTGTTCCCCACCTTCCTTCCTTCCTTCCTCTCTTGTTTTCCACCTTCCTCCCTCCCTCCCTTGGTCCCCGCCTTCCTTCCTGCGGGTGGGGTTGCAAGGGGTCAGTGGGTGGAGCTTATGGGTCAGTGGCTTGCAGTGGGGTGGCAGGGTCGGGGAGCAACCGGTCCCTGACACATTCTCAGCCACCAAAACTGGCCCTCCTTACAAAAAGTTTGGGCACCCCTGTACTGAGCCATCCAGACCAATAATGATAGGCGTAGGCAGAGCTCCCTTGCCCTCTCTTCAGCTTCTGGAAAATAGGGAGGCAGGAGTGGGGTTGCTGAAGAGCTGCCTGAGAGGGGCACCACCGCCACCTGCCCTAATTAATGCACAACCCATCACTGCTAGCAGCTGAAAGAAAGGAGTGCGAGATTTGCCTCTGTTGTTTTACAAACATCATTCGGGGGGGGGGAGAAAAAAAAAAACATGTTTTAGTTTTCTTTTTGTTTTGCTAGTTCTCACTTCTAAAAGACTGGCCCATACAGCATTTGGTCTAATTCGGAAGCTTTGCCACGCTCGCTAACCCAGTACTGTGCCCTGTTTTTCCTGTTCCTCTCTTCACCACCCCTTTTGAAACTGTGGGGCATGTGGGATGTTTCCCGGTCATGGGGAAAATGAGATTCAGGCAAAGGCAAAATGGATGTACAAACGAGGGATCTTGAATGGGACTGTTTGTACCCTTTCCCTGAAACATTTATATTCTTATGTAAATTGTATGCTATTTTATTTCAGCTATAAATATATGCCATTTCAGTAAACTGCACTAAGATATCTTTGTGCCTATCCAGAGCAATCATAAAAACAAATAGTGAAAGAACCGCCAAGGTATGCTGTTGTCGCCACTTACGCAGATTGCAAATTGCAATTGGACACTTTATAAGCAACCTTACATTTCCATCTTGGCTTATTTTTTTTTCTCCCCCTGGATAAAAAGTATTGCCACCCTGTAATATACACTCTGTGTTATTTTTAAATGCAAAGTACAGTATTTTGAAAATAAACCGGGCAAAAAAAACAGGATGCACAATATGAAGATAACAGTTCTTTCTCTTTCTCTTTCTTTTCTTTCTTTTCTTTCTTTCTTTCTTTTTTTTTCTTTCTTTCTTTCTTTCTTTCTTTCTTTCTTTCTTTCTTTCTTTCTTTTTTCTGCCCTGCTTTCCTTCCTCAACTCCCTCGCACTTAAGGCTAAGACTGCTCCATCTCTGCTGTCTTTCTGGAAACAGGCAAAGACCTTTCTCTTCAGGAGAGCTCTCCCTGAAGGATGGACTACTATTACATATGTGCCTTTATATGAACTACCATACATGACTACACAGACTTTGTGTTTATAACCACTTATAACTTTGTGTTCATATACTGTAGCTCCTTGTGTGACTGCATTGACACTATGTTCTCAGTGTTAGTTTCCATCCGTCATAACTTTTAGATGGTCTATTGTACATGATTACATTGACTGACTTCGTAAATATGCCTATGTTTCAATGTTACCTCCATCCCTAAGAATGGACTTTTTTACTCTTTTCTTTAACTGCTCACATTCTCTTTTAGCTTTAATGTGGCCTTTTAATGCTGTAAGATGCCCCTCAATATCCTTTTCTCAAACTTGAATATGCCTTAAATGTATATTCAATGAAGAAAAACAGAGTACAAATAATCTTAAATAAATAAATAAATACATTTTATCTTTCTTTGAATGACAAAATGTTTCTTAGGAGAAACAGAGTTCTCAATGTGTCAAATACCCTTGTATTTAATATGTTGGAGTGGCATGCAGAATGGTTATCTTTTTGGAAAATTTTAAGATTTACCTCATATTTTACACACACACACACACACACACACACACACACACACACACACACACACACACACACACACACACACACACACACACACACACACACAATATTTATAATATGAGGGAAATCCTATAATTTTTAAAGAAGATAACTGTTCTGCATCAAAAATATTACTATCTATCTATCTATCTATCTATCTATCTATCTATCTATCTATCTATCTATCTATCTATGAAAAAGGGGAAAGTTTTCCATTGTTATGTATTTCTAACTTTTCAGGCTCCATCCTTTCTGAGCAGAAGGAAACTTTTTCTTCTGTTATTTTGAACAATGAGCTGAAACATAGTTCTGTTCATTTGCATCCATTGAATGCACTGGTCCAGCTATTCCCAACATAGAAAGGACCCTATTGTACCTGTTGGCCGTATGGCTGCTAAAGGTTAGGACCCGATCAGGCAAAAGATGGACACATCGCTGAATATAAAGGGATTCAAATTAAGACTTTCAAGAGATGAGCTTCAGTTTCTTTCACAATCAGATTTTTTTTTAGTTGCCAGTTCTTCTGAGGGGCAAAGACAATTGGAAATTTTAGTGGGTTTTCATAAAAAGCCCACTGAAAGGCAGTTCTTCTACAAACCTGAAGCAGGTTCACCAGAGTGACCTTCAGTTGCTGCTGCTGTTGCTCTATTTCCAAGCTAGAAGTGAAACTTGCAGTACAATAGCCAACGAGAACCCTGCCTAAGATTGATATAGTGCAGGCAGAGCACCTTCCATTTTGTCACGTATCTGGCTTCACCTGGAAACCCATTTCAGATATGACATTATCGCTCAAAGCAGTGCTTTCATTTTCATTCAGGATGACACAGCTGATTAATTATCTCTGACCTTTGATAACGGAACGGGGAGTTGTGGAATTGTCAGAATGCCTTCCTGACATTCCAAATTGTGTGACCTACCATTTCATCAAACTCAACATCATTAAACCAAAGGTCCTTCTCACTTGAAGGCAATTCCACCTGATGGCATTGCTTCTGTGCAGGCTTTGAAGCCTTTTAAGGCTCTGTATCAACGTTCCCTCTGACATGGGATTTGATCGTTGACATGCTGTCTCATCTGCTTGATTAAAGGGATCAAGGAAAAGGAGAACCAGAAAACTTGGCATAACAAGGCAAAATGCTTGCTCTGTTTTCAAATCAACTGTGGTTAGAAATCTATTTTCTAACCCTAGGGCAGGGATGGTGAAACTTTTTCCCACCAAGTGCCCAAACCGGCGGCGGCAGCGGTGGCAGCAGCAGGGGGGTAAGGGGCGAAGGCAGCAAGGATGATGGAGGGGGCGGGATCAGGGTTATCGTCGTCGGCAGTGGGAGGGGCAGGGATGGTGGCGGTGATGGCGGTGGAGGCGGGTTCGGGGCAGGGGCGGCAAGGGTGATGGCAAGGGATCGGCAGCAGCGGGGGGTCAGGGGTGGGCGAGGTTGAGGGCAGCAAGGGCGACGGGGTCAGGATTAGTGGCGGTGGCGGCGGCAGCGGGAGGGACAGGGATGGGGTTGGTCTTGGCGGTGGGGTTGGTGGATGTGGGGTCAGGGGCGGCAGGGGGCGGCGGCAAGTGCGGCGATGGGGTTGGTCTTGGTGATGGTGATGGTGATGGCAGGGTCGGCCTGGCACCCGACATGCTCCCTGCCCCCCCCACTTCCCCCTCCACGCGTGCCATAGGTTCGCCATCCCTGCCCTAGGGCATGGAGACTTTAGGCAGAGGTCATTCAGTGGGGAAAGGAAATGGAGGCTCTTTCTTAAAGGTTCATTGTGACTGTAGTTCCATTCCCACCAAATACTCTTAAAAACAGGTAGTCCAGTGATATGACTGTTCTCTTACTACCAGGAGATGTGTCTTCAGTGCCTAACCAAGAGACTAATTTATATATTTATAATTTCTCAGAGCCATGTGGTCTCTGAGAAAATCCTGGGATGGGAAGGGAAATGGAAAAACTGCAGGGAAGATGCATCCCCCTTGACTTTTGTATAGAGATTTGGAAGTCCAAATGGACCGAAGCTGCTGATCTGGCTCCCAACTGCCAAGAGGCTGGGTGTATCTTTTGCAAAGTAACCTGTGTCCACTCCAGTGTGTGAAGGGCCCTATACATTCTCCTCTGTATGACTTGGTGGTCCTTGCCCTCCTTGCTGGGTGTGATTCGCTTCTCCTGTCTGTTGTTCAACTGGGGAAAGTGTCTTGGAAGCCTGCACAGTAATCATGGAACACTCCCTCCACTCTCTGCTCCCACACAGGAAGCTTCACATCCTTATTTGTGACCAAGGCATGGAAGATACTTGGTGGCAAATTGATTTTAAACATTAGCATCTGGCTCAGGGCAACGCATGAAAAGGAAAACATATTCTAAAAGCAGAGAGAGGGGTTTCAGCATACTGACTAGGAGGATACCCCCCTTCTATTGCAATGCCCTGCAGGCTTTTAGTACCCTGTGCTGCTGCTGCTGCTGCTGCTACACTGGTGAACAGAATGGAGAGCCAGAGTTATATTGCTGGAGGAATACATTAGCAATCAAAGCAAGGGCATACCCAGAACATCATGTAAGGAAATGAAAGTACATCAGATGCTGTGCTTCCTTTCTTCTTTCCTTGATGCCTCCCACAGATATCTTTTCTTGGTCATTTTAAAAAGCTTTTATCCCTTATTAAATGCCACGCTGATGCTCTCGGCAAGCATTCCACCCATCCTCTTGATTGCCATGTCCCACGCTTGCTATGAACCCGTCTGCTTCTAGGTGGCACTTAAACGTGAACCTGTCTGTCAGATTAATTCTCACTTGCAGATGCTGAGGTCACTCGGGAAAAAGGAACAGAGCGAAACAGGTGATGATTGGGTGGCCTGTGGTGGCCTAGATTGCATAAGGACAGAAATACTTGAAATGCGTTGGTTTGCATTGCGTGACATTCTGCTCTTTGCATGGTCCAGAGACAGCAGGGAAAGGCTCAGCTATTTGCTAAGAAACTGCTAGCGGCTCACCCACTCCAAAGGAATCTGATTGCCTTTGTCCATTTGCTGCCACAGCGCCAATGTCATGGCCACCCCCCAACCAGTATTAAGTTCGTAGACTAAGACGGTTACTTCACGTTCATTCCCATCCCGGGAGGAAGTTCGTTGTGTGTTGATGTTGATCGTGGTCACGTGATCTTATTGTGATTCTGTTCCTGTTCCTGTGTACGCACGGGTGTGATTGATGATACCAGCATGACTGTTTCCGCACGTCCTCGTTCCATGATGAGATGTGAAATTCCATGCCTTTGTTCTCCATTTTTTTCTGGCCCGACCTTCCATTTTTTGATGTTTCGATTCTCCGAAGCCTTGCCTTCAATGCATTACGGAGCTAAGTTTGAGGCATTTGTCTTTTAATCTCTTTGCACTGTGTTGCTGACTCCATAGGAAATGTACTGGTGAATGGCATTTCACATTCACCACTGGATGGAGAATGGCACGTTACGTGATGAGCCTTACCTCACGGGCACTCGTCTTGGAATGAGAAGTGTGACCAGCAGATTCCCGAGGCCAGGTAGGGGAATCTCTCATCCCGCTTAAATCGCAGTTCAGGGGGTGTGGTCGGGACAAACTCCCCTCATCCCTGCAATGGATGTGTGGTTAGATTTCTTCATACCGGTCCCTAGCGGGACCGCAAACAGCGATGAGATGGACATGAAGTATCAGCCTAGAAGGAAAAGGGGACTTGATGATCCATAATGTCCCTTCCAGTTCTGTAGTTTGATGATGATGATGATGATGATGATGATGATGATGATGATGATGATGATGATGATGATGATGATGATGATGATGAGTGACAGCGCTTGGGGAGATGAAGAAAGGTCGAACTAAAAGAAAAGAGCTGACCATAAACGGCTGATGAGGGCAGCCGAGGCACTGTTGGGGTAAGGCATCCCCCCCGCCCAATTCCACAATTCACTCCAACATGAGCTACAAAAGACATAATAAAAATTGCAAGCTTGCTGCACATGCTCTTCTGCCTAGATCCCTAGAGACATTTATGTATCGATCCTCGCTCAGGATTACTTCTGGTCCATTTGTCCAGGTCGTTTTTCTCATGGGACAAATTGGTGTCTGGGTGGATATCAGTTTCATTTCTTACCATAAATATTTCTATATGTTTTAGGATCAATTATATAATTCTGCAAATGGTTTCCAGCTTTCTCCCCCAAAGGCAATGAGGAGAGAGGTTTTAATTCCCCAAAATCACTGCTACTATGATGATTTTACCGGTGGCTTTGGATTTCATAGTGAAAGATGTTTTTTACCCCATGACCCCTTCCAATGGCTTTCCAATGATGAAAAGAATTTCATGGCAGCTTTGAGACTTTCAGGGGAGAAACAGCACAGGTTTGATTATTGAAAAGCGCTGCTCCTGATAATCCATCAGCCTGACATGGCAGGATTTATGCAACAGGATTTCAGCCATAAGGAAGGTAAACATGTAATGAAGCTATCAGTTCTTTCAGGAGAAATTAATTAATAACAAACAGCTACTTATTATAGTTATCAGTTATTTGTAATCAGATACTTCCATGCTCTAGAAGGAAAACGTGATTATGCATTCACGTGACTTGAAACGTCTCTCCAGAAGTCTGGTTGCAGCTCTAATCAGTAAGGAAAAATTCCTTCTGGTCAAACAATCATCATCTTAGAACTTCAGAGCTGGAAGAGATCCTATGGGTCATCCAGTTCCAGCTGCTATCAAGAAGGCAAAATGGCGGGTGGGTGGGTTTGAACTCTCAACCTCTGGATCCACAGCCCAAAGACCAGCCCCCAATCACATGTCTGATGTTTTCAAGGTCTCAAAGTGATTCTGGCAGACAGTCCCTGAAATCCACAAAGTAGAGAGGGGGATGGATTGCTTCCCGCTCAGTCATCAAAGGTTGTTGGTGCTGCACCACAGGAGCCATACATTCCATTCCCCCATCTCCCTGGACTTCTCCCCCACTCACTTAACGCGTGCACACTGCTCAGATCCTTCTTGTCACATGCAGTCTTGGAAAGAGTTCTTCCTCCTCCTCCTCCTCCTCCTCCTCCTCCTCCTCCTCCTCCTCCTCCCCACCTCCTCCTCTTCCCACCTCGTCCTCTGGGCAGGCGGCTGCCTAACATAGCAGAGAAGGGACTGGCGCTTGGGGGGAGGAGGAGGAGGAGGAGGAGGAGGAGGAGGGGATGAGCAGTATGGGCCAGCTAATGAGTGGGGGAATGGAATGGACAGCACCTGTGGTGTTGCAACGACAACTTTTTGGCAACCCAGCACAAAGCGGTTCGTGCCCAGCTCTACCCAAAAGGTATGCCTAGACTTCTATTCCTGTTTTCCCTCACACATACAAAGGCACCCGAAAATGAAGTCTTCGCTGACTGCCCACCCAGATGAGTGGCAGGCATATTGGGATACATGTATATGTGGCTGCGGTTCTGGCTTCACAAGGTCTCTACAGATGTGCTTTGCCTTTGACACTGTCTCATATCCGTGCAATAATCGATGATAAACTTGTCAGAATTCCCTTGAGACTTTAAGTACCATTTGCTCTGCCTCACTAGCTTGAATAGAATGAATATTTTGCTTTCCTTTTTTCTATGTGAGGCCAGCTTTCTCTAAGGCTCTTTCAGCAGACATATTGCTGGCTACAGCCACAGTTTAGCACTCCTATATAAGTGGTCAATCACGATAATAACATTAACCGCGACAAATTCACTTGGTGTAAGCAGATATAATACCATGTGCAATTCCACAGGCATTTCCCATTCGTCTCGCTGATCACAACCTTTGAAATTTCCTACAACATATGTTTCCATGTGTCTCGAGGTACTGAGTGTGAGCAGGAACATTTATCCCAGTATTTAAAAAAAACAGTGCATTTTTAATGCTGTAAAACTCCAGGGGGACAAATGTCTTGCTTCTTTTTTCGCTTTTTGAATCCTGTAATAGCTTTTTAGAAGTCATAGAACCTGCATAGTCCACCAGACTGGCCTGCCAGCTAATGGAGGTGGTGGTGCCTTAATATGGTGCATTTGTACGCAAGATGTTGGCCTTTGCCACAGATACTAAAAAGGTCCTACAAAGCAAAGCCAAGAATGGCCAGTGTGAGATCAGATGTTTCCTCATCTTTGGGTACAATTGCGCCAACAACAACAACAACAAAAATGCTGTGGAATCAGGTTTTGCACAATTAAATTTGATTTTTTAAAAATCCCGGCTACACAACTCACAGTAAACGCCGCTTCTTTTTCATTGCAAGCCTATTCATTCATTCATTCATTCATTCATTCATTCATTCATTCATTTTCATTCATTCATGCATTCATCCATTCATTTAAGCAGCCACCGGAGGCTTTTTAATTTAACACACTTCTGAAACCGATTCTTTATGAGTCGCTTCAGGCAGTGTGAACATCCCTGTAGTATTAAATACTGCTTTTGTGAGCAGTTGTAGGTTTCAGATGGCCGAGACACTACTGTCTGTCCAAAACATTTTTTTCAAGAAAAGGTTTAATTTAGCACTGCATCACTGTAGTTCTATGTGCTTAGATTTTTTTAAAAAGAAAGAGATGCCTGGAAACCAAAGCAATACTACAAAATATTGAAAACATTGTCTGCACACATGCTGATTAATGAAAAGATTTAAAACCTCTCAGGTAGTTTCCCAAAACAGTTTTAAGCCTCTAATATATATCAGACTAATAATTTTCAAAGTGAATGGGCACAGGGATACAAAAGCCACGTGACTGTAAATCAATTTAAAAGGTACTGATGCTGAAACTGATACAAGCCAGCAGTGTAACCATGCTCTTGGGCTCCTTGTTTAACCCTTCTTTACTCAAATGAGTAGACATGAGCACAACCAGAAAAAATGACATTTCGAGTTTTGTTTGTCGGAACGGGTCCGTTTCAGGTTGTTTCCATTTGTCACGAAATTTTTTTGAAAATTTGTCATTTCCGTTTGTCATTTGTCATTTCCACCGCGATTTAGAGCGATTTGACTTTCCAGAGCATAGGGGCGTCCCGCAATCAGGGCCGGCGCTAGGTGTTTTTGCGCCCTAGGCGGCGGGCGGGGCGGCGGGCGTCAGGGGGAGATGCAGGGGGCGGTGGCAGTGGTGGGGGGCCATGGGCGGGCAGCAGCCGCGGGCGGGCAAGTGGGCGGGCGGTGGTGCGGGCCGCAGGCGGGCGGCGGCGCGGGTTGGACGGGCAAGTGGGCAGTTAGGATATCACTTGGATAGAGGTTCTGTTCTTGGCTTGCACCCCAAATGTGTGTGTGTGCAAGCAAATTGAAGTTGGGAAAATAGAAAATAAATGGTAGTACATAATATATATTTAAAATAAATCCACACCTCCCACTCCCAGTCGAACCTCCCCCTTTATCCAATATCAGAAAAAAATCCTCACAAACTGCCAGAGAAGAAATAAAGAATAAACTGCTATTCCCTTCAGCAGACAAAGCTGCAGGAAATCAAAGAAATTATTTTCTAAATTCAATTCCCTCCCTGCCTGCCTAACTTAAATCCTAAAGCCTCCAGCCTCCCTCCTCAATCTCGATCGGATCACACCAGCACCAGCAGCCAGCTCTCCTCCCTCAACCACATACATACACCCGACTGGAAGGTGCCTCGGCTTTTTATGCCCTCCGAGACATCCAGAAGTGTCAGTCAAAAACCTGGCGATGCCATTGGTGGAATGGTTCAAAAAATTTGCATGGTCCCATCCCATGCCCAGCCCAAATGGGCAGGTCTAAAAATATAAAAATAAAATAAAATAAAATAAAATCAATATGACGTTTTATTCCTATAAAAAACCCACTGCTGCTACTATAAAAATTCAGGCATTTAAAATAAATAAATTTCACATGCTTCTGTGGTGATTTGGTGTGTGTTTTGACCACGATTTCAAAAGAAAAATTGTGGTCGCCATTTTGGATCCCCCCCACCGCATGGCATGCAGCGAGACAGACGACGAGGATGACCCCCACACCCTGATGCAAGCAGCCCAGGACAGGAGAAGAGGGGGGAAGGCCAGGGACCCCCCAGAAACCACCCCTCTGGTAGGTGGCAAAGCCTCAGGCAGGCATATTTTCGCCTGCTTTTTTGGCCGGGAGTCGGGTTTTTAAAAAAACTTTTAAAAACTTTTTCTGTGCTTCACATCGCGCGATCGCCACGATGCCACAAACAGAAACGGAAAACCTGACCAATTTTTTCTTTTTTCGGTTCGAGTTCGAGTTCTGATGGCTTAATTATCGTTACCGTTTCCGTTACGTAACGGAAACGATAACCGAAATTAGACTTACAACAGTGCTGCCTAAATAGGTTACAGAATGACTCCAAGATTCAGCCAGTTACATCATATAGGTTTTGCCTCCCTTCAAATAGAGTGAAGAAGAAGAAGAAGAAGAAGAAGAAGAAGAAGAAGAAGAAGAAGAAGAAGAAGAAGAAGAAGAAGAAGAAGAAGAAGAAGAAGAAGAAGAAGAAGAAGAAGAAGAAGAAGAAGAAGAAGAAGAAGAAGAAGAAAATATATTGCTTTTTGCCACTGGTGTTACCTCTCTCTACCCAATGCCATTTACTGGGGTGAAAAATGTCCCATACCATGCTTCAGCAAGCCATCAGGCTGAAAAGCAGAAATGAGGTTGATAGGAGGTTGAGATTTTTGTGTGTGTGTGTGTGTGTGTGTGTGAGTGTGACTTTCAGGGGTTTCAGGAAATATAAGATATGTAAAAAGAAACCTAAGCTTGCTAGTAATCCTTAGTACATGGTAGAATGGCTATGTGAGATCAGAAAATGCCAGAGAAGTCATGTGATTCACGTTTTTCTAATCCATATGGATGAAGATTAATACAGTGGGGAAAAAGAAAGGGTGACTTGTGCTATTTTGAATGGAAAGTATCATCAATACAGATGGGCACGAAATGAAAATATAGTGTTTCGTTTCATTTTGTTTCTTCAGTAGTTTTGTTTTGTTTTGTTTCATTACTAACAAATGTTTAAAGATTTTTCAGATTGAAACAAAACCTAATGATTTCTTAATGGCTCCCCGGGTCCTAGAGTCACCAACATGGCAGGGTAGCTTCTTTGGACTCTTCCCTGTAAGCCCCCAAATTTTGAGATGTTTGGTGTTCAGGATGCTGAGTTATTAAACTCCAAAAGGGGTCCTCCTAGGAAAAAATAATTTCTAATTGAGTCGAGAAACCACTAATAGCCCCTTCCCTCACGGAGCGAGATTCCTCAAGCAGTTCCCTTAATTACAAATGAGTTTCTCCTGGGGGGACCACCTGATGCATTGTAATCACAAATAGGGTGAAATTGGACCTCTTTGCTTCTGTTCACTTGACCCACTGCTAGCATCTCAACTTCCAGCTCAACTTGGTCCAGAGTCACGTGGTGGATCTGGTATGCCACACATATGTGAGACTTGTGCTGCTTCTCCCAGGCAGGACTGTATGACTCTGTGGACTTGCACTCTTGACCAACATAATTGCAAGATACCCAGGTGGCTCAGGTAGCAGAATAATATGACTGGCTTTCCCATAAATGTCCCAGGTGGCGGCAGCAGAGGAGAGCTTGCTCTGGCTGCCGACAGGAGAGACTCGGGAATCCAACTGGATAGAGAGAAGGAAACTATGACTCCCGTGATCCTCCCTGCAAACTTGCTTTACGGCCATTGGAGGGAAAGATGGGGCGGAGGCTGCTGGAAGGAATTCCTTGTGGGCTTTCCATGGCTCGGGTGCACTCCTGGTAAAGCTGCAGGATCCGGGCAGGCCAGGCATTCGGGCTGCAGGTGGGCAGGCAGACAGGCTGGGCGGTGGGGTTCGTTTTCTCATTGCCTACCCTTCCCAGTCTTCTCATACCCGAATCCTGCACCATGCCCTCCTCGTCATCATCGCCCACCTGGTTCCCTGCCGTGGCTTCTACGGGGGCCATGCCCACTTTGGGCCACGTGGTTGGAGGTGCGGTGTGTGTGTGGGCGCAGGTGTGCACGTGTTTATGGAATTTTGTGTTTTTGTTTGTGTTCACACGCACATTACACCTCCCTCCTCCCGTTCTGTCAAGCGCCAGGAAAAACTTGACAGCTATGTTCCAATGTGATATCTGATGCTTCTTCACCTCATCAATCTATACCGACCCATGACTTCCATGGCTACCCCAGGGGAAGCCATGTGTCATTGATGAGGATGAGGCTGCAGGGCTGGCTCTGGAGGCAATACTATACAGTGCATTGTGCCAATTCACATAAGTAAATCCCAGTAAGGGATGTAGCCAATCCTATGCACAATGCACAAGAAGGAATACATCTGTAACACTTTGTAAGGAGAAGACCATAGAAAAGAAATCTATGGTATCAGGTGACTGACCATCAAAACAGGATGGAAATTTCTTTTTGTCTCTCAAGTCATTAAATGAGAGTGGGACTCCACAAAATAAATTAATCCATTGGCTGTTGTTTTAGCCCACTCAGTACACAAGTCGGAGCCACAATGAAGGAAAATACAATTGCCACAAGATTTTGTCTTATTGATCTGCTAAAAGGTACCACAGATTTATATGCACTCATTAAGAGGAGGAGAAGGGAAAATGCTAACACCTGCAGAGGAAAGCAGGAAGAACTTTACAGACAAATTGTTTGCAGCCAGGGTTCAAATCCGCAATTCATTACCAATGTTTACGTCTGTCACCTTTAAAAGAATAATTTGTTGTCAATATTCAGGAACCTCTTCTATAGATTTGTGATTAACCTCCAGTTACAGACGAATTGCCCTGTTCATTATCATAGAGGGGCATGTGGCCAACACCGGATCTATAAATGACGGCAGTGAATGACACATTCGACAGGTTGAACAGAAGCCGCCCTGCTGTCTGCATCTCCTAATCACTACCACGGAAGGAGATCTTGGTGCGCCAGTTAATATTAAGGAAATATGTCGGATTTTTTTTTTACCTGCCAGAACATGACATAGATGGGCTTTCTTTTTTCGTTTTAAATTCAGGTTGAAATAAATGGATAACAGAAGAGACGAGGACATTGACAGAGCGGTAGCTTGAATGAAATGATGCAGTATCTGCTCGGGAACAAGTTTCCTCTGTATCTTCTTAAAGAAAATGAAACCTGCAGTTTGAATAGGGATAGGAGACAATGTTATCTCTAACCCAGGAAGGGTTCGATCCTGTTTTGTATGTGGTCTTCTGTTTACTTCACATGCATTGCGGCTAGATTTTATCTTTCAGGAGGTGTTCTCTCTTTTCTACCAGGCTCTCTCTATTGTTGTGTGTCAGTCTGTTCTCACAATGGGATATACAGTCTTTTACATGCCCGCCCGCCCATTTCTCAGCTGAAGAGCCTGGAATACTTCCAACAATGTTCCATCGCACGACAGTGTCATCCAGCATTATTCTACAATGCCACAATCCTGACAATACATAACTTGTAAATTAACAGTTTGAATCAAACCCGCATTCACTTGGCAGTAACACTGCATCTAGACCGGTGCTTTTCATTCTCTCTGGTCTTTGTTCTCCTTCTTTAAAACTTACTGAGTAGTTTAGTTATGTTCACTTCCTCATATCTTCATCGCAGGTCTGGATTTCTGATTGCTTCCTGACCCCTCCAAGAATGATATTTCCATCCATCATTACCCCCCAGGATTTAGAAGAAATGCTCCAAAAAACATAATCATGCAAAAATTGAATGTGGGGAAGTAGCTAGATTGAGCATCTATGAAAGGAAATTAACTGAAGACAGTAACAAAGTGTTCACAAAGACTGGGTCTATGATGCCATGACTCAAATTAAACATGATGGCGGGGGGGAGGGAGAGAAGACGGGGGGGACCCAAATAAGTCTGTTGTTTTTTAAAGAAAAGAATCAAAGAAGAGGAACACTGTGAGACTTCTCTTGAATTAATTATAGGAAGCTCTTTAATGAGTTCTCACAAAAAAATATATTCTGGAGTACCAGACTGACCAGGAAGAATGAAAGAAAGAAAAGTCACAGGATGGGATGTGAACTCTACCACCTCCTCATGTGACGATGGGTAGCAGATTGTGTGGAAAACAGCCAACCTGGCTGCCATATCTGGTTAATCTAAAAGTGTTCACCACTTGGTACATTTCCATTTTAACAGGTTTTAAGGAACAAGAAGTAGTAGTAATAATCCTGAACGTGCACTGAAGGATTCTAAACTTCCTTTGTTTTCTTCCTTGTTCACATCTAAATCCTGCCAATGGAAGTCAGTAATGTTTTAAAATATCAACTACAGAACTACAAAAGAAGCAACAGTGCAACCAGTGACCCGTCATATAGGGCTAAAAGCAGCAGAAGCAACAACAAAAACAACAACAGGTTATTATGCAGAAAATATATCTTGCCAGCCCCCCAAAAACCCATGGGAACATCAGGTAGAGAAAGTGTCAGAAAGTGATGAAGTCAAGATCTTGTGGGATTTCCGCATCCAAAATGAAAGAAAGCTTGAATATAACACACCAGGGATAGTAATAGAATGAAGAAATGTCTGAATCATTAACATTCCAACTCCAGGAGATGCCAGAGTTGAAGCTAAAGAATTAGAAAAACTCACACAATACTGTACAGAAATCAGGCTACTGAAACATACTTAGGTTTTTGGTTAAAACTTATTATCTGTTTGTATAAATTTGATTGACTGTGCTTGGTGTGTGTTTAGTAGTAGTAGTAGTAGTAGTAGTAGTAGTAGTAGTAGTAGTAGTAGTAGTAGTAGTAGTAGTAGTAATGTATCAACAAACTATTCTTGAAGGTTTTTACAGCCGGGGTCTGATAGCTGTTGTGAGCTTTTCAGGCTGTTTGGCCATGGTTTGGAAGTTTTTCTTCCTGATGTTTCACCAGATTCTGTGGCTGGCATCTTCAGAGGGCAAGGAGCTCAGGGAACTAGGAGTTCTTTCTGTGCTCTGGGGTATAGAGTAAGTGAGACTGGGGTTTTTAAAGTTTTGAGAAAGAGGAATCTTGTCCTATGCAGGAAAATAGGTGCTAGTCATTGTATTGTGATGAAGGGATTAAGAAGTTTCAATGCAATCATGGGTAGCAAGGATCCTTCTGTGTAGTTGCTGGGTGTCGTTAACTGTTCTATTGTGTGAACTGATCACTGTTGCTCCTGGCTGGGTTGGAATCATTGAGCTTTGACCTTTTTGCACTTTGCAGTTTTTAGTACTGGAAGCCAGGCTTTGTTGATTTTTAGACTTTCTTCTTTTTTGTTGGAACTGTGTTTATGTTTGTGGATTTCAATGGCTTGTTCTCCCTTGAGAAAGGGCAAGATATAAACAAGACAAACAAGCAAATTCAACCTATGCAGTACTAGGATTCTCATGAAGCTGTCTGTAACATACATTTTTAAGTGAAATTTGTGCTGGCACTGGGTTGGCAGTTCGCACCCTTCAGATTTGTTGGCTGAAATTCTGTGGATAAGGCTAGTAAGGCTCCTTTGAATAAGTAGAATTTATGAAGGACTAATGGGCCTGCTCTAGTGTAAGCAGGATTTCCACCATTAAGATTCTCTCCCTATGAATGCCCTGGAAACCAAGATAGAGATGAGCATGAAACAAAATAATGACATGCTCCATCATTTCAAAAGGTTATAAAACACTACGAAACGAAACACAAGCAAAAATCCCTTCCAGAAATGAAATGAAACACAACTTTCTATTTTGAAAATGAAATGTTTCATCTTCCCTTGTCAGAACATACCAACACTATCCTTGGAAATCAGGACAGCAGGCTGGAAATTGCAATATGTGTACAGAGAGGTGAGACCTAGGAATCAAGATGTACCACTAAGATATGGAAAGAGATGAGCTGTCAGATATATCAATGCAGAGTATTATTTGATGGTGATTGGGAAACACCCCATGCAAAAAAAATCATTATGAAATCAAGATGATACAGTAAGATCTGGCTTCTTTTGCCCATAAACCTTTTTTATTTAAATTTAAAGAGAGCCACCAGGCAATCCTCTTTAAATATAAATAAAAGAGGTTTATAGGTAAAAGAAGACAGATCTTATCATAGACTCTTGATTTCACATGATTTTTGCATGGGATCTTTCCCAATCACCATCAAATTATCTTCCACGCTGATATACCTGGTGGTCCATCTCTTCCCAGATGGACCACTATATCTTACCGGTACATCATTTATTCCTAGATCCCACATCTGCACACAAACTGCAGTTTCTAAGCTGCTGCCATGATTCTTGACTGCACATGACTTTTGTCTGTGGTACTCATGCAAACAGGATTAATATTTTGTATTCCTGGGGCTTTAGAAAAGCACATGCCATTCAGCTGGTTTGCTTGGGGGATATATTTTATATGATTATTAAGGAACATCAAATCCCATTTTCTTTCCCCCTCGCTCCAGAAGGCTAAGAGAAAGGCCATAGCCACTTAATGTCTACTCAAAGAAGAGTAACAGCTCAATTCCTGTGGCATTTTAATAGCTCAATTTTAGTAGCTGTTTTAAACCAAAGCCCTCTTTCTTGAACCTGTGTGTTCATAAATGGGAAGAATATTCTGGAGTAGATTTCAGCAGTGATTTTTATTATGGCATTTAAAAAACTGGCTAGAAGAGTCTTGTGTCATAGGTTCAAAAATACTTGATTTTCCTCTTCTCCAGACTCAATGAAACCATTCTTGACACTAAAAGTTGGGAATTTTTACTAGTCCTGACTCTTACACTTGGCTCATCGGCACCACGAGACATTGTAATGGGATTTAGCCCACAAATTATTTTCTCTCATCTTGACTTAGGTAGCTACCTAACTAGTAATGAGCAAACCACCCTTTACTTGATTCAGAATTAATTTGTAATTATGAACTCTCATGGGAAGCGTTGAAGAATGGTAGTGGTGCAGTCTATTCTCCATGAAGTCTCTCTCCATAAATTTACTACACATGGAGTGCCGACAGGTGCTGAATGCATGCCAAATGGAGTTTACAGAATTTCTGGAGGAGTAGCTCTTGAAAATATAGTTTAAGTGGAACCAATGGTTTTAACTCGACTGTGAATTAATAAATGAATGGATAAACTCCAAGAAGTCAAAACCCCTCTAAAATGAAGGGAGGTCAAGTATTTTAGTTGTGTTTTGAGAAGTTAAATATATAGATTATTACCGCTAGCCATTCAAGATAAAACAAATGAGAAAAGGAGTACAGGCAGGTGAACAATGTAATTGCTTAAGAGACTGGTTTGGATGAGGCACCATGTCATTGATTAGAGCTGTCACCTCCAAGGTTAGGATGGCAGTTATGACATCCAAGTTTTGGTTAAGAGATTCTGGAAGAAAGACGAGGAAGAAGGAGGAGAAAACTAATATATTTGGCCCCAGTTCACACTTTTAATTATCAATTGGTTTATAACATAATCAGTAACTGGTAAAACGTAGCACCTGAGAATTATTAAGGGCCATCTGTCATTGAAGCGGCATGAAACCATGTTTTCCTTACTCCTTGTAGTAGCCTTGATTTATCGAAAGGTATAAACGTGTTTTTATTCAGAGATAATATATTATAAAGCCAATGCAGGCTATGTTGTTGAGACTGGGACTTGGGAGATCTTGATTTTAGTCCCCAGTGAGCCTTGAAACCTGAGTCCAGTCAATCTTTATCAGAGTGACCTACCTCACCTACCCGAAGATAAACAGTTGTGGGCAAAAACAACAACAACACCATGTAGACTGGATTGAGATCTTTGGTGGAAAGGCAGGATGTAAATGTAACTACCAAAAAACCCCAATTAGCTTCTCTTTAAGATAAAGTTCTCAAACTAAGAATCAAAAGCAATGAAAGAAGACATGGAATCTATCTATCTATCTATCTATCTATCTATCTATCTATCTATCTATCTATCTATCTATCTATCTATCTATCTATCTATCTATCTATCTATCTATCTATCTATCTATCAATGTATACAACATACTTCTCTAGATTTGTGCTCATATGCATCAGCCATAATATTATTTCAAATATTCAAGACATTACTTCTGTGGAGCGAAAGCAAACCAAACATTTTTTTCCATTGCACGTGCCTAGTTATTCCTGTGTTTGTAATTCCCAAACAGAGAAACCCACATGACGCTCATTTTGGAAAGCCAAAATTACCATTTTTACAGGTACAGTACTGTGCTTCCACTGAGGAGGTCACATACTAGAAACATTTCTGATATGAATGATTTCTGATTTATTTATTTTATTTATTTTTACAACTTATAGAGCCCACTACCCAAAGGTCTCCCTTACAATCAAGGAATTAAAACAGTTAAAAACATCAAACAACAATAAATAATTAAAACAACAATAAAAACCTTATACTAAAACATCACAAAATTGCCATCAGAAGACCCACAATCTAAATTGTATCAATTAAAAAACTTCTGAACAAAAGGTTTTTACCGAAATGTCATCAGTGTTTTCTCACTTGGGAGGTAGCTTGGGGGCAGCAGCCCTACTACAAGCCATCCCTTTCACCTCCTTGAGGGATGGCTCTTTCAGGAGGAGCTTGATCTTAACGGGTAGGTTCATATGGAAAACAGGTATTTAAGCCATTTAGGGCTTTATATGTCAAAACAAGCACTTTGAATTGGGCTCGGGCAGCAACTGGTAACCAATGTAGGCTACGTAGAATCGGCGTGATGTGATCCCTAGCGGATTGTATGTTAATAACAAATATATTGCAGTACATTTGAGAGTCTCTCAAAATAATTGCTAATAAAAGGAAAGTTCAAATATTGCAGTGAAACTCCCCAGGCAGAGGAGACTGGAAGGTATGAATAGCCAAATAAAATAAATTGTCATATGAGGACAAGTTTTCCATTCTTTTCTACAATCATACCTAACAGCCCTCACAGCAGGGTTGAGCTAACGATACTTACTACAGGAAAGGAAAAGAACATCATGGGGAAAATAGTGATGTGAGAATTCTTTATTGATAAGATTGCATAGACTGAACCACATTCTGCTCAAATTAATCACCACTTGGAGTTTCTGCAACAGGGTGACAAAGAAACTATCCAATCTAAAGCAAAGTGTTCTGCTTATATACCGCCCCATACCACTTCAAGTAGACTCTGGGCGGTTTACAGTTTAATTACAGTGAGCAGGCTGCACATTTGCCCCCACCCCCTAGCAAGCTGGGTACTCATTTTACTGACCTCGGAAGGATGGAAGGCTGAGTCAACCATGAGTCTGCTACCTGGGATTGAACCCCAGGTCGTGAGCACAGTTTTAGCTGCAGTACAGGCATTTAACCACTGCGCCACGAGGCTCCTAACACCTAATGACAAAGGAGATCTCAGTAGAAAGGAAATCCTCAGTTCACGTCATGCCATCTCCACAAGAGGTGATCTTTGTCTCACCGTTTTTCAAAAAAATGGTCTTCAAAAAAGACAATTTCCCTCTCTTTTACCATTTAGGGGGAAAAAAGAAGGGAGCAGCTGAACGGTGATGGACACACGGGATTCACTAGCTCATTTATTCAAAATAATCCTGTTGTAGGGTTGCTACCCTATATGGACGGCCACTTTGGGGTTCAAAATCTGAAATGGTCCCTACCTTCAAGTAGAGCAGTCTCTTAAAGACTCCTGTTCCTTCATCAGCTCTTGCACCCAGGACACCGCTGTAATCCGAGGCTTCCCATCCATTTCTGCTATCCCAGCCCACCCACAGTGAGTCTCCCCTAGCCGTGTTAAGTGAATTCACATCATGGCATTGGGCTTAACATCCCTGTGTAGGCACCATCAGTACCTTATCTTAGAGTTGTCCTTCACCCTTTTGCATTAATGTTTTGCTACAGCCTGTATCCACTAGAGCTGCTCTGGAAACCCACCAACTCACATCAAGATCTCAGCCTATTCTGATATGTGTCTCCCATCTATGTCATTGTCCATGCACTCCCACACACTCCATTACAGGACAGTCTTTCCTGTCTCCATCCTCTGCCACTGTCCTTTCTGTATCACACAGATGATAGCAGCAGTGCCATTTCTGTTGTTATAGGTCTCTTCTATTCAGACACCCATGGCATTGCCCTATGACTGTTGCACTCAAGAAGGGCCTTATCACCAGAATTTTTCCACCCTTCTTCCAATAGTGGTACCTTGAGGCTGTGGTTTAGAAGTTGGGCAGGTGATTGGTACATTTCTCCCTTTTGACTGCTGAGGAAGCTTCCGTCAGCTCTACTACATCTGATGTCTCCTCTGGTCAGTGGCACTTAACCCAATTACACACTGTGGCTAGGAACACATGAATGGATTGGTCAAGAAGTACTATCTGAACAATTAGCTGCACTTTTGAATGCATTTGATGATCACGAAAGGTTGGTAAATTTTATTCAGTTCTTGGCTTACAGAACAGACCAAATTACCAGATATGCCTTCTAAACAATAATTCTTTAAAAAAGTAATAGTAATATTACTAGTGACAATTGGCTAATAAGCAGATGCTGCTTAGGGAAATCTAAAGATAATATGTTTTTGGTTGCATTAAGCAAATTTAGAATCACAAATCTAGACATAAACAAAAAAAATCCTTCTACAGGTGCATTTTAAAATGTTTCCAGTTTCACTAAGCTGATATTAACATTTAATATGTATACAGTAATATTTATGCCAATGGAAATCTTTGGACGTTTATTAAAATGGTTCACTTCATTTCCAAACACAATGAAAATAATGAATGTAAGGATCACACAAAAATAACAATGATCCACCACTTCAATGCAGACTAAAGATCTATATTGGTATGAAAGATAATTGAATTCAGCTGTGATGAGTGTATCTGAAGAACCATGTGCTGAGTAGATATTAAAGGCATGTTCTGAAGTTTTCAGCTACTGGACTCACAGCAATTTATCCCATTTCAGAGATAATCCTCACTTTATTGTAGTTCTGAAGTCTATTACCATGACAGTTACACCATCTTTTGTATCATACAATCACAGGGACACATCTTGGGAGGAATTAAATATAAATAACATATTTATAAGTAATTACTTTTAGATAATGAATGATGTAATGTAACTAAAATTTGTGATGTAACTAGAATTTGCAGATATTTATGAGTAATATCTAAGTTAATTAAATGTATTAAGTAATACCTCATTACTTTCAAATTTTACTTTTTAAAGTTATTTTAAGCCATTGTGAAAGGCATATTGACCAGGTATTTTTCAGGTTTTATGCCATATCTTACTTGCATAGCAAGAGAAATATTATTTGGTTTTGCCCTTTATATTTTATTTATATGCATTTCCAAAGTGCAGTATCAGAATTGACCACTAGAGAGAAGCAATGGTATTTTTCTGGACTCCCGGCGATCACATAATGAGGCGCATGATGATCTGGCTATTGAGAAGTAATAGCTGTGCTGGAAGGGGTTTCTGGGAGTTGCAGTCCAGGAATATTTGGGGACCCACAAGTTGAGAACCACTGATCCAGACTCTCTCCTGTAACCCACAAGGATGCATCCAGATTTAAAAACAACTGAATAGGTCTCTGGTTATCTGAAGGTATTCGCCCAGTCATAGAGATTAATCCAGTACTCGACTGTGAATTCTTCAAAATGTTTGTCCTCCAACATGATTTGTGCTGTGAGGCAAGTTTGAGCTGTGAATGTTGAAATCCAAAGATGTGTACACTTTAATCAGATATTGACCTGAAGAAAAAGAAAGTTTCTAAAAAGAGATCAGGCTAACTGATTTTGACTTAAAAGCCTGAAATGTGTATGCTTTGCTCATACAAAATGCTTTCAGACCTCCTCTGCTCCAACTGTCATGTAATTATTTAAAAAGGGTTTCTGAATTGTCACATGCCTAATCGTTACTGAGGACAAGGGCTTTTAACAGCTTTAAAGGGAATCACTATTTATGACATATCTTGCTGTACAGAATTTGCTCATTTCTTATTGTACTGGTAATATTGAAGGAAGCATTCAGTGCAGGAAGAAATGACACAGCAAGGATGAGGAACTATATGGATTTTGTCATTTCCACCCAGAAAGTGTGCTTAAACATTAACACATTAATACCCGTTGGGTGTTGAGCAGACCAGTTGCTTTAAATAAGCTTCCTGGGGGGTGGATTGTATTTGTAAAATAAATAGCACCCAAAAAGGATGTGAATCTTGCAGAGAAGAGGAGAACATCTCACTTTTTTCTTCTTCTCCTAAAATTTGCCTTTTCAGACCATTTTGGAAATATTTGGAAATCCCATGGAAAATCTCACAGGACTTCACAAGGAGAGAGTGCCCTTGCATTTAAGCCCATGCCTCTTTACAGATCAAAGCCTAGGTTCTAAGGACCATTACAATACTGTCAAGGTTACAGAAAGCATCCTTCAAACTCCACCTCTCACTCTCGTCGAAATGTTGACAAAATACTTATATTTCAAAGCATCATTATTTGAAAGGACATTAACCTTATTGCTCAAAGAGCAACCTTATTGTTTTACACCCATATCATTAAGAAAGTAGTACTTTTGATTCTTATTCTCTTTTACCTGTTTCACCTGGATGAGCTCTCTTATGTGGCAGCATCGTGGCCAATGAACTGAAAATATATGCAATCAATAATGAGTGAATTAACTTTCCCTTCAGCAGATGGTGGTTCAATAAAGCAAAAAGTGTGCTGCTTATATAGTATACTGCCCCATAGCACTTAAAGAATGATCTGGGTGCTGTATAAGTAATTATGGAGGCTATATGTTGCCCCCTCGCCCCCAGCTAACTGGATACTCATTTTACTCAGAAGGATAGAAAGTTGAGTGAACCTTGAGCCCACTACCATGAGCACAGTTATAGCTGCAGTAGAGCACTGTGCCACAAGGTAGGCTCTTCAGGTTGGTTCGGGACCTCACCAATTCTGGTCAGCGGAGGCCTCCTCCTAGTGATTTCACTAGTGAGTCCTTTGCAGCCTATTTTAAATCCAATATTGAGGCCATCTGGGTCAATCTGGACTCCGGTTCCAGTTCTCGGTCCCCGGGTATCCCTCACGCCGCACCCCTCCAGTCTCCCCGGTTCATTGAGTTTGGGCCTGTGACTCCTGCTGAGGCCTCCAGGGCGCTGGCCCTTTGCCGACTTGCAGCTTCTCCATTCGACCCTTGCCCGTCCTGGCTAATAAAGTCTGCTGGGGGGAGCATGTTGGAATGGGCCGCGGTCATCGCGGCTGCCTTCTTCAGGGACAGGATGTTGCCCGGTCTCCTGAAGGACACCGTGATCCGTCCCATTCTTAAATGACCTGGATTGGCTGTTGACGATGTTTCCAACTATCATCCGGTACCCGATGTTCCCTTTATGGGCAAGGTGATCGAGTGGGTCGCTGCGGTCATGCTCCAGTTGTTCCTGGAGGAAGAACAGGTCCTGGATCCGTTCCAGTCTGGCTTTAGGCCGCGGCACGGGAAGGAAACAGCCCTGGTCGCGTTGCATGATGACCTATTGAGGGTGGCTGACAGGGGTTGCTCTATTCTGCTGGTCCTCCTCAATCTGTCAGCGGCCTTCGATACCGTCAACAACTGCATCTTCCTGGGCAGGCTGTCCAAGGTGGGGATTGGCGGTCCGACCTTGTGCTGGATCCGGTCCTTTCTCGGCGGCCGCGCCCAGAGACTAGAGGTGGGGTGTGTTTTGTCGGCTCCATGGACACTCTCTTGTGGGGTGCCCCAGGGGTCGGCAATATCTCCTATCCTCTTCAACATCTACATGAGGCCGCTGGCTGAGGTCATACGGAGTTTTGGAGTCTGCTGTCATCAGTACGCTGATGACACACAGCTCTATCTCTCCTTTTCCACCTCTGCAACGGAGGCTGTGGACGCCCTTAACCGCTGACTGTACGCAGTTGTGAGGTGGACCAGGATTAACAAGCTCAGACTCAACCCCAAGAAGATGGAGGTTCTGTTCCTTGGGGGATCTCTGGAGGGGTACAGTGGCCCTCTCCCCAGTCTGGAGGGACTGACCCTTCAAATGGCGGATCGAGTGAGGAGTCTGGGCATTGTCCTGGCCCCAGCTCTGTCCCTGGAAGCCCAGGTGGCGTTGTCCAGGGCAGCCTTTTATCAGTTTAGGTTAATCGCCCAGATTCACCCCTATCTTGACGTGGACTCCCTCAGGGTGGTAGTGCAGGCGTTGGTGATCTTGCGAATTGACTACTGCAACACCCTCTACATGGGGTTGCCCTTGACCCTTGTCTGGCGTTTGCAGCGGGTGCAGAATGCGGCGGCCAGGCTGGTGGTAGGTGCAAGCAGGTATGCCCGTATCACCCCCATCCTCACCTGCTTGCACTGGCTGTCCGTTGCTTCCCAGATAAGGTTCAAGGTCATGGTTTTGGTTTACAAAACCCTCCATGGCCTGGGACCTATCTATCTGGCGGAGCGGATCTCCCAAAGATCAAATCTCATCCAGACCACCTAGAGCTTCATCCTCTCTTTCTCTCAGAGTGCCGACACCAAGAGAGGCCCGTAAGGTTTCAACCTGGAACCAGGCCTTCTCAGTGGTGGGCCCAGCTTATTGGAACAAGGTGCTGGCTGGGATTAGGCAGGCAGAGTCATTGTTGGCCTTCAGAAAGGCCTTGAAGACATGGCTCTTTAGCCAATGTTTTGGGGCCCTCTGAGCACCTTTCTCTCCCCCCCCCCCACTGGCACTTGTCTCTCTAGTTTCTTGCTGGATATAATTTGTCTTGGTCAGTGACACTATGTCATTTTACCCATGATAGATAGATAGATAGATAGATAGATAGATAGATAGATAGATAGATAGATAGATAGATAGATAGATAGATAGATATTTCTTTTTTAGTATTTGCTAGCAGTTTTTAATGGTATTTGGATGTTTGATTTGCATTCGTTAGGTTTTGAGGTTTATTTTCGCTGGGGACTGTTTTGTGATTGTATTGTTTAGTCGCCTGGGATGACATGTCTGTACACCGCCCAGAGTTCCCTCTGGGAAAATCAGGCGGTTTATAAGTCCAAGAATAAATAAATAAATAAATAAATAAATAGGCTTATGGTGTTGGGCTAGGACACCGGAAATCCCTATTTGGCCATAAAACTCAATGAGCTGCCTTAGGTCAGTCACACTCTCTCACCTTGACTTACATCACATTTGTTGAGAGAAATGAAGTAGGGAAGAAAAAAGGTATGTATGTTACTTAAGATCCAAAGGCTTTCTCCCAGATCTGATGTATTACTATAGCCAGTGTCAGAAGAATTGGGATTCACTCTCCACTAACCATCATGAAAATCCTCTGTGGTGCCAACAGTTTCTCCAAAGGGTTTCCCATTCCACCAGACTAGGTTTTTTTTTCAGGCTTTGATTGAAATCTGATTAGGCCTGGCTAATCAGTTACCACTCATTTTCTAATCCAGCTCCAGCCTGTGACTTTCCATCTGTTGCTTCCTGGTGACAGGAAACCAGAGGTACAGGGTTTGGGGTTGGTTGGTTTGTTCTTAATGAACAGCAGTCTAGAACAGTGGTGGTGAACCTTTGGCTCTCCAGATGTTCTGGACCACAACTCCCAGGATTCCAAGCCTGTATTGCCAATGACACAGGATTGTGGGAGTTGTGGTCCAAAACATCTGGAGTGCCAAAGGTTCATCACCACTGGTCTAGAATATCTGAAATGTTGTCAACAACTGAACTTAAGTTCCCTGACACATTTGTTATTATCGACGTCAAAAGTCAAGAAAGACTTGTCAAAGGTGGGTGGAAAGTAGTCTCCAGAAGGCAGAGAGGAACTGTGGCAGATAGTTGTTTTTATCTCAAGCTGTTCTAAATAGAGAAGCTGTGTCCACTGCGAACTGCTGGCTCAAATTCTTAAGCCAGAATGTTCTTCTACGCCCGGGCCACACTTCCCATCTATGGCCGTTACTTCACGAAGTGCCTCGCTTCGAACCGACATTGCCTTCGCTGTGAATTCGGAGGCGGTCACATGGCGGTCACGTGTTCTCGCTTCGCTCCCGCCCCTGTTTCTCAGTACTCACGAGCTGCAGTTTTAGGACCGATTCGAGCACAACCTCACGTGCTCCCTTCGCATTCGCATGCCACTTTTCAACGTTCCTTATTTCCCATCCGTCCTTTAAAAAAATACCTACTGACGGCGTATCGATGCACTGATGCTGGACTGTCAGTTGCAATGGCTCTACTGATTTCAACTGTTTCCTGGCATCATTGGCAGCCCCCGCCGCCGCCGCCGCTACTCGGGGGGAGCCCCGCATGGCACAGCCGCCCGCCCTCCGCCGCTTGCACACTGCCTGCCCCGGGTGCCCTGCTCTGGCCGGGCGAGACGGCAGCGGCTCCTCCTGCGCCTGCCGCCGCCGCCGCCGCCACTACTTGAGCGAGGAAGTAACAGCGCAAAGCGATGAAACGATATAGCGATGCATCGATGCATCAGGACACTTGCCTGAGAGACCCCGGGGCTGGCTCCAACTCCAGCACTCCAGCACTTCACTCCATCTGCTGTGGCCAGCTGAGCCAGCCAGCCTAGCCACTGCTGGAAACTCAAGACCTGAAAGTGTTTGCCTGCTTGCTTGGCAGCCCTCTCTCGGCTGGAAAATCACCTGTGCCTCTCTCTGGGCTTGTGAGAGATTCCCAGGGGGAGAGCCTACAAAGGCTGCAGGGAGGGGCTGCGCAGAAGGACACTTGCCTGAGAGACCCCGGGGCTGGCTCCAACTCCAGCACTCCAGCACTTCACTCCATCTGCTGTGGCCAGCTGAGCCAGCCAGCCTAGCCACTGCTGGAAACTCAAGACCTGTAAGTGTTTGCCTGCTTGCTTGGCAGCCCTCTCTCGGCTGGAAAATCACCTGTGCCTCTCTCTGGGCTTGTGAGAGATTCCCAGGGGAGAGCCTACAAAGGCTGCAGGGAGGGGCTGCGCAGAAGGACACTTGCCTGAGAGACCCCGGGGCTGGCTCCAACTCCAGCACTCCAGCACTTCACTCCATCTGCTGTGGCCAGCTGAGCCAGCCAGCCTAGCCACTGCTGGAAACTCAAGACCTGTAAGTGTTTGCCTGCTTGCTTGGCAGCCCTCTCTCGGCTGGAAAATCACCTGTGCCTCTCTCTGGGCTTGTGAGAGATTCCCAGGGGGAGAGCCTACAAAGGCTGCAGGGAGGGGCTGCGCAGAAGGACACTTGCCTGAGAGACCCCGGGGCTGGCTCCAACTCCAGCACTCCAGCACTTCACTCCATCTGCTGTGGCCAGCTGAGCCAGCCAGCCTAGCCACTGGTGGAACTCAAGACCTGTAAGTGTTTGCCTGCTTGCTTGGCAGCCCTCTCTCAGCTGGAAAATCACCTGTGCCTCTCTCTGGGCTTGTGAGAGATTCCCAGGGGGAGAGCCTACAAAGGCTGCAGGGAGGGGCTGCACAGAAGGACACTTGCCTGAGAGACCCCGGGGCTGGCTCCAACTCCAGCACTCCAGCACTTCACTCCATCTGCTGTGGCCAGCTGAGCCAGCCACAGACCTGTAAGTGTTTGCCTGCTTGCTTGGCAGCCCTCTCTCGGCTGGAAAATCACCTGTGCCTCTCTCTGGGCTTGTGAGAGATTCCCAGGGGGAGAGCCTACAAAGGCTGCAGGGAGGGGCTGCGCAGAAGGACACTTGCCTGAGAGACCCCGGGGCTGGCTCCAACTCCAGCACTCCAGCACTTCACTCCATCTGCTGTGGCCAGCTGAGCCAGCCAGCCTAGCCACTGCTGGAAACTCAAGACCTGTAAGTGTTTGCCTGCTTGCTTGGCAGCCCTCTCTCGGCTGGAAAATCACCTGTGCCTCTCTCTGGGCTTGTGAGAGATTCCCAGGGGGAGAGCCTACAAAGGCTGCAGGGAGGGGCTGCGCAGAAGGACACTTGCCTGAGAGACCCCGGGGCTGGCTCCAACTCCAGCACTCCAGCACTTCACTCCATCTGCTGTGGCCAGCTGAGCCAGCCAGCCTAGCCACTGGTGGAACTCAAGACCTGTAAGTGTTTGCCTGCTTGCTTGGCAGCCCTCTCTCGGCTGGAAAATCACCTGTGCCTCTCTCTGGGCTTGTGAGAGATTCCCAGGGGAGAGCCTACAAAGGCTGCAGGGAGGGGCTGCACAGAAGGACACTTGCCTGAGAGACCCCGGGGCTGGCTCCAACTCCAGCACTCCAGCACTTCACTCCATCTGCTGTGGCCAGCTGAGCCAGCCACAGACCTGTAAGTGTTTGCCTGCTTGCTTGGCAGCCCTCTCTCGGCTGGAAAATCATCTGTGCCTCTCTCTGGGCTTGTGAGAGATTCTCAGGGGGAGAGCCTACAAAGGCTGCAGGGAGGGGCTGCGCAGAAGGACACTTGCCTGAGAGACCCCGGGGCTGGCTCCAACTCCAGCACTTCACTCCATCTGCTGTGGCCAGCTGAGCCAGCCAGCCTAGCCACTGGTGGAACTCAAGACCTGTAAGTGTTTGCCTGCTTGCTTGGCAGCCCTCTCTCGGCTGGAAAATCACCTGTGCCTCTCTCTGGGCTTGTGAGAGATTCCCAGGGGGAGAGCCTACAAAGGCTGCAGGGAGGGGCTGCACAGAAGGACACTTGCCTGAGAGACCCCGGGGCTGGCTCCAACTCCAGCACTCCAGCACTTCACTCCATCTGCTGTGGCCAGCTGAGCCAGCCACAGACCTGTAAGTGTTTGCCTGCTTGCTTGGCAGCCCTCTCTCGGCTGGAAAATCATCTGTGCCTCTCTCTGGGCTTGTGAGAGATTCTCAGGGGAGAGCCTACAAAGGCTGCAGGGAGGGGCTGCGCAGAAGGACACTTGCCTGAGAGACCCCGGGGCTGGCTCCAACTCCAGCACTTCACTCCATCTGCTGTGGCCAGCTGAGCCAGCCAGCCTAGCCACTGCTGGAACTCAAGACCTGTAAGCTTCCTTGCTATTCACTATTGCAACGGCTTGTTTGGGGACAGTCCCAAAGGCTGCCTCGACATGCGCCTCTCCCCTCTTGCCCTGTTCCTGCTCCCTCTTCCACCCTTGCCCTCCCCTTTTTCCCTCCCCTTGTTGTCAGTTCTCTCTGACTGTGGTGGATTAGGGGGTGCGGTGTTCATCCCGCTCCCCTTTCATCTAATTCCTTTATCCTCTGTGCTGCTTCCAAGGACACTGGACTGGTTTGGCGGCAGTGGGCCTTCCATCTATTGAGGCTCGGGGTTAGCTCGCGGCTGCTGTGTTTGGGCCCTCCCAGGCCCTAGAGGCCGCTGCCGGCCCGCCGACAGTTGATGGCCTGACCCCACTTCGTGCTTGTTTTTACCCACCTATGACATCAGCTGCCATACCAGTCATTGCTGCTCATTCACTGCCTGTGAACCATCTTTGCGTCCCTCCCTGTCCCTCTCCATTTGCCCTGGTGGTTGCCCTTTAATTTGTTGTTTGTAGTTTGTAATTTGTAATTTTAGTGCATTATTGTCTTGTTAATTTCATTGTTATTGTAATTTTTATACTTTTACAGTGTTGTTGTTGTAACTACCTATATACATATATTTTTTTTTTTTTCCTTTTCCTTTTCTTTTTTTTTTTCCTCGCCATGAATGCAGGGGCTCACATACCAACGGTGATGGGCCGTGGGCGGTACGCTTGTAGCCGTAGGGTTTGTCAGGTAAGAAGAACTCGGGTCAGACAACTCGTGTCTGTCCCTCGTTCTGACCCCTCGGCTCTCTGTCACGTGCCCGGGAGTCACTCCACCAGCGCCCCCAACCTTACCTGTATCCTGATGAATGCCAGGTCGGTTCATAACAAGATCCCTCTCATCTATGATACCATTGCGGATGGGAAGCCCGACCTGGCATTCATCACCGAGACCTGGGTGGGCACGGAGGGGGGGGCTTCTCTCTCTCTCCTTTGCCCGCCCGGGTATCTGGTAGAGGGAGTGGGAAGGTTGGGGGTCAAAAGGGGGAGGGGCCGCAATCGTCTACAGGGATTCTTTACACGTCAGCAGGGCCTCGACATTGGTTAGCCAGGGGTTGGAGGTACTTCATCTGTTGGTGGGACAGCGGGACAGATTTGGCATTGTGCTGGGCTACCGAGCTCCCCGCAACCCTGCACAATCCCTTCCAGAGCTCACAGAGTTCATCTCCGCTGCATTGTTGAGATCCCCGCGCCTATTGGTTGCGGGAGACCTCAACGTGCATGCGGATGGTGGGCTTGTTGGTGTAGCTCTGGAGTTCATGGAATCCATGGCTTCCATGGGTCTGTCCCAGCATGTTTTATGCCCCACCCACAGATCTGGTCACACCCTGGATCTGGTGTTTACCTCCATGTCGGGGGATTCACGTCTGGAGGTGGGGGACCTTGTCTCCCTTCCTGTGTCATGGACAGACCATCACCTGCTTTCATTTTCCCTGGCGATTTCGGCTCCTCCCCGCGGGGACCACCGGCCCACTATCTTGGCCCGCCCCCGGAGGCTCCAGGACCCTCAGCGGTTCGGTGAGCTCTTTGGGGGACTACCTGGTGGTTTGGCTGACGTTCCGGCCGAGGGTGTGGCGAATCTTTGGCATGAAACAGCTGTCCACACCATTGACCGGATCGCCCCCAAGCGCCTCCTCCGCTGCCGAGCCCGGCCCTCCCCATGGTTCACGGGGGAGCTTAGGGCAATGAAGCAGGTTAGGAGGAGGCTGGAACGCAGCTGGAGGAAAGCCCGCACGGCGTTGAGTAAGGCTGCCGTTGATGCCCAGTCTAGTCGCTATATCATCGCGATAAGGGAGGCTAGAACATCTTTCACCTCCCTGAGAATTGCTGAGGCCTCGAACCGCCAGGCGGAGCTCTTCCGGGTGGTTCGGGACCTCAGCAATCCTAGTCTGGCCAGGCCTCCTCCTACTGAGTTCAGTAGTGAGCAATTTGCAGCCTTTTTCGAACTAAGATTGAGGCCATCCGTGCTGGTTTTGACTCCGGTTGCAGTGGTCCTGCCCCGCCATCTCCAGTTGCTGGTCCGCCTTCGTCGCCTCGGTTGGATGCGCTTGGGCCTGTTTCTGCTGTCGAGATCTCCAAGGCTATGGTGCATTGCCGGCCTGCCTCCACTCCTTTCGACCCTTGCCCTGCCTGGCTAATTAGAGCTGCCAGAGGGACTATGGCCGAATGGGCTTCTGCCATCGCCACCGCCTCGTTCAGCGAGGGGGTTTTCCTCTCGTCTGAAGGAGACGGTGGTAAAGCCCATCTTGAAAAAACCTGGCCTGGCGGTGGATGATCTGACAAACTATCGTCCTATCGCCAATGTCCCGTTTATGGGCAAGGTGATCGAGAGGGTGGCGGCGGTCCGGCTGCAGTCATACTTGGAGGATCGGCAGTGCCTCGATCCTTGCCAGTCCGGGTTCAGGCCCACACCGAAACAGCTTTGGTCGCCCTGCAAGATGACCTTCTCAGGGCGGCCGACAGGGGTTGCTCTTCCCTGTTGGTCCTCCTGGATCTGTCAGCGGCCTTTGATACCGTCGACCACGGTATCCTGTTGGACCGGCTCTCTGAGGTCGGAATCGGAGGCACTGCTTGCAGTTGGCTCCGTTCCTTCCTGGAGGGCCGGCCACAGTACGTGCAGCATGGGGGGGAGTTATCGGCCCCTTGGATCCTCCCGTGTGGGGTTCCACAGGGGTCGTCTCTGTCCCCCATGCTGTTTAACATCTACGTAAGGCCGTTGGCGGGGGTCATCAGGAGTTTTGGAGTCTGCTGTCATCAGTACGCTGATGACACGCAGCTCTATCTCTCCTTTAACACCTCTGCTGTGGAAGCTGTGGAAGTTCTCGACGGGTGCCTGGAGGCCGTACTGGCTTGGACCGGGGCGAACAGGCTTAAGCTCAACCCCGAGAAGACGGAGGTTATGTTCTTCGGGAACGGTGGCCCTCTTCCCTGTCTGGGGGAGTCTCCCTCCAGCTCGCGGAGAGGGTGCGGAATCTGGGTGTGTTCCTGGACCCGGCGCTTGCCATGGAGCACCAGGTGCGTCGGTGACCAGGTCCGCCTATTTCCATCTCCGTCGGATCGCCCAGATCCGCCCATACCTCGACGCGAGCTCCTTGAGAGCAGTGGTCCAAGCTCTGGTGATCTCGAGGCTGGACTACTGTAACGCGCTCTACATGGGGTTGCCCTTGAATCTTCTCCGGCGCTTGCAGCGGGTCCAGAACGCGGCGGCCAGGCTGGTGGTTGGTGTGCGTCGTTATGACCACATCACCCCAGTCCTGGCCCGCTTGCACTGGTTGCCCGTTGCGGCCCGGATCAGATTCAAGGTCCTGGTTTTAGTTTATAAAACCCTCCATGGCTTGGGACCGGACTACCTGGCAGAGCGTATCGCTCAGCGGTCAACTTCGGCCCGTCCCGTTCGGCAGGCGCGAGCGCACTTGCTTCGGGTCGCCACCCCTCGGGAAGCCCGGAGGACGAGCACTCGGACCCGGGCTTTCTCTGTGGCGGCCCCCAGCCTCTGGAATTCCATCCCCAGTGAAGTGCGCTCTGCAGAGTCCCTGCTGGCCTTCCGAAAGGCGCTGAAAACCTACCTTTTTCGTGAGGCCTTTGGCGACAGTTGATTTTTTTTTTTTTTTTTTTTTTTTTTTTCTTTTTTCTTTTTCTTTTTCTTTCCCGCCATCGTAACTTGCATTTTAGTCGAGGTGTCATGTGGTTTTAACAGTGTTTAGGGAGTTTATAGGTTTGTCTGTGATTATTTATTGTATTTTATTGGCTTTGTAGCCTTTTTTTGTTGTAAGCCGCTTAGAGTACCCTGTAGATAAGCGGGATATAAATATAATAAATAAATAATAAATAAATAAATCCCTGTTTGAATATTTTTAAAAAAAACTTGAAATAAAAGCCAAAAACTGAGACCACACGTCACGTTGGGAGCGAAGCGAGATGCGAAGCGAAAAGATTCCCGGCCGCTGGCAGGGGAACCACTCACCCCGCTTGGAGCACGGTAAAGGGGGCGTGGTCGGGGTGGCATCGCAGCCAAAAAGGAGGAGCGTGCGGACTGAAACGATCGATTCGCACAGAAATTAGGGCTTGCCGCGAAGCGAGCGGTTCGTGAAGTAACGGCCTCTGTTTCATTAAAAGATAACCTGCGGCATATGTTATTTGTTTTGCCTGTTATGTGACCAAAATACAGTGGTACCTCAACTTATGAATTTAATCCGTTCCGAATGCATGCTCTTAAGTCGCACTACTCTTAAGTCGGGGTACCTATCTAAAAAATTGGGGGGAAAGGGAAAAATTGAAAAAATGAAAAAATGAAAATTTGTAAGTCGAGCAGACCATATCTAAAATTTGTAAGATGGCAGTTAAAATGCCAACAGTTTTCTGCTCTTAAGTCGAATTGCTCTTAAGTTGAGCTGCTCTTAAGTCGGAGTAGTACTGTATCGTAATTTTCTTCTCTTTATGGTATTCAGATTTTCTAGCTTTTTATTCATGCTCTGTAATACAACCACGTCCTTCAGTTGAGGAAAGTAACAGAAACAACAACAAAGATGTACCGGGGGGGTGCTAGCTGACCCCCCTCATCAGTCCTCCATTCTACTCACCTTGGTAAAGTCAAGAGAGGCTGAAAACACTGTTCAAGCAGGGAACCTATGATTACTCATCCTGCCTTGAACGGCCCAGAGATGAACTGCTTTGTACAACCATGAATGGGGCCAGACCACAGCATGGAAACCATTCACTTCTCAGAAGGGTGCACAAAACGGCTGCTTTGGCTCGCTGCACAAAGCCCGCCCATGGAGGAGTAAGGGTACTCATGATGCCTCCTATCTCTATCAATATCAGCACAGGTTTGGGGGTTGGTATCTTCACAGACATGTGTGCCTGCAAACCTCTACACTCATGACTCCCAGGCCCCAAAGTTGCCACCTAAAGTTTTGAGTCAGGCATGTCCAAACTTTGGGCCTCCCTGATGTTTTGGACCACTACTCCCAGAATTCTAAGTTTAGATTGCCAGTGACAAAGGACTGTGGGAGTTGTGGTCCAAAACATCTGGAGGGCCAAAGTTTGGACATGCCTGTTTTAAGTCAACCTGGAATGTTTCCTACTTTGCAGGATAAACTGTTTCACATGTGTTGTTGATTTGAGAAATGTTTAAAAGCCTATTCATTACGGAGATAAACTGGAATTGACCCAGGCCAGTTTATTTCATATTTCATATTGATTCAAAGATTTAATAGAATTTGCCTACATATAAAAATATGGGCCAATATCTCCTTTCCAAATTACGGTAACTTCATTAAATCACGCCCATTAGCAGGCGTCTCTGCAAAATTAGGTTGCTCTACTTCAATGATCAAATTAACATTTCCTCTCAAAGTTCTCCACCGTTTCCAGATTAGTGCTTACTGTTTGGCTGCCTTGACTAGGATGGGAATCAGGGAAGATTTTTGTATGTTCTCCTTCATCCTGTGTAACATCTTGTTTTATACTTTCAATCTGTATACAGCTTCGCCACAAACATGTACACCTGATTTAAAAGAAAATCTCTCTTCCCGAATCACAAGGCCAACTAAAGTACACCCCAGTCAGTTCCCGCCTTTTTCTGTCTTCTTAACCTCTCGGTTTCTATGTAAAAGCAAAAGCTAGGGAACAAATGTCCATAGGTCTCAGAATACATATCGAAGAGGAAATCTATCTGAATTCCCATTACATTAAATTACACAAAAATTAATCTTATCAAACTCGACTCCAAGATTTATTCATCTATTGCTTACATTTACATGTCATTTTTCACGGCTAACCCTTCTGAGGCAGCTCACAACACATTAAAGCACAAAATCACTGTGATATAAATTACATCTGTAAAATGTCAGTCTGCAAGATGAAACATCGGAAATATTAAATCAGCAACAGTTAACATGGTATAAAACATTTTAAACAATTATAAACTCAAAACCAAGAGATCTTGCATGGTTAGGATTTTTAAAAAAGCAACCCTTAGATTAGAGTCAGTAAGATGCTGATTAAAAGCTACATGGAAAAACTGATTCATGGGGTGGGAAAAAAAAACCCAGCAGTGCACACCTCTCTAGCAAGTGACTCTCATAAAAAAGCAAAATGTACTTTGATTATAACACCCCATAGCACTTAAAGCTCCCTCTGGGGAGTTTGCAATTTAATTATGCAGGCTAAACATTGGCCCCCGCCACACTGATCTGGGTACAGTGACCCCCCACCATTTTGCAGTTCAGGTATTGTGGCCTCGCTACATTGCGGGATCGCAGTACCTGCACCGTGGGGGGGGCGGGGGGCAGCCAGGTCGCTCTGTGCTGCCCCGCACCCCCAAGAAGCCTTGGGCGTGCATGGGAGGGTGGCGGGGGCACCGGGTAAATTTTCATGCATCGCGGGTGGGGTGGGTCCCTAACCCCCCACAGTCGCCGCCAAAGTTGAAAGGATGGAAGACTGAGTCAACCCCCCCACACCCCCAAGAAGTTGAACTACAGTGCCACAATGGTCACATGGCCCACCAGTAAACCCCCACCCATCTCTAGCCCCTACAAGTCTAATATGCATTTATAATTCATGTGAATGCAAGGGTGAATGGCTTCATCTGTATGCAGGCAGCCCATTGAACAACCTGATCCCAAGCCATTTAAGCTTCAAAGTAACTGCCAGCAATACTGGATGTGGAACATTATGGCTGTTATCCTGCTCGGCATTTAATAAGCCATATTCCTAGCTTACTATTATGGAATTGCATTGCTTGTGCAAATTTGTGAGATCTTGGGGTGAGGCATACCCAATTTCATGAACTACAAGCCACTCCTGGTTGCAACATCGACTGGATGTTCCACTCAGTAAAAACTCCATAGGATCTTGACTCGTTCCCTCCCATTTTACCACCTCCCTATCTGCTTGCAATTTTAATTTGCATCCCACAAGAGAAGCAAAGCGAGAACAGCAATACACAACAAAGTATGCTTACAATAAGCAGTCTGGTATCAAAACATTTTAAAACACAATACAGCTTCCCAAATAATGTTTCATGTTTAAGAATGCTAGTGAAACTCTTCCTATGATTTTGGTATTGTTGACCCAAATATTCTGGCAGTCTATTTTTCCTTTTTAAATCTCTCGCTCTCTATATATAAAACCTTAAATTAAGCATAACTTCTCTCTCAATCTGGAACCATTCAGGCATTAAAGTAACTGCCATCAATACATTGGGAAGAGCAAAACATAAATTAACCTCAGAGGAAGGAAATGGGTTTAAAATTGACAATCTACATGTAGACTGAGGGCAGGCCAGAGGGGGTACTTTCACACAAACTCATCTCTTTATTTATCCATCCATCCATCCATCCATCCATCCATCCATCCATCCATCCATCCATCCCACCATTCAGTCATTTGCTACGTGCATTTGTATTGACTTTAACAGTTTGGCCCAATAGTTCCCATACAAAACTCTGACCAAGCCAATGGACCTATGAATGGAAACATTCCATACCTTTTTGCATTCACTCCAGCCACCAGGCCCCATCTCCTTACATCTGGTTGAATTTTAGGCTGCAATGTATCCAGGACAGGGACATAATTTCTTGTATTTTGAAATGGAGCTGGTGGTGCAGCAGATTCATCATTATCAATGAAGGATTGTAAAAAGAGATTCTGACCATGATGACAGTGCACACATATGTTTCACCACAACATCACTTCCACCTTTGCATGTTCAGCATGAAGGATAAGGACACTGATCACAGTGTTTCTAGTGAAAAATGAAGTCATCCTTGCCTTCTGGTTATGATATCTCAAAAGGACTTTATATGTTAGTCTAATTCCAATGGGTTGTGTAGGCACAACCACTCCTGACCTAGTGTGTATTCCCTGGATTCATTTTGTGATGCTAATATAGGGCCCTGCCTTAAATCTTTACAGTGGATTCCCACCCATTCCCTGGGCCAACACTGGTTCCTTGCCCTTATCTTCAAAACTTTCTGAACTTTTATTCCATTCCAGGCCCCGCTGCAAAATACTGGAAGTATCTAATGCCCACCTATGAAACATTGGCCAAACTGGGAGCAGAACCAGAACTCTCCAAGCAAACAGAAATGAGAAAACATATGGGCTAGGTAAACCTAGGCAATTTCGCTCAAGGCAGGAGACTTTTTAAGTATGGTCACAGTCTCCCCTTCATCTGGAAGTTGCCAAGTTCAGATTTAACAAGTTACGAATTGCAGCCAAGGCTGTTAACACTCTACTCTCAAAGACAGAAGATGAGAAGGAAGGGAGCTGCTGATGGCCAACTCAGAAGCCACTCATCTGAACTAACTAGGGTAGCATTTTCAGAATGATGATTGACAGGGAAGGCTGCAGAGAGCAGAAACGTTACAACTAGTTGGCCTTGAATAGCACAGAAAGGGGTGCCCCATTTCAGATGTCTTCATTGGTCTGGTTGCAAACATTTTAGAATTGTCAGATGACTGCAAGGAAGATAATGAGAAGGCAGGCCAAGTTCCTAGTCTAGGCATGTCCAAAGTTTGGCCCTCCAGATGTTTTGGACCACAATTCCCACAGTCCTTTGTCACTGAAAGTCTAAGCTTATAATTCTGGGAGTTGTGACCCAAAACATCGGGAGGGCCGAAGTTTGGACATGCTGTAACCTAGGCCCTAACAGCAGGTTGTTCTCCTCCTCCGCACCAAATGTTGTTAATCTCAAGTTACTAATGGTGAAGGCTTTCGATACAATATCTAATAATTTCTTTCCCCTTCACCCCTCCCTCCCAACAGTGATACCCTGGGATGATGCTAGGCTTGGCACTGCAAAATGTTGGCTAAGTTGCTGATACAGTTGTTGTTGCTTTTGTCATTTTTAATGCCTGCACAAGGGGGGAGATTGGGGGAAGAAAGATCAAGATCAATGCCAATAAGCGGGGTGAGTGCCACCATCACCACACCCTTGCCTAGAGAGCATTCAGCGAAATGCTCTATCTAATTTTGCTGGCGGTGGGTAGAATGGGGAATGTGGTGATAGCCTTCAGCTGAGAGGACTCCCTCCCTTGCATGTTATCATTGCCCTTTAAGAAGGGAGAACACCGTTGTGCTTCACTCTATATTTTATATAGGATAATATGTCCTCTCTGCTTGGACCACAGGCCTCCAGTCTCTCTACACCTGGAGAGGGGCTTTCTGCTGAAGATTGTCTGCTTCTCAAGGGCTCTACAAAAGCTTTTAAGACCCAAGGGGGAAAAAAAAACACAAGGTTGTAAGATCTCAGAGGAAGCTCTCTATTACAATCAGTCTTCCCTGTAGAGGTAATTATAGTCACCCCAAAGGGAGACAGTTGCAGTGTGACTCAGATTAAAATTAGTCATAGTTTACATGTCTCCCTGCTTTTGTTCAGCATTTTCTAAACCTGATTAAGTCTGTGTCCAATCTATACACGGAAACTAGGAGCATTCCAAATATTAGTCATTACATTAAACCCACAGTTCATTTAGCAAAAGATCTGTCAGGCTTCAGTATCAAAATCTATACAATTTCAAGATGGCGAGTCTAAGACCAGTCAAACTTCAGCCCATCTAAGCCTTCAGTTTTAGTGATGTATGTCTTTAATTTTTGTTTCCTTTGCAGTAATGTTTTTTTTCCTTAAAAAAAAAAAAGCCTTTGCAGAACTAACATAAATGCTAGCATTTGGCTGGAGAAGACATAACACCAATTGCCAAGATTAATTAAAAGCTCCCTTTATTTCTGTCCACAGCAGGAATGGGGTAATTTTATAAGCAGGTCCTTGGATTTCCAGCACTAAATCCTGCAGTGGAATATTTTGGCAAACTCCATTCAAAACTGCCACCGTAGCACAGCACAGCACAGCACAGCACAGCACAGCACAGCACACACACACACACACACACACACACACACACACACACACACACACACACACACACACACACACACACACACACACACACACACACACACACACACACACACACACACACACCGAGAACCCTGCTAGGAAGCTCACTATTGTTGCATTGTTGCAGCATCTTGAGGGACAGCTAATCTGTTACATTGCAGATTAGGCAGTTTGGCTAAAATGACAGGAGGCTTCCCAGAGGTCTTCCTTTCCTGGCCTACCAAGAGCCATCTGTCAGCAAATCCTTTATGGCAATGAATCCCAGAGTGGCCTCCTTCTGCAAAACCAAGGAAAAAGGAAAAAAAAAAAGGGGGAAGCAACCTAGGCTAAGGATATGAGACATTTACCTGGTGAAGGAGAGGCCGCTCGGAAGTGTAGAGGCGGAAAGGGGATGATTATTATGCAAGGGGCATAAAAGGGAGGAATGAAACCTCCGTTAATGGGCACCATCTCTCACGAGCTCTCTGGACGCTTTCCAGCTAGACGCTGCTGGGTAAAGGATGGGGAAATTACTCGGCCAGTTATTACCTGCCAAACACTTTCAGGCAAGAGCAATGATGAGATTAGTGAGGTGCATAGTCACATCTTTTGAGATTTTTTTAAAAAATCAGATAATCAAACCTGCACATCCTTTTTAGGATCGAACATAAATTTTCAGGGCTACTTCGTGCTGCTCTGAAAACAAAGGCAATAGTCCCGAGTAAGCTGAGCTAAAAACGGTTTAACAGAACTGCCAGGCAGCTCAATGGTTTAGGTCTCTAGATGTGGAGCCAAAGGTTGAGAGTTTGATTCTTCACAGTGCCTCCTTCAGAAGGGCTGAACTCAGTGATTCATACGGTGCCTTCCCACTCTGCAATACTAAGGTCATTTAGGGTCAACCTTCCCAATGCCGCGACCCTTTCCTCATGTTGTGGTGACCCCTTGCCCTGCTTGAAAGAGGCCACAAGCCCCCTTTGGTAGGCCACTTCCGCAGGGGCCATAGAGAACTTCCCTCTACACAGGCACCCTCAGCCAATCACAGCCTCCGGTGCCACTGACTGACATGCCCTCCAAACTATCAAGCTGGAACTCACTCTTTCCTCCCCTTCCTCCTCCAGACTAAAGCCGTTTGTACCTTTTTCTTCATTGGTTCATGGCGACCCCTGTGAAATGGTCGTTCAACCCCCAAATGGGTCCTGACCCCCAGGTTGGGAACCACTGATTTAGGGGGTTACATTGTCAGTAACTGGATCAAGTCCAGCACAATGTTATTTCCTCACCAAATATTTTAATCACTGTTTGCTAGATGCATTTATTAAAAATTAAAAATATCCAGCCTCTCTGTATCCTCAAATATTTATTATAATACAAACGAACTTAAGGCTGTTTTTATATCCCATAATTTTCATCATCCTGCAGCAGGGTTTATACATTTTCTTCCAGCCTCTTCTCTATTTTATATTACTTTTTAATGTATTCTGGCAAATTGATTAAATTTGGAACTGAAAAACAAAACACACAGAATATTTTTGTATTGTTTTGTTACTTGCTATGTGGTAACCTGAGTATTAAGTAACCTTGGTATATGAATAATGTTTAATACAGAGGAATTGATTGATTGATTGATTGATTGATTGATTGATTGATTGATTGATTGATTGATTGATTGATTGACTGGGCACTTTTTTCTTAGAGAACAGACATTTTTGCAGCAACAAAAGTATTAACCAGAGGCATAACAACTAAGGACAGAAACTGAATTGTGACAAGGACACAACAAACACAGCATTTCTCATTTTCATAAAAGGGGTGTCCTGACATAGAGACACCCCATTAAGAATACTCTCAGTGGCTGCAGGATTCTTCATCCCTGCATTATAGCAAAATTATCAGCAACATTGTCAAATAGGATACACAACAAAAGTTGCCCTAAAAATATTGGCCAAAAAATCTGCCTATCATTTCCACCCAAGTTGTGTCAAGTAGGTTGTCAGACAGTTTCCAAACATGCCCCAGTAAGTATGCAGGAACACCTGTTCACACAAGATCACAAATCATTTTTCTGCTGACAAAATGGACGGTTGGGTGAATAAGAGGAATGTCAGGGTTTAACCCCTTGTAATTTCCACAAATACACATTTCTTGTGCAAAACCCACTTCCACTATCTTTTATAGAGAGTGTCACAGTGTGAATAAAATGCACAAAACCCCCTATAAATCTCATCCAGGGAGGAAAAAAATAGAAATTGCAAGATTCTCCCCGATTAAAACAAAATAAGTAAAGACGTGTACCCTTCAGTGAAGCCTGGTCACACATGAATAAAAGGTACGAGGGATAACCTTTCCTGGAGCATTGCTACGACAGAATGCAGGTAAAGGTTTCAGATCTCAATGTGTTTCTCTGTTTCAGAATTAATGTGCAAAAGAAAAGTGTTTGAGATCAACTCTCATGCCACTAAATGTACAGGCTTTTGTTTTTTGTTTTAATCAGAAGTGAGTTTAAATAAGGACATTAGAGCCACCTTCGTTCTGGTCCCAGGAGGGCTGTTATCATGAGCCTGTATCAAGCAGTTTGTGGGGAAACAGCTTTACAAGAAAGCTCAAGCGTGAGATGATGGATTCTCATCACACTATCTCATATGGAGATGCTTATGTTAATGCAACTGCTAATAATTCTGCATTTAAATGTGGTACAGTGAATTTAAACAGGCACCATCGAGGGTGGGGGTACTGGGAGGACAGGACAGTTAGAAAAGTTGGCATATGTAACCACTAGGGATTTGTGTAATTAACAAAATTGGCTAGAAATGAGAATCTGCTGTCTGTTGATAGGCACTATTCACAGAAGCTGCTTCTCCTCGATTTGCCATTAGTACTTTCTCAAGGCCATCCCAAGCAGAGGATGACTCTCTGCACCACCATTTGTTGAGTCAGAAGGGAAGAACTTACCAGAACCTCAGTCGCTCCATTAGAGATGGGCACAAACAACTTCCTGCCAGGTCTTCCTAATCATCAATGCACGCTCCCTTCCCTTCCCCACCCTTTAGCTGGTTCCCTTACCCACAAGCCAGGGCATGCTGCTTGATCCTTCCATGTGGAGCCATCTTCTAATCCTAGCAAAAGCATGGATTTACTTTCCCCACCTTCTCCATCACCTGGTCACTGAGATGAGGAGGGAGGGCAGGTTGGTGTTAGACTCAAAGCTTCCAGATAAGATAAGATAAATCTTTATTGATCCCACATTGGGGAAATGTACTTGTGACACAGCTCCCAATATAAAGAACAAGCAAGAAGGGCAAGTAGAGATGGGCACGAATAAAAAAAATGATGTTTCAGTTTTTTGTTTTTCGTTGAGAGGTCCATTTCAGTTCATTTCCGTTTTTCGCAATTTTTTTGGAAAAATTTCATTTCCGTTTTTTGTTTTTTCATTTCTACCCGCTTTTTGTGTGATTTTTAAAGCATTTCCGTGCATGGGCATCCCCCAACACCCCAGACCAGAGGGAAAACACTAAAAAAAAAATGGATGCTGGCAGAGACACAGTATAGACTAGGTATGCAGGGAGGCTGCAAAGGCAGTGGCGGGCATTGCCCAGGGTGCAAGGCAGCCGCAGAGTGACCGCACTGCGGGCAGGGGAGGGTACTCACTGAGAGGTACGCATGCACACACACAGGGAGGCTGCAGGACTGAAGCTAGAATTGCAGAGACAGCAATCCCACCCTAACTCCCACCGGAGAGTGCAAAGAGGACAGGGGCTGCCAGAGCTTTTTATGCCCTCTGTAGCTGCCAGACCTGCCCAGTCTGCAACCTGGGCATGCTATTGGTTGAACATGATCCCATCACATGGCTTGCCTCCATTTTGTGGCTGGCGACATCCATTTTGTCATCCTTAAAGGGAAAAGAAAAATACATTGTGATGGGAGAAGACAAAAACAAACGTTTTAAGGACCCCAACCCCCTGGTAGGTAATAATTTTAAATAATTATTGCATTATCGCTGCATTTTTACAGATGTCCAGGGCATTTTAATACCCAAGAAATCAATATTAGGCATCTGGGAGCCATTTTGGGTCGATGTCCCCTAACTCTCCTTAAAGGAAAAAAATACAGTGATCTGAGAAAAGACATAAATTCACGTTTTAAGCCCCCCCCCCCGGTAGTCATTATCAGACAGTATAAATAATTATTGCTGCATTTTTATGGATGTCCAGGGCGTTTTTTAACATTTAAAACAGCTCATTTCATTGCGCGTCGCCATTAACGAAAATGAAACGTAACGAACCAAATTTTCGTGGTTCTCTTCATTTTGTTCCATTTTCATCACAATTTTCATTAGTCATTTCGTTATGTAACGGAATGAATAACAAATAACGGAAATGAAAAAAGTTCGTTTCGTGCCCATCTCTAAGGGTAAGTGCACAAAAAACGTAAAGTGAGAAGGAAAAAAGATAAACAGAGATTAAATAAAAATAAAAAATATCCAATATACAAACAGACACTATAAAATTTGGCTATATAAAAAAATTAAATGTGAAAAAAGAAAAGAAAACTACAGTGTGCCCCCATATGAATTGCAGGTTAGACTGTAGAGCAGTGGTTCTCAACCTTCCTAATGCCACAACCCTTTAATGCAGTTCCTCATGTTGTGGTGACCCCCCTTGCCCTGCTTGGAAGAGGCCACAAGCCCCCTTTGGCAGACAGGCCACTGCCGCAGGGGCCATAGAGAACTTCCCTCTGTATTGGCACCCTCAGCCAATTGCAGCCTCCGGTGCCCTTGACTGACATCCCCTCCAGCCTATCAAGCTGTAACTCACTCTTTCCCCCCTTCCTCCCCCCCTCCTCCAGACCCAATCCATTTGTGCTTTTTCCTCACTGGCTTATGGTGATCCCTGTGAAATGGCCGTTCAACTCCCCAAAGCAATCCCGACCCCCAGGTTGGGAACTCCTTCCCACACTAGGGTTGTCCGGGTCTGTCACTGAAGGAGCTACACAAAGCCTCCTCTGTCTGGTGCAGTGGGTGAAGTATTGTTCATAATGGATGTCAGCTTGGCCAACATCCTCCTCACCCATCTCCTCCTCTACAGGACCCAGAGGGCAGCCCAAGACAGAGTTAGCCCTCTTGACCAGCTTGTTCAGTCTGTTCCTGTACTGCTTGGTACTACCTGAACCCCAGCAGCCTACAGCATAGTAGAGAGAGCTGAGGCTAGCACAGAGTCATTAAAATGAGTCTTAGATGAGTCTTTTCTCCCAGGTCAGTGACATTTAGCCATCTATCAGTTAGGCAGGATTCCCAGAGTGGCAAATTTGTAGTACAAGAAATCCAAAATCCCATCCTCAGATATTCTGCTGTGTGGTGTGTTCCCCCACACACACAGCTTCCACAGTTTTGTGTTATGCATGTGGAGCTATATGAGATTTCAAGCCATTGTTGTGAGTTCCCCTTTCTTCTGCTATTCCATTTCTGACCGTCTCTGTTTGCAAGAGGGGAGTTATCTATCTATCTATCTATCTATCTATCTATCTATCTATCTGTCTATCTATCTATCTATCTATCTATCTATCTAATACACATTTTATTTTTTACAAGATTTAAACATAAATAATATACTATATAGTATACAAAACAATAATAAACATAATGAAACCCATAATTAAGTAAACAAAGCAATAACACATTGAAATCAAAGGATGACATAAAAGTAGAACAAAAGGGAAGGCTGTCAAGGCTTTAAGAACACAAATGCTCGAAAGTATTGAAAGCTCTTTTGTTGTATGCATAGCCAGAGCCCTTCTCTAGACAGCGAGTGATCCTTTCCCTGAGCTCTCCTCCTTCCCCTCGCTTTTGATTGTTCATTTTTCATCTGTGTGTGGACATCTGGTGCTTGGCTTTCCTTTTGCATTTCAGTCTTTCCATCTGAACTCTCAGGTAACAGTGAAGCAAATAAGATTGGAGTGTGTAGCTTTACTGCAATGCATTCTCTAATTAGAGAAGCACTATAAGGGACGGGAGGGGAAACATCACACCCAACACCCTATTGCCAATTTACACAACTGTAAGGGAAATTGTGTAAGTCAGGGCAGCAAATTGCCATTCATTAACAATGTGCTAATGGTGTTCCTGCACATGTGCATTGAATTATCCAGTAGGACACACACCCAGTAATCATCACATCATTAATGACTGGCAATTTGTACTACAATTTAAGCAAATTCCCTTCTGCAGTCATACAAAGACAAAAGGATTCTGGCCTGTGATTGACGGAGAGGTGATCTAATATGATCTCAATGCACCCAAGTCAGAGTGCTAGGACACAAGGAGGTGTGGAGATGACTGCCTTTTGATGCTGCCTTGTGGCACAGTGGCTAAATGTCTGTATTGCAGATAAAACTGTGCTCATGACCTGGGGTTCAATCCCAGGTAGACGGCTCATTGTTGACTCAGCCTTCCATCCTTCCAAGGTCGGTAAAATGAGTACCCAGCTTGCTCGGGGGGGGGGCAATGTGTAACCTGCATAATTAAACTGTAAAGCACCCAGAGACTACTTGAAGTGGTATGGGACAGTATATAAGCAGAACACTTTGCTTTTTTGCTTTTTGCCTTCCTCTGGAGAGTAATTCAAGAGGAAGCATCTTTTTCAACAGCTTCAAGGCCCTTGATCTGGACAGAATCCAGGGAGGCAGACTTGAGAATGGTTCCCTTTAACTTTTTATAATTCTATTTTTTAAAAAAAAACCATATTGATTCACATGTCAGGCTTTTTGGTAGGGCACTGAAGAATGTAATAGATAAAAAGAAAATAAAATTCAAAGACAGCCATTAAATGTGTGTGGGGGAGCTATTTCTAGCATTCAGCAGAATACTGTGGTTCATTTCTTGCTTAAATGAAACATTCCTTCAATATAACAAAACTCTTCTTAACTCAGTGGTCGCCCTATATGCTTTTTGGAGCCCTTGGGGGAGATAGACTAGCTGTGGAACATGATATATGGCTTTAGTTTTAGAAACAGAATATGCATTTGATTTCTGTTCTTTCCTGAGAGGTTTTCCAAAGTGAAACCATGAATCATTTCCTGAGGTAGTGAGATTTATGAGCTGGAGGCCATAACCTGGGCATTAGCTCTCTTTCTCCCCCCCCCCTTTATCATCTGTAGGCAGGGGCTGAGAATAGTTAAGTTTCTGAATTAACTTCTAATTTCTGAGTTAGGCACCACTAAAATGGAAAATTAAAATAAATCCAAGTAAGTGGTCTTTGGCAATTCCCAGAAGGGGCGGAGACAATAAGATGAGAGTTGATTCAATTGAGGCTTAATTCTCCCACCAGTATAGTCGGTCAGTGGGCTCAGCAGGTTTCTACTTTGCCTTGAAAGTACATTTGGAAATTGACTATGCTCAGCCACATATGATAGTACTAGAGCTTTTCAGTCAAGGGCTCTCGGGGATGGACTCTTATTTCCAATTAAGCTCTGAAAGCCCCACATTTTAGGAGTGCTTTCGGTGAAGAAAGCCTTCCAGAGGTCATAGTGAAACTGGATTCTTCTTCACAGTTCCCTCTGTGGCATCCAGGGAGTGGCAAGTAGACCTGTAATTTAATCCTTTTAGAACCGCAGAGCTGGAGGACACTCTATGGATAACTGAGTCCAGACCCTGACAGGGAGGCTTGGTGGGGGATTGAACTCCCAAAGTCTGGCCCTACCGACCATAGACCTAAGCCACTGAGCTATTCCAGCATTTGATGGGTAGAAGTCCTCTATGTGTGCTCATTATGCCTTCATTGCATCTCTCATATGAATAGACTTCACACAGATGTTTCTTACAAACTCAAGACCATGCAAGGTGTTGATAAAAGGGAAATTTTTCAGGAGACAGATATCTATGTGCTCCCATCCCAGTGGGACCACTGTGAGATACAGGAAGCTGGACTAGATGGCCCTTTGGCCTCATCCAGCATGGCTCTTCTTATGTTAAATGGGGTTCTAGGGTGTAATTTAGAGAGCTATAGAAATGGGAATCATTTGCTTTTAGACTATCAACTCATAGACATGGTTAGTTGTCTCAGAGGCAGCTATATTTTTGTTGTTGTGAAACAAAACATGGCACCCAGAACACAAGTTTTCAAACATGTATTTTCCTCTCAGGCCTGTAGGTCTGAACTTTTCACTTGCTGAAGGTAAAGATGGTACTCCTGAGACTATAGCTGGCCCAAAATGGCCTGGTTTCACCTCCTCTTAAGAGCATGAGATATTGCTGTTAAGCAAAATGTATCACCAGAAAGTAGGAGGGGGGGATCCATTCAGCTCTCTAACAAACATTTATCTGATGGGTAATCTCCCTGGTAGATGGAGGGAATGCTGTAGACACAACATATCAACTTGACGAAGTCTCCCATGATATTCTGATTAGCACTCTAACTAGATGTGAGCTGTATAGAAAAACTATCAGGTGAGTATAGTGGAAAGTCCAGGATGGAGAAGCAATGTGGAAAAGATGTGTAAATGTGTCATTTGGGGTTTGCACCTGCAGAAGAAACCCCCATGACCATCCTTCAACCATTATTTTAAGAAAGGACACTCCCTTATATCTATGATTTCTTTTCCACACTTTCTGGTGATATAACCAAAACCGCCTTTTGAACCAACTAATTCAAATTTAACTTGGAGCTGATGTGGATCCAGAGCTGTCAAGATTCCCATCTCTCTCTCTCTCTCTCTCTCTCTTTTTTTTAACCAAGTCCTAACTGATATGTATATATATGAAATATGAAAGTGAAGAATTGTAATGTGCCTTGCCAGTCCTGCATCCCCCTATTTTCCCTTTACCCTTTACACCTACCCTCCCTTTCTAACCTTACTCCAACCATATTTCTTTCCTAATTTGCTACTTATAATGTCCCTTACCCAGAAAAATTAATGAATTAAAAACAAACGATTCCCATCTCTGATCAACTCTGCTATCTAAGGTTTCATGCTTTTAATGGTCAGCAGGGACTCCTAAATGAAGTTGCTTCGTGCTGTAATCCAGTGGTGATGCATTGTTGTGACATATTGCCATTCCCAAAGATTTCCACATTTGTTTTAAAGCTTTTAAAACATCCCTGTTGATAGTTACTGGAATACATGGAATACACTGTGGTTCAAGACTGGGGCCAATGTGTGAAATAGAATGCAGCTTTCAGCAAGGATAAACTCTAAAATAAAAATTTTCTTAATGCTATTACTGATGCTTAATGCTGAGGGTAACTCTATAATAAGTATCTAATGCTATTACATCAGTCCTATCTTAATATTTGGTTTAGATGCCAACAAATTTCACTCCTAGCAAGCATTTATTACTATTAGATTTGTCATATGCTTGAAATGAACTGTGAAGACCACTCGTACCTCTGATATGAGGGGGAATGGGAATATCTAAGAATATATGACATCTTTTCCCTTCAGCCTAAAAGGAAACATTTATTTTAATTTGAAAGCCATTTACCAACCACTGGATTATGAAATGAATTCACTAATAGAGCACTAATAATTGAGTTGAATTAAGTGGCAATGGTTCTCACACACGCTTTACACCAGATGAACATCATTTAATCCAATTAATTGGAGATGCTTCTGATTTGCACCACTGTGGGCACAAAATGTCAACCTAGAATACAGTAGTGGTCTTTGATTCTTCAATGTAGAAAACTGTTCACTGGCAGGGTTTGAGCAGGAGGCGGGAATTGGTGGTCTGGCCTTGGCCTGGCTCCGTTCCTTCCTTAGCGGCCGGACTCAGCGGGTTCAGCTGGGTGATGTCTTGTCGGCTCCTTGGACTCTCCCTTGTAGGGTGCCCCAGGGGTCAGCAATCTCACCCATGCTGTTCAATGTTTACATGAGGCCGCTGGGGGAGGTCATCAGGAGATTTGGAGTTCGCTGTCATCAGTACGCTGATGACACGCAGCTTTATCTCTCCTTTTCATCATCTGCAGTGGAGGCGATCCACTCCCTCGATCAGTGCCTGGAGGCCGTTCTGGAATGGACCAGAGATAACCAGCTGAAGCTTAATCCGGAGAAGACGGAGGTTCTGTTCTTCGGGGCGCCCTCGTCTGGGTACAATGGCCCCCTCCCTAGTCTGGGGGGTGTTTACCTCCAGCCTACTGACAGGGCCAGGAATCTGGGCGTGGTCCTGGACTCAGCCCTCTCCCTGGAAGCCCAGGTGATGGCTGTCTCCAGGGCCGCTTTTTTCCATCTCCGCAGGATCGCCCAGATCCGTCAGTACCTTGATGAGCCCTCCCTGAGGACAGTTGTGCAGGCCCTGGTGATCTCGAGGATTGACTATTGCAATGCCCTCTACGTGGGGTTGCCCTTGACCCTGGTTCGGAGGTTACAGCGGGTGCAAAATGCGGTGGCTAGGCTGGTGGTGGGTGCCCGTAGATACGAGCACATTACCCCAGTCCTGGCCCGCCTGCATTGGCTTCCCGGATCAGGTTCAAGGTCCTGGTTTTGATTTTCAAAGCCATCCACGGCTTGGGACCAGAGTACCTGGCGGAGTGCATCTCCCAAAAGGCATCGGGATCCAGACCCACGAGATCGTCTCAGGCGCACTCACTGCTGGTTGCCACACCCAGAGAGGCGCGGAAAACTCACACTCGAGACCGCGCCTTCTCTGTGGTGGGCCCTTCACTTTGGAACCACCTCCCCAGTGAGCTGCGCCTGCTCCCGTCCCTGCCCGCATTCAAGAAGGCCTTGAAGACTCTCTTCTTTAGAGAGGCCTTCGGCGACCTTGTGAATTAGTTTCTTCTTCATTTTTTTCCCCTCCTCGGGCTCGTCGCCATTTTGTTCTCTGCTGCCTTACTGCTTCCAGCTTTAAACGCTGTTTTTATGTGTTTTTTATTGATGTTAGCCACCCAGAGTTCCCGCTGGGAAGATGGGCAGGATACAAGCTCACAAATAAATAAATAAATAAATAAATAAATAAATAAATAAATAAATAAATAAATAAATAAATAGGAAGTTTGAATACAGAATAATCAGACTGCTCGTACTTGCCCAGGCAGATTGGCTGCTGTTGATATGTATTGTCCAGTCACCTCTGATTTATGGTGACTCCATAAATGAGCAACCTCCAAACTGCCCTGTTTAGCTCTTGTAAACTCAGCAGACTAAGGCTCCGAAAGCTGTCGGCTGCAAAGTCGGCAGCTCGGCGGTTCAAATCCTGGGTGCCACGCAGTGGAGCGAGTTCCCGCTGATAACCCCAGCTCCTGCCAACCTAGCAGTTTGAAAGCATGCAAATGCAAGTAGGTAAATTGGTACCACCCTAAAAAGCGGGAAGGTAAAACAGTGTTTCCTTGCAGCCATGCTGGTTACGTGGCCATGGACTCACACAACACTGGCTCTTCAGCTTGAATAAGGAGCTGAGCACCGCCCCTAGAGTCGGACATGATGAGCATGCATGTGCGGCAGGGGGAACCTTTACTTTTTTAAAACTCAAACCTGTGGGTTTCTTTATGGAGTCAATCCATCTCATATTTGGTCTTCCTATTTTCCTGCTGCCTTCCACCTTTCTGAGCATTATAGAGTATTGTTTTTTTTTAAAACCTAGAATCCTACCTTCTCATGTTGTGTCCAAAGGAGAAAAGTTTTAGCACCTGTGCAATATTTCTCTGCATGCGTTGATCTATTTGTAGGCTCACGGCATAGACATACTGTGTTACCATCACTGCATTTAACTCTCTCTCTCTCTCTCTCTCTCTCTCTCTCTCTCTCTCTCTCTCTCTCTCTCTCTCTCTCTCTTGGTACAAACACTGGCAAAATGATGTTAGAAATCTAACATTAGAAATGAACCTGGGGGGACACTAACTTAAGCCTTGGTCATTATAAGTACTACAGTAATACATTGGTTTAAGAGTATAATTTGTACTGGATGTTAAATGTCTCTACTGTGGTTTCCAAATTCTTAGAGTTGTTTAAAATGTGATGGATTTTTGTGCTTGATAAAAGTTGTTGCTCTTATAAAGCTATTGGAGGAATAAGGTGATTTTATGATGTTTAGGATAGGAGCAATTTTGCCAAGCAAGGACAATAGTTTTCTTTGCCCACTTGATATGTTTTGTCCATTTATCCTCTTTTAAAAACTAGCATGATTATTTTGTTTTCTCATGTCCGAAGTACAACAGTGTTGATTTTGTCCTTTTTGCTTCTAGAGGAAGTTCAACCTTGATCTGATGTAGACCCCATTGATTTGTCTTTCTGGTTCTCTACAATACGCATAAAATTCTCCTTCAACACCACATTTAAAATCCCTGGCCCTTTTTTAAAAAAAATTGCCCCTTTTCAAGTCTCAAGTCTTTTGATTTGTTAACCTCGTCTCCACTGGAAATGGAGGGTAGGTAATCTTTAATAATTCCAATGTCTTCATGGTCAATAATATTAAAGTCATATTGTTTCTATGTATGAAGTACAATAATTGTCTGTTGTCAAATCAATTCTGACTTACAGTGACCCATTTTAGGCTTTTCTGGTTTGAGAGTATTCAAAAGTGGTTTCTCATTCCCTTCTTTGGGGGGGGGGCACAGTATAATTGTGCAGCTTGTCCAGGGACATATAGGCTGGCTGTCCTACTGGGAGTCATAGTGTTGGATCTCACCCCCCCCGTCTTCAGCTGCACAGCCTGTTACCCAACTCACTCCGCTATCCAGCCAGATATTTTTCTACAGTTCTGTTTTTTTTTTTGGGGGTGCTTTGTTTTGCTTTATTTATGGTCATTTTAATGTTCTTAGTTTCACTTTCATCAATACTTGTTTCAAGTCATTGCCATATACTGCCAGTAATACTGTATCCTCAGGCTCTGCTAAAGTACAAATACTTCCTACTCCAAAATTCATCTCAGTCTAATCCAACCTTCTTTATGATATTATCTAACACCTTTGCCAGTTAGAATATGTTTCTCCATATTCTGTCCCAAATGTAGCCTCTTGTCCAGAGGACAGGTTACTTATTAAGATTAAGACAATAAACTATTTTGGTACATCTCTTTCTTTTAGAACAGTGGTTCTCAACCTGTGGGTCTCCATCTGTTCCTGAACTGAAACTCCCAGAAGTCTTCATCACTAGCTGAGTTGGCCAGGATTTCTGGGAGTTGCAGTCCAGGAACATCTGGAGACCCACAGGTTGCAAACCACTGTTTTAGAATGACATTCTATAGCTTTTTTTGAGCCACAAATTCTTTGCTGTAATTCATAAAGCACAAGTTGTTTTTCCCCCTTTTGGAAACTCCATTAACCAATGAATATTTGCTATATAATCTGTAGTGCCTCTTCATTTTTGAACATTTGGCATTTTTGAAATTAACTTTATAATCATAAACATAAAACATAGTATACAAACTTAAAGTATTAGTGCTCCCCTCCCCCCAGGGTTCTTATATCTTACATACATTTTCTATAATCATGCTGTTTCTCTCTCTCTTTTATCTACCCTTGAAATCCTTCCAGAAATGCATATAGCCATTGCCTGATTTCCCCCCTTCCTTTTATATAAATGCTTCCCATCTTTCAATAAATCTATTAATCTTTCTTTCTCCCAACATTAGGCATTTTCCACTCTGTAAGTTGTAAAAGATTTTGAGGTAAAATCTTTAGCATCTCTCGAACTGTGTTACTCAATATAAAAGTAACTTTTAAAACAAGCTACAGGCCTCTTTGGAGAAGGGAATAAATGATTGACACATGCTCTGTGCAGTGAGTAGACAAATTAATGTTCTTAAATTGATGCATTAATAATGCTAATTTAACAAGTTAGACTTTTGAAGTTATTATTAATAATTTTCCATTTCTAATTTTTAAGTTTCACTAATTAACTAATTACTTTGTAACCCAATGGCCTAAACTTGGCTCACAAGGTCCTCACTCACATGCCAGTGCTCTTTTTTTATTCATTGAAGCCTTGAAAGTTTCCACCTCAGCTCAGTTTGCTGGGGAAAACAGATTCAGCGACTCGGTAGAGATTCAGAAAAAAAAATCTAATGTGAAATTAAATTTTACTAGTCTTAATCTCATATTTTATATGTCAGGGTTGTTGGCTAGCCCTGTGTAGTAATTAAAATATGTGTACGATTTCCTTCAGCAGAATGTGACAGAAACGCTTCCCTCAGCCAAACTTGAACACCAATGGGTGATATAAAGATCCCACTTATCCTGTTCCCCCTCCAAAGGTCTGTTTTCAGAAGGTCAGAAGGCAGCCAAGCCCTGCCTGTAGAAATTTGAAACATCTATTCCAGTGTCCTTTACGAGCACAGACCAACTGTTGGTGTTCCATAATACTGCACAAATCAGCAAAAATGTGGAATAAAGCAGCTGTGTCTTTGGTTTTCTTTGGTCCGCGAAAATTGTTACTGGCTCTAATGCCAGAAAAATACAAGAGCAGACAACTTGTAGGCTTCTGACATTTCACCGCTTATCTCCCAGCATTAGCTGTGGTCAACGTTCCCTCTAAGGCAAATGTGCACCCCGCCTACATGCCTTCCACCACCACCCATACACGCATCATGACAGAACTCATGGGGGGGTGGGGGTTGAAGAACTCACAATGGGGAAGGGGAACTGCACACAACATGAAAATCAGAGGTGTAGCTAGCTATTCTTGTTTTTGACAGACTCTTGGTGATCAGTTCAGTGAGGTCAGTTCATGTTTCATCATTGGTAGCTAACAGAATATAGACTTCATGCAGAAAGCAATCTCTGTTTTTAATTTTAATAACATATTTTATTTATTACATTTATCCCCCGCTTTCCCACTAAAACATAGCACTCAAAGTGGCTTAGAAAATGGCGGTTGTGGGTTTTTCAGTGTTGTTTGGCTGTGTTCTGGAGGTTTTTCGTCTTCGTAATGTTTTGCCAGTCTCTGTGGCTGGCATCTGCAGAGAGCAGGAGCACAGGGAGATGGAATTCTCTCTGTGCGCTACAGTTGGCCAAGTGGCAATCAGGGCAGATGTTTCAGTAAGATGACACTCTGGAAAGAGTGATAGCCCTCCAGCTGCGGGCATGACAGTGTCTGGGAAAGATAGGTATTTTTTGGATTATAACTGCCAAATCCTCAGATCCTGCTTGATTCTGGGAGCTGTAGTCCAGGAAAATAGCCATCCTGGTTTCTTGAGAAAGGGTGAAGAAACAGGGACAACAGATGGAAAGAACAGCGAGTTAGCTGAAAATGAAGAGCCTGTGAATGCAAAAATCTCTCTCTCTCTCTCTCTCTCTCTCTCTCTCTCTCTGCTCTGGAGCATCATTGCTTACACTGATGTTGGTTCTTCTATATTTGTAAGTAGGGCAACTATAGTTCAGGGGCCTGTTGATCTCTCACTCATAGGAAACAAAAACAGATGTATCTGAGGTCTGTTGTTGTTCAGTCGTTCAGTCGTGTCCGACTCTTCGTGACCCCATAGACCAGAGCTCGCCAGGCCTTCCTATCCTCCACTGCCTCCCGGAGTTTTGTCAAATTCATTTTGGTTGCATCGATGACACCGTCCAACCATCTCATTCTCTGTCGTCCTCTTTTCCTTTTGCCTTCGATTTTTCCCAGCATCAGGGCCTTTTCCAGGGAGTCCTCTCTTCTCATGAGGTGGCCAAAGTACTGGAGCCTCAGCTTCAAAATCTGTCCTTCCAGTGAACATTCGGGGTTGATTTCTTTCAGAATGGATAGGTTTGATCTCCTTGCAGTCCAGGGGACTCTCAAGACTCTCCTCCAGCACCACAGCTCAAAAGCATCAATTCTGTGGCGATCAGCCTTCTTTATAGTCCAGCTCTCACTTCCATACATCACTACTGGAAAAACCATAGCTTTAACCACCCTGACCTTAGTTGGCAAAGTGATGTCTCTGCTCTTTAGGATGCTATCTAGGTTTGCCATTGCTTTCCTCCCAAGAAGCAGGCGTCTTTTTATTTCGTTGCTGCAGTCGCCATCTGCAGTGATCAAGGAGCCCAAGAAAATAAACTCTGTCATTGCCTCCATTTCTTCCCCTTCTATTTGCCAGGAGGTGATGGGACCAGTGGCCATGATCTTAGTTTTTTTGATGTTGAGCTTCAGCCCATTTTTTCACTCTCCTCTTTCACTCTCATTAAGAGGTTCTTTAATTCTTCCTCACTCTCTGCTATTAGAGTAGTATCATCTGCGTATCTGAGGTTGTTGATATTTCTTCCAGCAATCTTAATTCCGGCTTGTGATTCATCCAGACCGGCCTTTCTCATGATGTACTCTGCATATAAGTTAAATAGGCAAGGTGACAGTATACAGCCTTGTCGTACTCCTTTCCCAATTCTAAACCAGTCAGTTGTTCCATATCCAGTTCTGACGGTTGCTGCTTGTCCCACATATAGATTTCTTAGGAGACAGGTAAGGTGGTCAGGCACTCCCATTCCTTTAAGGACTTGCCATAGTTTGTTGTGGTCTACACAGTCGAAGGCTTTGTCATAGTCAATGAAGCAGAAGTAGATGTTTTTCTGGAACTCTCTGGCTTTCTCCATAATCCAGCGCATGTTGGCGATTTGAAGTTCCTCTGCCCCTTTGAAATCCAGCTTGTACTTCTGGAAGTTCTCTTTCCACATACTGCTGAAGCCTGCCTTGTAGAATTTTGAGCATAACCTTGCTAGCATGTGAAATGAGTGCAATTGTGCGATAGTTGGAGCATTCTTTGGCGTTTCCTTTCTTTGGGATTGGGATGTAGACCGATCTTTTCCAGTCCTCTGGCCACTGCTGGGTTTTCCAAATTTGCTGGCATATCTTATGCAGCACCTTTACAGCATACTCTTTTAAGATTTTAAAGAGTTCAATTGGAATGCCGTCACCTCCACTGGCCTTGTTGTTTGCAATGCTTTCTAAGGCCCACTTGACTTCACTTTCCAGGATGTCTGGCTCCAGGTCAGCAATTACGCTATCTTGGTTATCAGGGACATCCAGATCTTTCTGATATAATTCTTCTGTATATTCTTGCCATCTCTTCTTGATCTCTTCTGCTTCAGTTAGGTCCCTACCATTTTTGTCCTTTATCATATCCATCTTTGCACAAAATGCCCCTTTAATATCTCCAATTTTCTTGAACAGATCTCTGGTTTTTCCTTTTCTGTTGTTTTCCTCTATTTCTTTGCACTGTTCATTCAAGAAGGCCGCCCTGTCTCTCCTTGCTATTCTTTGGAAGTCTGCATTCAATTTTCTGTATCTTTCCCTTTCTCCCTTGCATTTTGCGTCCCTTCTCTCCTCCGCTATTTGTAGGGCCTCATTGGACAACCACTTTGCTTTCTTGCATTTTATTTTCTTTGGAATATTTTTCATTGCAGCCTCCTGTACAATGTTACAAGCCTCCATCCATAGTTCTTCAGGTGTTCTGTCCACCAAATCTAGTTCCTTGAATCTATTCTTCACTTCCACTGTGTATTCATATGGGATTTGACTTAGGTTATACCTGACTGGACCACTTTCTTCAGTTTAAGTTTGAATTTTGAAATAAGAAGCTGATGATCTGAGCCAGTCAGCACCAGGTCTTGTTTTTGCTGACTGTATAGAGCTCCTCCATCTTTGGCTGCAGAGAACATAGTCAATCTGATTCCGGTATTGTCCATCTGGTGATGTCCATGTGTAGAGTCGCCTTTTGTGTTGTTGGAAAAGAGTGTTTGCAATGACCAGCTTGTTCTCTTGACAAAACTCAATTAGCCTTTGCCCTGCTTCATTTGGAACTCCAAGGCCAAACTTGCCAGTTATTCCTTTTATCACTTGACTCCCTACTTTAGCATTCCAATCCCCTATGATGAGAAGAACAACTTTCTTTGGTGTCAGTTCTAGAAGTTCTTGTAAGTCTTCATAAAATTGGTCAATCTCAGACTCTTCAGCACTGGTAGTTGGAGCATAAACTTGGATTACTGTGATGTTCAAAGGACTGCCTTGGAAGAGATCATTCTATCATTTTTAGGTTGTATCCCAGCACTGCTTTTCTCACTCTATTGTTGACTATGAAGGCTACTCCATTTCTTCTATGGGATTCTTGCCCACAGTAGTAGATGTGATAGTCATCTGAACTGAATTCACCCATTCCTGTCCATTTAAGTTCACTGATGCCCAGGATGCCAATGTTTATTCTTTCCATCTCACGTTTGACCACATCCAGCTTACCCTGGTTCATAGATCTCACAATGCAGTATATTTCTTTGTTTGCAACATTGGACTTTCCTTTCTCTTCCAGGCACGTCTGCAGCTGAGCGTCCTTTCGGCTTTGGCCCAGCCACTTCATTAGCTCTGGAGCTACTTGTACTTGTCGTCCGCTCTTCCTCAGTAGCATGTTGGACACCTTCCGACCTGAGGGGCTCATCTTCCAGCGTCATATCTTTTAGCCTTTTGTTTCTGACCATGGGATGTTCTTGGCAGGGATACCGGGGTGGCTTGCCAGTTCCTACCCCAGGAAGTCTTATTACAGGCCTCATTGTCACCAGTGTAATTAGCCTTACAATGATGAAAGCACAGTTCAGCCTGTTTTATTTTATAGCCTCACTGATCAACTGGGACACAAAAGTAGAAATGTGCCCCATTTAGAAGATATTCCAGACTGAACAGCAGCAAAAGGGAGTAGACACCTGCATCCAACTATCTCCATTACACTGACTGATTTCATAAGAACACCAGTGTTTTCCATGTCAGTTTCCACCCCTCATAGTGGATTTTTCTTCTTCTTTTTGCATGCTCTTGTAGCTTTAATGTCACCTTTTAATGTTCTAAGATGCCTCTTCTAATCCCCTATTGTTAACTTGGATATGTCTTCAATGTTCTGGGCTTTGTATTATTCCCTCATTATTGTAAGCCACCTTGGGTCCTCTTCCAAGGAGAAAGGTGGGGTAAACATATTCAAAATAAATAAATAAATAAATAAATAAATAAATAAATAAATAAATAAATTTCCAACATCACTGGCCATGCCCAATGCCAGCCTGCTAAGCGAGAGAGTGTTTTCTGATCTCTTTGCCAGGAGAGAGGCCACAAAATCCAGAATGAAACAATAATAATTCTCCCTTTTACTGCTAGCTGAGAGACCTTATTATGAGCAAATTTCTGCCCAGCAGCAGCAAATGCTTTACGTAGCATATTGAAATGAAAATTAGGGTGCTTAACAAACCAAGAAATGCACTGGCACGCCAGTGACCTATTGCAAAGGATGACAGGGTGTTAACTGCTTGCTCGCTGCGAAATTTGTATACAAGTCTGCTTGCGCTGAACAGTCTGTGCAGAGAGCCCCGAACAGATTGCTTAGTCAGAAGGAGGCTACAGAGACCTCATTTACCTGTGCAGTGATTCTATAGGTTTTTAATTTCTAATGGAAAAGGTGGCATGTTCTGACCTGGCAGAAACCAAGGCCTTGGATTGAGAGGTGTAGGCACATCATCCCTTCACTGAGACCATCCCTCCAATAATAATAAAAGAGCCTGTTTATATATCCCTTTATTCTCATACCAATGTGCATCACATTGGACCCAACATGTTGCTAATAGCTTTTTCTCTGCACTCGGTCCTCTACACATTCTATTCATTATAATAGTCCTCATTGTCTTGGCTTCTGAGCCTGTGGAAGCGCAAAATAAAAAGCACCTTGAAAATGCTTAATAGAATATTTGAGCTGCCTATTGATATGGCATGCATTACTTGGAACTGGGGCACGACACAAAGTGCCATTTACTGTCCCAACAGGGATTTCCATGGTGGCCATATAAGAGAGGAAATATGCGAGCAAGCTGCTTGTAGACAAGTAAGAAAGGTTTAACTAAAACCCCAGCATTGAGGATAACCCAATTATGATCTGTTTACACTGAACATTTGTCAAAGGAAAGGTGATATAGCACTGGATGATGTCAAATGGCAATGGTAGAATCATCAACAGGTTCACTCATATATGATATTCAAGAATAGAGATGGGCATGAATTTAAAAAAATGGTGTTTCGGTTTTTCATTTTTCGTTGAGAGGTCAGTTTCGGTTCGTTAACATTTTTCGTGATTTTGTTGGAAAAATTCCGTTTTCATTTTTTTGTTTTTTCATTTTTCGTTTCTACCCGCTTTTTGCGCGATTTTTAAAGCATTTCCGTGCACGGGCGTCCCCCAATGTCCCAGACCAGAGGAAAACACTAAAAAAATTGATGCTGGCAGAGACACAGTATAGACTTGGTACGCAGGGAAGCTGCAAAGGCAGCGGCGGGCGTTGCCCAGGGTGCAAGGCAGCAGCAGAGTGACCTCACTGCGGGGCAGGGGAGGGTACTCACCGAGAGGTATGCACGCACGCACACAGGGAGGCTGCAGGACTGAAGCTAGAGTCACAGAGACAGCAATCCCACCCTAACTCCCAGTGGAGACTGCAAGGAGGACGGGGGCTGCCAGAGCTTTTTATGCCCTCTGTGGCTGCCAGACCTGCCCAGTCTGCAACCTTGGCATGCTATTGCTTGAACATGATCCCATCACATGGCTTGCCTCCATTTTGTGGCTGGTGACATCCATTTTGTCATCCTTAAAGGGAAAAGAAAAATACATTGTGATGGGAGAAGACAAAAACAAAAGTTTTAAGGACCTCAACCCCTTGGTAGGTAATAATTTCAAATAATTATTGCATTATATCTGCCTTTTTACAGATGTCCAGGGCGTTTTAATACCCAAGAAATCAATATTAGGCATCTGGGAGCCATTTTGGGTCGATGTCCCCTAACTCCCCTTAAAGGAAAAATATACAGCGATCTGAGAAAAGACATAGATGCACGTTTTAAGGACCCCAACCCCCCGGTAGGTATTATCAGACAGTATAAATCATTATCGCTGCGTTTTTATGGATGTCCAGGGCAGTTTTTTAACATTTAAAACAGCTCATTTCTTTGCACATCGCCATTAATGAAAACAAAATATAACAAACCCAATTTTGTGGTTCTGTTCGTTTCATTCCATTTTCATCACAATTTTCGTTAGTCGTTTCGTTACATAACTAACGAATAACGAATAACAGAAATGAAAAAAGTTCATTTAGTGCCCATCTCTATTCAAGTATATGATGAATTCTACTGGCATCACCATATGGGGAGCCTTGTTTTAGGTTATTATAATCCAGAAGTTTTAGGCTACTATAATCTTCCTCACTCATCTACCTGGTGGCCTATAATCCCAGATGGACCACAATATCTTACTGATACATCATCCATTCCTAGGTCCCATCTCTCTGCAAACAGATTGCAATTTTCAGCTTGTTTCACTGGCTTGAGCTGTCCACAAATTTGGGTGCCTGAAGGACCCAGGGGAGCAGGTCGCTATAGCATAATGAATTGGTTTTTGTTCTGTTACAGCATTTTTTAAAAAAAAATTATTGATGAAACAAAATAGCAAAGGAAATGAAATGAAACAAAATAAAATGTTATGTTTCTGTTTTGTGCCCATCTCTAAAACTCAACCAAAAGAAGAATTAATAATAATAATAATAATAATAATAATAATAATAATAATAATAATAATAATAATAATAATAATAATAATAATAATATTATTATTATTACTACTACTACTACTACTACTACTACTACTACTACTACTACTACTACTACTACTACTTTATAGTAAAGCCCTACGGAGCAGGAAAAACCAAGCCAACTGTCTTCCCCCTTACTCTTAGCAGGCAAGTGCTAAGGAAGGGCAATGTCAGAGATTCTGGTACTGTCACAGAGGATCCAATTGTTCTTTTATATACAGAAACAGCTTGGCCACATCTTCACATCTTCTGGGGTTTTATGATCATCATAAAATGTAATGTCTAATTTATTAATGAAGTTTTTGGGGTTTTGTGGAGGGTTGCTTTAAAATTTACCTTCGTCAAGCAAACATTTATTCCCCATTTATTGTCTACTCAGCGACATCATAAACAAGATAACCCACAGTGTTTAACAGCAACAACAACAATGCCAGCTTTAATCTAGTGGGCTTATATCACTCTCTGTCCGCTGTTTTTTCCTTTACTTTTAATATTGCACCACTATTAGGTTGCACTACTATTGGCAGCACAGTCTCCAGGTCACAGCATCTGCAGCTCAAGGAGGAGGAGGAGGTGTCTGTGACTCCTGCCAGAGGAACCTGTATCACCTAATCCTTCCCTGCAAGCAAAGACAGTATATAAAATTATACTAGCTTGCTCTTACTTGTGTGACAGGTGAAAGACTGCTAGAGTTCAGGTAATGCGGGTGGTGGTGGTCAAAGAGCGTGTCTGTCTTTCTTAACCCTACTGGTGGCCCCGTACGTGGCCAGCGGCTAAAACGAAATGGGTGTCAATACCTACTTCATCACCCTTGCTTGTCAGGCACAATTCTGGAATAAAAGCTGGCTTACCCCCTATCTGTTTTATATTGTTTTGTTGACTGCATTTGCATTCTTTTCCCAAGAAGCTTAAGCTTGCCCTGGTGACTGCCATGGCAGAGTAAAGGATCAAATCCAGATCTCTGTCATGAAATCCTGATTCCCTTTATCAAATTCCAGCCTTCTTACCCATGATATTGATATCCCTTTCTAAAATGGCATCGACATCTCTATGTTGCCACTTGGGTGCCCTATTCTAAATGCCATTTTTGCTGTGTTTTTCTTTTATATACAGTAAATGACAGCCCTACCTATATCATTGGAGAGAAGTGAAGAGAGATGCCATCTTGTCTTTCACTTCAGGTGGGTTAGATCTAACTCTTTAAGCGATGTGGTTTAAGAACATAAGATGAATCCTGTTGGGTCAGGCCAAGGGCCCATCTAGTTCAGCTTCCTGTGTCTCACAGTGGCCTCACCAGAGGCCTCTGGGAGCACATGGTACAGCTAGATTGATGTCACTCCTCTGTGTCTGGCATTTTGAGGTAGCCTCCTTTTAAGCCTGGAGGTAATGATATTCCCATCATGGTTTGTAACCTGCGATGGACTTTTCCTCCAAAAATTTGTCCAATCTCCTTTAAAAGGCATCTGGGCCAGTCGCCATCACCACATCCTGCGGCAAGGAGTTCCATAGAAGCCATGATGATTCTCTGCAAACCCCTCCCCAGCTCACCCCTCCATTTTGCAATGAAAAGCGATGGAAAGACAGAAAAAAGCCAGGACAATTCTCTTCAAAACCCTCCTCAGCTCACCCTCTGTTTTGCAATGGAAAGGCAGGAAAAGGCCAAGACAATTCTCTACAAACCCCTCCTCAGTTCACCCCTCCATTTTGCAATGGAAAGCAATGGAAAGACAGAAAAAAGCCAAGACAAGTCTCTGCAAAACCCTCCTCAGCTCACCCCTCCATTTTGCAATGGAAAGCAGTGGAAACGGACAGGAAAAAGCAAGAAAACCTCAGCTCCCTACCTTTCCAAGTTCAAAAGGTTCAAGTCCCTCAGCAAAAAATGTCCAGAATGACTCCAAAACATCATGAAAAAATGTTCTAACTCCTCACACCCCTCCACAATCTATAGAGGTGAAATGCAACCTGGGTATACTTTTTTTGTAAGGCATGGTGAAACATTTGTTATTGGAGGCAGCCCATAGGGAACATTCGCTATCCAAGGCAGTCCTACACCGGGAAATTTCCATTCGCTATCCGAAACATTCATTATCAGAGGCATTCGTTATCTGAGGTATGACTGTATTTAAGTATAACAAGGATGTTTATTTGAGTGAAAAGAAGTAGTAACAGGCAACGTAAGGGAAAGAAAGACACCAGATTTCATATCTGAAATTCCTTACAAATTTCAGTGACCTCAGTATAACTTAGGTAATTAAATGTTACCAACATGAATAGACTCTTAGGCTTCTGAGCAGGTTCAGCCTTCTGTGGAGAGGCAGTCATCTACAAGAGAGAGTGTCCCTAATTCCCCCAGATCAAGACACTTCCTCTTTCAAAAAGACCACTGGGCCATTATTGCAAGCATTTTGCATGTTGTGGTGCCATCTGGGGCTACAGAAGAGGGCTTGCCATTTAGGTTGCAAGCCAGGTCAATTTGACATAAGCTGCTAATGATTGCAAAGTAGACCTCTGAAAGCCCATTAATTATTCCTAGTAAATCAAACTGGGTTCCTGAACAATTTGTTTCCTTTAAAAAAAAAGGATACATTTGTAATGAATTCAATTCATAATGCAGAAACAGTTTGTATCAGGAGATGGTCGTGGTTTAAATTAACCCCCGTTTCATTACCTTACCGGAATTGCTTTGCCGATATGGCAATTACATGAAGACTTCAACTTAGCCTTGTAGAGTTGTTTTTTTATTTTTACTTTTTTTAAACCCGCCCTCCCTCTTTCTCACATTTCATTACCTATAGCGACAGTGCTGCAGATTTCCATTCCCATAAAGCTGCAGGAAAGGGGGTAGCCAATTTTTATGAGCATAATCCTGTCCTTTGCTCTTTTAGCTTTGGAAATAATAAAACAATACAAAGTGGTGGTAAATTTTATCAGCTGCTGGGAAAAAATCTGTCAGCGTCAGAAAATGATAAAGCTCGTGTTCCTTGCTCTGGACCAACGGCGGTATGTCACACACGGTCAGTTCAAGATCAATACCTGTTCCAAGTCATAGATGAATCTGAGCAGATTGTATCGAATATCCAGTGCAATGTAAACAGTAAAACTCACAAAGTTCCCCTATGCCCTGTAAGGAACATGGATAGTCCTTTCGTCGTGTTATTTATAAAGACATTTTTGAACATGAAAGGGGGAGGTCTTTTGAAAAATGTTCCAAAGGACTTCAAAGATGCAACAGTGGTCCACCTTTATGACAAGTAAGGCAATTGTCAGCTGTTTGACAGCCACCCAGCCTGCCAAAAATCCTTCTGAATAACCACACGGGACACTTGGAGACAGGCCTCTAACCAGAAACTCAGTGTGGTTTCTGGAAGGAATGAGGGACTCTTGACATTATTTTTGGTCATTTGGCAGCTACACATAAAGTGCCAAGAGTTGTGTGTTGCCCTCTGCGCAACCTTCATAGGCTGGACTTGAACCGTTGATAACTGAGAAAGTCTACCGAAAATTATAAAGAAATCTGCACCTTCTGAGAAATTTGCACAGATCATTGGACATCTTATGCAAGCTGATTTTGTTACATTGCTAAGTTACAGTCATTACATGGCCAAATCTGATAGCCTATATCAGATCTATTCCATATGTGATTCCCTTTCCATATGTGATTCCCTGATTGCCTAGGATCTTTCTAGGAAAGTGAAAAGACCATGAGGAAAGAGGACTCCTTGGAAAAGTCCCTGATGTTGGGAAAGATTGAAGGCAAAAGGAAAAGAGGACAGCAGAGAATGAGATGGTTGGACGGTGTCATCGATGCAACCAATATGGATTTGACCAAACTCCAGGAGAGTAGAAGATAGGAAGGCCTGGCGAGCAATGGTCCATGGGGTCACGAAGAGTCGGACACGACTGAACGACTGAACAACAACAACAGCAACCATCCCATCCAATATCTTTGCCTAACCCCACCTTTCTGAGTCCTTGTCGGGCCCTACCGTGTTGTATCTCCCCCCCCCCCATGATGTGTTTGAATTTAGCTTAGATATGTGTGATTCCTGGGACTTATCGCAGGTAGGTGGCTGGCTGTCACTTTCAGCTTAGCCACTGAAGGTTCTAAGCAGTTATTTGAGAATTGAAAGCTTCATGCCCAGTGAGGTGCCACATCTCGAAGCAGCCCTGTTTAAGGTGACTCAGTCCAATCAGGACAATTTGGCCATCTAGGCATACTTTCAGTCACCTCATGTTGTGGCACCATTTTAATTCCAGCCAAAATCAACGTTCAAAAGCTCTTACAGAAGTCGACTCTGTTCGAACCTGGCACAACTGACAACTGGATTGTTACCCTAACCACTGATGGCAAACATTTGACACTTCAGATGTTTTGGACCACAACTCCCAGAATTCTGAGCCTGAATTGCCAATGACAAAGGACTGTGGGAGCCAAAATATCTGGGTGCCTAAGTTTCGCCACCTAGTCCCAAATGTCCAGCGTTCTCAGCACCTAGGGTTTGTTGTCCAAGCTTTGGGGAGGGCTTCCATTTGCCTTTTTGGGATGAGACTAATATGTGGTCTCTAGGTCTCTAGGTCTCTAGGTCTCAGCACAGAACAATCAAAACAACTCCAGGTTTCTTCCTTATTTGCTGAATTCCTTCATTCTCACAAATGTTGGATAGCTACCTGACTTTACTACTGATCCCACAGTTGTTCCTGGCACTGCTTATCCTAAAGGCAGATCTCATTTAGTTATTTATTTATTTAGAATATTTTTACCCTCACCTTTCTCCTTAGAAAAGGACCCAAGGTGACTTACAATAATGAGGCACAATATGCAGTCCAGAACATATAAGATATAATTCAAGTCAAGAACAGGGAATTTGAAGAGGCATCTTAGAAGAACATTAAAAAGGTAACTTTGGAGTTACAAAGAGTATGCAAGAAGAAAAGAAAAATCCATTATGAAGAGTGAAAAGAAACATGGAGAACATTAGTGTTCTTATGAAATCAGTCAATGTAATCATGCATGGTCATCCATATAAAAGTCAGATAGTAGGTAATTCCTCATTCAGGGAAAGCTTGCCTGAAGAGGAAGGTCTTTGCCTGCTTCCAGAAAGACAGCAGAGACGGGGCAGTCGTGGCCTCCAGTGGGAGGGAGTTCCAGAGTCTGGGAGCAGCAGCCGAGAAGGCCCTTTCATGTGTTCTTCTGCAATACACCTGTGAAGGTGGTGGGACAGAGAGAAAGGCCTCTCCTGATGACCTTAACACCTGAGTCGGTTCATACTGCAAGATTTGATCTTTGAGGTAGCTAGGACCCAGGCCGTTTTGTGCTTTGCTGGTTAAGGTCAGCACCTTGAATTGTGCCCAATAGCTGATTGGTAGCCAGTGGAGCTGCTTTAGTAGGGGTGTAATGTGATCTTTAAGCTTTGTTTAGGCTTCATGGGGTGAAAAACCAAACAAAGCCATTCATTCTTCTGTGTGTTTTCGCCACAGTGTATGGTTAGCAGACAGAATTCCAGGGAGGAAATTGCCGCTCTCTGACATATTTACAGTAAGCACATCATCACCAAATAAAGAGAGGAGGGGGGAAAGGCAACATTTGCAGAAAGTTAATGAAGTGAGTGTGTTAATCCCCTCTTAGATTAGAAGCTTCTTAGTTCCTTTGGGCTTTGGGGACAAAGAAACAATCGTTATATAGTACACTGAGCCCCAGCAAAATTTCAAACCTTGTCCCTATTATAATAACTAGCAATGCCCCAGCTACAGTAGGCATCTGTTCCAGTGTGCAATTTGCTACCGCACAGGCTGCCCCTCGAGATCCATCTCATAAGCCAGAAGCAGCTGCTCTAACTGCTCTTGCTCCCCCTCTTCAATTCTTCCGAGCTTTGTCAGTAAAATTCCAAACAATAAGTTGGCAATTGGCATTATGACTTGATTTTAGGGAGGCTGGCTTTAAACTGTAACGGCGGGGCAGCAATCGCTCCCAAGTCAAATTTCTACCCTCAGACTGAAGAATTGCTTGACTAATGAAATCATTTTGCCTTATTAAATTCTTCCCCATCCCAACCCACCCTCATCTCTCATTTGCTCTCTTTAAAGACAAGATCTTTCAATTTTTAAGTAAAGTGGGCTGGCAGCAAATGAGGAGAAGTTATTTGTATGCTGATTGGGTTGGGCCTAAGCCAAAGAGGGAATCACTTGGCAGGAAGACAGGCTAAAAACTTTAACTTGTGCCTTCCCGCTGCTGTCTGAACAAACTGAGGCAGGGTGGGTCAACTTTCCCCCCCTCCAGACAGTATGGATTTGCTGCTCTCAACCAGCTCTGGCTGGCATAGGCAGCGACAATAGGAGTTGCGGGCCGTCGACAGGTGAATAGACACCAGTGCCCTATGCCTGAACTATGGCCTTTGGGTTTCAATGTAAAAATATCAAAGCAAATGGAAGAGACAGGGCCCAAAAGGTTACAAGAAGGCAAGGGGCATGATCTGCAGCGTTTAATGTCTGCCACTGCGTCTCACGTGAACATTGCTTCTGTTATTTTATTTGGCGAACAACCGAATCAGAGGAGCTGAGCATGTTACCTGTGGAAATATATACACTCACCTAATGGTTCACTCATACGCCTGAGATTTGGGGGTTTTTTTCCCTTCTTCTCTGAGCTGGCAACTGTACTGTTCCTGTACCGAAATCAAAGAGCTCTTTAAAATTTGGCAAAGGTTAAACCATGCTGTGGATATGCTTGAGGGACACTTTTTAGGCCAGAAGGGAAAAGCCTGAGTATTTACTTTTTATACACTGCAGGAGTAGGTGGGACATCCTGGCTGCCGAATGACCTTGTGGTGTGCCATGAATTCCTGATTACATTTCAAATGGGAATGTCTGTGGCCATTTGCTATGTCCTCTCCAGAGCTAATGATCTGGACAAGCACCACGGCTAAGAAAGAACTCAGGGTATTCCGTACAGAGGAAGAAAACAACATCCTCACAGGCATGCAGGAACAAGTGTGTGGAGAACCACAGCCCCCGCAGAGCTCACCCACTGTTAGACCCTCAGGAGATTATCAGAAGTTTATTAAAGGAGGACACAATGGTAGACAGCCATGAATAGCTTCTGTCCTGGAAGCCCTAGTAGTCTGTCCCTGGGAATCAACAGGAGCTGCCTGAACCATAAAAAGTTATTATAGCTCAGAAACAAATGGTGCTGGGGGACCACTTCCTGCTTAACTTTTGGGAGTTGGGAATACAAAGGGACACTCAGTTTCTCTAATCTTAAAAAAGGTAAAGGTTTCCCCTGCATATGCATGCTAGTCGTGTCCGACTCTAGGGGTGGTGCTCATCTCCGTATTCAAGCCGGAAGAGCCAGTGCTGTGCAAGTCCATGGCCATGTGGCCGGCATGGCTGCAAGGATACACTGTTTTACCTTCCCGCTTTTTACGGCGGTATCTATTTATCTACTTGCATTTACATGCTTTCGAACTGCTAGGTTGGCAGGAGCTGGTGTTATCAGCAGATGCTCGCTCCGCTGCGTGGCACCCGGGATTCGAACCGCCGAGCTGCCGACTTTGCAATCTACAGTTTCAGTGCCTTAGTCCACTGAGCCACTGACAACTAATGAGTCTAGAGGTTTCCAGGGCTGGAAACAGACTTCTTTTGACATTTAAAAACAAACAAATCATTTTATTGGTTTATTTTTGTAGTAGAACTGCAAAAAAAAAAAAAGCCAACTTGCACTTTCCCTACCTCTGCTTTAGAATATCCTATACAACTCAAGGCTTGTTATACTTGTTTGTAGACATGGGCACGACTCGGCGAAATTGTCATTTCCGTTTTCGGTTATCGTTTCCGTTACGTAACGGAAACGGTAACGATAATTAAGCCGTCAGAACTCGAACTTGAACCGAAAAAAGAAAAATTTGGTCGGGTTTTTCGTTTCCATTTTTGGCATCGTGGTGATCGTGCAATGCGAAGCACAGAAAAAGTATTTAAAAGGTTTTTTTTAAAAAAACCCGACTCCCGGCCAAAAAAGCAGGCGAAAATATGCCTGCCTGAGGCTTTGCCACCTACCAGAGTGGTGGTTTCTGGGGGGTCCCCGGCCTTTTCCCCCTCTTCTCCTGTCCTGGGCTGCTTGGACCAGGCTGGGGGGTGGGTCATCCTCGTTGTCTGTCTCGCTGCATGCCATGCGGTGGGGGGATCCAAAATGGCGACCACAATTTTTCTTTTAAAATCGTGGTCAAAAAACACACCAAATCACCACAGAAACATGTGAAATTTATTTATTTTAAATGCCTGAATTTTTATAGTAGCAGCAGTGGGTTTTTATAGCAATAAAACGTCGTATTGATTTTATTTTATTTTATTTTTTATTTTTTTAGACCTGCCCATTTGGGCTGGGCATGGGATGGGACCATGCAAATTTTTTGAACCATTCCACCAATGACTGGGAGTTGAGTCATGGCTACTGGACTTCTTTTTTGAGAGATAGAAACGTTTCGCTGTTCATCCAAACATCTTCATCGGTCACCTCCCAGTTAAACGAACCTGGATGACTGAGAATCTTCACAGACGCATTCCACCAATGGCATCGCCAGGTTTTTGACTGACACTTCTGGATGTCTCAGAGGGCATAAAAAGCCAAGGCACCTTCCAGAAATCGCAGTCAGGTGTATGGATATGGTTGAGGGAGGAGGGCTGGCTGCTGGTGCTGGTGTGATATGATTGAGATTGAGGAGGGAGGCTGGAGGATTTAGGATTTAAGTTAGGCAGGCAGGGAGGGAATTGAATTTAGAAAATAATTTCTTTGATTCCCTGCAGCTTTGTCTGCTGAAGGGAATAGCAGTTTATTCTTTATTTCTTCTCTGGCAGTTTGAGATTATTTTTTTCTGATATTGGATAAAGAGGGAGGTTCGACTGGGAGTGGGAGGTGTGGATTTATTTTAAAAATATATTATATACTACCATTTATTTTCTATTTTCCCAACTTCAATTTGCTTGCACACACACACATTTGGGGTGCAAGCCAAGAACAGAACCTCTATCCTAAGTGATATCCTAACTGCCCACTCACCCGTCCGCCCGCGCCGCCACCCGCCTGCGGCCTGCGCCGCCGCTCACCCACTCACCCGCCCATGGCCACTGCCCGCCCATGGCCCCCCGCCACCGCCACCCACCCGCACCTCCCTCCCACCCACCACCCACCCCGCCCGCCACCTAGGGTGCAAAAACATCTAGCGTCAGCCCTGATTGTGGGACGCCCCTATGCTCTGGGAAGTCAAATTGCGCTAAATCGCGGTGGAAACGACAAACGACAAATGACAAACGGAAATGACAAATTTTTGAAAAATTTCACAACAAACGGAAACGACCCGAAACGGACCTGTTCCAACAAATGAAAACTCGAAACATCATTTTTTCTGGTCGTGCCCTTGCCTATTTGTTTGTATTTGCTTAGCTGGTATCAAAGGCAATGTACTACCATTGATTTCTTAATTACCATTTCTGAACTCAGACTACTCATTTTTAAGTGTGAAACATTTTTATTTTTAGTTGTTCTTCAACTTCTTCTTCTTGTTGTCATCATCCAATGCTTCTTGAAGTCAGAAAGAGCCTATTTCTAATTTCAAATCCTTACAAAACTAATGGATCTGTAAATACACAATGCTTGAAATCCAGTAATAAGTTGCAATTAGAGTACACCCATTGAACCAATGGAACGTACTCACTGAATCCCCACTAATACATATTTTCCTAATGATATGTACTAATATGTATTTTAGTACATATGTACTAATATGTATTTTCCTACTAAAAATACATAAACAAGGTAACCCTGGTCGACCAATTGTATCAAGCATCAACACAATCACAGTTGGAGTATCTGGATACTTGGACAACATTCTCAAACCCTATGCTACAAATGGACACAGTTACTTAAGGGACACCACAGACTTCCTAAGGAACCTTCAGTCTACTCAGAACCTTCCAGATAACACCATCTTAGCTACAATGGATGTAGAGGTTCTTTATGCCAACATACCACACAAAGGTGGACTACAAGCTATTGCAAACACCATCCGAAACAAGGAAAAATTCAACATAGTCACCACCCTCTGTGACTTTGTGCTCACACACAACTATTTCTCTTTTGACAATAAAAACTACATCCAGATCAATGCAATGGGCACTCGCATGGCCCCACAATACGTGAACACATTCATGGCTGACCTGGAACAACACTTTCTTAACCACTGCACCCAGAAACCCCTTCTCTATTTGAGATACACCAATGACATTTTTCTGATCTGGACCCATGGAGAGGAATCCCTAAACAAAATTCCACCAGGACTTCAATAGTTTTCACCCAAACATCAACCTCACCCTTGAACAATCCACACAACAAGCGAACTTTCTGGACATCACCGTAAAACTACAACATGGGCATCTTAGTACCACACTGTACCAAAAACCAACCAACCAGTATGCCTATCTGAATTCTTCAAGCTTCCATCCTGAACATACAAAATCCATCATATATAGCCAAACTCTTAGACACAACTGCATCTGCTCTGACCCACAGGATAGAGACTTCAAACTCAGGGATCTACAAAATGCTTTCCTCAGACTACAGTACCCACCTTGCATGATTAAGGAACAAATCAACAAAGCAAGGTGCATACCCAGAAATAACCTGCTGCAAGACATATCCAAAGGACCAAAGGACAGAACACCACTGGTTGTCACTTACCGTCCACAAGTGAGACCACTCACACACATCTTAAATGATCTCCAGCCCATCCTTGACAAGAACACATCACTCTCCAAAGCTCTTGGTGGGAGACCCATACTTGCTTACAGACAACCTCCCAAACTCAAACAAATACTAATACACACAAGATTACAAACAGCAACTTGGACAATGGAACTAAACCTTGCTACAAACCCCGATGCCAACTCTGCCCACACATCTACTCTGGCAACACAATCACAGGACCCAACAATGTCACATCTAGTATCAATGACAAAATCACCTGCTCCTCAACCAATGTGATCTATGCTATCTTTGGCAACAATGCCCATCTGCACTCTACACTGGACAAACAGGATAATCTCTAAGAAAATGCAGAGATGGACACAAGTTTGGCATAAGAAACCACAAAACACAAAAACCTGTCTCAAAACATTTCAGTTTACCTGGACACTCCTTGAAGGACTTGAAGGTCACCGTTTTGGAACAGAATCATTACAGATCCAGAATACAAAGGGAAACAGCTGAGGTAAGATTCATATGCATGATGGACACACACAAGAATGGGCTAAACATAAGTCAGGGTTTCTTAAGTCATTATCAAATGTAATATACCATATTACCACCTTTTTCATAAAAGTTATCTCCCACTAGGACTCATAAGGTAAAAAAAAACTTTCCCACCCTTTCCCCCTTTTATCTTCCACCCCCCACCACCCTGCTCTGATCTTGTCCGGTTTTCCTCAAGGCATTCACCACAGAGCCATAAAGCAACATCAACAAACACAAGGAGACCCTGGAATCCTTCCCACCATTTTTACAACTGGGCCAGCATCCCTACTCCCCCTCCACCCTCCCCTGTCTAGCCTCACCCAACTGTCTATGTAAGAACCTACAAACCAGGCTTACATGCAAATACAACAGCCAATAAATATTTGGTATGAAATGTGTATCCCATCACATATTATATTACACAACTCATTCTGCTGCTATATGTCTGAAGAAGTGGATGTGTACCACATTAAAACATGAAAGTTAGTCTTTAAGGTGCCACATGTTTTGTCTTATGTTTTGCTTTTTCTTTGATTTGTGCCTGAAATTCTTGAAAAGACTAACATGGCTACCCTCTCTGAAACTCCCACTAATACGGGGGCTTATTCTAGTTATTTATTTATTTATTTATTTATTATTTATTTGTCTCATTTCTATACCACCCCATTTCCAATATGGAACTCTGGGCAGTGTACATAATACTGTTGCTGCTCATTACTGGATTTCAGCCATTAAATCACTCACCACTAGAGAGAAAAGTTCTAAAACTTAAAAGAGCCTGTTTATTTTATTTGCTTAAAGTTCTTGTAGCTTACCTTATGAGCAAAAATAAAAAATAAAAAATAAAAAAATTAAAAAAATCAAGGTGTTTTATAGTATAAAGCAATATGAGTTAGATTCAGTAAAATATTATGAAATAAAAGTCTCCAACTACAAAAAAACATAAGATTATGGCACTATAAAATTATTTAAGATTCACTGAATAATTGCTGCATTTCCAGTAATTTTTATAGCCAAGTCAACGAAGCAGCAATATTTAAAGTGAAAGATGATGCTCGTATATATAAAATGTGCTGTACAGGAGATAAAATGCTATTTAATCACCATCAATTTGTATAATTTACTTTCCCATACTAATCAGTGGTACACATTTCTAGTAAGATGAACAAATTTTTATGTCGCTTTAGATAACTCCAATTACTAGCTTTGCTATAGCGATAACCTATAATTCCAATTACTGCCTTAGTGCCACTGTGACCCATGGGGAAAAACTAGTAGTATAGGCAGACTGGGTCACAATTCTTTTATACAATAAAACTTGGACAAGAGAACTTTAACACAGCAACTAAAGTGCACTGATAACAGAGAGGGACAACAAAGGCTATGATACTGAAATCATAATCTCATTCTTATTATACCAATGTCTTGGGAATGGAGTGAGTTAGTTCTGATTCTTTCCATTACTCAAGTTCCATGTGGAAAGAAATCAGTTTATTCTCTGAGTCTCTTAAAACTTTGGACTACAACTCCTGTGAGTCAAGGATAGCTAAAGGTATCTTTCACTTGTGATGTGCATCAGCTGTGCTGCTGGAAATAACTAAGTCAGACCAAGCAGAAGCTGTACTGCTGGAGACAATAGGAAGAAATATTTCACCTGTTTCAGCAAACTCCCTGTTTAAAACTCACCAACTGGCAATAACTTCATTAGCTTGGGTATTACATCACTCAAAGAATGATATCTGTGTATATGTGTGTCAGTCAAGGACACACTTTGTTCCCCTACTCAGTCTATGGAAAACAACTGGGATATACATCCAAGAATTCAGATCACATTACTGGCAGGGAGCAAAGTATAAAAACAGGAACTGTCAGGCTAATGAGAATTGTTATTGGGAAAGAAAGTCTTCTCCCTCCGGGTCAAAGGCAGCAGAGGGCACTATTCATTGTTATATGTGACTGCAGCTCATGAGGACTTCCTTTCACATCAATAAACCAATGGGTGTGAGCCTGGTCATGTATGGGCTGCAGTGTAAGTCTGATAATAACATCATCTGCCAGGGCATTTATTTGGAAATGACACATTTCCTCTTTCCGTCCTCTGGGAGGGGAGGAGGGAAAATGAAATGTTTAATTCCCCCAAAAAAATGTCCCATCTGATGATGTGGCTTATATGAACAGGACTGCAGGCAACAGACACCTAACATTACACAAGAAATGTGGTAGTAACTTCAGAATCTATATTTATACTGGGGACATCATCTTACTAGAATTACACAGAACAATTTTTAAAACCTTTATGGGGGGAACTCTATGGATCATGGTGTCCAGCTCCTGTCTGGGAAGCACAATGGATAATCAATCTGTCAACCTCTGACTCCACAGACAGATGCCTAAACCACTGAAATATCCATCCAGCAGTCCTGATCTCATGTCATAAAGCCAATCTAGATTTGCTTATCAAGTGTGGCAGTGGTTCCCAAACTTGGATCCCCAGGTGTTCTTGAACTAAAATTCCCAGAAGCCTTCATCACTAGCTGTGCTGACCAGGATTTATGGGAGTTGTAGTCCAAGAACATTTGGAGACTTGAGGTTGGGTACCACTGAACTGGAAAAGGATTAGGTGAAGTATCATCTTCTAACAAATCAAGAATAAATGCTTACAAAAATGCTGTGCCTACTTTTATGTCCTGGCTATGATCAACCACAGTGACAGCCCATGGGAGATCGCTTTCTTTCAACTGGCAAAAATAAGACTTTGGTCTTTGTCATAACAGAGGATTCTGTGGAAGACCTACTGTCCATCTGAAGAGGAAACAAAGATGTACCTTAAATGATTCATGATTTCACTGAGGCATTTACTTGCCCAATGGATTAACTTCACTTTTACTAAGATCAATGAAGATGAATAAAGCCTGGCTTTTGCTTGATCATTCATGTTCAATACTAGTATACAACATAACCACTCTTTCCTCTCAATTCCCACTATCATTCTAGCCTTTTGATTCTGCCTATGATATTTCAAATGTTATACTCTTTCACCAGAATAGATGGATCTGATCTGATAAAAATATACATTTCCCATTTGGCAGCATTTGCCAATTTAGACAAATTATTCTACTTTTTCTATAATGGTTCTCATTCATGAAGTTCACATTAGGGCTTGGAGAATTTTTTATGCTCTGGTATTCTCTATAACACATTAAACCTGCTCTCTGAAGCAGGCCAGCAAATGGTGCCATACACTCCCCCCTTGATACCCATGCTTCCGAACGCCAGCTGGGCGATTTTCTTTCCACCATATATGAAGCAGAAATCACCAGAATCACATTATCCCACATCAACAGTAAAAAGGAAATTGCAATCAACTAATTAGTTAATCATTTGCTGCCCTAGTGTCATAACATTTTGGCTGACAGCCAGTGTGGTGTAGTGGACAGACTGATGGATTAGGACAGGGATCCTCAAACTTTTTAAACAGGGGACTGGTTTACTGTCCCTCAGACACTGTTGGGGGCTGGACCATTCCAAAAACCCCAGAAGGCACCTGCTGCTGCTTTTTGAGGATCCCCACCCCACCCCCGCCCCTCACATTTTTTTACCTGTGCCAGGTCAGGTAGGGTGGTCGTTGCTCATGGAGGGGGCACCCAATCACCACTGGCATAGCGCTCTACCAGCTGCCCATGGGGAGGTATTCCCCCAAAACACTTGGCCCCAAGGCCTAGCAGGCCTAACCAGGTCCATGCGGCCTAGCCGGAGGCCCAGCTTGGACTGTGCCACTCACCTGGTGGCCCGTGCCCATCCCACAGCTTCCCTTTATCCGGTCCTGCCTGCCTGTTGGGGAAAAGGGAGGGGGGGGCCTACTGGATACCCTCCACACCATGCCAAGTGCAGCTTGCCCATCCCAATGGTCCCACGTGGCGGCTCCAGTGGCCAGTGCCCTGTAGCTCCCAGGTGTGGCTCCCGGGGGAGGGAAGGCCCAACCTGCTTCAGCCCCCCAGCCCAATGCCACTCTCCTCACCTGCTGGCCTGCTGGGCAACCACACTTCTCCCACAACTCCAAGGGGCTGGGGAGGCCCATCCTGCTCACCCCCAAGGCACTATGGGCAAAGGCGGGCTTTGCCCTCACAAAAAGAGAGAGAGAGAGAGAGAGAGAGAGAGAGACCCACAAACACTTTCCTTCCTTCCCTTGAACTGGCGAGCAAGGAGCCCCATCAGTTCCCCAACCCCACTAGGCACTCAGAGGGTCCTGCCTCTCCCTCCTGCTGGCTGCCCCAGCCACTGGAAGCCGCACTCTAAATACCATGCCCATCTTGAATCTGACAACTCACTATTGGCAGCCATTACACAAGTTCAGCAATGGAAGGCAGGGTGGGATAACTGTGGCAAAAGGATATGTGCTGCACATGAGGAGGGTGGAAGGACAGAGGCCCAGGGAAGTTGAAGGGTATGACTGTAGCAGTGTTGGTCAAGATGCTACAAAATGGTACTTCCCTTCCTTCCACACACCATGAAAGCTGCGTTGGTGGCTGAGGCAGTGGCAGCAGCAGCTGCTGCTCAGTGAGTTTTCAGCTCAAGTGGGGGGGGGCAAGTGTGTGTGGGGGGGATCTGCAATGGCCCGCGGGCCAGATTTGGGACCCTGGTGGGCCTGATCCGCCCCCCAGGCTGTAGTTTGAGGACTCCTGGATTAGGACTACAGGAACTTTGCTTCCAGTCTTTTGATCAGTCATTGGGGAGCGTAGTGGGGAGGGCACTGGTAGAGCTACTCCTTAAACATCTTATCTATCTTGGACACCCTATTTGAGTCATTGTCAGTCAGATGTAACTTATCAGGACATAATACAGTATGAATGTCTCTCAAACCTCCTGCTACCTCCTTTACCAAATGGTAGAACCAACCCCACAATATAAGAATATTATTAGGTAATGACTAGCTATTGACTGGATAAAAACAAAAGGAAACAAAACTTAAACAAGTGTAAACAAACATTTATAACCTAATCTTTATGGCTTCAATAAGTACATCATGATGAAGTCATACTGCCACTAGGGATGACCCTCAACATATCTAAGAATAAAAATTTCATTTGAACTCTTTTAACACAATAAGGCTTCCAAAAATCTTTAACAATCACCAATCCCAATCCCACATGACTCCATGATGAAACTGACTACTAAAGCATACCTGACAGTTTACTGTTTTGTTTTCTTTCTTTCTTTCTTTCTCTTTCTTTCTTTCTTTCTTTCTTTCTTTCTTTCTTTCTTTCTTTCTTTCTTTCTTTCTTTCTTTCTTTCTTTCTTTCCTTCCTTCCTTCCTTCCTTCCTTCCTTCCTTCCTTCTCAATGTGGCTGAGAAAAAAATGAACAAAATGCAATTAAGGCACACAGTAATTCAAATACTAAAATGCAATTATAAAAATATAGCTTAGAGCAATTACGGATACTTCCAATAAGACAAAAGAAAGCCTTGCATAAGAAAGCATGTCCAGCCTGTAAAAAGTCAATTCCTCTGTGTGGGTGTGTTGCCAAAAGCATGCCCCAATAAAAAAAAAGAATGTATTTATTTACTGAGAAGACAGCAGGAGGCCGAATCAGCTTTCTTTGGAAAGGAGTTCCAGAACCTGAGAGAAGACACTGAAATATCTTTGTGATGCAGTCCCCCAGCATATACCCCTGAGTACAGTAGGACCAAAAGAAAGGTCCGCTCTGCAGATCAAAAGTCCAGGCAGCCTTATATGGGGAACAAAGTCCTTCAGATAATGTAGTGTCAGTGAAGAAGACCTTCATCATGGTGTCTCAGTTATAGGTATCATGGGAGCGCAAGTAGAGATATCAGTGTTCCCAGTACGCCCAGGTTTCTGCCTGTGCCTAGGACTCTGTAGAAACCGGCTTCTGGAATCCTGCCCTGTTGTAAGGAGGCATTCACTACTCTTCCTAACCAGTCTGCCCTGCCTTCTCTGGCAGCTTTTATGATCCATGAGGGGTAAGGATCCAGCAGACATGTGGTGGCCCTCATCTCCCCAAGGGTCCTGACCATATTATCCAGTTGTAGGAGTTGAAAGTCATCCATTACTACAAGACAAGGAGGGTGGAGTGTTTTATTTAAAGGCTCTATATGAACAGCAGCATCCAAGGAAGCCCTGATCTGTTCGATTTTGCTTGCAAAGTGTTGTGCAAATTATTTGTAGCAAGATATAGAGTGGTCAGTGTTATCTGCCCGTGGGTCAGCATGTAGCAGACTTTTGATTATTCTGAAAAGCTGCCTTGGGTGATTTTGTGCCAAATCACTTAGCTGGATGTAAATGCAGGGAGAGTTGGCTGAACGTAGGTTTGTTTATGAAGCAGGAGCAATCAATTGCTCTATGTAAACACCAGATACCTCTGTTTTGGAGAGCCTCAGTATAAAACAGATTAGGAAAGTGCTACACACCGAAGACTTTCCGAGGCAGCCTCCTGTCTCCTCTTCAATGGTTTACATCAAGCAGAAGGGCATAAGGTTGCTCCTTGACTGTTTTACTGTTTGTGTTTTCAATTCTGTGGTCTCTTAAGATTTTGCCTTCCTTTCAGTAGTGTTTTCATTGCCTCTGAATCCAAGAAGAACCGATTGACAACCTCGCCAAGACAGACAGACAGGACCACGTTTTGAGACAGTCTGTTCTGAGCTAGCTCACAATCCCACACTGTTGAGAGAAGTTTCCCCTTCTGTTTACCTCAAATATATTTGCTTACATTTTGAATACATTGGTTAACGTTACTCGGTCTTGGATCAAAAGAAAAATTGGCCTTATCCTTTGTGTGAGAAACCATAAAATAGTTGGATACAGTAGATCAAGATATATGTGGGGGATTGGTTTCAAAAACACACACACACACACACACAGCCCATGGATGAATACACACACACACACACAGAGAGAGAGAGAGAGAGAGAGAACCCATGGATGCTGCAAATTTCCAAACTAGCAATTGCTATGCATAGCACGGTCTCTAGCGGCCAGGTCTGATACATGTATTTTGGGGAGGGGGTGTTATTTAATATTTTAAGCTGTAGATAAGAGAATCTGTGGATAATTATCCCATAGTAATCATCTTGACTCTCTTTTTTTCTCCAGGCTAAATATACTTTTTTCCTTATAGAACTTAATATCCATGCCCTTCGTTGTGTTTTTCATTTTCCTTTGAACATTTGGGTTGTTTGCATACAGCGTTTTTCAAGATATTGGTGGGGGTGTTCAGAGAAATACCATTAGGAAATACTAACAAAATGTGAAAAATACACAATGGTTACTTGTGGTAAACACATTTCCCACAAGGTGAGAGGAAGCAGAGGAGCTTCACAGTTAGAAGCAAGGATGACTGTAGTAATAAAAGAAGCATGGTTATCCTTTAACACCTTTCACAGGTTCAGGGGTTACAGGTTAATTGCTTTTGTTTGGTGACTGGGCTTTGCAAGGAAATGGCATTGGCATGTTGATTGTACAAATTCAACAGCTGCAAAATACGCTTCTCTTCTTCAGTGATAAACTTTTTACTAGACATGGGCACGACTCGGCGAAATTGTCGTTTCCGTTTTCGGTTATCGTTTCCGTTATGTAACGGAAACGATAACGATAATTAAGCCATCAGAACTCGAACTTGAACCGAAAAAAGAAAAATTTGGTCGGGTTTTTCATTTTCGTTTGTGGCATCGTGGTGATCGCGCAATGCGAAGCACAGAAAAAGTTTTTTAAAAGTTTTTTTAAAAAAACCCGACTCCTGGCCAAAAAAGCAGGCAAAAATATGCCTGCCTGAGGCTTTGCCACATACCAGAGGGGGGTCCCCGGACTTTCCCCCCCTCTTCTCCTGTCCTGGGCTGCTTGCACCAGGCTGGGGGGGGTCATCCTCGTCGTCTTGCCATGCCATGTGGGGGGGATCCAAAATGGCGACCGCAATTTTTCTTTTAAAATTGTGGTCAAAAAACACACCAAATCACCACAGAAACATGTGAAATTTATTTATTTTAAATGTCTGAATTTTTATAGTAGCAGCAGTGGGTTTTTTATAGCAATAAAACGTCGTATTGATTTTATTTTATTTTATTTTATTTTTTATTTTTTTAGACCTGCCCATTTGGGCTGGGCATGGGATGGGACCATGCAAATTTTTTGAACCATTCCACCAATGGCATCGCCAGGTTTTTGACTGACACTTCTGGATGTCTCGGAGGGCATAAAAAGCCGAGGCACCTTCCAGAAATCGCAGTCGGGTGTATGGATGTGGTTGAGGGAGGAGGGCTGGTTCTGGTGCTGGTGTGATCCGATTGAGATGGAGGAGGGAGGCTGGAGGCTTTAGGATTTAAGTTAGGCAGGCAGGGAGGGAATTGAATTTAGAAAATAATTTCTTTGATTCCCTGAAGCTTTGTCTGCGGAAGGGAATAGCAGTTTATTCTTTATTTCTTCTCTGGCTGTTTGTGAGGATTTTTTTCTGATATTGGATAAAGGGGGAGGTTCGACTGGGAGTGGGAGGTGTGGATTTATTTTAAAAATATATTATATACTACCATTTATTTTTTATTTTCCCAGCTTCAATTTGCTTGCACACACACATTTGGGGTGCAAGCCAAGAACAGAACCTCTATCCTAAATAAGTGATATCCTAACTGCCCACTTGTCCGTCCGCCCGCGCCACCGCCCGCCTGTGGTCCGTGCCACCGCCCGCCCACTCGCCCACCTGCGGCCGCCACCCACCCATGGCCCCCTGCCACCACCGCCTGCCCGTACCTCCCCCCCGCCACCCGCCACCCCACCCCGCCCACCACCTAGGGCACAAAAACACCTAGCGCCAGCCCTGATTGCGGGACGCCCCTATGCTCTCGGAAGTCAAATAGTGCTAAATCGCGGCGGAAACGACAAATGACAAACGACAAACGAAACGACAAATTTTTGAAAAATTTCGCGACAAATGGAAATGACCCGAAACGGACCCGTTCCAACAAACGAAAACTCGAAATGTCATTTTTTCTGGTCGTGCCCATGTCTACTTTTTATATCTCCTGATTCCTTTTAAACGCAGAGTTGCTCATCTTGTGTTTTTGGAAGAGATTCAGCCAGAATTGTAACACTTTAGGTGGTTGCATTTATTTTTCACCTTATTTAGTTCTTTCAAAATATTCACAGAAAAATTAAACACTTTGATGATTATGCTCCATTTTTAAAAGGCAATGTACAATTGCCTCACATATAGTCAGTGCTATATTTGTACCTCGGATTTCACAAGAGACTATCATTTTTCCTCTATTTTCCATACAATACAGATTTGTTCTCTGAAACAATAATTAGGCGAGTAATCATCTCTTAGACTGACATCATAAAATTTGTACAGTGTACCAAATTTTACATTTGCATTTGAATGTTGTCTACTAGATGCCTCATTATTTAGTCAAATTGTAGGAAAGACAGAAAGAAAACATCTCAGCCGCTCTTTCTCAACTGCTTTCGCCTAGCTCGAGATAGCAAAGCAAAGGTCGTGCCACCTTTTCTCTGGCCTCATCTGCTCCTTGTCACTCTCTGCTTGAAAAGCAGTGGTTGCTAAGAGAAATAAGGGGGCATCTCAATCCACTCAATCAAAAACGCCAATCCTAGCAACCAGCTTTTTGCAACTCTGCTTTTCTGCCGGATCACAGACACTTCGGTTTCTCCTGATACAGGGCTAACCAATGTAGGGGCAGCTCTCCAGCTGTTGCTGGGTTGCAATTCCCACTAGCCCTAACAGCCAGCAGAAGTGGAAAAGTTACTTTCCAAAAGCTGATTGGCTCTATAACTGAGCAATGGTAGGACCCCTGTCGGTCAGCTTTTGCCTCTGTTTGATTGTACAGGCAATGGACGCTCACTGAATGATCAACAGCCCTTTGTCTCTTTTGGTGGAGAGAGAGAGAGAATTGATTCTGTATGCTCCGAGGTGAAATCTGAAAACACAACACTTTTAAGTTAATTCGTCAAGTCTGTAGTTTCCCTCTTCAAACTAACAGTGATGATTTTGGCACTTTTCTGTTTCTCTCCCACCTCACTCCAAAGTCCTGCTCAGTTTGGATGCCACTGAAGTCTGTCTGAATCAGCCCCATTCATCTGGGTGCTTGTGATTTATCAGGCACACCTCCTCTGTATCACACTTTGGAAACAGAGACAAGAAAGGATTGCTGCCAGTCATCTCAGAAGGGAGCTTTGAGATGGAATCTGTTGACTGATGCAAAGCAGTTTGGCATGAAAAATCATTTAAGGATACCTTCAGCTTCAACATGTGTCTGAGTAAACACAACATTTTGAGCATCAGTGATAGTTTAATTGACTTCAAAGGCCAATGGTGAATCATATTGCATGGCTTCACATATCTCTGATCCATATGAAAATGTATTTTCCTGTACTACTTACTGTCCATCCTTTTGGATGCCTAAATTCCTCCAGACCCCCCCCCAAAAAAAATGCAGGCATCCTGTCCTTTATATCTGTTGGGTGGCCAATATAAAAGCATGGTGGAGGCTGATGGCTGTAATTCTCCACACAGACACACTCCTAGGTAATGGTGATACAGCAGAGTCTTCCACTAGGGCAAAGGCATTAGACTGTTTTGCACAATCTTTCAACTAACCATACTAAGAACATGCCATGCTGTTCCAAGAAACACCATCTCTGTGGTTGCAGAAACCTTCCCCCACTGTCTACCCCTCTGAAAACCATTTACGTTTTACATATCGCATCACAGGCAGTCTTATGTTCCGCCATCAGAATTTCCACTTTGCAATCCAGACCAACGAGGTTTGGAGAGGTTTCTCTCATTCTCAGAAGTGGATCGAGCCCAGGATGTTGTTTACTTGAATGAAACTAGCACTGAAAAGGTCAAAGTCGTATTTTTATCACTTTATCAGAGCCTCGGTAATTTGAGTATGGGAGCAGACAGGCAATTAGCTCAGAGATTTAAAAAAAACATTGAATCACAGTGCAGTTCCTCCATGCTCAAGGCAAAGCATTTTTGAAGCTGCATTTAAATCAGTCCTGAAAGTGTCGATCAAACCAACCACCACCACAAGAAAAAGAAAAGGTAAATTTGTTGGCCAAAAGGGGGAACAAAGCCAAAATCTGGGTGGATAGGGTAGGGTGGACAACTTGCATTGGGTCAATGGAAAGGTCACAGAAAATTGTGCAAATACATTTCATCAAGCTTTATGTGGAAACAAAGCAAAAAACAAAAATGAAAATGGAAAATGGCTGGTGTAATTTAAGACATGGACTCAGTTCTTGTGGTGAATGATGGATGACTCCCCCACCTCTTTTCTCTTTCAGTATTTATGCCCCCCCTTTTTTGACAGATGTACCCAAAGCATCTGACTTATTTATAAATATAAATGAACATTGCAGAAGGATTAACAGTATCGGGCAATATAATGAAAGGGGGGAAAGAATATTTGGGAAAAAATAGAACACGGCTGAAACCAAAGCAACTAAAAATAATGAAGACCAGCAGAAATAGGCACATCTTTATTTGGCCATCAGACACACAAAAATGGGGGGGGGGGGTGCTGTTTCAGAGGCAGGACAAGCCTCATTCAAGAATGCCTTAGTCACCCCATGTCTTTTCTTTGGAACTTGTAGAATGCCAGTGGAAGGAACCCCACTGCCATGGTTCTTTATGAGTGGAGAAGCTCATAAATCAGCAGCTTTCTAAATATCCCAGGTTCAGGCTGCTTGAGATTGACCCCACCCATCCCCATGGAGAAGGAGACTCCTTCAAGTTGAAAGGACAGTGTTGGGGTTGGAGCTGTACTTCTCAGAGGAAGGAAAGTGGGACCATAGGTGTACTTCCAGAGCCATTTTATAAACAATCTGCACTCCGAAATGTAGAGACATAGGGAGCTCCTTACACTGAGTCAGATCAAGGTCCATCTACCTCACCTACATTGTCCATGTGGACTGCCAACAGGTCTCCAACATCTGTGACAGGAGGAATCTCTCCCCAGCCTTCCTGGAGAAGCCTTCTGCAAGCAACACCTGGAAGTGCCTCAGAATGCCTTCCACTAGGCTACTATCGCTTGGCTCTTGCTGGCCATTTAACATAAACGTGGTCTCTAAGACAATGGTTCATCAGTAATTAGGATCCTTTACATCAGAGACTGGCAAGGTCATTATTATTATTATTATTATTATTATTATTATTATTATTATTATTATTATTATTATTATTATTATTATTATTATTATTATTACACAATTCCCAGCATCCCCCAGCCAGCAGGACTAGTGCTTGAAGCCAGGAGTAAAGACAAACCTATATCATCCCTCACACCTAGAGTTCAGGGGAGCTGCAGTCTCATATAGCATTTAGAGATCCACACTTTGCTTCCTCTCCCAAATGCTGTACTACAGCTCTCATCATTCCCATTTGGTCATTCAGACAAGGGACAAGGATGTTTGTAGTCTGATACATTGGGAAGATTTCAGGCTCAGAGAGGGTATTTGTGCTCTCATTACAGAAATACTGGAAGCCAGTATACATTTTGCAGGTACTCGTGGAGGCGACGGCTCAGCAACCTGCATGAGTGTTAGATGGAAATACTGTAGTCCTCACTTTTCATTCAAATTCAGCTCATTTAGAAGAGGAAAAACAGTCCGTTTTCATACTTCTGTCTTTTTTTCTTATTAAAGGCATTTGGGATCTCTGTAATGGGATGTGTTTAAGTTGCAATTTGTGCTAGTCCAATAGAGTTTTCTTTGGATATCTCTCTTCTCTAAGCACTCTCATCCCTGATATTTATTTTACACTAGGCATTTTATGTGAGCAGAAGCAAAATCAAGATCTCAATTCCTCCATGGCATCAGCTTGTCTGTTAGGAGGATTTACTTGATGCTGGAATAATTTCAGAATGTAACGATGCCTCACAAATATGGGTTAAAGAATGGACGGGTTTCTCTCGGTGCTCTAATTTCCCATTCCATGGGCAGCTTGCCAGCAGGGCCCTCTTTTCTGCCATTGCCACCTCCTGTGCCAGGCCTCCTGAGTGCATAAGGAGCACTCACCACATTAGCATGCCAAACCCAGGCACACTGTCCCTATTTCAGTATATACAAAGACATATGTTCCCTACACCAGAGAAGTGCTGGCACTGCCGGTGTGAAATAGGATGTGCCCAATTTTACCAATGGATGGTTTCTTGACAGGAAAAGTTAAAGGGGATGAAGACACATGGGGTAGAGAGAGAAAATGTAGGAATTATCACACACGTAGACACACATTGTTGGGTTCAAGCTGGCAGCCCTGTGCAGCAGCTTCTCATCTGCTAGCCTGAGCGCAAGGCTTTATTGGTTACAATGTCAGAGCATCACGAGGGGTGGAGACAGGGCCTGCGTGCCAGGAGTCATGTAGGCTGGTGAATTCCTGGGAAGCATTATCTATAGTAGCAGGGTCTTGGGCTGGTCATGTAGCTGGGATGTGCAACCTCATCTGAATGATCACAGGCCAGCTTGTTTTTTCCTACAAAACCATCTCTCAAAGGCTTCCTGGCTGATCTGGGGGGAGAGATAACAGACCAAGCTGACTTCCTGAGCATATGGGCTAATGGAATTAATTTCCTTCCATCCGGGGCCTCCCTGCTCAGATGGAGAGGCTTAATGATTCCCATAGCCTCAACTCATGCAGGCAGCTGGGGTAGTGTCCTCTGCCCCAAGGGAACATCTCTATAAACAAAGAAAGAAAGAAAGAAAGAAAGAAAGAAAGAAAGAAAGAAAGAAAGAAAGACCCAAAACCCACACCATACTGGTAGACAGCATCCATATTTGGATGTGCGTTCAATATACATCTGATGTATGTATGTACTTCCTGTGATCCAGGTGCTGGGATTGGGGAAAGGAGGCTATGGAAAATGTTAAGAGAGAAGGGAAGTCCTCCTTGTTTGCCATGCTCTCTGACAACACACCTTTTCCTCTTCTCCCCTTCAATGCCATCTCCCTCCCCTTTGACCAAAGAGTGCATTAAAACATAGAAATCTAAGTTGTGCCCTGAGTAATCATATCTCCCCGTGAAGTTATGTAGCAGCTGTGCTATGCTCTGGTTTATGCCCAAGTGCACCTGTGCTCGGTTCAGACCTCATGGGGTGGGTCAGACCTCATGGGGTGGGTCATAGGCGGGTACTCGGGGGCGGGCTTTCTCAGTAGTGGCCCCGTCCATCTGGAATAAACTCCCTAGTGATTTACGGGCTGGAAGCTTTTAAGAGGAATCTTAAAACTATCCTCTTCCGAGAGGCTTACGGCAATGTCTAAGGTCCCATTTGGTGGTTTTTTTATATATATATATTATTATCCCGCCAAATTACTTTTCGTCATTGCTGTTTTGCTATTGTTGTTCACAATTGTTTTTGCTGTTTTAATTTTGATACTGTAAACCGCCCAGAGTCCCCATTGTGGGAATGGGGCAGTATACAAGCGTAAATAATAAATAAATAAATAAATAAATAAATAAATAAATAGATAGATAGATATATAAAATTTGCCTCCCCGCTCCCCAGCATTGAACTCAGTGGTCAGGGATTTTTTTTTAACATGACATATGTGGATCAAGGCTGACAGGAGTAGGAGCAGCAACACCAGTAGAAGCTGGAGTTTCATCCAAGCTCTCAAGAAGAGAACATACAAAAACAGCAAAGTGACAAACATGAAGGCAAGGCATAAAAAGAATAGGGAAGCAAGACCAGGTTATCTTCTCCCCATGCTAATCTCAGTAGCTGAAATCATTCCAAACTCTTCAATTACAAAATTAAAACTCACAGTAAAAAGATATCTATTATAAAGGTAAAGGTTCCCCCCGCACTTGCATGCTAGTCATGCCCAAATCTAGGTGCTCTCCGTTTTTAAGATATAAAGGACAGGCTGCCTGTATTTTGGAGTGTCTGGAGGAATTTAGGCATCCAAAAGGATGGACAGTAAGTAGCACAGGAAAATACAGTTTCACGTGGATCAGAGATATGTGAAGCCATGCAATATGATTCACCACTGGCCTTTGAAGTCAATTAAACTATCACTGATGCTCAAAATGTTGTATTTGCTCAGACACATGTTGGAGCTGAAGGTATCCTTAAATGATTTTCATGCCAAACTGCTATGCATCAGTCAACATATTCCATCTCAAAGGTCCCTTTTAAGCCAAAGAGCCAGTGTTGTGCAAGTCCGTGGCCATGTGGCTGGCATGGCTAAACGCATTTCTGTGCATGGAACACTTTTTGCTTTCCCACTTTTTACGGTGGTACCTATTTCTACTTGCATTTACATGCTTTTGAACTGCTAGGTTGCTGGGGTTCACAGCAGGAGCTCACTCTGCTGCATGGCACCTGGGATTTGAACCACCGAGCTGCTGACTTTGCAGCCAGCGGTTTCAGCACTCTAGCCTGCTGAGCCACCAGCCCCTACAAAATTGACAGTAGCTTCCTTAGATTCAAAATAGTCTTTTTTTCAAATATGTCACCTTAATCACAAATTTTAAGACCTCATTTGGGGTCTTGATCCTTCAGTCTGTAACAGCAATGCTGAACAATAGCTGTAGCCCACAACATCATCAAATTAAATGTCCAGGGGAGGGAGAGAGATGTAAAAATAGGCATATGCGTAGCAGCACAATCCTTTTTTTTGCTACAGAATATTTATCTTAAATAATTATAATGAACTCAGATATCCTGTGAGAAATAAAAGAGAGGTATCGGTATGTTGAGAGGCTCCTCAAGATTGGCATTTGGAGAAGACATCTTAGGACTAAAATATGACAGTTTTAGAAGAGATAGCCGTAACAAGGAAAAGCGTGTTATGCAATACCCATGTTCAAATAAAAATAAAATAAAAATAAAAAAGACAAAGGCCCCTATCCCACGTCCCTTTAAATGAAGATTAAATCTGAAGATAAACCGTGTCCAAAAATGCCGTCCCCACGGCCACCAGGCTTTTTTTTTTAAAAAAAAGAAAACCTGGTAAGCAAGGTTAAGCAAGGTTTCCAAGACTTACTGGAGAGGTAGGGAATATTTTTGCCTCGCTTGAAAAATCCAACTTTTAAAGAGGCAGAGGTCGTGGGACCCTGTAGATGATCCGGTTTTCTTTCTTCTGTTTTTCTCATAGTGCCGACTGGCTATTCCTGGGGCCGATTGGCACTGGGTTTTTAAAAAAAAAAAATCTGCACCCTCCTAGCGACAGGAAGCTGGATCTGGTGCTGTTTGTTTCAACTTCCCCAAGCCCTAGCATCAACCAGCTGGTCCTTTTTTAATCCTAGCACCACCTGCTGGCCATGGGGCTGAACTGCGCTTTAAAAAAAACTTTGTACATGGGAACTGCTATCCTACATCTTCAGTCATGTGACGCCAGGAAGAGGAAAAGCCACACTTTCAGAAGATCAGGATCTTCCCCAGGTGAGATAGCAGCCAAAGAGACAAAAAAACCCACTCTGTGGTAGCTTAAAGACTGTTATATTTGAATGTGAGCTTTCATGGCCAAGTCCACTCCTTCAGGGATATGGAGTAAATAACAAGCATGTGCTGAGATCTCGGCACAAGGACAGTCAAGTGGGACTGAGTGAATGGAATGGAGTTTCCAAGGAAAGGGCATGGCAAGGTAAAACACTCAGCACAACAAGCTTTGGTTGCAGCATAACAGTAGAAACTCTAACATCTCTCTCCCCACCACCACCCCAGATCTCATATAAACCCTTTGCTAGAAATAACAGGAGATTGTGTATCTCCTCAAGTGTCCTGGGCCATCACTTGAAAATCTGGATCGCCTCCCCCACTCCCCGGTCCCCCCTCCCTGCTTCCTCATTAAACCATTCTCCGCCCGAACAAGGCACTGAAGATCATTAACAGAGAAGTATGTGGCCGATGTGCCAGTGTAATGAAAAACAATTCAGCAGTTCCGTATGGTCTGCTAGTTGTGTTTGTCATAAATGACTTGTGGAGATTTGGAATGAATGATCCATATCATATTGAACTGTCCTTTTTATTGCTGACAGTTGAAGGTTGCTGAGAAGCCAGGTCAGTCTCAGACTGTGTCTAATTGGAAACCTTTCCTCATTAATGTCTGGTGTTGACTTGTATAAGTTGATGAAATTAGGAGCACAGCGGAATAGATTTTATTACAGAGAGTCAATCCAGCTGTGTTCCACTGCAGTATTATTTTAACACCTCCCCCACATCAGCCAGCCTGTTTTCGATGGATAAAGACTCCCAGTAGTGGAGCGGGTGTTGAGCAACGGAGGGCTTACGAGGATCTACAAGACTGAAAACATCAACATACCTCAGGAAATTGAAACCATGTGCAAATTCATGCCACATTTTTTCAATAAATCTTGTGGGTTATTTTTTTTAATCCTTAGGGCTCATTTGGGGTTGTTTTATGGGTTGGGTTACAAAAGCAGCAAACATTTTTCCCAGGTTGAGGGGAGGGAGGATCATAGTGGAACCGAGAATTTTGTCCCCATCCTGCAGTTTTGTGGAAATTTGTAACATATAAAATAGATGCACTAATTTGAGTTTTTTGACACAAAAGAAGTAGGAGAACGAAATCAGATGAGGTGGAGAAGAAGACAAACCTTGATTATATTCCCCCAATGTTATTGTTTTTCAAGGTTGTTTTCTATCTTTCAAATGTAAGAAATCAAATCCCCTCACCTGGGTGTAAATGCATGAAGCTCAAGTTTGACAACTTTTGTGAGACAGCTTCAAAATCAGTGGCATGGGTAATGGAAATACCAAGCTATACTGTGGTTTTATTTTTATTTCGGTTATTTTCATGTTGTTTATCTCTGAAGAACTGGGCTGCAATCCACAAAAGCTTATGGCAAAGAAAATTTGATAGCCTCAAATGTTCCACAAAACACTCTTGTTGGTTTTTCTGTAACAGACTGATACAAGAGAGCATAGTAATGGGGGAGTCCCATAATTGAATTGGAATTAACATATTTTAAATGGATTTAGCAAAAGGTGACTACACAACATAAATAAAAGTGCAGGTTTCCCCCCCTGGGAAGCATGTGTTTTTTTGTCAGAAAGCACAGTATTTTACCACGTAGCCACAGGGTCACTTATTTTACCTTACTTATGAAATCTATTTTACGTGTGAATCGTTTTGGCATGTGTGAATGCCTCTGTCACTGTAAATGGTGCCTATGGGATTTGTCAAGCAATGGATTCCAAGATCACTGGTTTGGGGGTACACAAATAATTTGCAGTCTGATCTGTGTGTCAATCCTGCAAGGAGAAATAGTGCTATGCCAATTTGAAATACATAATGTAAACAAAGGTGAGTGGCCAGCACGAGGACAGATGGATGGGTAAAAAATAAAGCCTTGGTTGCAATGATTTTTAACAGCCCATGTAGCCCATCAACCAATGACACAGCTTAAAATGGATTAAACATTTTCCCAGGAGGACACAGACATACCAACCCAAAGATCATGCAACACCTATTTGACTTGTACCTGAATTAAAACCACAATCATCTATGCCATGTGACCATGCTCTAACAAGGCTCCCTCCTTTAGAAACACTTTGAAAAGTCTTCTTAAACTGGCCACCTTTCTTTTGAAGAGAAAGCCGCCACTGGCTGTGATTCAGAATACAGCAGGCGCACCTAGCTGTCAAGGCCTCCTGCACCCCAGAAAATCCACACCTGACCTGCTGTTTACTCCCCAAAGAAAGCACCCACTCTGGGAGACAGGGTTGGAGTTAGTAAGAGACTTTCAAACCAGGGTCTCAAAGCTGCCTTTCCTCCAACATATAACATGACCAGAATGACTAGAAATGTGTTTTTCATAGCATGTCCCTTGACCTTCCACAAATATCTCTCAGATCAGATGATAGGGACCTCACGGGACAAACAACTTTACTAAGTGGGCCCCTCCATGAGTTTAGCCCATATGAAGAGATCAAATAACATGGCGATGTTTGACATCCACAAGCAGTGTTATAACATATTGTAGGAAGATGAAGCTTCATCTCATTCTGCACTACATGGGCCTTCCTTTTGCGTACTCAGTCTTCTTCTGTTTCTTTCAGGATATACAGAAACACAAAAGAACATTCAGGGGGTCAGGATAAAAAAATTAATTTGAAGTTATGAGCATCGTAATAGGGCCTAGCCCCATACCCTGCCTATCACAGTCTCCATGAGGAAAAGGATTGTCTAAAAGAGGGAAAAAAAATCTGCTCTATGTGGGGTCCTTCCATATGCTTTTGGGTATCCCAAATGTTTGGAGAGGCTCCATATGCAGCAGACCTCCTCCTTTTTTAGAACTTTCTCATTTATATGGAGACAATAAGAGGAAGGGGAACTTCTAGGAGAGTCTCCCCTCTCATACTTCCAAGCTTAACTCTTTTTTGAACTTGCATGCTGACATCTTTAGCAGCTTTAATAAGACCCTATTAGCAGGATTCACACATTGAAAGGATGGCAGCTGACAAGGAAGTGATGTACAACGTTCATCCTTTTCAAAAGTGATTTTTAAAGCTCTGTCTGTGTTCTTAGGGGGTTCAAGCACGCAGAAGATGGATATCTTCAGAGATTTCCACATTTCCCTTTTGAGATGTTAACCACAGATGGCGGAGGAGCTGTTTTCAAATAAAAGTCAGCTGCAGGAACTTCTTAAAAGAAGTGGCTCCTAAGGTTGCTTTTTGATACCATGATAAGGTACTTTATATTTGATGAAGTAGGCTATAGTCCATTAAAGCTTATTCCAAAGACTATAAATGTCTTAGTCTTGGAGGTGCCACAAGACTCTTTGCTATTTCTGCTTCAACAAATTACCATAATGCAGCATCCCCCTTGGAAACTCAAACTTCCAGGTCCACCTCCCTCCCCAAACATAGCTCTTATCCTGAGATTTCTCTTGATGCCTAGAAACATGGGCAAGCTAAGAAATACTATGAAACTTTAGCAGGCATCCATAGACTTGGCCACCTGACTGTACACAAACAAATTTCTACAGACATTTTCTTGAAAAGGAAGACACGTATCTTGAGTAATTTAAACAATGTAAACCTTTCACCCTTCATCATAACTCCATTAAAGAGAGTGCCTTGAATTATATTAAAAGTTATTCAATCATTACAAGATCAAATAAACACCCCGCCCCAAAAAAAACCCCACCTCTGTATTAGTTTGTGTTCGCTGGGGATTTTTGAACATAGTATGGTACATGTAGTTTGTTCATTATTTTATTAAATCAAAGATGGTTCACTTACATGTTCCCTTTTTAATAACTAGAATTCCAACTGACTGCCAGTTGTTTTTAAAATTCTATGGACATGGTCTTACCATAGTTTCCTGTGTATATAAATTTCATGCATTTTTTTTCCGGGCAGTCACATGGTTTTTAATGTGCAGTCAGTGTCCTCTCTTCTGTGTCGTATTTTCCTATTCTGGTTCCGTCTCTAGCTGTCTACTTCACATTTCCCCTTCTTTCCAGCTCTACTTTCCAAGCCTCCATGGTGTTTAACCTCGGGAAGCTGCCAAAAAAGGGGAACAACAGATTTTACTGCATATTTTCGGGGACCTGTCGTGGTTACAGAAGCAAATAAGTAAGCATTTTCGAGCGAAGTTTCTAAACCCAGCCCCTGGCAGTGGTTTGGGAAACTTCACTGAAACTGCTGTTCCAGGGGCGTGGTCGGCCGGGACCAGAATTTACTTCTCTTTGCAGTTAGCACGCAAAATTTTTCTGTGCAGTTTGCCGCCGGGAAACTACGCAGAAAATGCTGGTAGGACCATGGCCTATGTTAAAAAGACTATTGTGTTTTTTTTTAAAATGTGATCAATAGAAATGACACTGGAGCCATAAAGTGACAAACCAAGAAAAATATTTCATTGGCACAAGAAACATTGCTCCCTTTGCACTCAAGGCTTGTAAAGAGCTGCCAGAATGGGGCCAGAGGCTATAGACTCGTAGAATGTTTCATGGCTGAAAAATACAGATCAAATGTTTGTTCATTTTTTCATATCCAGTGAAGTTATCTTTTCCTTCCCAGTATGTGTGTATGATCTGTGTCTCATCACAGCAACCATACTAGCTGCTGCTTCTCTCCCCTTCCTACTACTGCTGAGCTGGAACAATCTAGTCAGAGGAAAATGTTATAAGCAAGCTCCCTTCCTCTGATGTTGCCTTCCAATCAGTGGTAGAAGCCTTTTGGCTACAGCAACAAATGAGTGGGGGGAAACCCAGCGTGGCAGCAAAAGAAGCTGCCTTGCTCCCAGCTCTGGAGAACTACGGTCTTTGAAAGGTGACATGATGGCATGAATCTCAGCACAGTCAGAGTGTGCCAACAGGAACAGAAGAGTTGTAAAAGAAAAGTCAACAAGAGGAAGATTCTAATGCAGTACAAAAGCAAAGTAAAAAGGAAGTCCAAAAGGAATAGTTCTTTTCAATGTAACCAGATGTCGAGTATATGCCTCACATCTCTTCCCCAAATCTCCTCCTGTCAATATTTCCAACAGCTGAGCCATTCTGACATGTGTTGTGTGTTGTTCCTGAATGCTGAGATTCCATTCTGAGCTCAGCTCAGCTCACAACCAGGAGACAGGCCTCATCTCTCCCCCCCCCCCACACACACACACGAAGTTGTCTACTTTAAAAGAAACCTCTGGTAGCAGCCATCACATTATGTGGTGGGACTTGATTTTCATAACATAATTATGGGGGAGAAGCTGCCTTATACAGTCCTCCCCCACCATTTCGCATTTCATATACTGCGTTCCCGGTATATTGCGGGATTGCAGTATATGAAACAAAGGGCTCCTGGGACAAGCTGCATGGGCCTCTGACAGGCTTCCCGGGCCTGTCAGAGGCCCCAGGAGTGGTTTCCAGTGAAGTCACTTCCAGATCACCCAAAATCACTTCTGGAGCTTCCAACAGACTTCCCAAGTAGGCATGGGCATGGAGCGGCGAAATTCTCGTTTCCGTTTTCGGTTCTCATTATCGTTACGTAACGGGTAACGGTAACGAGAATTACTCCGCTCCAGCTCGAACCCGACCTGAAAAAGAAAAATTGGGTCTGATTTTTCGTTATCATTCATGGCATCGCGGCGATCACGCGATGCCAAGTAGCACAGAAAAAAAGTTTTAAAAATAAAAAAACCCGATTCCCGGCCAAAAAAGCAGGCGAAAATATGCCTGCCTCAGTGAGGGCACCTACCAGAGAGGGGTGGTTTCTGGGGGGGGGTCCATGGCCTTCCCCCCCTCTCCTGTCCTGGGCTGCTGGTACCAGGCTGGGGGGGCCATCCTCGTCGTCTCCATTTGCCATGCGGTGGGGGGGATCCAAAATGGCGACCACAATATTTATTTTTAAATTGTGGTCCAAAAACCCACCAAATCACCACCGAAACATTTGAAAATTAGGTATTTTAAATGCCTGATTTTTTATAGTAGCAGCAGTGGGTTTTTCTTGCAATAAAACATCTCCATTGATTTTATTTTATTTTATTTTTATTTTTATTTTTTTACAACTGCGCGATGATGGGCTGGCCATGGGATGGGACCATGCAAATTTTTGACCCATTCCACCAATCACATGGCCAGGTTTTGACTGAGACTTCTGGATGTGCCAGAGGGCATAAAAAGCCCACTAACCCTAACCCTAACCCTAACCCATACGCCAGTACACTGTCCTTCTTAGTGGGTCAGAAGCACCCAGAGATGCAGCCCACTAACCCACCCTAACCTTAACCGAAACCCTAAGCCTAGCCCTTACCCTAACCCCAACCCTAACCCAGATCCATACACAAGTACGCTTCCCTTCTTAGTGGGTCACACAGGCACCCAGAGAGGTGCCTCCCAGCCAGAGCCCACTACCCCTACCCCTAACCTGTACGCCAGTACGCCAGTATGCTTTCCTTCTTAGTGAGTCAGAGGCACCCAGAGAGGTGCCTCTGCCACTTACCCCCCAACCCTAACATAATGTAATGTGTGGTACGCGGCGGCTACGCGAAATGTTTCCCTTCCCTTCCCTTCCCTTCCCTTCCCTTCCCTTCTTAGTGGGTCAGACGTCAGAGGCACCCAGAGAGGTGCCTCCAAGAGCCCACTTACCCCAACCCCAACACAAATGACAAACGACAAACGGAAACGACAAATTTTTGAAAATTATCGCGACAAACGGAAACGACCCGAAACGGACCCGTCCCGACAAATGACAACTCGAAACATCATTTTTCCTGGTCGTGCCCATCTCTATTCCCAAGCCTGTCGGACACCCCAGAAATGGTTTCTGGTGAACTGGAAGTGACTTTTGGATCACCGGAAACCACTTCTTGGGCATCCGACAGGCCCAGGAGGCCCATCAGAGGCCCGTTCCGGGCAGCGCCAGGCCTCAGGTAAGTGCAGGAAGCTGCAGATAGGCCCCCCTGCCAGTCCTGACCCAACCCAACATCTGCATATTGTGGATTTTCCATTATCGCAGATTGGGTCAGGTCCTTAACCCCCGCAACAGGCGGGGGGATTACTGTATTGAGTCTCACTTTGGGTATATGAGCACTGTCCGACAAACAGTAACTGACACCAGCTCTCCAAGGTTTCAGCATGGAGTTTTTCTGCCCTATCAAGAGATGCCAGGGATAAATGTGGAACCATACACTTGCAAAGCATGGGCTCTACTACTTAGTTGTGCCCTTTTCTGTTTTGTGCCCATCTCTGTTATATACTTTTGCTTATGCTGAGCCCACTTCAGACTAATAAACTAGAGCTCTTCCATCTCAGTGTTCTGACATACAGCTTGTTTGTTGGTATTTCCTTTAAGAAAAATAAAAGTGTCTTGAAGGAAGGTATCTGGTATAAAATGTCTGTCACTTTGGATCACCTTTTTAGACCAGCGATGAGAAACATTTTCTCCAGCTGTTATTAGATTGCATTCTGTTGTCTCTCACCATCAGTTACCATGAAAATCTGGTGGAACTATAGTTACATAAGAACTCCCTAACAACTGTGTGCTAATTTCTGGTCAAAGGTGAACTAAATTAAAACTCTCATCCCTCTGTCTCATGGATGGCATCATCCGTGTGAGAAAAGAAAAGTGCTACAGTGCTGGCAAGATCCACTGTGCCACATCACACTTGATTTTTGCACGAGAAGTGCTTGTGAAAGTATTCTGCAGGGCTGAACAACTTAAGGTTCCTCAGATGTTCTTCCCTGGCAAATATCATCAGCCCTCAGTAATATAGGTTATGGTTCTGAAGGATCATGATAGTGCAGGGCTACCAAGTGCCCGTTCATAGCCTAAAAAGATAACTGCAATGCACATTCTATTTTATATTAGCCATCCAAGCTCTATCCAGTAGTTCAACCAAATGTGGGGAAGGCTAAACCTATGGAGCACAAGAGTGTGTGCATGAGCCCCACCCCCAAATGTAACCCCACCTGCCAGAAATTGGGTGGACCTTTGCTGTTGAGCAGTGGTTCCTAACTCTGAGTAACCCAGGAGGTCTTTGACTGCAGCTCCCAAAGGTCTTCACCCCCAGCTCTGCTAGCCCGGGTTTTTGAGACTTGGGGACCCAAGGCTAGGAACCAGTGCTATTGAGTGTGAACACTTTAAAGAAAAGTCTATAATTTGCATACAGAGCTTCTGAGATCAGCAATCTTGACTTAATAGGGTCCCTCTGTTCAGCTGATGCCCCAAATCCAGCATGAGGCTAAATAAGATGTGTCTACTGACTCTCCCCAAGCACATCATTCTGGAATTCAAGTGAAACAGCACATCTTTACCGGAGCTTGGAAGCCTTAGTTTTTGAGACTAAACTGGTTACGCACATCTGGGAGTGTCTGAAAACCCAATGTTTCTGAACAGTGGCCTTAACCTGTGACCAGAGGGAGCAGGCCAGCAGAGCTGCAACTCTTATGTGGAGAGCAAAGTCTGCAGAGGCAATCCATGGCTGCTCCCCAGGTGATTTTTTTAAAAAAACCTTGAAAAATCAGGCTCACATTCACATGGGGATAGTCCACATGTAGGGACAACCAATCTTTTAGCTGGGATCCCCTCAAAATGTTCCACAGATGAGCCCCAAAATAAGAGAAAGTGAATTACGTAACCTCAATCCATTGAATATGCTTGTGAAGCGCCACTGGTTAAGTGCTGCAGGGCTTTTATCCTAAATTGTCATTTATTGACCTTCGCTCTGCTGCCTCAGCTGCTGTACAAGAAAAGTTGCGGACATTTTGTTGGCACTGGACTTGAGAGTGATAATGGGCACATTATTTGGCTATGTTAGAGAACGGCATCATCCATCTGACAAATGAAAACCTTTTAATGGGTGTTCTCTTAATTATAATAATTTGAAAGAGAACATCAGCTGGAATCATAGCGAGAAGGTCATTCAATGAGATTTTTGCCTTTGGAGTTCCTTCTCTGTGCTGTTCAACACCTTTACAACAGAAATTATGGTAGTTTATCTTGGTCCATGAGGCTTTTATTTCAATGTTATTTCACCATGGCACATCCTGTCCCAAAGCTTCATGGCTACTAAAAATCAATCAGGAAGCAAAACAGTCAGGGACAACTCATAGGCAAAGAGCTCACCCCCAAACTTTAGGGTACGTTCCCCAACTCAGAAAACAAGGCATCTGCACAAACATTACATTTAGATTCAACAGACTGTAAACATAAATGATCCTATCTACTGATACAAGCATGACCTGAAAAGGGTACTGTAAGCAAAAGTGTCTTTACAAAAAATGACTCAAATGAAGTCATGTCCCGATGAGTTTCTGAGAGACGAGTATAACTGCAGGACAGCCAGTAAGAGCACTTTTCTGTATGTTTCAGTTGTCCAAATATGGTGTGTAAGTACGATTGTTCAACATACACACACGGTCTAACTCTGCCATTAGGCAGAGTGAAGGGACTGTCTCAAATGGTAGATGCCAGAGGACAGCAATGGTGTCCTCTCAGATATTTCTCACAAACTCCCCGGCGGCCCTTCTCTATTACAGGACAAGACCATGGATGTCACATGGACTCCCTCTCAATCATGCCCGTTGCCTCAAGTATGGTGGGGGATGCTGTCCCATTGCCAATGCTGCAATAAAACTAATTAACTGGCCCAATCTGCTTCTGTATGTGGGTTAGGTCACCTTTGCCTCAGTCAGCAGAATATCCTGAGCTGGATAAGGTAGTATTCATACAGGATTGCTCAGCCATCAAACTTATACCTACCTACCTTACAGTAAGCCCCATTCAGTGAGATGCACTTCTGATTAGACTTCAATTTGTTGATCAGTGTTTGAGGGCAAAGCTAAACACCAATGAGGAAATGTCCTGCACCACTGTACCAAAGAATGCCCCTTCCCAATGAATAATCATAATCAAGTACCATACCAGTTTCCCCACAAGGAGGAAACACTGGAGTTGGCCAGAAGTCAGGATAATGGCACTTTAAAACATCTGGCGATGAAGGAGACAAGCAAGGAAGGAGAGCATATGTAAACCGAGGAGTAAATGGGGAATTGTGTGTTTAACCATTGCCAGAAGGGAAAGCCCGCAGTACAGAATATAAGAGAAAATACCACAGAGGTCAGGCAAGGTCTACAGAAGACTTAGGCAAGACATAGGCAAGACAAGCTGCAGAGTTGCCACCCCATTGGGCCAAGAGGGGAATCCAATCCAGATGCAAAGTATCTTCTGTTTGGACTGAGGTTTCAAAATCAACAGCATCACATTCCCTGAAATCAAGGAACGATTTGTCTTGTACAATAAGAAGGCCTGCAATAAGAGATGCCCCAGGATGTGACAATAAGAGCCACAGGCTGGGGTTCTGTTCCAGATGCCATACTTGGTTGAAGTACATACATATACCCTCCAGTTTTATGTGGGAGTTTTGCAGCCTCGCATGCTATCTGTAGTATTTGTGGATGGGATGGCCTTTTCTGGGCTGAGCTGATTGCATAGCTATCCAGCACTAACCAATTGGTCATAGAATCATAGCATCATAGACTTGGAAGAGACCTCAAGGGCCATCCAGTACAACTCCCTACCATGCAGGAACCCCCATCAAAGGACTCTCGACAGATGGCCATCCAGCCTCTGCTTAAAAACCTCCACCACCCTCTGTGGCAGCATATTCCACTGCTGAACAGCTCTAAACTGCCAGGAAGTTCTTCCTAATGTTCAAATGGAATCTCTTTTCCTGTAATTTGAAACCACTGCTCCAAGTCCTAGTCTCTGAAGCCATGGAAAACAAGCCAGCCTCCTCTTTGATATGACATCCTTTCAGATATTTAAACATGGCTAATATATCCCCTACAAGGTCCTTGTAGCCTTTATTCAAAGAAAGCCTTGGCTCTCTGTTGAGTGTCTCTTTATCGCTTTTTCATCTGTTGAAGTCAGTTGTTTGTTGCTGTTGATCTGTTTGGTTGGTTGCTAAGAATGTGTATGCAGTAAAGAAAGCATCACACATAAGTCTGTAATGTCAAGCAACTGTTAAGTCAAGACATTCTACAAATGTCTCAACATGTGTTATTGAGACCTTAAAGGTCAGTTGATGAGAAAGGGGTGGGGAACTTACAGCTCTTCTCCTCTGTGAAGCTCTGCACCTCTATTGTGTAGCAAAATGAACCTTACCAACACTCTGCAACAATTTCTTACCAATCCAGACCCTATTCCTGCCATTTTTATTTGCAGATATTGTACAAGCATGACACACATAGGAACAACTTTACAGTGAGCCGTTGAGCTAATCATCATCTGGAAATGGATGAAGACAAATCCTCAGGCTTTAAAGCCATGCCATGTATAAATTTTCTCCCAAGCCTGCCTTGCTCACCCAGCAATTTGTTTTCATCCTTGGGAACTTGGGGAAGTGGTCCAGTTTCGTAGGCTTCAGCAGGTGCCCCAAGAATCGTCAACTCTATCTTGGAGCAAGGGCCACCTGCCAATACACAAAACACCGCTAGGTGCCAACATCTCTTCTCCTGATCGCGGGGACAGCTTTTTGAAGCACTTAAGTCAGCTGGGAGCTCAAGTCTAATTATGTATTACTTATTGATCTTGAGGCAGGGGCCAATGTGTTCCTGCAAGGGCCTTGGCCAACCATTATCTGAATCCTGAGTGCATATGCCTGTGCTAAAGAGCAAATCTGGCACCCTTGGAGCTTCCCATGCACCACTTATGTCCCAGACCCTGTGGGTATAAAGTGTGACACTGCTGATTGGCACCCGAGAGTGAAGGAGCAGAGATAGAAGCTAGTGTGGGATCTGCAAACCAACAATATGAGGATAGCTCCAAGTTGCCACTTTCAGTTTACACACACACACCAACACAAACCATCTAGGGAGCTGATCTAAAAGTGAATTCTTAACATCTTGACATGCACAGGCCCCTGAATCAATGGCAGCAAACTATCCTTTGTTGGTCTGGAGAATTTACCCCAAAGCCTGTTTTGGCCAAGTCATGGTTGCTTTGGGTTTCCGCAGTGATGCCACTAGAGCCTCAGAGACACGGTTGCTCTGTAAGAGAGTTCTCTGTCCTTCACTGTTTCTGGAAATTATCACAAGCAAAGTCACTTTGGCTGAAATGACACAGTCGCTGGAAGGGGAATAAAGCATCTATGAGACGTTCTGTTTCCAACCCCCCCCCCAGGGTTGTTGCCAAAGGCAAGAGGAAATTTTTGCTGCTATATATCTGAAGAAGTGGACGTGTCCACGAAATGTTACATTAAAATATGAAAGTTAGTCTTTAAGGTGCCACATGTTTTGTGTCTTTTTTGTTTGTTTTGTTTTTCTTTGATTTTTGCTTGCAAAAGGAAAAACAATCAGGTAGGAAGCACAGATGAAATGCCTTCTCCCGTTAATAAGGTACTTCTACTTCGTAGTGCCATAGCTGGTCGTGCTGGAGGTTAGCAGCAGCATAGCAGATCTTGATGTGACAGCCTGTGTGTCACATCAAAGCTTCTTTTTTTGAAAAAAAATAAGAAATTCACACCTCATCTATGACCAGTATTTATGCCTGAACTATAAACACTGTTTTTGGTAGAGGTGCCTATCAGGTGACAACAACAGAGGAGCAAAAAATATGTTATTGTTCCATGCCAAAGCAAGGTTTTCTTTATCACAGTTTAGGCAACCTTAAGCTCTCAAAAGAGATGAGCTGAAGCTAAAACACAGTGACAGGTGTTTTTTTTTTAAAAAAAAATGAAGTTATGCCTCCTTAGAGGAAAGTGTACCACTAAGTCTATATTAGCATGAAACCTTTATAAGGTCAGCCATAGAGCTTAAAGAGATACACAGCCTTTGAGACCTCCAGATCTTTTTGGCAGGCAAGATGTTATGAAAAGAAATACACCTTTTCAAAGCATTAAAATGGGGTGTGGGGTAGGGGTGAATGTAGGGAAAATGTATCAGTTCCCCATGATATCTTAATTAGCAAGCTCACTAGGATTTGGAAATTGTACTTCTGTTAATGTAGGCTAAAAGAGCAGTTGCCTTTTTTGTGGCCACATCATACTTGGCTCATATTCCCCTCATGGTCTACCAGAATCCCAAGATCCTTCTCACATGTAGCCTTGCTGAGACAGGCTTCCTCATCTTGTAACTGGGCAATAGGTATCTTCTTTCTGGGTGCAGTACTTTGCACTTATCCCCCTCTATTCAGCACTGGCTAGGCCTCAGCTTGAGCCTTGGGTCCAGTTCTAGATGCCACACTTCAAGAAAGATGGTTACAAATTGGAAGAAGTTCAGAGAAGGCCGACAAGAACTATCAAGGGGATGGAAACCAAGCCCAATGGAGAGAGACTGAAATAATCTGGCATGTTTAGCCTGGAGAAAAGAAGACTGAGGGGTGATAGGATTGCACTTTTCAGATATTTGAAGGGCTCCCATACAGAGGAGCACCATTTTACCAGAACGCACAACAATGGGTTCAAGTTATGAGAACCCAGCTTTCAGCTGAATATTAGGAGGGAAATCCTAATTAACAAAATCCTAATTGCCCTTTCAGGAGGGCAATGGAACCAATTACCTCAAGAGGTGGTGAATGCTCTAACACTAGAGGCATTCAAGAAAAAAGTGGACAACCACCTGGCAGATGTCCTTTGATGTGTATTCTTGCATACAGCAAGGGGTTCAGCTTGACGGCCTTACATCTATTCTATGAAAAGCTAAAGAAGAATAGCGATATGCAGGACAACATGGCTTCAAGTGAAAATCATAGTACCTGCAAGATGTCTTTAGATGCAAGGGAGGGGATGTGTCTATAGATGGTTAGATGAAGCTGTGGCAAGTGACATGATTTTAGATCCTGCCAGGAGTAACCTCTTGCAGTGCTGGGAGAAAAAGAGGCCAGAAAGTCTGATATTTTTCAAAACATAAAGTTCAGCTGTAAATTCACAATGGTTGTTCTTGTTTTGGACTTATTCCTTCCACCACAAAAGTGTTAAACCATTCTCTGGTTGGTTTACAACATATGCAAACAACATCACTCTCCCTACCCCCAGCAAGCTGGGTACTCGTTTTACCAATTTCAGAAAGATGGAAGGCTGTCAACCTTTTTTTAAAATATATTTTTATTGATAAAGTGCTTCAATTATGCATATTCATCTTCTTTAGAGTTTACATTTTTCCCCTCTTATCATCCCCCTCCCCCCATTTCATTATTTTCAGTCTTTTTCTCCCAGCCAGGGGCACAAAGTTTGAAGCTTCCACTGAATGTCTTCATTCCCTTCTTCTTCCATCCATCTTCGATACACAGTCCATTTCTCCTTGATTTTCTCTGTTCTGTCCTCCCACGGCATATCTTGATCAATAACAGAAATTACATCTGATTAAATAATTTCAAATAGTTATGCCGTTTCTTTTCTCTCCATTTACTCTTATCTTTCCAGCCTGCTGCTATGACTGCTTTGCCTGCTAACACCATTGCTTTTAATAATTCTACATGCTTCTTCTCTACTGTATCTATTCCAATTGTACCTATACACATTAATTCAGCATCTATTTTTATATTTACTGGGAGTAATTTATTTATTTTATTAACAATATTTTCCCAATTTTTTTTTAACTTCAGAACATTCCCACCACATATGAGAGTACCACCCTTTTGTTTCCTTAGGCTGAGTCAACCTTGAGCTGGCTACCTGAAAAATCCAGTTGTGAGCACAGGCTTGGTTGCAGTACTGAGTTTTTTTTTTTTTTAAGTATTGATCAACTTTGCAGGAGGAAGCCAAGTGCAGGCACCCACTGTCTCTCTCCCTGTCTCCTTTTCCATTTTGGCACTCAAAGATTGGAACTCTCATCCCACTTGGAATAGGCAACGAATGGAGCACCATTGACATAAATCATGAGCCTTGATGGCATGGAGCCTGAAGAGAGGGAAAAGCCTCTTAATTCTTTCCTAGCCTGCCTACGGCTTCAGAGTTTCACCCTGAACGCTCAAGAAAGCCCCTTCTGTTGGCTCAGCAATCCCATCAGTGATTCAGGTTTTTTATAAGATTAAATCCAGGAATACCACAAATGTCCAATTACAATTTTGCACCTGTACATTTGCGAAAGAATTTTACTAATCTTCAAGGTGTATTGAGCAAGTGCTTCATCTAAGAATGTGATGTCCTACTCTCCATAGCTTTGATTGTATTATTTTCTTCAGGTTTCACCTGTCGTGAACCCCTTCCTCCCTTTCCTATATTCCACCTGTGCTTGGATTTTGCTATCAGCGTATTTGTGTTAGTTATCACTGCAAAAAAAAAAAAAACTTTATTGCTCTTTGAAAACCCTGTGGAGTTGTCTACTGTAGTCCTCTTCTAAATGAGAACCATATATTCAGTTTTGCTGATAACAGCAAATTAGAAAATACACTGTCAGATCGGAAGAGGGCTTATGTGACAATTTGATGTGCAGATTTGCAAAATTAAGCCAGTTATGCACACAGCACACAATGACTATTTTATGGATACCACTGTGTCTGCAAAATGTTAGACTGGCAGAGGAGAAAGAGTACAGTGTTCTCTAAGAGAAGTGTACTGCCAGATGGTGTTGTCACCCTTCTTCCATTACCCACCACTAAGCTTTTCCGTGAATGGGCCTTCATATCTCAGCATGGTCTAAGAGAGTTTTGTTAGACACACATATTCAAACCACAACAGGGTTCATGCTTAGAATCCAGCCTGGAGGAGGTGGCAACTTCGTATGATACATGAAATGGATTTCCAAAGGATTGCAACAACATCAGCTAAGTTATTGTAACAGAAGGGGAGGAAGAGAAAGCTGATGTGTTGTTGGTGCAGACATACCTATTTCACACAACCATCTGGAGTTACCTCTTCAGCACCTAGTCATTAACAGGGTCAGAATGGATCAATGCTTCCTTGTTTATTTAAGATAAGATAATATAACCTTTATTAGCATATTAGGCAAAAAACCCAGAAGTTTCACAGCATGCGTTAAGATTCAGAAGGTGTGCCTTTTAAATAAGGTTAATGCAAATCAGAGACTTGCTTCTTGACAATCACACATAAAAAGGTTGCTACTCTTTCAATTGTATCATCCAATGTGGAAGAGAGCATACATCAAACTTTATCCAAATCCGATCTTCCATTTAACTTTAATAAAATTGGATTAAGATTATTATTTTTTTGCGTAGCTCCTTATGTAAGGGACAGTACAGAATTATGTAGGAAAGAGTTTACACACTGCCTAGTTTACAAGAGCAGCACCACTTGTCATTAGGGATGCAATTAAATCTGCTGAACAAAATTGCTGATGGCATAACATTATATCTAGCCAATGAAAAGGCTCTACATTTTTGAGGAGATTTAAGAAATGATAAATATCCAGCCTCTTGGCTGGGTGGGAAAGTTCTATACTGTGAAAATGCCATGGTGAACAGACCTTGTGGGCCATGCTCCACAGTGTTTGCTGCTCTATGTCCAGAAGCTGTCTTTTGATAACCCCAAAAGCTTGTTCCTGACATAGTTATCCAATTTGTTCTATGCCTAATCCCAAATTATTTTAGCTTTCTGATCCAAGTAGATGATCCAAATGGTGGATAACTATCCCTTAAAAGATGGTATAACAAAGTGTGTGGGTCTGTATTTCAATAATTTTTTTAACCAAAATTGAGTTGTTAACAACCAAACAGTAGTATCTAACAAAGAGATACCAGTCTCTGATGGAGTCTGATTCAGACAGTTGGGATGAGTCCTAGAAGACATTTCACGAGAGGGAAAACTCTCCTGATGAACTCTGGCTCAATCCACATGTTGCAGACCTTGTAATCCTTCTAAACCAGCTTGGGTAAATTTTGTTTACCTATTATTTACTATTTAGCACAAGCCTCGTTTACCTTTCATTTACTCAGCTTGTCTACTCACTCTGACTCTCTTCATCTTTCATTTATTTACTCTTGGTTACTGGGGTAATTCCATTTACTTTTCATTTCCCTTTACCTATTCCTGTCTACTCCTCATTTACTCACCTTCCGTCTGTAAACAGCAAGGACATGTGTTATTGTAATCAATAACTGTGCAAAGCATGCTCTGTTCATGAGACATTTTCTACAGTCCACCCAACCAGCATGTGCCACTCTTACTTCTGTAACTTTTGTAACCAATCACTGATGTTGTGCATACTCTTGGATGTAAACCATATGTAATAAAATGTGCCAATGGCAAGGGGCGTGATTGCTCTGCTGGTCAGACAACTGGACTCGAGTCTTCTTTCTTCAGAATCCTCCCACAAGTCTCAAGACAAAGAACAGCATATGGAACGCATCTAGGGAGTCCCAAGACTTTTTGAAGGAACTGTGATTGTATTTGCTCTGCAGAATGGTCTATAGCATCCTGCCAAATTGGAATGCCATATAGGATCTGTGGAATAATCTTTGTCTTCCATACCTGCAAGGCAGCTGGTACAAATTGATTGCCTTTAGTATGGTAGAATTGAAGAGTGGACTGCACTGTAACTCTAGCTATGTTTACAGCAGCTTTATGTTTTGGAACCCAATACTATTTATGCTGAAATAAGACACCCAGGTATTTAAATTGTTTGACAAGTTCAATGGTTTGTCCTTTAACATTCCATTGTGTTCTCCTCCATGATCTGGAGAAGACCGAAACCTTTGATTTTGGTTAATTTTCCTTCCCATGATCATCTGACTTAGCAAGTGGTGGCAGAATGTAAGCTTCTGATAAGAGACAGCTGTCTTTTGTCTATGTCCATGTTGTTAAGTTTGAGGCATAAAATTTGCCTATCTACTGAATCAAAAGCTCCTTTTAGAGCAAGGAAGGCCACATACAGTTTGGAGTTCCTCCGCCTCACTGAAAAATTAACAAGATGGGATAAAAGCAAACAGTTGTTCAGGGGTCCCCTTCCTTTTCTGAAACCCACTTGCTCTGGGCCAAGAATAGACTCAGAATTGATTCAAAAAAGTTTACCTAGTAGGTGTTTAGCGTAAAGTTTCCCAGTCACTGATAGTAAACTAATTGGTCTAATTTTTTTTGTTGGTACAGGTCTCCTTTTTTGTATATTGGAACTATTATTGGGTGAAGCCAGTCTTTAGGAATAATCCCAGTTCAATCTATGGCCATAAAAAGAGGGGCGAGTAACTCTGCCCACCATTCTGGTTCCTGTTTAAGTAAATCTGGTGGGGTAGCATCTGGACCTGCAGCCTTCTGGCATTTTAACTGGCCAGTTAGCTCCTTGACCTCTTCAGAGCTTACAGGGAGCTAGGTAGAAGGCTCAGTGAGATTTAAAATTTTTAACTCCCAGATGGTATATCTTTATCAAAGAAGGTCTCAGAGAAGTAATTTATCCATTTTTAGGGGAAACTGCAGCAGGGTCATGAAACCCTGAGAAAGCAGATGTGCTGTTGCTGCAGACATGCCATTTTCACACAACCATCTGGAGCTGCCTCTTCAGCACCAAGTCATGAGCAGGATCAGAATGGGTCAATGCTTCCTTGTTTATTGTTTTCACTCTTAGGAAACCTTATTGCATGGAAAGTTCTCTTTCCACCACTTCCTATCAACCAACTAGAAGCTGACATGGAGCTTTTGCTCTATATATTTGATGATGTTAATTATGCAGGCTACAAGTTGCTCCCCTTGGCGAGCTGGGCATTCATTTTCCCAACCTTGGAAGGATAGAAGGCTGAGTAAACCTTGAGCCAGCTACCTGGGATTGAGCCCTGTGTCATATGTATTGCTTTGTCTGCAGTGCAGCAGTTTTCCTTGATGCGTGTAAAAAGCAACGCCATACTACCTTCCAATCGCCATGTGCCATCAAGCCAATTCTGACTTACGGTGACCCCTTTCAAGGTTTTCCTGGTAGAGGGTACTCAGAAGTGGTTTGCCCTCCCCTTCTTCTGAGCACCCTCAGATTGTGCGGCTTGCCCGAGGTCACACAGGCTGGCTCTTCTCCCAGGACACTGAACCTCCAAGCTCTGGTTCCACAAGCCAGATACTGAGACCACTGAGTGATTCCTCCAATACGAACCTATAAATAAAAATGGATGTTCCATTGTTTTTCATTTGAGAGACAGCAAGAAGCTTTCTGTGCAGCCTTTCTGCCCTTTGATAAAACATTTGAGTATGTGAAAGTTGATGGCAGGGCTTGCCTCTCTTATGTGTGTGTTTTCCCATGCCTGGCTGTTGCTGTTCGGCAGTGCCGTGCCCTTCGAATGCTTTCCCCTCAGAAACACCGATCAACCCTTCATTTGCTTTTCACAGGAAGCAGGAGTCTATCGACAGGCCCCTTTTGTGGCTCATAAAGGCACAGCTGCTATAAATCAAACAAGTGGTGGCATTACTGATCGCAGAAAGGGCTGCACGTAGCATTTTACCCTGACCTCCTTGAGAAAGAGTCAAGTCTAGAGTTTAATGAAATGAAATCTCTTTCCAAGGGAATATGAATGAGGCTGCCTCCAGAGCACTGTTCTAAGGAAACGATTTCAGCCAGCCTCTGAGAAGATTTACACTTGGGTCTCCTGGGTCAGGAGTTAAAGTTCAGGCAGCATTCACGGCCTGGAAACCTTTGGAGGAAGTCGCACCTTATCTTCACGCCAATTGCTCCCTGGGAAATGGCTGAAAATGGGGGATGGAGGGTTCCAAAGACCAGCTGAGAGAAACGAATGGGAACAAAACGCTCCGAAAGAGAGAGCCTTTCTGATCAATATGAAAGCTGCTCTAATAAGTTGGCATCCCGTGCTGCAAAGGTAGGGGAGAAGGGTATAAAATAATTCTACACAGAGCTAGGAAAGCCATGGAATTTGTTTGTATATCTTTCTTGCTACATCTCTCTCTCTCTCTCTCTCTCTCTCTCTCTCTCTCTGTGTGTGTGTGTGTGTGTGTGTGTGTGTGTGTGAGAGAGAGAGAGAGAGTCTCTGTGTGTGTGTGTGTCTGTCTATCTGTCTGTCTGTCTGTCTTTCTCTCTCTCTCTCTCTCTCTCTCTCTCTCTCTCTCTCTCTCTCTCTGTGTGTGTGTGTGTGTGTGTGTGTGTGTGTGTGTGTAGAAATAGGTCTTTTTTACTCCCAGACTTTTTGTCACCTCCCCCTGAAGATTACTACCAGAACTGTTTTAAATAGATAAATATTGCCTCTGCCCAAATCCTTGATTTGGAACTACCAATTGAAAAGAAAGCTGTGAACAGAATGTACCCAATCATCTTCCCCACCGATGTAAGCCGCTTAGAGTTCGCAAAGAAGATAAGCGGGGTACAAATGCAATAAATAAATAAATAAATAAAATGGTGAAGGTTACAGAGTTTGGAAGTAAAGTTGCTACTTCCTCTCTTTAATAAGTAACACTTTGGGTTTTTACTGGTATGTTTGGGTATGTGTGTGTGTGTATCTGAGTCAGGGAATGCATTTTGAGGAGCAGTGAAGTAAAACATTTCTAAAAAGTATTCACCAGTATAGCTGCCTAGATGCCCTAAGCACATCCGATCTTGCCTGATTTTGGAAGCTAAGCAGGGTCAGCCCTGGTTAGTACTTGGATGGGAGACCACCAGGGAATACCAGGTGCTGTAGATGCCTGGAGTAAGAATTGGCAAGCTACTCCAGTATTCCTGCCAAGAAAACTCCATGGACAAGGGGTCACAAAGAGTTGGTTACAGCTATAACCACACACACACACACACACACACACACACACACACACACCAATATCCTAAAAGAGGCCAAGAAAAACAACATCAAAATGTCTCAGAGGATTGCAATCCATAAATCATGGATGTCCAGGAAATAGCATGTTATGAAACTGACTTGGCCAAATCATGCCTCAGACTGATTCCCACCACCACTACTCAATCTGATACGCAAGTTGGCCGAATCAGTGTTATTCCTCCACAAATGTTTTCATGTCAAGCTGCTCCACAGATGGTCAAATAAAAACCAGCAAATACTGGTTGATTATATTTAATGTTCAACCAACATTGGCATCAAATAAATCATAAATATTTTCCCTGCCAATTGGGGAAGGGGAGGGTCATACGGCAGATGTTTCCATTGCCTTTTAGTTTTATAGCTAATACCTTAACAGATACATGCGCAAATCTGGATAAGGTTTCCTAAATTAATATCAGCAATTTAAGTGATGTTCTGGAATGAAATTAATGTTATAATTTTAAATCCATAGTATGGAAAGTCAAGCTGTAGAATGACTACAAACAAGATGCTGGTCAGCTTCTGAACTGTAGCAGGAACAAATGTAAGAGAGAGCCTATCATTGGGTGAGGGAAATTCATAACAAATGTAGCATCTGTATGTCGCAGACCAACATTTTACCACCTCTGTGATTATTCAGATGAGCTTGGTGTATCATGATTGGTCTCCAGAATTTCAGCATGGAATTCCTTTGAAGCCTACTGAGCTATCGAGTGAAGCCCAGTTTCACAAATACAGATAGACACCGGTGGGCACCTTTCTGCAATGTTCATGTATTTTCAGCTCCAACTACAGGCTATTTCTAATGCCTCTTTCTGGCTTTATAAGATGAGATGGCTATTCCTCTGAAGTGTGCTCAATTTATGGAATAACTCATTGAAGTGCACAGCAGAGAGATCTGTCATTATGTGAGGATGCCCAGGAAAAGAAAGCTACAGCTGGACTAGGCCAAAGGTACTTCTAACTCATTACCCTGCTCTCTGCACTGCTTGCTGATATGACTTCATATTTTGTTTTCACAACAAACAAATATTGATCGCTTTCACTGCGAATAGGTCAAATCTTCTTGGAAAAGCATCTGAGCCTTTGACCATCATGCCTCAAACCTGCTCAAAGGTATGGGTAAATCAACACAACAGCAACCTGTGTTGCCAGTTTGATGTATCAAGGAAAGAAATAGTTTGTAGTTCTCTAAAACTGGACCACTTTCGGAAACTGAAAGTATAAGCCATCTTTCATCAACCTGATGCCCTTTAGATGTGCCATGCTATCTGGGGATCATGGGGATTGTAGTCCAAAAATGGAGGGAATTGAGTTGAGGAGGACTTACATAGCTTATTGAGCTACATGTGTTGGTTTTGTTCCAAATTAGTAGTAATAGGTGATTAAATGCAGTATGAAGCTATATCACATTGCAGTGTTTGTTCAACATGTTAATTCCATCTTCTGCATTCATCTATCTTTTTTTTTTTAAGTTAAACTCTGCAGACACTCCTGGATCAGAACAGTTTGTATCCTTCCTAATTACTGACCAGGTTGTCCTGATCCCACATCCCTTTAAAAGCAGTTCAAATTACCAGATAACCTGTGTCTAAAAATGCCGTCCCCACGGCCACCGGGCTTTTTGGGAAAAAAAGAAAGAAAAAAGAAAACCCGGTAATGATCCCTTAAGTGAGGTTTCTGTGATTCACCCAAGAGGTAGTGACATTTTTGCCTCGCTTTGAAAATCCAGCTTTTAAGGAGGCAGATGCTGTGAGACCACGCAGATGATCCGGGTTTCTTTTTCTTTCTTTTTTCATAGCACCGACTGGCTGTTTCTGGGACCGATGGGCTATGTTTTTTTAAAATTGTTTTTAACCTTTGGAGAAACGGGAAGCTCTATCTGGTCCTACAAGTTTAAATTTCCCCCAGCCAAGTGGTCCTTTTTTTCAAATGTTAGCACCACCTGCTGGCCAAGGGGGCTGAACTGCACTTTAAAATACAAAAAAAAAAACAGCTTTTGACATGGGAACTCTTATCCCACATTTAAATCATGTGATGGGACGAAGAGGAAAAGCCGGACCTTCAGAAGATCAGGATCAAAACCCAGGTGTGACCACGGAATGAGTTTGGAGTATCTTGCTAGAGGGGTCAGGGGATTAAGTTCATCAGTGTGTATCCTAGAAGATACGCCAGTCTGTATAGCTTTGAGGGAACTGCACAGCCCCAGAGTGACCCCAGAAGGAGGGGATGGTAAACCATTTCCATATACACAGAATAGCATGGCAAGAATTCCCATGACCTGGAATTGATCTGATGGTGTATAATCAATTAACTGGATTTCAGAACACATCTATAGTCCCAAACTGGATGTGGATCAGTTTTTGAAAGCTAACTTCTGATTATCTATTCCAGCACATTAGTGGAACCGAATGTTGGAACCAGGTTGTAGTCATAGATAGATAGATAGATAGATAGATAGATAGATAGATAGATAGATAGATAGATAGATAGATAGATAGATAGATAGATAGATAGATAGATAGATAGATAATATCTGTATTTTACCAGAGTTATCCCAGGCAGTGAAGCTAGTTTGAGGATAGGGTTAATCATTTTCAAAAGCTCCTGTGGACACTGCAGACTACAACCTGGGGCAACTGCAAAACCCTTACACAACTTAAGTCAACAGCCACCATCACTGGCTATCCCAGCGGTATTGGCAAGCTAGAGTTCACCAGCAAGAGAGCCTTTTGGATTCACAGACTCAATATAATCTGCCAATCCCCATAATTTCCTCTCAAACTATTTAACTAAATGCATCACCCAACACTAATTGCGGATTCATTTGGGTCTCTTCTGGGGCAGGAGTTTCACCTCTTTTATTTAAGAAAAAAAAGTCATCAATCATATTTACTTCACATTTTAGAAATTAAAACAACAGAGGGGGAAGCTGTATTTTTCCAGTGTGTGTGTGTGTGAGAGAGAGAGAGAGAGAGAGAAATCAAAAAAGGATAACCTTGTATTACCTTTGTAAAAATAACAAAGAATAATAAAATATTCACTACAAATATAACAGAAAACAAGCTGGAGGTGACATTTGGACTCAGTGGTTTGCTTGCTAGCTGGATGACGATGGGGCGGGGTAGGGGGTAGGCTTGGTCACAGTTGGTTCTATTTTTCCATAGTCAGAAAAAAGTCTCCCAGCTAAAATGTCACAATCACTCTTGTTTTTCAATTTCTACTCTATATTCCAAAGCCGAGGGTGACATTTTGTCCTGTACTCTCATATTGGTGTGAAACAGCAATGACAATGAACAAAGGTATTAGGAGACGCAGATTTACCTCATGATTCCCAGATGTTATTTGTTTACAGAACTAGCACTCTGCCTTGTTCTCCTCAGGTTGTTCTGTCCTTTGTTGCCCCAACTTCTCCATGTCAGATGTTTAAAATCAACTTATATAAGTCTCTGCTAAAATGTGAGATAGTTTTGGCTCCTCCCTATAGTCAGCCTCAATGAAACATTCACCATTGGAGGAGGAAGAGGAGTGTCAGTGAAGGAGACCCGTGATAGATTTTTTCTCCTGCATTTTCCGACATACCAGATGTTGGTGACATCATAATCTAAATCGTGGACTTCTAGCACAGACCTCAACATTTTTTGCCCCAAAGCAACAAAATCTCTACCTTGTTGTTCCACTTACACTCTTTATTATTAATAGTTTGACATCTGAAAAATATTCTGAATCCTAGCTTCAAGCTCCATTTTAAGTGCTCTGGGTCTGTAATTTGTTAGGTGGCTTCAAGGTTGACCTTTTGGGGTTGAAATAATGTTTACTTTGGGTTTTAGGAGAAGAAATGCAGTGACATCATTGTAATTAACATTAGCTTGATGCCAACATCTAAAATATAGCTTTGCACACACTGTGGGTTTAATTTCCAATTCCAAAGAATGGCATTTCTGGAAGAGAGCCAGCTACACTTCACAAATAACACTTTCTTTGAAGCTAGTGAGAAGAAAGCTTGCTTTAAATAATATTACCAATCACCAAGGTTAACAGAAGCAAATTCCACAGTGTTTCCACTGTTTTGGCCAGTGAAAAATGCTTTTCTTCCATGGAAATCTACAGAGGAAAGTCCAATGTCAGGGTTTCAGTATAGTGTTGCGGTGGTTTTCTTAGACCAGGGGTCCTCAACGTGAGGCCTGTGGGCCAAATGCGCCCCCCCAAGGTCCTGAATCTGGGCCCCGGGACCAATTGCAATCCCCCACCTACCCCCTGCTTCCTGAGCAAGCCAGCCTCCGCAGCTGCTTCTATTGCTGAGGCAGTTTAAAGCGGTGGGCTATGTCACTTCTCCCACTCCCCCCAACTATCGCCCAGGTGATCGGCATGCTGGCTAGTGGGGCATTCAAAGTGGGGGGGCTACGGCAAGGTCCCCCACTCCCCCCACCTACCTCTCAGATGGTTGGGGCACCGGGTGCAGCCGAGCAGGGCAATTTAAAACAGGAGGGCTGCGGCAAGGTCTCCCACTCCCTCCAGGGCCCTGAGGCCCCGCCCCTGCTCCTCCTCCACCCCACCCACCTGCCTTCCTTGTGTGGCTGCCACCTGTGTTATTGTAGTTGTGAGGAAGGAAGGGGACAGGCTGAGGCAGTGCCAGCAAGCCTTCCAAGCCAGAGCAGCCATGGCAGTAGACCGCCAGAGGGATGGACGGCAGGCAACTGAGGGGAAAACAAAGCTACTTCCCACCCACCCAGCCCCCTCTGAGCTGCTGCCTTGCTCTGTGGACTGAGGGAGGGGAGGAGGGAGCACAGCCATGGTGGAGGCTGAAGCTGCCACCACCATCACTGGGTTAGAGACCAGTGAGGAGGAGGTGGTGGAGAAAGAAGAGAAGGGAAGGGAAGCCAATGGTGGCCCGGGCCTGGTTCCTGGGAGACTGGCGAGGCTGCATATGTCCCTGGTTGGTGATGGGCAGACTGGCACGCCAAGAGAGCACCGCAGTCTGGCTGGGCTTGGCCAGCTGCAGGTCGCTTTGGACATACCTTCCTGCCTCCCCTCCCTCCTTCCCAGCCCTTGCTCTCTCCCTCCCTCACTTGCAGCGCACCAAGTCGGGCTGGGCCGAGCCAAGTCAAGAGAGGAGGCAGCTTTTCCTTTGGGGCATAGTGAGGATGTGATGGCAAGGGCACACAGCTGGATTTGCGCGCAGTGGCACCAGCCTTGCTGCCCTTGCTGCGGCTGCTGCTCCTCATCCTGAGTGGCCACCCAGAAGGTGATGAGGGCCTGAGTTTGCCTGGGCTGCCACCTTCCCAATGCAATGAAGGAAGGAAGGAAGGAGAGCCGCTCCAGAAGCTGCCACTGGAGGAGGAGGAGGAGGAGGAGGAGGAGGAGGAGGAGGCGCAGCAGAGGGATCCCAGCAGTGGCACCTCAGGGTGGTGATCTGGAGCAGGAGGCATTGCTGGGGCCCTGGAGACACAATGATCATGGGCCAATCGTGGGGGGGCTCTGCCCACTTGCCCCTCCCCCCTTTTCTCCATGTCACTTTTTTGGGGGACTGTGGTCCGGCCCCCAGTGGTGTCTGGGTGGTGGTGGACCGGCCCGCTGTTTGAAAACGTTGAGGACCCCTGTCTTAGACAGTGGTCGGTAACGCATGGTTTATATAGGATTTGTGTGGTCAGATATGCCACCAGTGACCCTAAATCCCCCAGGACCTTCCACCTCAAAAGTATTTTAGGTTGTTTTAAACTGGCCCCCAAATCTTCTTGTAGCCTTGAGGGCATGGAAACAATTCTGCCATGTTTTGAGCCACCTAGTATCCCTGCCCTCAAATTTTAACAAACTTTTAGGTCATTAGGGGGTACAAAGCCACCCCTTTCAGTTTAGAAATCCAGTGAGGTCCAAGGATGGGATTAATAGGCTCCCCTCTTCTGGAAGCATGTCCCTCCTGTTTTATGATGTCTATGTTCTGTTTAGCCTCAGCACCAGCAGTATATCTGCCACTTTCACCTTCTGCTGAATTCAGATTTATTTATTTTTTAATCTCAACAATTCTTTCCATCTCCACTATATACCGTAATTAGAGAATTTTAGGAAATGTTTCAAAAGCACGCGGAAAGGGGGGGGGAATCACCCATTTGAAATGCAAAAATTTAAATAGCTAGAACATTTTCAGCATGGAAAGAACCATGCTGTAACCATATAAACATTAGAAATCAAACCTTTTATGGAGGGGGGACGGGAAGAGAAGTGTGTTGATCCCCATTCATCTGTAATACATTACAATACATATGGATTCAAATACAGATTCTTAACATTTATACTTAATAATATTCTTAAGTATGAATAGCCAGTTCTGGCAGTTTCAGTTGGTAGGTAAGGCTCTCACATTGTAAATCATTTTTTAAGGTCCTGTTACTTGGTTGCATTGGATAGATGCTGTGCCTGATACGCGTATCCATTTGGGCCTATCAATGAACCGAGAGATTTCAATGCAAATTGATTACAGTAATTTTGATTATTTAGTTATTCCTTCTCTGTGCTCTGAATTAGATGGAAGGATTGAAAGGCATGATCAAAATTGCCTGCCATTTTTCCTACTTTGATAGTTAGCAATTCTACGAAAGTCTGCTTTGATGATGGGATCAGGATATGTACTTCAGTAGGGCGAGAGTAACTCTTGCCTCCCTTGCCTGTTTCCTGAAGCAAATCTTTTCCTTGCCATGATATTCTAGAAACCTGAGGAATTATTGGGAACATCAGCAGTAGCTATCTCAGTTCACCTTTCTTCCTTTCCTTCTAGAAGGAATGGCTTCTAGAAGGCATTGGAGGGTTTGTATGGGGCAAATGGTTAACATTAAAAAGCTTCTTACAGAACATCTTCAAATATCTCCCATGGGACTCCTAATAGGACAAAGAAATGCCACAAGCAGTCCTAATTATGGATCATCCCGGTCTCTAAATGCTTTAAAAATTTTCCCTAGATGTAAGAGGCTAATTAATGAAGTGCTTGTTTCTTCATTCTGAAAATATAAGACGCTGCTAATTTCAAGTTTCTCTTTCTAAATCCTTTGCACCATAGCTTGGGCTTTAATAACAGATCTGAAGGTCCATTTTTGTGCACAGAAATTTGGGGGCATATGCTGCGGTCCACGACCTAATTAAGGGGTTGTTCTACTTTCATGTAGCAAGTAAATGGACACCGGTGTTGGCGAACCTATGGCATGGGTGACAAAGGTGACACTCAGAGCCCTTTCTATGGACACCTGACATTGCTTCTTCACAGCCACCTCTATTCAGGTCAAATTGCTGTATCGGCACTTTGCAAAAAGTTAGTGGGTTTTGAATCGCAGTTTGGGCACAGGATAAAGCCCTCAAGCTATTCTCAGCTGAGATACTTGGAAGCTAATAACCAAGATCCAAGGAGCAGAAAGAAGGTCAATGTATCGGTTAGGGTCCATCCCTAAATCATCAAAACAGTGAGGGAACAGTCTCTACTAAAAACAGTTCAGGCCAGGTTGGCTGGAGGCCTATCAATCAGCCAGGCAGAAATGGACATTATTTTTCAGCAGATCATGAGTGTCCAGTCTCTCTTTTTGTCTGCAGCACGGGCATCTCCCTCACAACAGCTGTATCAATTTCTGATAATAAGTTGGAAGGTTTTTGACGCAGATATTGCATTCACCTTAGCTGGGCTTTGATCTGTTGGTGTCATTCAGGACTGGACAAGGGATTTTCCCCAAAAAGCTTCATTTCTTTCTGAAGACACAGGAGGCCCTGGCCTTCCTTGAAGGCTTTTGTCCCTTCCCTTGTGGCTTCTCTCTGGTCTATTGTGAGAACTGGACATACAGACAGGGGGGCAGATGAGTGGACTACAGGACCTTGGATAGAGAGGAAACAGACAATGTGAGATTGTGTCGGAGAGTGATCAACAAGGTAATTCACAGACAGTTTGGTCCTGAGCCAGGGTATAAAAATTCCAAACCTTGCTAACAGAGACAGTAAGGGACCCATCTGCCCATCTCTCCCAAATATGTAGCTACAATTTCTGGATATATATTTTTGCCTGTGAAGGGGGGGAGGGGTGCTGAGAACCTGTAGAAGTAGATTTCAGCCACAAAAGCTTACTCTTTGTTTAATTTTTTTAATGGACCCATAAAAGGTATCAACTACTCTTGCATCTGTGTAATCTTCAGGATTGCTCTGGCCCTTTCTATTTCCTTTTATATTTTCCTCCAAGACGTCCACAAAAATCTGAGGCTAGCACTGGGAAATCCATCAGACATAAGTGTAAAGTAGTAGGCAACTCTGATTCTGAGAAGTTTGATCCTAGAGATATATTGTGATTCCTATCAGCTCTGTCATAATTTTAGTGAGACATTAGTATGTTTCCTAGAATCCAAAGTACTGTACACCTATTTCCAAACTGAGTATTACATTCTTTACTAGTCAAACAGACAGCTTAGACAACTAAAGCAAATTGATAAAGTGACAGTAACGTAAATTAGTATGTCTTGCTACATTAGGTCTAGGCAATGGCCAGATAAAATGCAAGCATCATCAAAATTGTCTATAAAGAGGAGGAAATCATTTCAAAAACATAATGGGAGTTAAATTAGACTCATGTGTATAGCTGCATATATGGTAAAAGCAGAGTGTCAGTGCTGTATATAATGGCTAGAATGTTTGACTAAAAAGACTTTCATTCAAATCCCAGTATGGACAGAAAATTCACTGGGGTGGTGGCAATAGTACCTTCTCAATACAGTAATCTCATATACCTTGAAACTCCTGTGAGAGTCACCAATTTTAATCTACACTAAATGTATTGATTTGGGGATTTTGTTGATTCCCACTGAACTGTGGACAACAATGAAGCAGCATGGGTTTCAAATATCTATGCCATATGCATGAGGAACAAACAAAATGAGCTCAAACTTTTAGCACAGGAGGGTGAATACCTACTGAAGCTTGATGTGATGAGGCTCATGACCGGAGTGTAGCGACTGAAGGGTATATCTTATTCCAAAGGAATACTGTGCTGAATTGATCAACTTTGTAAGCCGCCCAGAGTTCCCTCGGGAAGATGGGTGGGGTATAAATCTAATAATAAATAAATAATAAATAAATAAATATATGAAACAGGAAAAGAGGAGTAGCATTCTATGTCATTAATGTGTAGAACTGTGAGGAGATCCATGAGTTTGAGCATGGGCAACATTTAGGTACAGACAAAGGAGAGAGAAGCAACGGCGACATCCAAATAATGGAGGGCAGAGAACGGCTGAACATCTACCTTCTCTCCGGGGGAAAGCCATGCAAAATCTTGTACAGGCATAATAAAAGAGATGGGAGATGCTCATGCCCAAGGTAAACAAAGAGGTGGCAGGAGAACATCTAGCATCATTCCATCAATACAAGTCTCTTGGACAAAACTGCATCCCAGGGTATTAAAGGAATGCAGAAGTAACCAAGAAGGTGGCTGTGTGGTGGCGAAGAGGGTGGCTGGCCAGCAATGGCGATGGTGAGGAGGGCTCAGCATTGCTTCTCTTGGTTTTTTTCCTCCTCGCTGCTGCAGCTGCTGAGCCCAGCAGTGAAGAGGGTGGCTGGCTGGCAGCAGGCCGGTGGCAGTGGCAACAAAAAGGAAAAAAAAAACTGTATTCTCGCCTCACCGCTGACGCCACACTACCAAGCATTTAGGGGGTGTCAGGGGCAAAAGCTTTCAGCCTGGCACCCCCCCCCCGTCGCCACCATTATCCTCAGATAAGGGTGTTTTCTCTTATCCACGGATTTCACTATTAGTAGGTGTTCCAAAACCGATCCCCTGTGGATACGGCAGTTGAATTTTATTCAGTTGTATCAACAGCACTATAGTGTCCAGATCAAGGAAAGTCATACTGTATTACCATTCTATTATGCTTTGGTTAGACCTTGCCTAGCATTCTGTGTCTAGTTCTGGGCACCACAGTTTAAGAAAGATATTGAGAAGCTGGAATGTTTCCGGTAAAGAGTATAAAAGATGGTAAAAGGTATAGAAAACCCCCAAAAGGTAAAGGTTCCCCACATACATGCATGCTAGTCATGTCCAACTTTAGGGGCAGTATTCATCTCTGTTTTTAAGCCAAAGAACCAATGTTATGCAAGTCTGGCCGGTATGGCTGAATGCATTTCTGCACACGGAACACTGTTTACCTTCCCGCTTTTTCCGGTGGTATCTATTTAGCTACTTGCACTTAAATGCTTTTGAACTGCTAGGTTGCCAGGAGCTCACTCCGCTGCATAGCACCCGGGATTCGAACTGCTGAGCTGCTGACTTTGCAGCCGATAGTTTCAGCACTCTAGCCTGCTGAGCTAAACCTGGTGACTAAAGAATCTGTGCATGTTCAGTCTGGAGAAGAAGTGATATGGTAGCAGTCTCCAAATACATAGTTGGACAATTAGCAAGATCAAAAATGTAAAAATGTAAAAAATGTAAACAAAAACATAAACATAAACATAAAAACAGTTTAGTCTCATAATACTTGGGACTTAATGAGAGGGTTAAAAAGCATTTCCCTTCAGTCCTTTTTTTTAAAAAAGAAAGTAATCTATATAAAGTTCCCGCCTCCCAGACTTTCCTTGTGCTGCTGAATCCTGCTTTATCGGTTCCATAAAAAGGAAAATGGCACGATAAAAATATCAGCAGATGTTGAGAATCAAAATAAGCACCTATAGCATACTGTTAATAGCTAATACCGGTAATGCTCTTTATGACACTGGTTCCTTTTCCCCAACTATGAAAACCCATTAAATTCCAGTTTATTTTTAATATGATTTGAAGTAAAACATGATTGTGAATATCAATATCATGTTTTCTACCATGGGACTTTTTTACTTCTTCATCTTTTATAATTTATATATTCAAGAATATGACCTTGGGCAATTCTGCAGCAGAAATGTATGCTCCTCTTAGTTTGCTTCCATCTTTCTGCCTTCTGCATAAAAATGGATATGGATAAAATAACTTCTGAAAATCTAGAGAACCACAGGGACTTGGGCAGGGATGCAATCATGCTCTAAGGCAGATCAGTGAAATTTAATTAGGATTGGAAAGTGGGAAATTCTAAAATAGTAATAGCACAAATAAAACAAAAACATTACAGCCCAGCAAAGAATTGGCAGAGAGGAAAGGCTATCGTACCTAACCAGAAATATAATCATACACCATCCTAGAATATGTAGGGTAGCCAATATAGTGACATTCGTCCCCATCTGTTTTGGATTACAACTCCAATCAACACCATCTGTATGATTAACTGTAGGGAAATAGAGAAAACTGCAATCCAAAGCACCTAGTGATGTCATGATGTCTACCTGTGATCTAATCACATCAGAACAAACAAAGGTTTTGTTTCTGAGATGTGATGGCAGCTGTTCTATCAAATTCCTTCTTTAAGGCACACCCCTCTGGGCCCATCCAGAAGGCTTTCCACTGATTATGATGTATCCACCTTCATGGAATCTTCATCTATGTTTTCTTGATATGATCTAAGTTCAATTCTCTATATTAAATTACAGAACGTAGAGTTCGAAGAGGCTCCAAGGGTCCTTAACCCCCTGCCAGAGCATCCCTGACAACTGGTCACCTAATATCTGCTTTAAAACCTCACCACTGTCAAACACCTCTCGCTGTCAAGGTGTTCTTCCTAATGTTTACGGAAAATATTTCTTATAATTTGAACCCATTGCTTAGATCCTACCCTCTGGATTTAAAGAAAGCAAATGTCCTCAACTCTCTACTAACATCTGAACTGATTATGAAAACAGCCCCTCAGACAAATATAGAAACATGGTGAAAAGATGTTCAAAACTCAAGTGTTTGACATTTAACCTTTCTCCTAGGTGCATTTCTTGCACTTATGACTATGCCTTCAGCCCCTTAAGTTAGAAGCATGGGAAGCTACAGTGTGCCATGAAATTTTCAATTACAGTGGACCCTCGTATAACAAACTGTATAATATAAAATCTGTGCAACATAAAAAATTCTGGAGATAGGGAAAATTTGCTTAACAGAATCACCAATGGGGCGAATCCGTACAACATAAAAACAATGGTGATTAAGGATTACTCTGTTTTCAATGCATTCCTATGGAAAATTTGTATAAAGGAAATTTTGCTTAACATAATTTCATTTGGAATGAATTAATTCCTTTATACAAGGTACCACTGTACTGAATAAAAGCAGTATGATTACTGTAAAGTAAGTTGCCCAAAGGTATTTGATGTGCAGCAGATTCCACCATTATTTCTGGATTAAATTTCCAAACCACAGAAAAAAAGAAGAGGCTCATAAACCAACTGACAGAATGAACCATTAATTTACTAAAGACATGGCTGTAGCTAAGGACCCTATTTGGGTTACACCCCTTAGAACATGCCCTCTCACAGGAGCATTCCAACAGCATGGAGAATAGTCAGTTTCCTAAAATCATGAGGAGCGACTGACTTCCTGCATTTGTTTGTCATACTGCATTTCAATATTGCTTATTTATATTAAATCAGTTGTATGTACTTGTGTACCTTTTGGCCAGTCTCCTCTTGCATTGCGTGTCTGCAGAATGTTGATCATGTAAACGTCCCCTACAATCTGGAAGGCTCCCTGTTGCACGTCCGGTCTTGCTTTGATTGTGGGATGGGTCACACAACACAACTGTGGAACTTGTCACACAAGAGGTCTGTAGGCGCAAGGGAAAGATTACACAATATTCTTTATGCTCCAAACAGAATATTGACCTATATACATTACAGTATACATTACATTATACAGTGGACCCTTGTATAACAAACAGTTTGTAAAAAATAAAATCTGTACAACATAAAAAATTCCAGAGATAGGAGAAATTTGCTTAACAGAATTGCATATGGGGCAAATCCGTGCAACATAAAAATGGTCGAGATTAGGGATTACTCTGTTTTCAATGCATTCCTGTGGGAAGTTTGTATAAAGGAAATTTTGCTTAACATAATTTCACTTGGAACAAATTAATTCCTTTATACAAGGTATCACTTTAATTTAATTTAATTGTTTTTGTTTCTGATACATGCTCACATGATCCCTGAAACCTAACAGCTTGTAGACTGAATAAAAAGCATGGCTTCACAATGAACAAATTGGAAAAGACAAGTATAACTCACATTTCTATTTTGTAAGGAGCCCCACCTCTTGGGGGGGGGGGGTGTTGCTTTTGACAACAAGTGAATCTGATAGGTTTTTGTTACCTTCCATTTGATGTTATTATTTGCTGCACAAAAGGATGGAAACAATTTTAAAAGACAATGGCTGCAGCTTTCCGTTTCTTGTACATCCATATCTTTCTTCTTATTTCTCTGTATGTTTCTATTTCTGAAGGTCCTAAAATGTGAAAGGGGGGTGCTTAATACAGTCATTTCTGCAGAAATCTCTAGTCAGGCTAAAAAACTGTTTGAAGAAGTCTGAGCCAATCCATTCATCTCACTAATGGCCCTTGGCAGTCTGATTTCATAGTCATGGAATGTGGGCCTCTTTCCAGGATATTACGAAATTTAGATTAATATCCTGGCCTCCCCTCTCCTCCAACCCCCCCTTCACCAATGTTACATATTTTAAAGGTTATATTGAAAAATAGGAAGATTCTTGTCTTGCAGATGCTGCAATCTATACAGGAGAAGTTGTGAAAGACTTTTGTATGCTTTCAGTAGAAACAGGCATACAAAGTGAGGCCCACCAGAGTAGACCTCACATTATAAAGCAGGACTAGCTTGTTCAAGAATGTTAAAAGCATCTTCAGTAAATGGATACAAAGAGCCTGAGTGCCTTAGACCTCTATTCTGTTAGTACCCAAACCCACCCAAATTATTTTGGAAGATAAAAATCCCACAAGTACTTGTCCTGTAGCCTAAGGGATTCTTTAGCTGCTCTGGGAAGACGAAAGATCAAATGATGCCAAGTTCTCAAGAAAAATAAAGACTTTTATTATTTTACAAGCTACGTAGCTGGACACCAGTGGAATAAATTTTTGCCACAACTGCCCAATTATGTTTTCATTAAAAGTCCCTTTGGCTGGCCAATTTCGCTGTATAGTGGGCCAGTCTAACTGACACAAGGTCTGCAGCCGTTTCTTCTTCATCTTTAGGCCAAAATCATAATTCTTGATGGCAGTGTTCCAATTGGTCATGAAACAGGCCAGTGGAGTGGGTGGTTTGCTACTGCTAGCCCCCATATTGTCACCGTATCCACTCCTTCACCTATTATTTTATTTCATACACACCAGATTCGCTTCCAGCTGCGACCTGGATGCGGTCTCCCGGCCAGGAACTGCGCAAACCCACATACGCTTGGCCAAGGGGATGCTAAGCCCTGACCTTTTCACTCACACACGCATGCACTGGATCGGTGACCACACAAATTCCCCAGTCCCCCCTCCCAACCTATTTTAGTACCCCTACCTATCGAAAAATCTGTTCTACCCTATTACTACTTGAGGACAAGGATTTCCGTCTCCCGTCCTCTACCTTTGTGGGATCCTGCCCATGACCCTATAGGGAATGTCTGTCTTCCCTATTATTTGAGGATGGGGATTTTCGTCTCCTCCTCCTCCCTCCTGTGGGAGTTTCCCTCTTCCCACGACCGGTTCTTTTCTTACCAAATGCTCCGCGGAGTCTGTCCCCAGCCGGCTTCGTCTTTTCTCCAGGCGATAGCGTCTCCGCCGTGGCGCAGTGGTTAAATGCCTGTACTGCAGGTAAAACTGTGCTCACGACCTGGGTTCAATCCCTGGTAGCAGGCTCAAGGTTCACTCAGCCTTCCATCCTTCCGAGGTTGGTAAAATGAGTACCCAGCTTGCTGGGGGGGCAATGTGTAGCCTGCACACTGTAACTAAAAAATTGTAAACCGCCCAGAGACGACTTGTAGTGGTATGGGGCGGTATATAAGCAGAAGCAGAACACTTTGCAGCACGAAGTGGGTCCCCTCTCAAGCAGGGAGGTGTGCACTGGACTTGTTCGTTCCACGCTGGCTGTTCTCCATCGCCTGGCCTGGCCTCTCGCCTTCCGCAGGAGGGGAAATCCCGGACGAGCCCCCAAGAAATGTAGCCTAAGGGATTCTTTAGCCGCTCTGGGAAGACGAAAGATCAAACGATGCCAAGTTCTCAAGAAAAAGAAAGACTTTTATTATTTTACAAGCTACGTAGCTGGACACCAGTGGAATAAATTCTCAAAAACTGGCGCCCCGAACCCAGAGTGCATACATGTTTTGTAGTCTTCTCCTCACTCCACCCCTCCCATACCCATCTCGATTTGGAGCCAAATGCATGCTATTCATGAGGGTGGAGTGTGCATACGAGGTGCCTTTGCTTACAGAAAGCCTTTGTGTTACCTTATCAGTTGTGTCTAGCAGGGAAGGAAAACTGGCAGGCAGCGTACTATCTAGATACATTTACGGCTTCTCAAGCGTGTCTTCCCACGGGAATAGCTCTGTCCAAAATGCATTCTTTTTCACATACATAATTTCCTGCATAGCTGTTCTAAGGAACATAAGCGTAGCCATCTTTGATATCATGTTATACTATTCCCTTCAGTCCCTGTTTCTATATAGGGTTAGAGTTTTGATTTGAAGCGGGAAAGTGATATTTTTCACAGCTTTAGACAGCTGCAGTTTCACATATCTAGTGACAGGGAATATGGAAGAAATGCTGAGGTAAGAACAAGATTTTAATTGTGGATGTCATTTCAGCAAGATTTGGGGAGCATTTTTTTTAATATCAAGAAGCAATATTGCAAATAAAAATAAAATCTTGGCAAACCAAGAACATTCAGTGATGTAATATCCAGGCATACCACAAAGAAAGCCTGGCTGAGCACAGCAGTATCGTGGCTAGGATTTTGTCGTTGTTGTTTATACCAATGGTGCCCCATAGATATTGCAGTGATATTTGTATAATGTGTTGGGCAAATAGACTCTTGGCCTTTGGTTTCTCTTCTTATAGATGTAGTGGAATGGGGTGGGGATATTGAAAATGGAAAAGTACTATTAGTGCTATATTGTCTGGTGAAATGACCTTTGAGTTTATAACTGCATCAGAATGATTCGAAGGACTAAATCCTGTTCCTTATTAATAAATCACATTGATAGAAAAATATATGACCTTGTCAGTAAGAAGCCATGCTTCAATTTTATTTTGGATTCAAAGAGTCTTCTAAGCTTTGCACCCAGAAAACAGAACTCTATAAAGCTTTCCATACTTCAAATAAACCTTGGGAGGACCTTTGTGAGGGGACACACGTCTGAAATGGTCATGTGGCCTGAGTTGCTTTCTGTTCTCAAGAGCACAAGACCAAGCCTTAGAAGATCAGCCTATATGTTCTTAAATGCATGCCTACATAAAGTAAAATGTAGTTAAGTAGTTGAATCTCTTTACAAATACACCGACATCCTGCAGACTATAAAGAGCAGACGATAATTGCTTTGAACTGTCTTAGGTGGTTTATTCTCAAGCTATAATTACCAGGTGTGATGATTTTATGAAGAGCTCATAAAGTCTCAATGCTGCAACTGGAAAACAAAGGCTGTACCAAAAAATAAAAAAAAATAAAAGGACATCCTTCAAAAAAAAAAACTACATCTCAGTGCTTCGCTTGGGAGTGTGTAGAAATGAATGGAACATGAAAGCAAGCCTCTGGAATGATGAGCGGCCCTAAACTTGGAGTTTGTCTATTTTGTAATGAGTCGGAATGCCCACAGCATCTACCACACAACTGAAAAATAATCTGTTTCTGCAAATCTGCAAGTTCCATGTCAGTTATCAATTAATTAGCCCACTTTGTATGTTCTAATCCAGGGCTGTCCAACTTTGAACAGACCGAGGTCTACTTTTTCCACCCCAAAGTGCCTGAGGGCTACCTGCTTATGAATTTTATCTGTTCTGAGCACATGCTCATCAGTTAAAAAATATAAGTATAGCAGCGGCTTCCCATAGAAATGCATTGAAAATCAATTAATCTGTTCTGGAGGGAATAGATTTCAATGCATTCCTATAGAAAGGCTGACCATGCACATGCTTCCCTTGCACCTGCTGAAGCTGGTGTGGGCAGGTGCAAGGGAGGTGTGTGCATGCTTGGTCATATCGCCCCTTTCAAGGGGCAACCCATGCAACCATGCACATGCCTCCCTTGCACCTGGCTCAAGAGCACCGATCATCTGGCTAGCAGGGGAAGCAGGAGACTGCGCCATGGCCCTTAAAAAGTCTGGCTTGGCTGAGACAGTGGGCTGACAGACCCAGAACTTTGCTAGGGCAGTGGTGGTCCTTGGGATGGGGGAGGGAGGGGTGGAGAACTTATCCCCTCACTTTTTTTATTAATGGCTGGCAGGCTACTTTTGAACCCTTGGCAGGCTACTGGTAGCCCACGGCCTACCTGTTGTGCAGGCCTGTTCTAATCTATTATATCATTATGTGTTCAAAGTAGCATAAAAGTTTCTGTGTCTCACCATGCCAGTGGGGGCTCACTTGGACCCCTTCACTCTTGTGTGACTTACTTGGCAGGAAATCAGAGAGTTGTGTTCTCTGGAAAGAATACAGAATAACTAGCAGAGCATGTGAGCAAAGCAGGAGACATCCTACTCCCAAAAATGTAATACAGCATGCCTTCCTTCACTTAGTCCATGAGTGTCCCATCACATTGAGCAACCTTCTGTTTCAACTGAGCTCCCAAATGGATCCCAAATCATGGAACCTACTGAATCCATGCCAAATAGGCAGGTACCGAGGGTGGGCAAGAGCCAGAAGCCTGGTTGGTGAGTCAGACGAACCAGGCCAATAATCAATGCTTAGGAATGCACAGAAATGCAACACAGTTTGGAAGAGGCTTTATCAGAAAAGATCTCAACTCAAACCTGAAGTCTTTGCAACTCGGGTTGTCCAAGAAAACCGAGTGACTAGTCTGGATGAAAGGAGGCCAGTTCAGAGCCTGAAAATATTTCACCAATGAACTAAATAATGAGAGAAATCCTGTTGCATAGGTTACCTCTGCAGAAAAAGTGATGACACAATCAGCAGAGAGAGATTTTTATTAATTAAAGACTCCCTCCTTCCATCCCATGGTTCCCATGGCTTCCCCACCATGAAACAAATTTCTTTTTTGTGGGATGCAGCATGGAAAAGGAGGAAGTTTTAAATTAAATCTTCCCTTACTGGAGGTGTCCTCATTCTTCTTCTTTAGACCTGATTTATTCAACAGGATTCTAGACAATAATTTAATTATTTGAATGTTCCAAGTTGTAGTTCTGACATCACCACAGGGGTGAGTTGCTTACAGGAGGGTAGGTTCCCACACAGTTACAGGTTTGACACATCTTGATAATTCAAAACCAGGAATAAAAAAGAATAAAAGAAAAATAAGTAACTATGAAATCATTTATTAAAAGTTATAAAACAAGAGCCAGAAAATAACACTGTTTAGTATCTATAATATTGAGTGGATTCTAATGATGAGAAAGGTCCTTGCATCTGCTAACAACAGTGAGGATGATAAAGTGTTTGTGTCACTTCAGATAAAACTCCAGTCCCACGTGGATGAATTTTGCAAAGTATCATTCCACTGCTTTATAGCCACATAAACCTCTGTCTTCTTTCCATTCTATTTCTCATCAGTCACCTTTGATAAAGAAGAGTGATGTAGCGCTGAACACTTTGTTGAGTTATAGATGTGTTTGATTTCAAGCTTCCTCATGGGAGAGTAGTTACAACCAAGTTAACAAGCAGAATTCCATTAACAAGCACTGAAGATGTGAATGTGATGTGAGATTATATGAAAATGAGGACACCCTTGGTTGAAACGCTGAGGAAGCGAGTGAGATGTCAATGATGAGCTTCTGTGCTGTTTATGGTGTATCTCTGTAATTTTCATCAATATTTAAAGAGTTGCAGGACCATTCAAGGACTTGGTTCCTAACTTGGCAAGCTGATATAGTCCATATCTAGAAGGAGTGCACCTTCAAAAGGAATACACAGTCAATTTATTATAATACAAAATTGTCTTGGTCCATGTTTGAAAAATATGCTTGCTTTGTTTAGTAACTGGTCAGATGGAAGGTAATTTGGTCTCTCTGTATAAATGTCTCAGGCACGTTTATATGAAATACTGTACACTTTTGTGATCCGACCCTCGTATTGCTGTAACTTTCTACCAAACAAAATTTGCATCATGCTAATGAGTCGGAAAAATGGGAAGACAATGGGAGTTCTTTCCAAGGGGAGCCAATCTGGCATGCATCCTGCCATCCTTCTGCTGGTGGCAAAGATGTCTGGATTTAGACATTGATTGACTGTTGAGGGAAGTGGATCCTGCGCAGTACTGTACTTTGTATGATAGATCTTCTTTTGGAGATGCTTTTAAGCTATGTTACATCTGTGTTTGTTGTTTTACTGTGGCAATTTATTTAATAGTTTGCTCAATACTGTACATTTCTGTGTGCCTGCCTGTCTGCCTGTCTTTGTTTAGTCAAAGAGATCATGAGACCAGAGAGACTTTGGCCTGGACTTCAGTAGTGGTTACGTAGTTTCTCCCTTTTGTGGGACCACAACATTAAACTACCAAATCAGACTTTATTTTTGAGTGACAGCAGGTGAAAGAAAGGAGTAAATCAAGGGGCTTTCTGGAGCAAGATGGTAGCTCAGCCAGGCGTTCGTGCCTGGAACTGGAAAAAATCTGCTATTGAGGCAATTGGGAATCAATGCATATGTAACTGAATTTATATTTTATTCTAGGGTTTCAAAGACTTGCCTGTGGATCTGATTCTTCTATGTTATTGATACCCAATCCAGTTGAGGGAGATAACCTTTTTTTTTTTTTTTGTCTGAATTTGAAATTCAAAGGGACACGTGAACTTTGCACTTCTACAAGCAAGTTCTATATTGGTGCTGTCGCCAGAGACTTGGGTACATGAATTGCAGCATTTTGTTGTTCTTCCATTGGCTCATTGGGTTTGCAAGGTTCATTAATATTTAGCTCTAAGTAAACAAACAGCCCCATGGAAAACACACTGAGAACAAAATCTGGGGTAGCGGCTAGGACTGTACCTAGAAGTCCTGTACTCTGTGCCTTTTCTAAGGATGTAGCTTTTGTGCCTGAAAGGCAAGGTGGATGGTGGGAACAGTTGCTTGGAAACCCCAGGTTCAAGTCTCTAATGAACCATGAAACTCAGTGGACAACTTCCAATAAGTTACCTCACTAGGGCATTGTGATAAACAGGGGAGGGAGGTAGCATGTGTTCCACTGTCAGCTCATGGGAAGAAAGGCAGAGTATCAATTCAGTTGTTAAAATATACAAATAGATGATAAATAGAACCTGGCTCCAGCTTATAAATGTTGGAGTTTGAGTCAGAAACAAAACAGATCTAACAAACCTGAAATCGGGCTCCCAATGGAATGGTTGACATCAACTTTTTGTGCTGTGTGGTAGATGGTAAATGACTGCTATTCTCACAGCAGTCATTTAACAGAATGTCTAGGCTTTTAGTAGGGCAGGGTGACCAGGACTTTGCTCCAGGCCAGGGCATCAAAATTTAGAGGTGACTATACTGGTGAATGCCAGGAAAATGAACAGCAATGCATTGTGGCCCTTCTGTATATAACCCCCTTTTTGAAAACAGATATAATTACTATTATTATTTCCCAGTACTAGGCTGATCAGGTGTTTAAGCCAAAACCCATGCAGTTCATCATTGCCAGGCGATGTCTAGTTTTTGACTCTTTGCATTCTTTTGGTGATCATATCAGCTGTTGTTTCTATTTGGTCCATTGTGCACTTGGACAATTTCTTCTCAAAATCTTGGAGCCATCCAGCATTTAGTCTTTCTCAGTCCCCCATATGTCTTTCCAAAACTGAATGTTTGCCATTTTTTAGGCTTTTCATCTTTTATACCTCTCTTCTGATTTAAACTCTGATAGACCTTTCTTTGGTCTGATCAAAACAACTGGTTGTCTTTATATTGAGTAAATCTAGCTTCATTTCTTTCAATGTTGCTGTTATTTGCTGCTTCACATTTTCCAATGCTTCTCTAATTTATCTTGTACTTAGCCAGTATTTTTAGTCAAATATTTCTTGATCTTACCATTCTTTAATTTGTCCTCCTGCAGGTTTTTTAAGTTACTCGCATCTGCTCATAATCTTTTGATTTTACGCTCCAGCCTGATCTTCCACTGTGGTTTCTCAAGCCATTTGGGGGGGGGATCAACTGTGGAATCCCTAGTTCCTCCATTACTATTACTGCTGCACTATAAGCAAACTGATTTATATGTTCAATGGACATTATCTGGACTGTTGCAAGTGCAGAGTTTACGTCGTTCATCAATGGTACCAAATTTTTTCTAGCCACAGTCTTCAAAATCAGGAACCTTCCCCGGTCTTCATTTAATGCAGCATGTGTCAGTATTTTATTCTTCAGTTCTTGCTGCCTAATAGTGAGCTCTGCTGGTGTTCCAATCCTGATTGTACCTTCTTGTGGTTCGGATTTTGCAAAACATCCATATTTTCTTCAACTTAACTTATTATTATCAAATTATCACACAGCAGACAAGATAACTACACTGGGTTTTGTATTATAAATCACTAGTCAAATGCTTCCCAAGCATTTAGGACCACGTGATGCATAGGCAAATTATGCGAGCAGATCCCAGTAAGGTTGTTGTTGTTGTTGTTGTTGTTGTTGTTGCACTCTACACCAAAGCCCATTCCAGTGGTCTTTTATGCATCATTGAGCAGTAAGCAAATTTCCCCCGTCTGAGCAGAAACTTTTTTGCTACTTTTTATGCTGCTGCTTTGAGAAAATGATTTGTCATTTCTTACTCATATTGGAGCAAAAAAGGAATAGGCAAAAGAACTGGTGCTGGCATAAGACTGTTCATGAAGCCATCATTTGTCATCTCATACAAGACATAAACTTTATTTGAACATGAGTTGGAGCCGTAAGAAGGAATAGAAATTTACACAAAATGTCGTTATCTCACTGAATGAGAAGGGAAAATGAGTTGTGATGGGAAATGATTTTATTAGATTAGAGGTGAATATTGTTTCTGGACTTTTCCAGACTTTTCAGGACAAAGAGATACCTGTCTCATCAAACATTCACATATTGTGGGGCTTTCCAAGCATTCTGGAGAAAATAAAGTATGCACTCATCTTAAAATGCTGATGTCAAACAACTGGGAAAAAGTCAAAATAAATTGTGTTAGTGAGGGGGAAATTAGACAGAATGTGTAAACAAATGTGTACTTCCCAAGGAACATACTAAAAAACAGGAAGACAAAATTCAGGAAGGGGGACAAGAGAAAGTATTGCAAACAGAAATAAAGAAGGTGGGAAAATATGAGTCTGAGAGGTTTTTATATCTCTAGAGCAGGGGTCCTCAAAGTTTTCAAACAGCGGGCCGGTCCACCATGCCCCAGACACCACTGGGGGCCGGACCACAGTGGGTGGGGGAGCGGGGGACCTTGCTGTAGCCCTCCCACTTTGAATGCCCCACTAGCCAACATGATGATCATCTGGGTGGTAGTTGGTGGGAGTGGGAGAAGTGACATAGCCCACTGCTTTGAACTGCCTCAGCAATAGAAGCAGCTGTGGAGGCTGGCTTGCTCGCAAAGCAGGGGGTAGGTGGGGGGGGTTGCAATGGTCCCGGGGGGCGGACTCAGGACCTTGGGGGGCCGCATCCGGCCCCGGGGCCTTAGGTTGAGGACCCCTGCTCTAGAGGTAGGAGTAGAGAGGTAGGGAAGAAAAGAACCTGAGTCGTGCTGTATCAGGCCAAAGTCCATCAGGCAATTGACTTTGTCTCTATGTAACAAAGTCAATCAAGTTTAGAGACAAACCACTTTGTGCTGGGACATCCTAATAAGTCAGCAGCATGACACCTCTTCGTGTGGCATATTCCCTACCCCCACCTCCCCGGCTGGTTCCCACACTGAGAAGCCGATGTGCTCTGCTCATTCCCTCCTCGTACCAGTGCGGACATCAGCACAGCCTGCCCTTCTCCGCCTCCTGGAGCAGGGGTGGTGAACACCATATCTCCTGGAAGTGAATTCCATATGCTTGGTGTGAGGAAGTACTTTTTTGGGGGGGGGGGGGAATCTGTCTTGAACACGGGCTGTTCCATGTTAGAAGCTGCCACCACCTTTGGTATACTGCAGCTTCTCTTAACAGCTTCAAGCTGTGGTTTGGGATTTTTTTTAAAGTTCTTTTGTCTATTTAAACCCCCTGTTTTATTTTCTGGCATGTGATGATCCTGGTAACAGTTGCGTACGTGCCAGCTAATAAAGAAAACATAACATCATCATACCCGTGGCAGCTACTGTGGGGGAATTTACTGAGCCTGACTTAAAAACAAAACAGACAACAAGTCTAGCTGGAGGGGGGAAAGGACAAAGATGGAAAACCAGGAAGGAATGGGAATCAGAACGTTTGCACAGCTGTGACCTTTTTAGTAACTTAAAATATGTCTGCTCAGTTCTAAGATCCAACATATGGGGTTTATTTTAAAGTTTCAACTGGGACCCAAAACCTGGAACAAATGGCCAAGGAGTCCAAGAAGAAAGCAGAGCACTTAGATTCCTTTAAAAAAATCCACAATGCATCTTTTTACATCTCGCTTAGTCCAGGACAATCTTCGATCTTACCACTTACCTTCTATCATCTCCTCTAACCTCCACTTTACATTAAAGGAAGCTAACCTGTCCACTACCTACTAATATACTGTTGAAGTTCTTGCAGTCGTGCATGCTGCCTTTAGTAGATGTGACTGGACAGAACTTTCTGGGAAGGAGTGACTGTCAATCTATCCAGCAATAACCAATAGTCTCCTCCTGCCTCTGAGTTCAAAAAGAGCCCCACGTCTCTGTTTCTGAACATATTTCATTCTCTTTACTGGAAGCAGTGAGTCTGTTGATGTCTGTTTCTTGAGAGCAGCTATGTTTTGACAGTCTGATCTTTGGTTTGTTCAATTGGAAGTAATTACTTATTAGTTCTTATTGAGACTGTAAGTGACAGTTAATGAGAAGAAAGGGGTGGATTAATCTGGGTAACTACTTGAAGCTATTCTGTTCTGTGAATTCCTGCATTTCTGTTGGCAGCTAGAGCAATTAAACCCAAAAATCAAAACTCTGCAACATAAACAGGGCACTTTATATTGGTCCTCTGTGGGGATGGGTTGGTTTGCTCCTTTTCTGGTAACTGAACAGTATAATAACTGGAGTGAATCAATCTATCCACAGAAGGTCCCTTCCTGCACCTTCCTGAGCTCTTGTAAAGGGCTTCTATATTTTTGTGTGGGCAGGGTCACTCTGGGTTTGTCTGTTTCCACTGTATGGTCACTGAGAAAGGATCAGTAGCAAGCCTTTTTGCTTTCATGGTCCTTCCACTTAGAATTTTAATATTGTGAAGCTGCTTAATAAGTGAGCAGGATAACAGTGAATTGAACATTTCTTCTGCATGAGACATACTATACGGAAAACCACACTAGGTTCAAATGAAGGAGGAGTGAAAATTGGGGTCAGAAACATCAATAGTCTAAGATATGCAGATGACACCATTTTACTGGCAGAAACCAGCAATGACTTCAGATGACTTTTAGTGAAAGTGAAAGAAGAAATGCCAAAGCAGGATTGCAGTTGAACATTAATAAGACGAGACTCATGACTACAGAAAGCAAAGTATTCTGCTTACATACCGTCCCATACCACTTCAAGTAGTCTCTGGGCAGTTTACAGTTTTTAATGACATTATGCAGACTACACATTGCCTGCATAATTTAAAAACTAAACAACTTTAAAATTGACAATGAAGAAATCAAAATTGTTAAAGACTGTGTATACCTTGATTCAACAACCAATCCAAATGGAGACTGGAGCCAAGAAATCAGGAGGAGACTGAAACTCAAAAGAGCAGGAATAAAGGAATTAGAAATTAGAAAAGACCATCATATTTAAGGATGCATCACTGGAAGCCAAGGTCATCCATTACTACTATACTGTATTCCAAATCACTATGTATGAGTGTGAAAGCTGGACAGTTAAGAAAGCTGACAGGAAAAGAATCGCTTTCCATGAGATGTGTTGCTGGAGGAGAGCGTTGTGAGTTCTCTGGGCTACCAGAAAGACAGACATGTCGGTCCTAATTCAAGTCAAGCCTGAATTGTCTCTGGAGGCAAAAATGTTGAAACCAAAGTGGCCCTACTTGGGGTGCATCATGAGAAGGCAAGATTCTTTGGGGGAAAATCAGTAATGGCGAGAAAGGTTGAAGGTGTCAGGAAAAGAAGGAGACCATATATGAGTTGTTGACGCCATCAAGGAAGCCACAGGCTTGGGGTTACAAGAGCTGAACACAGCTGTAGAGGACAGAATAGAATAGAATAGAATTTATTTTCATTGTATAAAATACAATGAGATTTAAAAAGTGCCATCCAGTCAGCTCATTCACACACCCCAAGACATAAAATCTACCATTTAAGAACAAAATATCCATACACACGCTCCTACAATCACAAAGAGAACATCACTTGTACTCATTTAAAACTGATATAAAAACCAAACATACATACACACAGCCCTACACTCTCTCACCTGACAGCAATCATACCCAATACATAAAAACTACAGTTTAAAAGGACGTGCTGGAGAGCTCTCATTCATAGGGTACCATAAATCAGGGGCTACTTGACAGCCCATAATAGCAGCAGCAGCAGCATTTCCGATGGGGTGATGAAAATAAAACATGCATGTGCTACATAGATACAGCATTATGTAGCTCCAGAACCTTGGCAAAGTTTGCCGGTGTCTTCAGTCTGACTTGCTTCCTTGCGCTATTGCTTTTGCCTCTGAAAAAGTTGCATTGATTGGCCGTGATTTTCCACAGTAGAAGAACTGTAAGAAGAATAGGAGAGGAGAACCATGCCTGCACTCTTTTTTAATCAGGTGGCTTATGTTTGACTATAAGATAAACAATCAGGCAAAGGAGCAGGGCCAAGAAACCTGAGTCACAACAATAATTACCATTTCCAGAGTGCTGTTATGTGTTTCCCATTAAATCTGTATAGTACTTATTAGCTGTGTTTTACAATAGCTGGGAGAATTGCTGTTTGACCCTGTCTAATTGCCATTCTGCCTCTTTTAAAAACTAGTTGGTAAACAAATCCTTCATGGGGGGAAAAATGCTTAGCACTGGCAATAGGAAGGCTGTTTTGACAGGTTTTATTCCCTTGACATAGAATGGCTGAGGGAAATAAGGTTGAAGGTGGGAAGAAAGTGGAAGTAGGTAGAAAAAGTAGGGTTCCAGGACTGATGCCTCATTTAAATGAGTAATTGTCATGAATAGCAAAATGTCCTCAATCGGAGGCAAGCTGCTAAGTGCTTTATTAGTGTAATTAATCAATGTTCTGCATACTAGATGAAGTTAGCGGATCTTTGATTCTTGCTGGATCCACACTTTCTAGAATGGTAGCAAGACTTGTTTATGCACAAATACATAGCTTGAAATATTGTTGCTAAGTGCATTAAATTTCACTATAAATTCACTAGAATTGGACCATTGAATCAGGATGGATTTGGTGAGTCAACTCATCCTTAAGCTCCACTGATTTAATTCTGCCTATACTAGTTTTTTGTGGAGATCCAGGGATACTTAATCCAGAAAAAAATGTCTGGACCGGTGATAATTTCCTGTGATAAGCATGGCCATGATGAAAGTGACATGAGAAAACATGATACGATTGCTTATCTGAAAGAGCTCTACATGCAGTACAAAGACACAGACCAGCAAGGTCTGCCCAAGATACTTTGCTGCTGGAGGCAGAGCAATCAGTAGGGTCCCCTACAACCAAATCAAAGAAGATAACCCAAAGCCATCCATCCATCCATTTCGCACATGATTGAATGAATTGATCAACCCAACCTCTGCTGCATGAGGTTGCCAGCTCAAACTGTCCAAGAGGAGGTCTGGTCTTTCTGAATCTGATGCGGTATGGGCACTCTGCAAACAAGCAATGACATATTCTAGACTTTGCAGCACCTGGTAATACTAAATTCTGTGCCTTCCTGTATGGAGAGGAAGTGTGATGTTGGACACGAAGTTAGCAGTTTAAATAAGTATTGGGTGATAGTGAAATATGAAAAGAGATACACTTGAAGAAGACTACTGAAACAAAGGCATGTCTCACCTTCTTTCTGAGGATATTACAAAGCCAGTCTCTCCTGGTATTTCCCAGAGGAATAGATGGTGCTTCTGAAACTCCATGGACTATCAAGTAAGTTGTTGGTTGTTTGTGTGTGTGTTTGTGTTTGTCTGTTTGTTTGTTTGTTTGTTTGTTTGTTCCCATGCCATTACCCTGCACCATTCGTGGAATTTGTGTGTGCGCGTGTGTGTGCGTGCGTGTGTGTGTGTGTGTGTGTGTGTGTGTGTGTGTGTGTGTGTGTGTGCACGTGCGCGCACGCACACACGCATATATGTGTGTGTGTGTGCAATAGTTGTGCCATATCTTTGAATAAGGGCATCTGCATGTTTTAAGTCAGCTTATGTTTGGATCCACATTTCCAAAATTTCCAAAACTCAAATGTGGGAGAAAGCAGAATTGATTGACTTGCCCGGACCAATTTTTGACTTGACAGTAGTATCAACTATTTGGCTAAAAGCACTTGTAGAAAGTGGATCAAAGCAATTTGTCAGGTTAAGGATTTCAGGAAAATTATTGATATGGTCATTGTGAGATGGCCATCTCCCTATAGCATCATTAAAAGAGCTCATCAAACAACACATCATTGTCTAGAGTCTATAAATTATTTCAGCAAAGATAGAAATTGTTTGTCCACTTGATGAAATGCCTTAACTCCATCTTTACGCCCGATTACTTGAAGGAAAGCTACTTTAAGAAATGCAAAAAGCAAAGAAAACCATGTTGTCCACAAGACAAAATTGAAATTCCCTATTATGGTAATACTTTTATTGGGCTAATCAAAAAGATACCATGATATGTGCAAGCTTTTGTGATCACAGGTATCTTCATCCGGTGTGATGTGGTAAAAAACAGAGTGGTGGTGGTTGGATGAGCTTTATGCTAAAGTCTGCACACTCCTTTAATGTAGGATCTACTGACTACTGAATTTGTCTCAGCAAATCAGGATTGCCAGGTTTCGGGGTTTGCATTTTAGAACAGCATGCAGATTCTAGGACACCAAGGTTCCATTGACTTGCTTTCCTTTCCAGTCAAGGCAATCTGTGATCTCAAAAGCTTGCATTGAAATGTGTACCTTTTTGCTTGATGCTAAAAAGGCATTACCGGAGTATAGATTTTGTATTTTAAGGAAAGACCTCTTTAGCATGCATGACTACACTGTAACTACCGCCTTTTTTCAGTCCCCCCCGAGTGTCCTTCCCTTCCACATTTCCCAGCCACTTAATTAATGTAAATAAAAGGTGGGAAGCAGAGTAAGTCAGAAAGAATCAAACACCTTGTTAGTAAAGCACAGATTTCCAGAATCTGTGGCTGGAGGCTGCTGGCTGAATTACATTACACTGCATTACAGCACACTGGAGCCTACTTAGGCAGCACCTGTTGACGAAACGGCCCCAGTTAAAGAACTATTTTCTCTGCTTCACACCAAAGAATACTGGAAAGGCACAACGAAGCCCTGCCTTTTGATTGAATAGCTAGCAAAGGAATAGTCACATTGAAAGAGCCAACAGTGAATGGATGGAAAGCGAAAGGGACGCCAAGCCACTTGAGGAATGTGTGTGTGTGTGTGTGTGTGTGTGTTTGCCAAGACACAAGGCTACATAATTCATAACCCACACATTCAATCGAGCTAAATATTTCATAGAGAAACATCATTTGTTGAAACGTCCCTTTTTATGGACATTAAGGTTAAGTATTTAACACATTAGCATTTAGACATGATGTGGAATGCACAGCGGACCCGCTTTGGTTCAGGTCACTGCACATGGAGAGCTGAAGGAAAGACCAAAAAAAAAAAAAAAAAAGACAACAATCGAGTGGTTTGGAATTGAGATTATTATTGGATGTGTGAGTTAGTTTGTTGTATAGACACGGTAGAACATAAGAGCATAAGAAGAGCCCTGCTGGATCAGGCCAAGGCCCATCTAGTCCAGCTTCCTTTATCTCACAGTGGCCCCACCAGATGAGTCTGGGAGCACATGAGACTAGATATCTGTCTCCTGATACCACTCCCCTGCATCTGGCCCTTGACGTACCCCGGTTTTAAGCCTGGAGATTACACATCTCCATCATGGTTTGTAACCTGTGATGGACTTTTCCTCCAGGAATCTGTTCAATCCCCTTTTGAAGGCATCCAGGCCAGATGCCATCAGCACCTCCTGTGGCAGGGAGTGCCAAGCTGTTTGTCTTTAGACAGTATTTTGTAATGTTTTGGCTTGGCTCACAACAGAAAGCATCCTAAACTACTGCTGCTGTTGTTGTTATGTGCTATCAAGTCATTTCCAACTTATGGTGACCCTATGAATAAGGTAAAGGTTAGGCCCCTTGTACTGACTACCATTCACATGTCAAAACAGTCCTAACAATTATTTGTGTCTGAGTGAGAAGGGGTTAACTGATGAAAAAAAGGACCTCAGGATTTTCCCTTGCTTGGTGCTTGAAAGTCCGATCAAGGTTATTACCTGGTAAGGGATAAGGTCACACTGTGGTTCCCTTTGTGTGCAGGACTCAGATGCAGGGCTATGTGCAGGACTCATGGATTCGCCGGTGACATTGTTTTGTTGTGACTTGCATTTAATTTCAGCTATGCCCCTGGCATGTGCTACTGTATGTTGACTGAAGTCAACATTATTGCGATCCCATCGGAAATCTTAACGAGAATACCTTTATCACCCCTTTGGCATTAGTTGCATGCTGTTCACAGGAAATCATCATGTTTGTAGCAGGAACACATCCGTTTAATCTGCATTATAAAGCAAGCAGGGAAAATCTAAATAATCTGATTGGTTAATGCAGCAGAAGCAGTAGAAAAACACAAGATATAGGATGAGTGTTTTCCTTCTCTTATTAACCCCCCCTCCCCCGAAAAAAATAGCATTTTAGAATAGAAAGACATTATTCCAGCCAGGCCTGTCATACTTAAATTATACCAGAGGACAATCATTTAGAATAAGTAACTTTGATCATAAATATGTACTTATTCATGCCCTGCCATGTTTTATTGATTAAACAAGTTATTTCTCCTCTTATTAGAGAAAAGTTACAGTTCAAAAGATTGAAGAGAAGGAAGAATCCACTATGGGGAAATGGGAAGTTGTGTGTGCCAGCCCCTGCAGGCTCTCAACAGTGATTGTTCTTTCATGTCTTAGAAAGGGAATAGTGTTTTCAAAATGAATCTATGATATTTGAAGTTGAACAGAAATGTGCACAAGTATCTGGTGAACAATAGCTGGAGAAAAGACCAAAGGGTGAGCTTGTAATTCTTACCGGGTTCTTATCATGGTTTTGGCAGCCATCAAAGGATGATGTTCAAGCTACAGTATGATGTTGCACCCTACTGGAGTCACTGGCAGGGTTTCGTGTCAAGGCTTTGTTCACCTGGCTGTTTCCAAAGGCAAGAGATACAAAATTCTTGGGATATTTTTCCCCAGGTCCATCACCACTGGTGTAGATGCCTGCCAGTTTCTGAGATACAACCTTCTTGTACATGGCAAAACAGAAGGTTGGCTGAGAGGCAATGGGTATAAGCACTGGGAGAGACAAGGGGGCAGATTTTAAATTTTTCACAGTGTGGATGGACAAACTGAAGCTTCCAATCCAGGCTGCTAACTACCCTCTTGCATCAATCAAGGCATGGCTAAAAGGATTTGTGACAAAATCATCACAAGATCTTTCCCCATGGATCATCAGCAATAAACCCCTGCATGTTATCAAAACATGAAGGTCTCCTGATACATTGGTGTGTGTTTATTACTGTGTGTTGTACTTAATTATATTCCTGTCAAATCTAACTACACATGGGCACAAATCAGGCCAATGGTGGTTGATGGTGGTTTGTGGTTTGTGGCTACCCATGAACAACAAACTATTAACTTTCTAAATTTTTTTTGAAAAAACA